>CM077155.1:2254920-2998396 GCA_039583875.1 Platanthera guangdongensis
AAGGGCATGATGTTGATGTGCTTCAGATAAAACCGAAGTCCCAGACATATCTGGATTGATCGGTGCAGCCTGCGTGATTATGATGATGGCTGATTGATATACTCGCCAGAGCAATGATATCACTATACTCAAGGTATTATTTTCCCCCTTTTGGCGTAGTTTTGAATTTTGATTCCCTGCAAGTTGTAAAGAATCTTCATTTTTATTATATAAACAACTGTTTTGGGCCTATTGGCAAGCATTGCTGAAACTAAAAATCTGCAAGTTTCCTTTTAGGCTTCGTTTGGCGAGATGGTGGTGGTTGAACACGGTGGTCATGAACCGTCGTTCGTGAACGCCTGACCTGTCCTAAAAATATTCATGCATTTTATGCTCAAAAACTAGTTTATTTTTTGGTAGCGGTCATAACCTATGTCTTGCCAAACATTCCTTTTATGATAATGACGTTTTTGATCAAACTCACCGGAGTAAATAAGTCGCGCGTACGAAGCCTTAGCCTCAATATCTGAATTTTCCATGTTGATGCTTGAACATCTGGTGCACACACTCGTAGGCAATACTCTTCTTCCACGCAATAAATGCGCATGTGATTGTCTGCAATGAGTTTGTATTAGAGCCATAGTTGATAAATACGTGTTTAGTGATATTTGGTATGGAGACTGCGTGATATGATGATGATTGATTAATACTCGCGAGAGCACTGATATCACTATCTCAAGGTATTATTTTCCCCCTTTTGGCGTAGTTTTGAATTTTGATTCCCTGCAAGTTGTAAAGAATCTTCATTTTTATTATATAAACAACTGTTTTGGGCCTATTGGCAAGCATTGCTGAAACTAAAAATCTGCAAGTGTCCTTTTTAGGCTTCGTTTGGCGCGGTGATGGTGGTGGTTGTGAACACGATGGTCATGAACCATCGTTCGTTCGTGAACGCCTGACTTGCCCTAAAAAAATTCATGCATTTTATGCTCAAAAACTAGTTTATTTTTTTGGTAGCGGTCATAACCTATGTCTTGCCAAACATGCATTTTATGATAATGACGTTTTTGATCAAACTCGCAGGAGTAAATAAGTCACGCGTGACGAAGCCTTAGCCTCAATATCTGAATTTTCCATGTTGATTCTTGAACGTCTTGGTGCACACACTCGTAGGCAATACTCTTTCTTCCACGCAATAAATGTGCATTTGATGTTTGTAACATGATTGATGTATTAGTGCCATAGTTGTAAATAAGTGAACCCGAGAATCCGCTGTTCACGAAGAAGCTCTTAGAGGCGCGACTTTCTGGAGCGTTAGCAGAATCAGAGCTAAAGGAGGTGAATCTAGCAAGGGTGTCATCGTAAAGTAAGCAAGTCCAATACCCTAGAAGAAGGATTGAAATCTTTTGAACATCCAGGCGTTTTCAATCCGAGAGCATCCATCCCCTGGGCTTAGTTCACATGTTCCTTTAGTTCGCCAGGTATGTGGCAAGCAAGAAAAACGTATTCGCCATAGTGAATAGTTACGATATCCTTTGCTGAAAGTACTATTTCTTCTTCTCTTGACTGAAAGGGCAGTAAGTAGCTCACCAATTTCCATTTTTGGTGTACGCGTCCCGTAATCTAACTTGGTACTCATGTCTACCTAGCATCTAGCATCATGCAGCACCACCAGCATCCGTAATTCCGCCTGTTCCGGGGTGCATAATACATCTCATATCCAACTCTTCAAGGCGTGAAGTGCGCTAATTGACCCAACATTGAAAAAAAGGTCCTTTAGGGAGTTGTCCGGGTTGAACTCTACACGGATGGAGAAAGAACCGCCCAGGAGCTAGGTAGGCTTGCTTAGTGCTTCGTTTAGTCACCTTAGCCAAACTCCATTTTCTTCCTTGATCTGATCTTTCTTATGTCTTGTCGCCTGAATTCAGCATACTCCTATGTACTAAAAAATAGTCTTCATCTTTGTCCTCTATTGAATGAAAGCTTCAATGATTCTAGCTACCTTTCTCCGGCTAACGCGTATCCGTTTTCTTGCTTGAAAGAGTTCCGCTCCAACTCAGTCGCGCCTTTGTTTAGAGACCCGTTAATATCTAGTTTGACGTTACCTCCTTTTCTATCTCTGCAAAAGTGTTTTATACTTTCCTATGGCAAAACAATGTTTTCCCCTCTAAAATGAGAAGAGTGTAGAATTGTTCTTTAATTGTTCTTTTTAGATGCAATTCAAACCCTCTCGCTATATCTTGATCTTGATATAGATATGTCGAGCATCTCTATGATCACCTCTCGCTATCGCTCGATCCTTCTCAGTCGCAGCTCTCGCTATCGCTCGAGCATGCTTTTCTATCTCTGCAAAAGTTTAGTCAAGGCTTTGTTTGCCCCAGCTTGGCGAATCGCATCCCCGCTAGCCCCCGACCGTTCTCGCGAAGTCTTTGCAACGGCTGGGAAACCAGTCTACGAAGCGAAGCCTCAAGCCCAATAAAGCCACGCCGACCATAAAAGACGAGATCCCTTCTCAAATCTTTGATGGAATGGCCCAGCCCAATAAAGGAAGGTTCACGTACGCGATGCGTTCAGAACATCTATCGCGAACATACCACGCACGACCGGACGTAGAGCCAAAATGAACTGGCAGACCGGGCGCAGGTGCCAGATCCTCAAAGTCGAGTCTCGATCAGCCTAGTGCACCAACCACGTGGTACGACTTTTTCTCTTTGTTAGAGAATGGGCTTGCAGCTAAACCTTGCCTCTTTGGGCTTTCGTGATTTCATTTCATACGGGCGGGATAGGAGGAAGAATGGTATAAGAGCATGAAAATCTTAGCTCCGGTTAGCGGGAAAGAGAGTAGTCATAGCTCCGGTTAGCCAGTAAGAATTTCTTCATCCCTTGCTTAGCCTTTTGGAGTCTTAGAGGAATCTATGTGTTCAGGGTCAAAGGATGGGGCAGGGGAGTTTGAAAGACTTTACATCTATCTCTTTCCAAGCAGTCTTGGTGGGATAAACCTTCTTCGTAGCTGTCCCCGGAAAAAGGAAGAGTCCCAAGAGTTCCTATCTCTTGAAGTTGTTGAAGTGCTCTCGGCACGTAGGTACCCATCTTAGGCAAGCTATCAATTGAGCAAGCAAGTTTCAAAAAGGAGTCTTTCCGAAGGAAAAGGAATAAGAAGTATCGAAAGCTGGAGTCTTTCTTGCATTTTTTCAAACCTTGACTTTCTCACTCTAGACCCAGTCTAAGTCCCCATAGACTGAATAGCAGTGCTCTTGGTTGGGGGTAATATATAGTAGGATAAACCCAGTTTCATCCTGTTCTTCTGCTTTCGAGCTTGGAGGTACTTGACTTCTACCTGCCATTACTTCTCCCAGCTAGCTTGGTTGTTTTCCAAGATAGATGAGTGCTTCCGCCTTTTCGTCGTAAACCCCGTAATGTGGATCCAACCGGGGTTACTGATCAAAACGATCGTAAAAGAAGACCACCACACCAATACCAATGTTGGAATTCTCAAAATCAAGTTATAGGCCCTCTAGTTGAGTCTAAAGCCATGAGATTGACTTTTTCCTTGCAACTCTTTGAATCCGAACTTTCACTTTTTCTGCTCGGCTAGCAGCGCCTTCCCTTTGCAAACCAGACATCTCGCCTTTATCCGCCTGCTTTGGTTCTCCGATACCTCTTCTTCGATAGCCCTTCCCGCCCCGTGGGGCTCTCTCTTTGAAGTGAGGCCTTTCACCCCTTTTCAATCAAGAAAGTAGCTTTTCAAAGAAAGGCCTCTTCATTCTAGGATGAGTCTGATGCTACTTCCTGCTTGGCACCCTCTTCCTTTTGACCTTCTTCGCCTTTCGTCATCAATCATGCATCAAGTCCGAAGAAGATCTCAATCTATAATGAAGAAATGATAGTAGCTCGTTGTTTTATAGGCTTTCTCATATTCAGTCGGAAGAGTTTAGGTCAGACTTTCAAAGTCATTCTCGACGGGAGAAGAAAGTCTATTCAGGAAGAATCGCAGCAATTCCCCAATCCTAACGAAGTAGTTCCTCCGGAATCCAATGAACAACAACGATTACTTAGGATCAGCTTGCGAATTTGCGGCACTATCTTGCTTGGACTAAAAGTAGAATCATTACCAACTTCGCTCCGCTCGCCTAAGTGTGAAAAGACAGTGCAAGCTTTGTTATGCCGAAACCTCAATGTAAAGTCAGCAACACTTCTCAATGCCACTTCTTCCCGTCGCATCCGTCTTCAGGACGATATAGTGACTGAAAAGATTCACGCATGCGGGCGCCGATAATACCGCAAGGACACCACTACATGAAGACGGCACATCAACAGGTCTGATTTCGGTGGTTCCGGTTCGTTCACAGACTCAACCAATTCTTCCGCCCGCCAGTTCCTCTGAAAATAGTGACAAAGCGAGGAAAAGTGCTACTCTACATATAGAATACGCCTAGTTTGATTGCAGTGCAGGCTTCACCGAAGTTCAAATACCAGTGGGCGGATGCTCTTGTGGATTCAAATAGAAATCTCCCCTTTGCCGATCTCTTTTCTATGAAAATTCAACACTATGTTCTTGAGTGCCTCGGCGATTGGATTGATTCTTCAATGGCTGTCGCCAATGGGGGTTTTAACTCATAGGTTCACGAAGAGAGTGAACAGATACAAGAAAGGACTGATATGAGGAATCAAAAAAAACAGAAAAAACATAGAGTCTTTCTCCAAGTGGGAAGGTTGCGGCTTGCTTGTCCTTAACTTCACTCATTGTATCGGCGTATCGGCACCTTCATCTAAGGTAACTCCCCTTTCTAGCCACCGTTACGGAATTGGAATACGTGTTTAGTGATGTTTGGTATGGAGACTATAATATAGCCTAATGAGTTGTAATGGGTATGATTGGATTAATAAGATAGTTCTTCTTGGTCTTATAGAGCAGTTCTCTCATTTATTCTCTCCTTGTCTAGCTTTGTCTCTCTTCTCCGGCCTTCATCTAAGTCAATGTACAAATATTGGATGTTGAGTTTATGTTGGTTTGAGTTTGAAATGTCATATGTCGGATTGCGGGAGATATATCGATGATATTTTACAATGTTAGATTTTAATATTTAAATAAATTTATTCATATATACACACATTTTTTATAAATATGTATAATTGCACATATAATGTATGTTCATAAATTACACAATAAACATATACATACATAATGCATGTTTATAATGTTAACCCCGAAATCGGCGATCCTTCCCAAGGGAGCCAGCTCGCTCGTCACGGTCTGCCCTGGGTCCCTCCTGGAGGCCGTGATTCCCTAGGTTGGGCGGACAGAATTTTCTGTCCGCTCAGGCCGCGCAGCCTGCGCGGTCTGCGCGGTCTCAACGGTCTGACCCCCTAGGCCGCGCGCCTTCCCTTGGTCGGCAGGGTCCGCGGACTGCTTCCGCAGTCCGCCTCTGCAGGCCGCCCCCTTTTTCAGCTTAACCGCAAGGTTGTCTCCGCATGTCTTTCTCTGCCGGACTCAACTTCCTATCCGCCCAAGCCGGCATCAGGTCGCGTTCCTCTTCAGCTTAACCGCAGCTGTATCAACAGATGCACCTTTGCCGGATTCAGATTCCTGTCCGCACAGGCCGGCAGCAGGTCGCATATCCCTTCACCCAGCAACACGGGCAGCCGACTCTTCCAGCTCGCCTGCAGGGCGCGGACTCCAACTCTGGCTGCCCGCCAAGACCAACCTCCAAGTCCCTCGCGAGCTGGGCGGACTCGAAGTGTGATCAAGACTTCCAGTCCGCCTCATTGGTGAATCCCAACAGCCTCAACAACCAGGCTTTCCATCTCCAACATAAGCGGACTCGACCTTGCAGCAGCCACGGACTTGGCAGACTCTCTATGCAGTCCACCCTTTCCTTAGCGAGCACCAGCTTCTCGGCAGCAGCGGGGGCAACTCCTCAGTCCGCAGGCCTTTCACAGGCTCCGCCAGCAGTAGCAGCTTCCTCCTCAGTCCGCGGCCTTGGCGCGGACTCAGTCAGTAGTTGCGGACTCCTTCCAGTCCGCCACTCAGCAGATCCTCCAGAGAGCAGTCCCAGTCCGCATATCTTAATGCGGACTCGCCAGACTCCACGGGCACTATGCTGCCCGCACCCCTTGCATCTCGCTCAGTTCAGCAGTGGCGGACTCCGCGGATTCTCCTCGCAGTCCGCCACATAGCTTCCAGCATCCGCCACCCCAGCAGTAGGCGGACAGTCCCAGCTCAGCAGTGACGGACTCCGCGAACCCGCATCGCAGTCCGCCACTGAGTCTCCCATCTCGCCAACATCAGCACCGGCTTCAGTACCAAGTCCCAGTCCGCGCGGCCTGTTGCGGACTCGGCGGACTCCGTCTCCATCTCGCTCAAGTCACCGTCTCAACGGGGGTAACGTCACCGCAAGCTGTTACCTCCTCGGGCCTATAAATAGCCCCACATGCCCCTCGTATATGGCGACACTCACGGATCGTCGCCAAGGTGCTCACGCCCGAAGTCAGCCAGCAAGCCCTCCTGCGGACTCCGTTTCTCAGACCGCATCCGCCTCTGCGCCTTTAGTCGCGCGGCCTGCCGACCTGGATCTCCAGTCTGCGCGGTCTGCTTCCTTAGCTTAGCCGCGCGGTCTGCCGGCCTCTATAGTTCAGTCCGCGCGGCCTCCTCTGCCATTCTTCTTCCTTAGCCGCCAGCTTCCCGCTTGTACCCTTTATTGCTTTGTTGTAAAGGTGTATTAGCAGTTGTAACTCTCGCAATTAATAAAAGGAAAGCCCGTCGCAAGAGTGACGTTTAAGCCGCGACGGGCGAAGTCTGCTGTTGCCGCTGCTAGCGGCCCCTTCTCTCTCCCTTATTCCTAGCTCAGCTCAGCTCCCTTGACAAGCAACCTGCAAGCACAACCGTCATATTAGTCGTCTGCTCGACAGCTCCTGATCAACCTCCTCCTCTCTTCAGCCTTCCCGGCTGCTCTCTGCACCCTCTCCTCTATCCCCGCAACCCCTTTGACAAGCGCTTTCTCCACTCTCGAACACTCAGAAGCTTCCCTCTTCCCTCTTCCCCTCTATCCCCGCAACCTCCATTCTCTTCCTCTCCTAGCCTGTGAGACCGAACACACCCCCTCCGTGTTAGCTGCCCCGGTGCCGTTTTCGCGCATCAACAGTCAACACGCGACCTTCAGATCCGAACAGACGGTGAACATCGACAGTTTCCCATGTCAGATCGCCAAGCAGCCGAGAACTTTGCTCCAAGTCCTAGAGATGATCCTCTCCGAGAGGCTTTCGAGCAGTCGCGCCGTGAGAATGCTCAGCAGTTCCAAGCGATCAACCAAGTGCTCGCTATGATCACGCAACGACTAGACTCACAACCAGCAACAACTCCAGTTACTTCAGCTGCTCCAATCAACCCAACCCCAACGTTGGAGCATCAGCAGACTTATCCTCCAGCTTGCCCTCCGGTCTATCCTCCTCCTTATATAGCAACCTTCCCGCAAGGTCCTGCAGCTCCTCTGCGACCTCAAAATGAAGAATTTGCTGCTCGCCAAAACTTCTTCCGGGAAGCAGCCCGGGGAAGTCCTACTAGATTTCTCAATTTTCAGGGAAGTCATCCCTACCCCGCAGCTCCTGCATTTGCTCCTCCTGCAACAATTTTTCCTTTTTATCCTCCTGCTTCTTTTGCAGCTACAGCTTATGCCCCCTTCTTTCCTTATGCTGTAGGAGATCAAGAAGAACCTTCACCATTCACAGAGAATGTTCGTCATGAGCCAACTCTAGCTAACTTCAGAGAACCCCGGTTACCAATCTATACCGGAGAGACTGATCCAGTAAAACATCTGCAAGCTTTTGAGTCAGCAGTTGCTCTCAAGATCCTTTCAGATGCAACTAAGTGCAAGCTCCTTGTCACTACTTTTGATGGGTAAGTCAGAGACTGGTTCTTTGGCCTCCGTCCTCACTCCATCACTTCCTTCGTTGATCTACGAAGGGAGTTTCTTCTCAGATTCTCTACCTCAACTAAGAGAAAGGGCGGTCTAGAAGCCCTCTTCGAGATCAAGTAGCGAGAGAATGAAACTTGGTCTCAATTCATTGATCGATTCCAGAAAGAGATCTTAGACATTGAGATTGTTGATCAAGAAATGTATCGAGTGGCTCTTATTCACGGTCTTCGCGAAGGGCCGCTGAAGTTTGAAGCCAATGTCCGAGCGCCAAAAACGTACCAAGAATTGATTGCTCTAGCCAACTCATACATTCGAGGAGAAAAGAGCAATCCAGGCTGTCTCCCGGCTTTTATCAGAGAAAGATCCTCCTGTCCACAAGCAACCTCCGAGATCTCCTCGGAAAGACTTTTCATCCCACTCAAGAAAGGCAAAAAGATTCCAGCATCATCATCAACACCTCTTCCCGGGCCAGGATCGAGTCCAAGAACGACTGCCACTGCCACCAGCTCCATCTTCACAAACAGCCTCAGTTGATCAACAACAAGACAATGACTTGCATGAGCATGAATTGGATGGTGCCATACAAGAAACTTATGGCAATGAGCCTCTTGCTTCTCGTCAATACAAGCAAGCTGGATCAAAGAGAAAGCATACAAACTTAACTATCTCTATGAAGGATGCTCTTCGTATCATCAAAAAAGGGGCCAGGTTTTGAATGGTCTCTCCCTATACGACCTGGTCGAAGATGTCATAAGGATTTATTTTGCCAATACCACATGTGTGTGGGTCATGACACAGAAAAATGTCGGGCTCTCCATAGGCTCGTGGAGAAATTACTAAATCAGGGCAAGTTGCATGAATATATTGCTTAAAAGCAACCTTGAAAAAGCCTCTGACAGCTTCGAGTCCTTACTCAGTGTTACTATGACTTCCAAAACCTATTAGTGGTAAAGCTTTTCTTACCCGATCACCTTCGGTCGTACTTTTCCTATTGTCTTCACAATGAAATTTGTTCTGTAAATTTTACGGCAATCAAACCCACTTCTTAGTGGTAGCCAGTGTTCTCATTTTACGGCAATCAAACCCACATCTTAGTGGTAGCCTGTGTTCTCTTTTTACGACAATCAAACTCACATCTTAGTGGTAGCCTGTGTTCTCTTTTTACGGCAATCAAACCCACTTCTTAGTGGTAGCCAGTGTTCTCTTTTTACGGCAATCAAACCCACATCTTAGTGGCAGCCTGTGTTCTCTTTTTACGGCAATCAAACCCACTTCTTAGTGGCCGCCTGAAAGCTTTTTGAGCCCATCGCTTCCTTCTCAGGATTTCTCCTTGCTTCTCCTTTGTGCCCTCCTAGAGGATGCACGACCAGCCCGCTTTGAGTAAGACTATACTCAGGATGATTTTCTCAGGCAAGCGATGCATAAGGCCTACAGGAAACACCTGTGGCAGCATCCAGCCTTCTTTAGTCACTTCCGAGTATAGACCTCCTTTTTGTCAATTGTCTTCTTTCACAGGTGAACATGTTAATCCGACCTACCAAAAGGACTTCCAACATTCACATTGCTTGCGCTCATCTTATATACATTGCTTGCTCAAAACTCCATCGGATGATGACTTACAAGCTCTCTACTTGTACAAGCTCTATTACTCTCATTTTTATTCACTGCCTGCTTAAGCGCTATTAGATGAAGAATCACAGAGCTATTCACTACTTTCACCAAATGCTAATGACATCAAACATTGACCAAAGAATCTCACTCTCCTCGATCATCAAGCCATGTTATTGCAATCTGGTTAAGATTGACAGAATTCGTCAAGTTCATTCTCTGCTAATCTGATCATGTCCATCAGCAAAATCAACAGTTAACACTTGCAAGCCTTCTCTCGGGCACTTGCAAGCTTCTTTTATATATATATGTTTGCTTCTAACTCTTCTCCTTGCAGAGATTATCAAACAGTTGCAAGCCTTCTCCCAGGTACTTGCAAGCTTCTTTTATATATATGTTTGCTTCTAACTCTTCTCTTTGCAGAGGTTAGCAAACACTTGCAAGCCTTCTTCCAGGTACTTGCAAACTTCTTTCATATATATGTTTGCTTCTAACTCTTCTCCTAGCAGAGATTAGCAAACACTTGCAAGCCTTCTCCCAGGTACTTGCAAGCTCCTTTCATGTACATTGTTTGCTTCTAACTCTTCTCTTTGCAGAAATTAGCGAACACTTGCAAGCCTTCTCCCAGATACTTGCAATCTTCTTTCATATACATGTTTGTTACTAACTCTTTTCCTTGCAGAGATTAGCAAACACTTGCAAGCCTCATCCAGGTACTTGCAGTTTAATTCATTATTCTATGTCTGCTGCTCACTCTTTTCTTAGCAGTGGTTAGCAGACACCTGCAAGTCATATCCAGGTACTTGCAGCTTATTTTTGTATACAATACCTGCTCCTAACTCTCTTTCTGCAGAGATCAGCAGACCCTTGGAACTTTCTTCACAAGTACTTGCAAGTTACTTTCATGTTCTGTGCATGCCTTTAACTCTTCTTTTGCAGAAACCAGCAAAGACTTGCAAGTTCCTTCCAGGTACTTGCAGCTCATTTTTTCCTTCTCGTATACTCTTCATCCTTCCTTTTTTGCAGAGAATAACAGGTGCTTGCAAGCATCCATCAGGTACTTGCAAGTTATTATTCTTCTGTGTTTTCCTCTCACTTTCATTTTGCAGAAATTAGTAGAGGACACACCTTATTCGTTTTGCAAAGGCAAACTCAGGTACACACTCGATGTACCACCCATACATGCCTACCCTAACTTTCCTCTTGCAGGAAAATAGACAGGCAGCACCAAACTCCTAAGGAGAGGCTTCAGGTTCTATCTCTCCTTGCCCCTTTCTCTTTCCGTTGGGGTGGATCACGATTTTCGTGGGTCTCCAACTTTTTCGAAGTTCTATTCGGAACTTAAAAAAGTGCGGGGATTATGTTAACCCCGAAATCGGCGATCCTTCCCAAGGGAGCCAGCTCGCTCGTCACGGTCTGCCCCGGGTCCCTCCTGGAGGCCGTGATTCCATAGGTTGGGCGAACAGAATTTTCTGTCCGCTCAGGCCGCGCGGCCTGCGCGGTCTCAGCGGTCTGAACCCCCAGGCCGCGCGCCTTCCCTTGGTCGGCAGGGTCCGCGGACTGCTTCCGCAGTCCGCCTCTGCAGGCCGCCCCCTTTTTCAGCTTAACCGCAAGGTTGTCTCCGCAGGTCTCTCTCTGTCGGACTCAACTTCCTATCCGCGCAGGCCGGCATCAGGTCGCGTTCCTCTTCAGCTTAACCACAGCTGTCTCAACAGATGCACCTTTGCCGGATTTAGATTCCTGTCCGCACAGGCCGGCAGCAGGTCGCATATCCCTTCACCCAGCAACACGGGCAGCCGACTCCTCCAGCTCGCCTGCAGGGCGCGGACTCCAACTCCGGTTGCCCGCCAAGACCAACCTCCAAGTCCCTCGCGAGCTGGGCGGACTCGAAGTGTGATCAAGACTTCCAGTCCGCCTTCATTGGTGAATCCCAACAGCCTCAACAGCCAGACTTTCCATCTCCAACATAAGCAGACTCGACCTTGCGGCAACCGCGGACTTGGCGGATTCTCTATGCAGTCCGCTCTTTCCTTAGCGAGCACCAGCTTCTCGGCAGCAGCGGGGGCAACTCCTCCTCAGTCCGCAGGCCTTTCACAGGCTCCGCCAGCAGTAGCAACTTCCTCCTCAGTCCGCGGCCTTGGCGCGGACTCAGTCAGTAGTTGCAGACTCCTTCCAGTCCGCCACCCAGCAGATCCTCCAGAGAGCAGTCCCAGTCCGCATATCTTAGTGCGGACTCGCCAGACTCCGCGGGCACTCTGCTGCCCGCACCCCTTGCAGCTCGCTCAGTTCAGCAGTGGCGGACTCCGCGGATTCTCCTCGCAGTCTGCCACATAGCTTCCAGCATCCGCCACCCCAGCAGTAGGCGGACAGTCCCAGCTCAGCAGTGACGGACTCCGCGAACCCGCATCGCAGTCCGCCACTGAGTCTCCCATCTCGCCAACATCAGCACCGGCTTCAGTACCAAGTCCCAGTCCGCGCGACCTGTTGCGGACTCGGCGGACTCCGTCTCCATCTCGCTCAAGTCACCGTCTCACCGGGGGTAACGTCACCGCAATCCGTTACCTCCTCGGGCCTATAAATAGCCCCCCATGCCCCTCGTATATGGGGACACTCTCGGATTGTCGCCAAGGTGCTCACGCCCGAAGTCAGCCAGCAAGCCCTCCGGCGGACTCCGTTTCTCAGACCGCATCCGCCTCTGCGCCTTTAGTCGCGCGGCCTGCCGACCTGGATCTCCAGTCCGCGCGGTCTGCTTCCTTAGCGTAGCCGCGCGGTCTGCCGGCCTCCATAGTTCAGTACTCGCGGCCTCCTCTGGCATTCTTATTCCTTAGCCGCCAGCTTCCCGCTTGTACCCTTTATTGCTTTGTTGTAAAGGTGTATTAGCAGTTGTAACTCTCGCAATTAATAAAAGGAAAGCCCGTCGCAAGAGTGGCGTTTAAGCCGCGACGGGCGAAGTCTGCTGTTGCCGCTGCTAGCGGGCCCTTCTCTCTCCCTTATTCCTAGCTCAGCTCATCTCCCTCGGCAAGCAACCTGCAAGCACAACCGTCATATTAACCGTCTGCTCGACAGCTCCTGATCAACCTCCTCCTCTCTTCAGCCTTCCCGGCTGCTCTCTGCACCCTCTCCTCTATCCCCGCAACCCCTTTGACAAGCGCTTGCTCCACTCTCGAGCACTCAGAAGCTTCCCTCTTCCCTCTTCTCCTCTATCCCCGCAACCTCCATCCTCTTCCTCTCCTAGTCTGTGAGACCGAACACACCCCCTCCGTGTTAGCTGCCCCGGTGCCGTTTTCGCTCATCAACATATAAATTACACACAAAAATACGTTGACAACAGTAAATGATATAAAGAACATCAAATGAGAGTAAGATGGGAAAGACATCAAATCCAGACTCAGTGAGATGTACGAAAGAAAATATTACCACGCAGACGCTTAAAATAGATTAAAAAAAATATTTTTAATACTCTCGCAGATATATCGGCCGTAAGATATCACCCGATAAATTTTCAAAAAAGCGATATTTTTGCTTAAAGGTCGATGTCGTGTCATTTTATACCCAAAACCTTTATGTCGGCTGACATGTCGAACATGTCGGTCGACATCTACAACACTGATATAAGTTTCCTTCATCTCTTCCCCTTTGATGTGTCTCTCTCCTTCGGCCTTTCCTCCTATGGGCCTTCATCTATTGTAGCCTAATTACTCTTCATGCACCCGCGATCCCTCTCCCGATCTCGTAACAACATTTGATCATTATAAAATGTGCTCTCGTTAGTGTACTCTTTCCTCCAACGGGCTTCAAGATGCTTGCTATCGACGACTCACACGCTAGATTTGTCATCAATTGCCTATAATCCACCATCGACAACCTTCAAGATTCGCGTTCGACCACATATTCCGAGTTCTTTTTCCACCCTTGACAGTCTCCTGGAGGATAAGCTCAACTGCATTTAGATGTGAAGTTTGTGGAGCATGCATGAAAGGGGAAGAGATGAAGGAGAGAGACGCATCAAAAGGGAAGAGAAGAAGGGAACTTAGACATTGGTCGTTGATGATGTGTCATTCCAAAAGGGAACTTATAGCTTTACTGAAGATTCCAATTTCAAGATGAACCTGCTTTATTCCTCCGAGTTCTTTTTCCAATGTCGTTGATGTCGTGTCGTTTGTGGAGCATGCATGCTGCAGCCGACAGTGGGAGACCAAAGGTCTGTTGGGAGGGGAGGATGTGACATCGGTCCAATGGTCGAAGACCCAATGAGGGGTGGCGGTGGGATGGAGGGAGGAGGAGGCTCGTTGGGAAGCAGATAGCTGGCAGGGGTTGTAAGGGGGCTTGTGGAAGAAGCCGATGACGAATCTCAGGCCCCATGGCCAGGAGATTATCCAGGGTTGTGCCAATTCGGTATCATCGAGCATGCACCAAGTCTGGAAGGAGAGCCATGCTGGAAAATAGGGTGAGGACGGACAAAAAGCGACACGCAGCTCTGGAGATTTGTTTTAAATGTCCTCCGATATGTCTGTTGACATGTCGTCTTTGAGGGTAAAACGATATTTTTTTCCTACAAAAATCAGTTATGTTTTTTTGTAAAATATAGACAGATATATCCCTTTTTTTTCGAAATATTGTTCGCTCTTTTAATTTATGTTATGTTAACAGTCTAGTATGGTTAAATCAATTAGACTTATTGTTTCGTTCTTTTAATGTGTTATTCTTATAATCAATTTTGTATAATTATTTCACACTATATTTTTCTTATTTCATATTACATAAAATGTAGAATAGTTCAATATAATTATTAGTTGATATTTATATGAATTTTACATAAACTTATTAAATATGAAATAACTTATAATCAATCAAGAATATTTAGCTTTTAAATTTTCTTTATTTGTTATAAAATTTAAAAAAACAAAATAAATTTCTATATAATATTAAATATATTTTACATTGGACTGATTTATACTTGTTATAATATTTTAATTTAGATATTTTTCGAATTTATTTTGGGATATATAGTAGTCATTGTTTGTTTACTTGTTATGTTTTATTTATTATTTTTTAGAACCTATAATTATACTTAATATACATAAAAATATTTTATTTATTTATAAGATATAAAAGTAAGCTTTTAAAAATCGGACCGGTCGGTCGGACCTGTTGGACCGCCGACCGGGCACCTATCCGGTCTGGTCCATGAACAATAACCCATTACTCATGAACCGCCCGAAAACCGGGGAATCGGGCGGGTCGATCGGAAATCCGGGAACCGTGACCGGTTCCCCGAAACCGGGCGGGTAAAAATTCAGGTTAAAATGGAGATTGACATGATTCGAACCCAGAACCCAGGAGAAAATTCCAATGCCTCCTTCCACCAGACCAACTTATCTATGTTAAAAACGCCGGAATTATATTATATATAATATATATCTAATCATATTTATTAGTAAATAACATCAAATATTTTTATTAAAAGAGCTAATATTCAACTTTATTAATATAACATCCTTAGTCATTTTTATTAATTTATATACCTGTCAACTATATATATTATATTTAATTTTAATTTTTTTTGTTATATTTATGAGATAACGTTTAATTTTACCTTTCACATACTATTTAATTATAGTAAATTATCTTAACATAATTATATTTTATGATTTATTTATAATTATATATCATTCAAATTTGATTTTAAAATATACTGGTGTTAACAAATATATTATTTTTATTTGTATCAAAATATAATAATAAATAACAATATATATGCAAATATTTATTATAATATTATTATTTTTATTTTCTAATATTGTTATATATATATATAGCGGGCAAACGGTTCAACTCCGGTTCCACCTGTCCAACCGGTCGGACCTTGAAACTTTGAACTCACCGGTTCGATCTCCGGTCCGGTTCTCAAAACCTTGATAAAAGTTGATATTTTTAAATATCTCAGACATATCTCCGACTTTCGACATTTAAAAACTCAATCTGACATGTCTCCGACATCAGATAGTTACAACCTTGTTCTGGAGGGCCGCCGGAATGCTGGAGGAGCCGCGAGAGGATTGTCGGAATGCTGCAGGAGCTGCAAGGGGATGTCGGAATGCTGCAGGAGTTACATGAGGGATACTAGAATGCTTCAGGTGCCACAAGTGCTGCAGGAGGGTTGCTTGAATGTTGCAGGAGCCGCAAGAGGGCGACGAGGATGAGGAGCGGCTGCTGGAAGGTTGCAGAAGCAGCAGAAGGGCCTCTCCGGAGGGCCGTTGGTAGCCGACGGAAATGTATAGAGACCGACAGGACTCAGGAGGTCGAAGGAGAAGTCGTGAAGCTGATGCAGGGCCGACGATGATGCTGGAGTGAAGGGCGAGGTTGGAAGGGGTGCGTGAACGTGCGACGTGGTGTTGTTTTTTAGCGGGCCGCCAAAACAGGCGTTTATGGAAGAAAAGGGGTTGTAACTGCCAAGACTAGCCATAGGAAGAAAAGTTGTATGCTGGAAAGCGTCGGCCGAACGAAGGTCGGGTTTACAGATGCAGGAGCAGGTTGATGCAGGGTGTGCGAGGTGGGTTGCGCAGGACCCGTAGAGCACGGGATCAGTCACAATCAGGGATGAAGACGAGTAGGCTCGGGGCGCGCTGGAAGCTGTTGGCGCTATTTGACGCTTGTAGAGGGGAAAACGATTGGCAGAGGAGGAAGATTTAATTAGGGTTTTGTCAGAAATCCAAAATGAGCGGCAGGTCGGATCAATTTTTATGGGCTAGCCATATCAAGATCTAGAAACAAGAACGTGAACTTGCATTGCATAATAATGAAGATACAATCAGGAGACAAGCTCCTGTCAAACACTCGGAGGCTGGGTTCTCCTAGGCAGTCCCCTCTCCAAAGAGAAATTCAAGATTACACTCCAAATATGACTCTCACTACCCGAGAGGCTCCTTATATAGATGGAGGCCCCACTATAGGACAAGATACTACATGATGAAATACATTAAAGATATGTGCGTATCAAAAATTGAATAATCCTATGTACAACCTCGTGTATAGGCTCACTTTTCTCATGTATAGTTTAACCACACATCTTGGTTTGGAGTTGAGTCTTCAATCCTCCTTTCCATATATGACATTCTTTTATTATGAATGTGTACTAACACAAATTATTTTCTGTTTCACATTCGGTTCTTGTATACATATTGTTATTTTGTGGACCCTGACTGCGTCTAGGAGTACTGGGCACTCGCTGCGATTTCGCTGGTCGGATCAATTTGTTGAATACGCATATGCGAAAACTGAAGAGGAGAGCGGTAGAATAGAAGCGGTGTACTCTTGATCTCTTTTCATAGTGGATTTTCTGGGCGCAGGTGGTTGTGGTTTTCCCCGATCATGGGATTTTTCCACGTTAAATCCTTATGTGTTTTTGCTTGTTAGTTTTTTTGCGATTTCTTGCGTGTTCTCTGGATCACGTATTTCCTAACACATAATCAATTGAAGTAATTTCCCTTACCAAAACATAAATAAAGGAAGGCATGCCTGTTACTATATATATATATGGGTTGACTCTTTGGAATAAGATTTTTTTATTCTTTTCCCTCAACATGGTATCAGAGCGGCTCTAGGGTTTGCACGCATCAATCACATTTTCTGGCCGCCGCTTGCTGTTCGCGTCTCCCGCGCACGATCCGCCGCCGCTCCAGCGCTTGCCGCTTGGCCGCCGCTCGCCGCTCCACCTCCTCCCTCTCTCTAGCACCCGTCGCTTGCCCGCCTCTGCCTCCACTCTCTCCAGCGCCCACCTTTCCCCCTCATCCTCTCTTTCTCTCATGCTTTAGGGCCGCCGGTCACATGGGGTATTGATCTCCCTGTTTTTGGCATTCCCTTTTCTTTTTCTCGCCATTCCTTACCCTCTATTGGGCATGTGGGTTCATTCCCTTTTCTTTTTCTCGCCATTCCTTACCCTCTATTGGGCATGTGGGTTCTTCGACATCCGTTGTGATATTTTTTGTGCGTCCTCGATTTCTATTTGGGGTTTCTTTATGGATGGAAGTGATTTCTCTACAACCATGTCTTTCGGTGTAGCGGCTTCTCATACTCCGGCCTCTGTTGGATCTTATCACGTCAATTCAAAACATGACACTCCTAGATCACCACTATGAAATTGGATGGTTCCAACTACCTCCCGTGGGCTTGCTATATCATTCTTGCCTTCAAAAGCCGCCAGTTGTTTGGTTATGTTAGTGGCACGAGGAAGGCTCCTTTTTCCGTTTCTTCTCCTGAGTGACTTCAGTGGGAGTCTGAAAACTCCCAGATGATGTCTTGTCTTCTTAACTCTATGTTGGAGCCCATCACTCAAAATTATCTATTCTTGGATACGACAATGAATATTTGGAAGCGCGTAGAGACTACCTACTCATGCCGAGGAAATGCAGCTCAGATCTATCAACTGTGACGTAGGTTCTTCCTGCTACGATAGGGTGATTGACCTCCCTCTGCCTACTACTCGGAGTTCACCTAACTCTATCAGAAGTATGATCACTTTGATTCTCTAACCCTCGTGTCTCCAGAAGATGAGGTGATGGTGCGAG
The DNA here is from genome assembly GCA_039583875.1 of Platanthera guangdongensis. Lineage (NCBI taxonomy): Eukaryota > Viridiplantae > Streptophyta > Magnoliopsida > Asparagales > Orchidaceae > Platanthera > Platanthera guangdongensis. The sequence goes on from CM077155.1 coordinate 2,272,988, forward strand.
CAAGGGAAGAACGCAATTGCATATTCGAGTTCCTTCACGGCTTACATCGAGATTTTGATTCAATCAGTATTCAGATCGTTGGACGCTCCCCTCTTCCTTCTTTGCCCGAGGTTTACAGCCTTGTCCAACATGAATTCGACCACCGTTTGACTCTCCTTCCAGACTCTGCCACCGAGAGATCTGTTCTTGTCACTCTTTCTCAGCTTGGGGTTCATCCTGCTCGTGACACTAGATTGAATTCTGCAGAGAAAGATCATCTTCTCTGTCTTTATTGCGGGTAGGCCCACCATAGTAGAGATACCTGCTTCAAGCTTCGTGATTTTCCTTCTCCCCGAGGCGGCCTTGCACCTCGTGGTGGCCGCGAAGCTGGTAGCTCCCAACATCGTTCCTCTTTGTCCAGATCTGCTCACTTGTCAGACGTTGTGGAGGGCACCTCTGTTCATCCTTCTCTAGATTCCAACGCGGGCCCCCCTCTCTTTCGGCTAAAGTAATTCTGGCTTTTCGTCGGATGATGCATGGATCTCCTGCTGAGCAGTCCAGTTCCGCCTCCTCTTCCTATGCTCGCCAGGGCCCGGCAGGTGCGTACTCTGCTTCTTCTCACTTATCCTCTCAGTAGATCATTGATTCCGGAGCCACAGATCACATGACTGGATCCGCCACAGGTTTTGTGTCCTACACCCCTCTGTCTGACAGAGATAAAGTGAACATTGCTGATGAATCGCTATCTCCCATTGCTAGGAAAAGGATCCATTCTATGCTCCTCCCTTACTCCCTCCTCTGTTCTTCATGTTCCTACTTTTTCTCACAATCTTCTATCTATTAGTCATTTGACTAACTATATGAATTGCTCAGTGACTTTTTTTTCTACCTCTTATGTTTTTCAGAACCTGAAGATGGGGATGGTGATTTGCTCTGGTATACTGTGCAACAGGCTCTGTGGTCGATCTCTCTGCCTCCACTTCGTCCAGCCTCACTCAGCCTCCCAAAGTTTTTCATGCTGCTTTTTCCTTTGAGTTGGATTCCTAGCATTGTCTGCTCGGACATTCTCCTCTCGCTATTACGAAGCTGCTGCTTCCTGCTATTTATTCTACTTTGTTTAATGTTTTTCATTGTGATGTATGTGAACTTGCTAAACTTCATCGTAGTTCTCTTCCTCTTATGTCTCCTCGTAACTCGGTTCCATTTGCTGTTATTCATACTGATGTTTGGGGCCCCAGTCCCGCTGCTTCTATTTTGATTGCTCTTGGTTTGTTTCCTTTATTGATTGTTACTCACGTTGTACCTGAGTTTACTTAATGAAACATAAAAGCGATGTGTTTTTTCTTTTTCAACGCTTTCATAAGATGGTCACTACTAAATATGGTGCTACCGGTAAGATCTTGCGCAGTGTCAGTGACCGTGAGTATATTGACGTCCGCTTTGAGAAATATTTGAGTGATCTTGGCATCATACATCAAACCTCCTGTGTTTACACCCCTGCTCAGAATGGGGTGGCTAAGCCCAAGAATCGACACCTCCTTGAGGTGAATAGATGTATCCTCCTCCGGATGCATCTCCCAAAATATTATTGGGGTGATGCTGTTCTCATTGTTGCCTACCTCATCAATCGTCTTCCGACGCGTATTCTTGGGTTCTATACTCCTTTGACCACGCTAGGGGTTCGTCCCACTTTCCTCTCTACTCTTGTCTTTGGATGTGTATGTTTTGTCCACACTCATTCTAAGACCAAACTTGATCCCCACACTTTGAAATGTGTTTTTATTGGCTACTCTCCTACCCAAAAATGCTATAAGTGCTTCCATACTGTTACCATGCAGATATTTGTAACTATGGATGTCACCTTCCGGGAATCAGAAGCCTATTATGAGACCTCTCTTCAGGTGGAGACGATTACTACAGAAGTGAGTTCCCCTCCTTCTGTTCCTTTGCCTATTCCATCTCCATCTATGTTGCCTCCTCCCGTCCCTAGTGATCCGGTGCCCCTACTTACTTCTGGGAACCCGGTGATACCTCTGGTGCTCCCACTTACCTCTGGGAACCCGGTGATTCCTCCTCCATTGCGGGTTTTCACGTGACGTAGGAAGGGCACAAACACACTGGCTCTTGCTACTCAACCTGGGTCATCATCTGATCTATTGTCAGGTACCGATAGAGGTAATTCTGCTTCTACCCAACATCCCTTTTCTCACTTTGTGACTTATGACTCTTTGTCTCCTTCACATAGAGGATTTGTCACCTCCTTGCCCTCCATATCTATTCCTCACTCTTGGCAGGAAGCCCTTGCGCATAACGAGTGGAAGACAGCCATGTTGGAGGAAATGAGAGCCATTGACAAGAATCATACTTGGGATCTTGTTCATCTCACTAAGGGGAAAACGGTTGCGGGATGTAAGTGAGTCTTCTCTGTTAAGCAAAACACCCAAGGCCTTGTTGAACGGTATAAAGCCAGGTTGGTGGCTAGAAGATATACACAAACAACTGGCATCGACTATCAATAGACATTTGGTTCAGTTGCTAAAATGAACTCTATCAGAATTTTGCTTTCATGTGCTGTGTGTAAAAGATAATATCTCCTTCAGTTGGACGTAAAGAACTCATTTCTCCACGATGATCTTGAGGAGGAAGTCTGCATGTGTCCATGCCTCCTGGTGTTTTTCAAAAAGGTTTGGCAGGGAAAGTTTGCAGGTTGAAGAAAGCCCTGTATGGCTTGAAGCAGTCTCCACGTGCTTGGTTTGAGAGATTTCACCGAGCAATGATTTCTTTTGGATACAAATAGAGCAATGTTGATCACACCTTATTTGCGAAACACATGGAGGATAAGGTGGCTGCTCTTATTGTGTATGTGGATGATATATTGATAACCAGTGATGATACATAAGAGTTTGAACTCCTAAAGTCTATATTGACTAAAAAATTTGAAGTGAAGGATCTTGGACCCCTCAAGTATTTTCTTGGCATTAAGGTGGACAGATCCATACATGAGATCTTTATATCTCAAAGGAAGTATGTTCTGGATTTTCTTGAGACAACTGGAATGCTCGGGTGCAGACTAGCAGACTCCCCAATTAAGGTCAATCATAAGCTAGGAAGGGATGACAGAAGTTGTTGATGACATATTGGGTTTCCAACGACTGGTGGGGAAGCTTATCTATCTCTTCTACACTCGTCCAGACATATCTTATGCTGTGAGGGTCCTTAGTCAGTACATGCATTCACCTAGATCACTTCACCTGGATGCTGCATATAGAGTCCCGAGGTATCTCAAATGCTCTCTTGGCAAGGGAATACTGTTCTCACCCAACAGGACATTTACCGTAGAAGTCTATACTGATGCGGATTGGGCAGGTTCAGTTGATGACTGGAGGTCGACATCAAGGTATTGCTCTCTTGTTGGGGGCAATTTGGCGACCTGGAGGAGCAAGAAACAACACGTTGTAGCCAGATCTAACACAGAGGCCGAGTTCCGTGCTATGACACAGGGGATGTGTGAAAGGTTGTGGATTCGGTCGGTCATGAAGGACCTTGGCGTAGAGTGTGCTGGTCCAATCAAGATCAATTGTGATAATAAAACTGCTATCAATATTGCCCACAATCCGGTGCAACATGATCGTACCAAACACATGGAGATCGACAAACACTTCATTATGGAAAACATAGTTTGGGGGATTGTGAGTACCCTTTTTGTTTCATCAAACCAGTAGCTTGCAAATGTGCTTACCAAGGAGTTGAGTTTGAGGTCGTTTGACAAAATACCGGGCAAATTGGGCATAACAGGCATTACATGCCAACTTGAGGGGGAGTGTTGGAGAAACTGATTTTATATTTAATATGTAATATTGGAGTTTATGTTTTTGTTGTAATCCCATATATATATGTATATATATATGTGTAGTTGTGCACAAAAAGCCCGACTGGGTCGTGCTTGGACCGGGCCGGTCGGGCCCGGGCCTTTTGCCTACCGAGCCCGGCCCAGGCCCAGCTTAAGCCGGGTCGGGCTCGGGCTCCCTCTCAAAGAGGGGGCCCGATAAGGCCCTCCAGGCCGGCCCGGGCCCGGGCCGGCCTGATTTCCAGGCGGGATTAAAATCCCGCCTAATTGGCGGGATTTTCCGCCAGTCCGGGTGCCGGGCCCAGGCTAGCCCGGCTCTCGTGCTGGGCACCGACTAAAATGGGGGCCCGGTAAGGCCCCAAGCCCGGCCTTGGCCCGGGCCGGGTCTAGCTGGGCTTTTCCCGGGCCGGGCCCGTGCGGGCTTTTCGGGCCCGGGCTTTTTGTACACAACTATATATATATATATATTGGTTTAGGGTTTTGTTTAGTGCTGCCGCAGTGGTTGTGAACCCAATGGTTGTGAACTGTTGTTTGTAAAAACCCTATCTCGCCCACAAAACCACGTCTGTATTTAAGTCAAAGTGAATGTTTTTGCAGCAATGATCGCAACAACCATTATCATGTCAAAAGAGTCTTTTATGGCGGTATCTGAACACACCCGAGCAAAAATGCTGCACTTAACATACCCTTAATCCCACATTGGATGGTAAGTATGTTGTCATGCCAAACGAGTATTTTATGGCGGTGGTATTTCTGTCCAAATACACCTGAGCAAAAATGCTGCGCTAAACATACCCTTAATCCCACATTGGATGGTAATAAACATGCGGTAGAAGTACCATGTTGTTGACATTCATCGATTGGCTTAAGCTTTTTTGCTTGAGTTTGAGTTTAACCGCTATGTATCAAATTCAAACTTATGTTCCTCTTGGTTGCCTCTCCCTAACAAGGAAGACCATATTCGCTGCTTTGGCTGTGATCAAGAATATTCATGTGGTTTGTGGCTTCCATGGGTTTGAGCTCCTTCAACCATGGTTGACCAAGGTTTAGACTTTAGAAGCAGGTGACTTCCATAATAGCTCCGCATGGTGGTGCTTTTGGCGCATGATACTTGATCACGTTAAAAGCTTTTATTTGAGGGTGAGTGATGGATGATGCGGAGAACTCTCACTTGAGAGGTTGTTTAGTCACACATCAGGTTGGAAAAATATATGTCGGTCTAGAAATGTCGTGCGATTGACACTAGCTTAACAATTGGGTTGAATATCAGTTTGACTATTTGTGTGTCTAGCCAAACTTGAATTCCCCCCTTAGTTGCTGCTCTCTAACACGTTTGATTCTAGTCTTGTATTTAACTAAGGTGTATATATTCCATTGTAACTTTGTCTTTGAGCAGATGCCACTTTGCAATGCATGATAAAACAATGCTTATTGGGGCTGATAGTAGCCACATTACCGATAGATCCATCCGGGTGACAATACATCACTGTTTTTTTGATGGCACAATACAGCGGCACCCTCGACTTAGATTCGGCAGAGTCCACCTTTACAATAATTATACAAAAAACTGGGGTATATATGCTGTATGCGCTAGTGTGGAAGCACAGGTCTATATCAATCCCCAAGTTTTTTCCATTGCAATATTAGGCGCTCTTCTCCAATTAAACTAGGACGTATGATTGGTTCTCAGGTTCTTTCTCAGTGCAATATATATGAGGCAGGGCAGGAGAAAAGCGTCTTCAAATACATGCCTGAAAAGGTAAACTCTCTTCTTCCATTATAGAAATGCTGATTGCACTCTTACATTTTTTTTTGGTTTTGTTTAGATGCAAAATATATTTCCTTTGTTTATCATTAAACTATTTAAAGATGAACATTCGATTTGAAGTTTTTGAGAAATAAAATCCAATGCTTTATTCTTTCAATATGTTCTTAGTTATCTATCTTTGGACCATCTTAAGAGGAAAGATGGATAAAGAACAGACCTTTGTGTTTTATTGCTAAGTGTATTTTGTAGCTTCTAAAGCTTTGTAATCGTGCAATGTTGAGGGGAGACAAAATGAGAAGGCTCATTTATTTGGCTTTCTTAGTGTCTCTTCATATATGGATGCTATGTTCTTTACATATGAAGTTATATCTGAGGTGAAAAGATGGAACAAAAAAATCATTTGATGATGAGATTTAGGGCTCGTTTGCCGCAGTGGCCGGGTGGCGCGGATTTCATCCGCGCTTCGGGTCCGCAACCGCGGTTGCCGCGGTTTTAAAGCAGCAGGGCGGATCCCCACCGCCCGGCCGCGGCCTTGCCAAACGCGTGGAACCCGCGGTCGGGCAGTGCCGTCCACACGGCCGGCACGGATCCAACCCCGCCAAACAGGCCCTTAGAAAAATTAAAAGAAATCTTGGTATGTAATATTGGTTTTGGTATTATGAACTTTATAATAACCAGTCAATAAAGATGGAGGAATACGTTGTTTCTAAGGAACTTCATCCACTTTTATGTTCAAAACTAGTTTTCTTTTCTTGGTGGCGGTCATAACCATTGTCTTACCAAATGTGCACTCTATGATGATGACGTTTTTGTCCAAACTTACTAGAGAAAAAAAACCCGTGCCAAACGGAGCCTGAGTGAACTCATCTCCTCAAGTGCTATAAATGCTCAATGAGAGAGTGGGGATAATGAAGAGTGCATAATAGCTATGTATAAGAGTTAATCATAAAAAATTAGAAACATAGCGCATATGACAATTTTATTCACAAGATTAAGACTGCCAAAAAAAAGCTGTAATAACAATATTGTAGGTGATGGAAAAATTTTGTAAGGAACCGTATAAAAAACATCTAGCAAATTACTTATCAAAATAGTTGAGCATGATATGGACAAGTAACTACGTATCAGGAATGGAAGCTTTTTTTTATAATATTGTCATGGGAAATGAAAGGGAGGTACAATCAACAAAACATGCTTGTTCTTAGCTCTTGAGGGCAGTATCCCTCTAAGAGTTCTCTCCTAAGAGAGCCAAAGACAACTAACTCCAAGGTGAGATAACTCTTGCACTATGGGGTCCTTATGTAAGTGGAGACCCACTACAAGACAAAATACATAAAAAGACCAATACTTAAAAAGACCATGCATAATTAAGTTCAAATACAAGATTGTGTGCGACTATCAATTGGTCCGGCCTGTCTCTCATTTTGGGTTTTATTTGAAACCATAATTGGGTCCAAATCCTAGTTCCATACCGCACCCACCCGATCCCCTCACTTTCCGCCTGGTTTGCTCTGCCGACTCCGCATCTTCAACGAATCCTCTCCGCTCCGGCGCTCACTCCGCACGACACTTGCATCGGTTCCTCCCGACTCCATCGACCCCTCTGCTACCCATGCCACACTTGTTTCTTCCCTTTTGTGTGTCTGGCACCATAGCCGCTACTCCTGCCACTCGATGCAACCGTTTCCCGTGTTGCTCATCTCCTACGCCGACGAGCTATCTCTGTTCCATTGCCTCCTGTCGGCTCATAACATCGCCTTCCGCCTCTGTCGTGTCTAGTTGCACCTCTAGTAGCGCTACACCTAACATTGCCTATTTCAGTGCCTCGACGCAAATTCATGGGCTTCGTCGTAGTCCATCAGTCCCGGCCGTGCCTTCCCTTCCCACTGCTGCACCTCGTTCAACCTCGTAGCCATTGTCTCCCTTCGGCCCCCCTCCGTTCCATGCCTTTGACACATTCAATTGCCCTCCACGACAACATGGACGCCTCAGCTGGCTCCCATAGCTTGGATCAATTCAAAGCATGACTTGACGATCTAGCTCTCCTCATTTGAGAGACTGCGGCTAGACGGTAAACCGGCCCCCGACCCGCCCCGCCACCGCCGTCGCAACCCCCTCAGCTTATCCCTAACTACATGTGGTTTCTCCACCCCTCTATGGACATCCACCCGACCCATATTCGTCAGATTGAGTTTCTCGTGTTCGATGACACCGACCCACTCAATTTCGATCGCCCGCGTCGAACTGTTCTTCGAGCTTCGGTCACTCCTGCTAGCAAGAAGGTTCCACTGGACACTATTTATATTGAAGGTTCAACGCTCCATGGATGCGTTGGACTTGCCACTAGGTCCATGACTTATCCTGGTCCGCACTGAAGGAGGAATCCCTTTGCCATGACGGGTAATGCATATGAGTGCCTCAACTTCGTGCGCCATCCCAATAACTTGGCTACCTATATCGACAAATTCATCGAAGTCTGCACTCGCGTATCCGGTCTATCCCCAACCATTACCTGGGTTACTTCCTTGGGGGCCTACAATCCCACCTTCGGGTGCCCCTCTAGGTTCACAATCCGACTACTCTTCTCCACGCCATGGAGCATGCTAATTTCCTTGACGAGGAACTCTACACAGCCCAACTATCCTCCTCGTCCCGACCACCTTAGCAGCCACTGCCACACCACCTTTGCCGCTGACATCTCCGCCGCTTCTTCCCTGCTTGGATCACTTGCCCCACCTAGGCCCTCGCTGCTAGGTCCACCTCTGTGGCCTCCAGTTTCTCTGGCCCCGCTTCCACCGACACCCCTATGATCCCAACGCTTATCTCACTAGCATCATCTCGAGCTTCACCGCAAGGGTCTTTGCTTTCGCTGCCAGTAGCCGTACTTTTCCCGCCCTTGCCCGCCCTCTCAAATATTTGTGCGTGCTGGTTGGATCTAAAGACGACAGTCCTGACTTTAGAGACGTGGACATCTGACGTTCACAAATGACCCTTACGGACCTCGATCTTGAGGACAAAGTCGTTTTTTGGGAGGGAGATGCTAATACGGTTACGACCTCCTGGAGACACGTCTCCTTCTGCATATATAGACTAAGGGAATTATTGTACTTTGTATATCTCACTTCCCTACATATAGGAGTGGTATTATCTTTAACTTTGAGATCTTGTGAATGTTAGGCTCTCCTAGATGAGAGAGGCTCTTAGGGGGAACCAACCCTCAAGAGTTTGGGTCGATCTTGTCTCGACATTTGTATTCTTGATTAATTTGTGTTCGATCTTCCAGTTTCAGTTCATGATTGTGTGCAAATATTAGACTTGCGGGAACATCGGATGGGGACGCTAAGGCAAGCGCCATAGAGAAGGACGAAGATGGTTGTGAAGCTTGCATTCCAAGGAAAGGAGGCCCTCCATGGTGGCGTTGATTCAGTCAAAGCGTGTGCACAACACATGTACATAGAGTTTGTATTGCTGGTCATGGCTGACGGGGAAGGAGGAAGTTGGGAGCTGACAACTGATTGTGGACGGTAGTCGACTTCGGCAGGTACGACCAGTGATACACACAAGCAACCACATATCAAGAACGGAAGGAAAAAAATTATTATTGTTATGGGGAAATGAAATAATTAGACATGTTCATTACCAACTCTTGATGGTAGGATCTCTCTAAGGGTCCTCTCCTAAGAGAGCTAATGACAACTAACTCTAAGATGAGATAATTCTTAGGACACCTTATATTGATGGAAACCCACTTCAAGACAAAATACATAAGAAAGCAAATATATAACTACAAACACAAGATAATCCATAAAGGTCGCCGCATCTCCGATAGAGCTCTTGCTTAGTGAGATCGATCGTCCGAGTGTGTGTGTGACATATTCACAATGACATGTTCACAAAGACTCAAGTAATTAGTGCAAGTTCTTATATCAAGAAATCACACGTCTCACACAGTGTGGTCAATTATGCTAGTATCTCAGTGTGACACGTCACTACCATGACCAATCCTCGTGTGGGCGCAACAAAGGTGTTCTAGTGAGATGTGCAAAAGACAGACCTACACCATGTACTCTCGGCATGTGCGGGAATACACAATATACGTTGGCATAAGGCACACCTTGCCATTTTTCGATCAGATAACTCTAGAGCGGGGAAAAGGGTGGTGCGGTTTAGCTTACGCAACCATGGAACATTATCACTAAGGGTATGGGAGCTAGAGGATATATAGGGTTGTATGGAAGATTGTTACATATGTTTGGGGTCTCAATCCACCACCTATCAGTTACAAGTCAGTATAATAATGAGAGGATAGTGAGGTCGTTTCTGCGCATGCGCTAAGTGTTTGCCAGGGTAAGGCTCTTCATAATTGTATGTCGCGCGCAGTTGCTTAACCCATGAGATCCTAATTACTGAAGCAGCAAACTGCATAAATAACTTCAAATGTTCCTTTTGCGTAGGAGAGTTCAAGTACCTTAATCTTTTGGGATGATTTTGTGAAGAAGTCCGAGTCTTGAGATTTGTTCCCAAAGCGTGTCATGTATCTTCTATTTATGGGCTCTCCGAGTTGTGGGAAGGAAGAAAAATATTTTATCTTTTCCCTTGTACTCTCTTTAGTTATTTTCTAGGGTCTTGCAGCTCCCCTCATGTGCTCCCTCCTCAGACACCACATTCAAGGCTACATCATATAGTGTGGGTGGTGGACGAAGACGTGCGTGGACATGGGTGGGAGCTTCGCTGGGGTAGCTGGGCGCACAAAGAGTGCCTGCTCCAATTCCACCATACCCCCATCAACGGTTGCGGGGATGTAGAGGAACTGCCTTTGATCCACCTCAACCCAGATACGATCTCGCTGGACACTACAAAGGTGTTCTCGCTCTTTATATGTAACATCGGAAGCTTGCATTATGCCGACCACTACATGGATTTGTATGGACCGTCCCACCCTTCTAGCATTTTTTATATCAGAGTGGTAGTGCAAACTCTTTATCTTTATATTTTCAGAGGTTGCCCGTGGAAAAAAGTTGCTTTAAAGACAGAAATCCGAGCCAAAAGGCCCCTGAACTCGCATAACTTCGAGACCGTTCCTGTGAGTATCCTTGCATAGGGCCTTCGACATTTGTATCTTTGCTTTTTGTTTAATCTTTCCATTTCACTTCCTGATTGATGTGCGACTATCAATTGGTCCGGCCTGTCTCTCATTTAGCTAAGGTTTTCGTTGTGTGAAATCTGGCCTTGCCGCAATAGACACTTTTTCTCTTCTCTTAGATATCTGCAACCCACCCGGGATCCCCTACACTTTCCGCCTGGTTTGCTCTGCCGATTCCGCATCTCAATGAATCCTCTCCGCTCCGGCAGCTCACTCCGTACGACATCTCCTTAAGCATCTTGCGTTCCTCCCGACTCCATCGACCCCTCTACTACCCATGCCACACTTGTTTCTTCGCCCCCTGTGATTTTTGTGTTGCGGAATATGGGGGACACTTTTCACCCTAACAGAACGACGCTACTTCCAGAGCTGAATGGTCGAAGAACGTCTGCGATTGCAGGCCGTGATCTGTCGAGGAAGTCTTTGAGGTATCCTACGCAATGACGAGCTATCTCTATTCCATTGCCTCCTGTCGGCTCATAACATCGCCTTCCGCCTCTGTCGTGTCTAGTTGCACCTCTAGTAGCGCTACACCTAACATTGCCTATTTCAGTGCCTCGATGCAAATTCATGTGGCTTCGTCGTAGTCCATCAGTCCCGGCCGTGCCTTCCCTTCCCACTGCTGAATACCACCTCGTTCAACCTCGTAGTTCCATTGTCTCCCTTCGCCCCCCTCCGTTCCATGCCTTTGACACATTCAATTGCCCTCCACGACAACATGGACGCCTCGGCTGGCTCCCATAGCTCGATCAATTCAAAGCATGACTTGACGATCTAGCTCTCCTCATTTGAGAGACCGCGGCTAGACGGTAAACCGGCCCCCGACCCCCCCGCCACTGCCGTCGCAAGGTGCCCCCTCGGCTTATCCCTAACTACATTTGTTTCTAGGAGAGAACCCCTCTATCAAGGACATCCACCCGACCCTCTTCATCATACGTTCAGACATTTCGATAGGTTTCTCGTGGGAATTCGATGACGACCGACCCACTCAAGTTTGATCGCCCGCGTCGAACTGTTCTTCGAGCTTCGGTCACTCCTGCTAGCAAGAAGGTTCCACTGGACACTATTTATATTGAAGGTTCACGCTCCATTGGATGCGTTGGGCTTGCCACTAGGTCCATGACTTATCCTGTTCCGCACTGAAGGAGGAATCCCTTTGCCATGACGAGTAATGCATATGAGTGCCTCAACTTCGTGCGCCATCCCAATAACTTGGCTACCTATATCGACGAAGCCTTCATCGAATTGTCTGCACTCGCGTATCCGGCCTATCCCCAACCATTACCTGGGTATACTTCCTTGGGGGCCTACAATCCCACCTTCGGGTGCCCCTCTAGGGTCACCAATCCGACTACTCTTCTCACGCCATGCGAGCATGCTAATTTCCTTGACGAGGAACTCTACACAGCCCAACTATCCTCCTCGTCCCGACCACCTTAGCAGCCACTGCCACACCACCTTTGCCGCTGACATCTCCGCCGCTTCTTCCCTGCTTGGCATCACTTGCCCCACCTAGGCCCTTCGCTGATATGGTCCACCTCTATGGCCTCCAGTTTCTCTGGCCCCACTTCCACCGACACCCCTATGATCCCAACACTTATCACACTAGAATATTTATTTATTTATTTAAATATTTATATCACCTCGAGCTTCACCGCAGGTGTCTTTGCTTTCGCTACCAGTAGCCGTACTTTTCCCGCCCTTGTCTGCCCTCTCAAATACTTGTGCGTGCTGGTTGGATCTAAAGACGATGGTCCTGACTTTAGAGACTTGGACATCTGACGTTCACAAATGACCCCTACGGACCTCGATCTTGAGGACAAAGTCGTTTTTTGGGAGGGAGATGCTAATACGGTTACGACCTCCTAGAGACACGTCCCGGAGACACGTCTCCTTCTGTATATATAGACTAAGGGCATTATTGTACTTTGTATATCTCACTCCCCTACATATAGGAGTGGTATTATCTTTAACTTTGAGATCTTGTGAATGTTAGGCTCTCCTAGATGTGAGAGGCTCTTAGGGGAACCAACCCTCAAGAGTTTGGGTCGATCTTGTCTTGACATTTGTATTCTTGATTTGTGTTCGATCTTCCAGTTTCAGTTCATGATTGTGTTCAAATATTAGACTTGCGGTAACATCAGATGGGGACGCTAAGGCAAGCGTCATAGAGAAGGATGAAGATGGTTGTGAAGCTTGCATTCCAAGGAAAGGAGGCCCTCCATGGTGGCGTTGATTCAGTCAAAGCGTGTGCACAACACATGTACATAGAGTTTGTATTGCTTCTCTTATTCTCTCTCTGGTCATGGCTGACGGCCAGGAGAAGTTGGGAGCTGACAACTGATTGTGGACGGTAGTGCGACTTTTCGGAACCTGCTTCCTCCTCTGTTAGGGCTGCAAACGAAACCAGTGATACCGACATTCCTCGATTTTTTGGTTTGTCTAAACCACCCGATATCAAGAACCCGGAACCGGTTCGGTTTATTAGTCGGTCTTTTGCGGTTCAGTGTCGTTTTTTGAAATGACAATACTATAGAGAAATAGTTTGCATTACCAACTCTTGTTCGGTGCAGGTTCTCTACTAAGGTCCTCTCCTAAGATCATGTGAGCTAATGTGATATACTACACTCTAAGATGAAGATAATTCTTAGGACACCTTATATTTTTGTGTGATGATCAAACCCACTTCAACGTCTATTAAAATTTGTGAAGATAATGTTACCAATATATAGACTGCTCACCTGAAGAACATTTGTGAAGATAATCCATACACAGGTTCGCCGCATGTCCACCATTGATAGAGCTCTTGCTTAGTGATGATCGATCGTAAACGAGTACTATCTCCACATTTACGTGTGTGTGACATATTCACAATGACATGTTCTCAAAGACTCAAGTAATTAGTGCAAGTTCTTATAATCAAGAAATCACACGTCTCACACAGTGTGGTCAATTATGCTAGTATCTCAGTGTCACTAGTCACTACCATGACCAATCCTCAGTTCCTGAGCCTGGCTCACTGTAACTTATGATGTATAGATTCCATTTATTGCAAAAGAAGCACTGACCTACACCATGTACTCTAACCCATGTATACACAATAACTTTGTACCAGCATAAGCAGCACACCTTGCCATTTTTATCATCCTTTGATAACTCTAGGAAAATGTGGTATAGGAAAGGTTTAGCTTACGCAACCATAACATATATCACTAAATACTGCAGTGAATATCGTTCTAATATCAATTACTATATGTTTGGTCTCAATCCACCGACCCCTACAGCTTCAGTTTTTACAGACCGAACCGACAAGTCAGTATAATAATCGGTGCGGTTCCAATAGTCGAGTTCTTTTCTGATGCAAGTGTTTGCCATGATAACTTCATAATTTATTTTGGCGGAGTAGCTTACCCCATGAGATCCTAATTACTGAAGCAGCAAACTGCCGCATAAATAACTTCAAATGTTCCTTTTGCCGAGAATAGTCTCAAGTAGCCGCGGACTGCCTAATCTTGCGCCTGCTGGACCTAATCTTTGTGAAAAGTCTGAGTCTTGAGATTCTGCCAAAGCGTGTCACCTGTATCTTCTCTTTTATACCGCGCGGGCTCTTCTGAGTTGTGGGAAGGAGAAAAATATTTATCTCTTTCTCTTGTACTCTGATCCTAGTCCGCGCCGACTTTTCTTCAGGCTCTTGCTGGGACTCCCGCAAGTGCCCACTTTTAGACACCCCATTCGGGCTACATCATATAGGTGTGTGCAAGTGCTAGCTCCCGTTGTACATGGAGTCTTCGCCACGTGCTGGATGCTATTCGTGCCTCTCTGCTCCAAATTCCACCTTAACCGCTCCCATCAACGCTTGGCGGTGGATAACTGCTTTTCCACCTCAATCCAATCGATCTCGCTCACTACAAAGGTGATCTCGCCAACATCGGGAGCCTGTATTTGCCGACCACTACATGGATCTCTTGGACCGATCCGCCTTCTCATACTTAGCATTTTTTACATATGCAAACGGTCTGTATTTTCAGAGGTTGCCCGTGGAAAAAAGTTGCTTTAAAGACAGAAATCCGAGCCAAAAGGCTGTTATCCGCTGGTTCTACTCCGCATAACTTTGAGACAGTTCCTGTCCGGGAGTATCCTTGTAGTAACCGCTGGTTTGTCCGTTCGAGTTATCTGTGGCTAGTAATTGATCGGGTATTATGTCTTCTGCCTCCACCACTGCTGATTAATAATATTACATATAGCTAAGGTGTTGCGTTCTGTGAAATCTGGCCATCAGCTTCAAGAGGTAGACACTTCGTCGCTCCCCTGGCTTCGTGGCCTCGATCTTGCAGGAAGGTATATCGTGTCTCTCACACAACCCGGGATCTCACTGGATTGTGGACCTCAGGTGCTTGACAAATCATCGCACCTCTCTCCGCAGCAGCCGCCCAAATACTTAGGGACTTACCCCCAACGACATCACTGTCCTGGTAACCGGATCCCGGTTTTTTGGCGCTGCTCATCTGCACTCGCAGTAAGCGTACTCAACTCTCTCACTGTATCCCTCGTTCTTCCCGAGTTCTCCTTTGTAATCTCCTTTGTGTTAGCCGTCTTACGAATACCTTGATTGTTGTGTTACTTTCTCACCGTAACAGAACGACGCGACCTTCAGAGCTTTGAGTGGTCGAAGAACGTCTAACGCAGACTTGGCAGGCCGATGATCTGTCTAACGGGCTATATTTCTCTTGAGGTTCCTCCCTCTGCACTACTGACCACTGATTGACATCATCACAAAGGGAGAGTTTAATCTCCTGCTATCCACAATTGCCCAACTGTCGGATCAAGTCACTTATCTAGTCAGGGGGATATCAACCACTAACACTCACCCTCCGGTTCTCTAAACTGCTCCGTGAATACAAACTGAGGATGTGGTTTTCTCCAACGAGAGGCGAGAACACTTTAGGGTGGCTGTGAATACCTGCCCGCAAAAACTCACTATGAGGTGTTCACCGCCCACCTAAGGAAGAAGAGGATCCCTCTCCTTTCTCAGATATGATCTGGTGGGAACCAGTCCCAATGGGGTTTAGGGATCCCCACCTCTCTCATTTCGCCGGGAGAGAAGACCCCATCGCACGCACTTACAGTGCTCTTCGAGTCAGCGATGCTCGCTTTGATCGCACCTTCTCCTGCACTGACGGTATTATACAAAGCTTCATGTGTCTATGACCTTGACACGGAACGGAAGGCCACCCCTTGATGACTGGTTCTGCAAGGTGCCATCTCGGTCCATTATATCCTTCAAGGAGTTTAGGAGAGAATTCCTCCGGGCTTATCAACTCAAGGAAGGGCAAGAGCAACCCTTAGACCCTCTTCAAAATCAAACAAGGGATGTCCGAGACACTCGGACATTACATCGATAGGTTTCAGAAGTAACACTGGGAATGTACCATGTTATGTCGACCACCGTTGGTCCTTCCAATGTACAAACTAGCCCCTCGTGCTACCAAAGCCATGTTTGTTGGGACTCCCGCCAGAATGGGATCTTCAAGTTTGAGGTCAGTCGAAAGTCGCCAAGTTCCTACGAGGATTTGATGAATATGACTAATCACTTCGTTGAGAGAGAATCAACCGAGGTTTTGTCTCCTCCCTCACCCAGCTGATCCTGAAGCAACATCGAACTCTCTCCACCCAGTCTCTTGTTCCTCCTCTCTTCCGAGTGCTACACCCCAGAGGCACCTCCAAAGGGTTCTTACTCCAAACCTCCTATCAATGTGGAAAGTTTACACTCGTCGTCCTCCTTCCATCTGCCCCGCATGGCTTCCCTCTACCATGTGATCTCCGCTGTTGATCCGGCCCTCCACGGCCCATCCCTTTGGCCAATTATGAAACCACATGCTCTCTCCACCTCCTTCTTTGCTCTCTCTCTCTCCTCTATCTCTATACTTGAACTTTATGATCGGAACCATCTGCAGCAACGTGGCGTTCCGCATGGATTGATTGCTCTGTGGGGTAACCATTACTTGAAGGATCTTGTGTCTGCTCCTCCTGGCCACAGTTGTGAATCAATAGCTGACGATCTTTACAGTCAAACATGCCGCAGTATGAGACATTTGATCGCTTAAAGGCTCGGCTTGTGGACACAGGAGGTTTGTACTCAACAGTACGAGCTTGATTACGAGAAGCAACGTTCTCCCTCGTCGCGAAATTAAATACGGTTCAGGTCTTGCTCTCTTTAGCAGTTCATCGCCGCGACAAGCGGAATATGCTAATATAAACAACCGAACTCCACTGGAGTTTCATAAAGACCATCAAGGGAGTCCCGTTGTTTGTTTACTTCGCAAACATTGATAATTGGTCTCAAACAGCTCTCCACGGACCTAGTGGAGAGAATGCTAAAGGCAGGAAAGCTGTTTGTGAGGTTGGCTAGCCCGTCAAGCAAAGCTCGGCAGAGTCCGTCTCCGCCTTCACTCGTCATCAATCAACGAGGACTACAATACTTTTTGGTCTCTGTGGGCGATATTCTGATCACTGGTAATGCACTCCACTTGAGATACAACATGTTAACACAACAAACTCTATCTTTCAAATCAAAGATTGGGACAATGTTCAATATTTTCTTGGACTAGAGGTAGCACAGTGACCTGATGGCCTTATCTTATCCCATGCGTAAGTATTGCATTGACCTTCTGCAAGATGCTGGTCAAATCTCAGGTTGCAAATCACAGCGGAACCCTGATCCAATGGAGAAAGTCAACCATAAGTTGTGTGCTCTTCTGGGACTGACTCTTAATAATCCAATGAATATTATCGTCGTCTTGTGGGAAATATTTATATTTACACCTAACCATTACGAGACCAACATATGATGCATTTGCGGTTGAGTGGTAGTCTGTTCATGTATACCCCACGGGTTTCCCACCTTTAGGACAACAGTGGAACATGATTCTCAGATATCTAAAGACTCTCCCGGGCAAGGACTTGTGTATAAGCTATCTTCCTCCCTTTCTCTTATTGCACGATACTCTGATGCAGATTGAGCTCGTTGGTGATGCCGACGTTCAAATACTGGTTTTTGCACTTACGGGGGAAATCTTATCACCTGACGCGGAGTGGAGCATTGACAGCTGAAGCTGAGTACCGTGATGACTGTCGTTACACTGAACTAAGTGCGTCTTCTAATGGATTTGAGAGTTAAATTGTCCTCACCTCGACGTTGTTTTGTGACAGTCAAGCTACGCATATATATTGCGAATGATCCTGTGTTCCATGAGCGGACTTTAAACATATTGAGGTTGATTGTCGCTTTGTTCGGGAAATAGGTTACAATCAAAAGTGCTGCTTGATCATTTCCTGCGTCTGCAAGTTGCATGACATCCTTACCAAGGCGTTTACCTCGCAAAATTGAGTATTATCAGTTCTTGTCCAAGCTTGGTGTCTACGACTTGTACATGCTCCAGCTTGCGGGGGAGTGTTAGAAGGACATAAGGAAAAAATGATGTAAAGCCCATTTATAGTCCATTTTCTCCTTCTTCGTCCCATATCTATTGTACAAGATTCTTTCTTCTTCTCCTCCTATATATTTGTATTCTCAAGACTTGTATTTCGATTAATGAAGAAGTATCTAAAGGTTGAGATCTATTGATTTTTGTTAATATATTATAGGTACTAGAAATATATAATATTACACTTCCTATTAACAATAAATGCCCTCTACCCCTCTTCTGTCCTCCCGTTCGCCGATTTTTTTTATTTCGGATTCAAACTGTAGACGGGTGGAAAAAAATCAATGCACTTTGATTGTACTGTAGAAGGGTGGGAAAAAAATCTAATATGCCGCATCAGTATTACTGTTCATGGGGATTCTTTTGTGCATGGACCTTATGAAATGTAAACATTGAAAAAGGGTAATTGCAATTTCAAAAGTTCGAGGGGTGCAAGCTGTAATTACGCAAACTTCGAGGGGAGGTCCCGATAAACAACCCTATATATATATATAATACAAATTGACATCTTCTATTATTCTTCCATATAGATGACGGTATTGTGGTGTTACTCATCCTAAAAATCCTAAAATGACATACAGGGAGACAAACAATAGTTATATTATAGAAAGATTTTTTCTTGCAAGAGAATTTTCAGAGCGATAATTTCTCGAGTGGCAAAATTCTAGTAAGTTAGAACCTTCCATACATAGATTTATGTAGAGAGAATTCTAGTGAGAGATTTTTAAGTCAATTGTTTTGTAGAAAAAAAGAATAATCACCAAAACTTCCTGGTGGCGATCGACGTCACACTCGTGTCTATTCCCGCAGGAGGCGGTGATTGGCGACCCGGTTGGGCGATCCGAGCCCGCGGATGCGCCCAGAGGGTCGTTCCGAGCCAGTTTCATATATTAGTTTTCATTTTTATGTTATATTTAGCCCCGATCGCCCCGAACAGTTATAACCGCTCGATCGGAAGCCCTAATTTTATTTCTGTTTTATCTTATATATATATATATATGCATGTTGTGGTCCGGCCAAAGGGATCGATAGTTGCCCTACTGCAACTTGCCGGTCGACTCCTTCGGTGGATTCCGAAGGAGCTGCTCCCGTCCGCTTCCGTCCACACCCAGCCGTCCGTCCCCAACCTCTCCAGACCCGCAGCTCTCCTCTTCCCTCTTCCCTCCTTCCTCCAGCCCCCGGCAAAACCGTTCGCTTCCTCCCGTTCCCTCTACTCGCCGACCGAGCCGCAGCTTTCCCTTCCCCGCCTCGCCACTGCCAGCCGAACCCACCCCAGCCCCCGCAAGCTTTCATCCGCCCCTACCTGGCCCCAGATCTCCTCCGCCGGCTTTGAACCTCCAGATCCACGGCCCTCACTCGCCGGCCGGCCACATTTTCGCTCATTTTCCCCTACAGATCTCGTCTTCCATCACCCAAGTTCCTCAAACCGCACTTTCCTAGTTACTTGCTGCCCCAACGTGGAACCACCGCCCGACCGGAAGCGCCCTCGCCACCAAAACTCCACCCGAAGCCGAGCCGCCGCGGGCATGAGCAAATCAAGGTATACGGTATGTTATTTCTCTCATTTGAATGCTTGAACTTGAGCTATTGTTGTGGTTGTGAATTTATTATATGCTTTCGTATTTAATTTGTGGTTTGGCTTGCGGGTTTTAAGCCGGAGCGCTCTAAGTGAATCACACCTCTTTTCGTTGGCAAAATTTAATTGACTCTTGCGTTATTCGTTGCTCACAATTGTGACTGTTGAATCCTTAGCTTTATTAAAGTTTTTTTACTTGCAAGACGAACTTTACATTGGACTGTTCTCGTGTTGGCACGTGCACCACACATAAATCTCATACTCATCGAGTCGCATTTCATTGTCCTTCATTTTAGCCGATCTACTACTGCATCACTTCCCTTGTAAGTTAGCATAATTACACGTACCTCTCTTGTGAAGTTACAAAAGCCTCCCATGTAAGATTACATTTCATAACAAGCATGTACAAAAATACCCCCCTTGGTGTAAATTTTCACGGGGTCGTTTTGTGCATATAGGTTATGAAATGTAAACTCACATGGGAGGTTTTTGTAACTTACACCAGTGTACTCGTGTGATAAATGGAGCATTGTGAATGGGGAGGGGGGACAAATGAGAAGTGACCCAGCATTAGTAAAATAAAGAATAATACATGATAAATAATTATTTAATAACTACCCAATAGTATTGGAAGAGTAAGTTATAGCTAGGCGCGGTAAGAGAGAATTCCTTGGTAGGCTTGGGTTGTGCCATTCGGGGCACCCATGGGCTGCTTTTGGCGGCCAAAGGGGAATGATCCGCAGCCGATTCGTGCCTACGATGGAGTTGCGAAATGTGCTTTTGGGGATGGAGCTTGCTAGAGGCTTCTACCACTTGGCTGATGAAGTTATTCTTGAAGGTGACTTAAAGGAGGTGTTCCACACCTTGTGCCGAATACTGAATGGTTTCCATTCGGGCGGGACTGAATAAGTTCTCGCTCAATTATGCATGGAGGCCCTGCATTTTTGTGCTTTTCTAGTGGATCGTGATACTAACATGTAACCGACTACTTTTCTAAGGAAGCTTGTTCTCTAGTGGATTGGAGTGCGGCACTTCCTGCCGTATAACGCCTCGTACGGAGACATCTGAATACTTGCCTGATAACTGTTGTTATAGACAAACTCTACCAGGTGAAGGTGATCCTCCCAACGCTGTCTGAAATCCAAAACGCACATACGCTGCCATCAGTGCTTTCACCGCTGGCAGGGAAATCCAAAACGCACATATCTTCCATTGTCCGATTTGTCCTCTCAGTTTGCCCATCAGTCTGCGGATGGAAGGCTGTGCTAAACTTGAGTTTTGTGCCCAATGACCGATGAACGTGCCTCCAATCGCCGGACGTAAACCGTCCATCACGGTCGCTAACTATGCTGCGAGGGACGCCATGTAATCGAACGATGTTCTCCGCATACAACTTTGCTAGCTTCTCCACTGGATCGCTTTTCCGATTCGCGATAAAATATGCAACTTTGGTCAACCGATCAACAATCACCCAGATAAAATCGTTTTTCTGCAATAACTTTGACAAACCGTGCACAAAATCCATGAAAATATCATCAAATTTTCACTCCGGGATCAACAACGATTTCAAGAATTCTCCTGGTCGTTGGCATTCGGCCTTCACTAGCACGCACGTTTGACATTTTGCCACGTAGAGGGCTATGTCCATTAGAGAACAAGCTTTGGGCTCTTCTTTTGGCCGACTCCATACCTGCGATGCAATCTCTTTTATTTACCGTTTATATTAATATTGGCTAATGCCCCTTCAAGAAAGGAGGTACAACTTGTAGATCTAAAGTTGATATCAACATTGAAAATGGTGAGCAGAAAGCCATTCTTCTGATTGGATTCCCTCCTTACAACAAATCATACAATTCAAATTATACAATCCTAATTATACAGTTCTAGTTATACAATTCTAATTATACAGTTCTAATTATACAGTTCTAATTATACAGTTCTAATTATACAGTTCTAATTATACAGTTCTAATTATCCTTCAATAAGTTTGAATTCCAATACCCTTCATGTTGCAGGCTGCTGATGGAGAGGAGGTGATGGCTGGGTGGATAAGATCAGAAGGAGATTTGTTTCTAAATGGTGCTCAACCCTGTCTTTTAGAGAGTGCTGGTGTTGAGTCAGTATTCAAGGCTCATGAGCACTATCCAACATGGACAATGGAGCCAGCTTCTTTGGCTCTCAAGGAGGTTCTTCAGATATCTACAGGTTGGCAGCCTGTCCAAAGGCCTAAACTCACACCACCCAGCATGTGAATTTCATCTGTATGTATTGTTTCTTTTGTAATTTAAATGTGGAGACAATCACACTTCACCTTCTCTCTGGCTATTCTTATGTTGTAAAGTGAGGTAATTATACATTTCTTATCTGTTCTTCATTTTTCCTAAATGCAGCACTTTTTCATATGTATATATATATATATATCTTTATTATATAATACAATATACATATCTCCAATCACACCATGAAACGCATCTGGATCGTCCGATCAAGCTCCATCAAGCACGGGCCGTTGGATTCAAAGCAGGAGGTCTGCCTATAGCTTTTCCTCCGGATTGGGTACTGTTCATCCACCGAAAAATCCCGATCTCTGGAATCCGCCTCCCGTTCGAAACCGGCCCACCCCCCCTGCCGGCGGCGGAGCCGCCGACGGCCTGCCCGGTGCCCCCGGCGGGTTCGCCGGAGGCCGGCGAACCCGCCGGGGGGCACCGGGCAGGCCGCCGCGGCTCCGCCGCCGGCAGGGGGGATTTTTCGGGTTTTTTCATTTTTCTTTTCATTGTTTTGGGGATTTTGCCATTTTGGGGATTTTGGGGATTTTGGGATTTTTTCATTTCAAAATAATAATTATTTATTAAATTATTTAATTACTTAAATTTTGCCCGAGACAGATGAAGCCCGTCGGGGGTCGGGCGAAACCCGCCGGGGGGCGGGCGAAGCCCGCCGGAGGTCAAGCGGGCGAAGCCCGCTTGATTGCGGGCGAAGCCCGCAGCGACGCATCGAGAACGGGCGGAGCCCGTTCGAAGATGCTGGTCTTATTATATAAAGCAATATAAATATTTGGAGGCACACCATAGAACAAACAAGAGTCATTGGATCATGAGAGAGAGCATGAGATGGGGAGACAGAGTTGAGAGAGAGAGAGGAGGGAGTGAGAGAGAGAGAGAGGGGGGAGGAGAGAGGGAGGGAGAAAGGGAGAGAGATGGCTGAAGGGAGAGGAGAAAGGGGGGGAGAGGGGGAGGAGAGAGGGAGAGAGAAAGGGGGAGAGATGGGGAAGAGAGAGAAAGAAGAGAGAAAAAGATTGCGTGAAATTAATGTTTTTACGACAAAACGTAATTTTTTTATAAAATAAAAATTGTAATATTGATTTATATTTTTTACGATCATTTTGAGTACTCATGTATATATTGCGGTCACTGCCCGTCTTGATGTGAGTGCATCCCGATTTGATGCGAGCGCATCCCGCTTTGATGCAGACGCGACCCGCAACGACGCATCGAGCACGAGAGAAGCCCGATCGGAGGCGGGCGAATTCCGCCTGGATGCGGCCGAAGGCCGCCCGAGAGCATCGAGCACGGGCGTAGCCAGTGCGAAGATGCTCGTATATATATATATATATCATTATATATATCTTGAGGCACACCATACTTTAAGTTTTGACCATTGGATCTCATTAAATAAATCATATCCGTATATGAGAGAGAGAGAATGCGGGAGGAGAGAGAGGTGGAGAGAGAATAAGAGAGAGATGAAGGAAGGGAGATGAGAAAGGGGCGGAGAGAGAGGGGGAGGAGAGAGAGGGAGGGAGAAAGGAGCAGAATAGGAACAAAAAAAGAGCGAGAAATTAATGTTTTTACGTCAAAACGTAAATTTTTTTATAAAATAAAAATTGTAATATCGATTTATATTTTTTTAGGGTCATTTTGAGTACTCATATGTATATATTGCGGGCGTTACCCGCCTTGATGTGGGCGCAGCCCGCAATGACGCATCGAGCACGGGCGAAGCCCGTGCGGTAGCGGGCGAAGCCCGTGTAGATGCGGTCGAAGGCCGCCTGAGAGCATCGAGCAGGGGCGTAGCCCGTGCGAAGATGCTCATGTAGATATATGAATATGCTTATTAGTAGTAGATATATGAATATAATTTTTTATTAAAATATATGTAAATGTGTGCGAAAAATTAATAAAAATATTTTTTTTCCATTTTCATATTTTTTTTTCAAGTGATATTAGGCCTGCACATAAAGACCCCGGTCCCGGTCCGGGACCGGTCCTGGGCAGGACCGGTCTTTTGGGACACCGGTCCCGGACCGGTCCTGCCCAAACCGGTCCCGGTCCGGGACCGGTTTTACCTTTGAAAACCGGGACCGTCTGGGACCGGAAGGACCGGTCCTAACCGGTCCTAACCGGTCCCAGACCGGGACCGGTTAATTAAAATAATTATTTTAATTATTTTTTTATATTATTATATTTCAATTTTAATGATTTAATTAAATTAAATATTAACGTGTAATAATTTGAAATGCAAAATTGCAAAGTAAATAAAATTTTTTATTAAATTTGAAATCAAACTACAAATTACAAATTATAATACAAAATCAAAATACGAACATTTTTATTAAATTTGAAATTATATTACAAAATACAAATTCAAAATTTTGAGTTGAGCAATGAGCCTTGAACTCGTCTTCATTCTGCGGCGCTCCCCAGATTTAAGTTATTAAGCTCGTCTTCAACTTCAGACTCACTGTCTTCAATTGACGAGACGTGTTGTCTTCTCCTCAAAGCGTCCAAATGGTCCTTGTAGCAAATGCAAATCTCCAAAGATTCTTCGGTCAAACGGCTCCTTCGCTCGTTCAGAATCCTGCCACTCAAAGAAAATGCAGACTCCGAAGCTACCGTACTAGCTTGGATGGTTAGTAAATCACGGGCCATTAAGCTCAAAATAGGATAATTATTACATTTAATTTTCCACTATTTTAAAATATCAAAATTTTCTATTTCGTACGCGGTCATAAAATCTTGAAACTATATTTTGCTATATAAACCTAATTCGTTTAAAGTACTCGAAGTTCGTTGTTTTTTCTTCGAAGCTAATTCTAAAAATCTATTTTTCAAAATATCTTTTGTTCGAGGGGCGGTGGATTCCTCGCGAGGTCGCAATCCATATAGTTGATCGTAATAATTATATATACGAGTAAAATCAGAATTAAATTTTGCAACACTAACGTTGTGAAAATCACTAGAAGATTCGTTTAACTCTAAATTTCGATTAATTTCCTTTATAAAATTTTCAACACCGTCTACACCCATTAAAGGGTTTAAAGCCGCAGCACAAGAAAACATAGGTGGCATATGCGTATAATATTTTAAAAACTTTTCCTCCATTACTAATATTAACGGACGCCACATTGGGTTAATTTTGTAAGTTTTAAACGTTTCAGTAATTAATAAAAAATTTTCAATAAAAAGCGAGCTAGTAGGATAATAAACGTCAGATTAAATAGTTGTTGCCCGATAAAAACTTTCTAATAAATTTACGTAATCTTCGATTATAGCCCAATCTGACGCATCTAAATCATGTGATTCTTCTACACTATTATAAAATTCTATCAATAACGATTTTTGTGACAAAGCCCGTTTTAACATTTTGTACGTGGAATTCCATCGTACCGACATATCATAAGATGGACCCAAAAATTTTTTACCCTGTGCTATAACAAATTTTTTGAAATCTTGTTTTCGTCGTTTTGAACTATAAATAACTCGTAACATAGTACGTATTTTAATAACATAATTTTTCATAAAATTTAAACTATCTTGCACAATTAAATTAAGAACGTGACATACGCAACGTGTATGAAAAAAAATACCATCTAGCATAGGTTCCAAATCATTAATCAAATATTTAATAGCCATATTATTATTCGAGCCGTTATCAAACGAAATACTTAAAATTTTATCTTTTATTTTAAAATCTCTAATACACTTAATAATCACCTGATAAATAGCTTTACCAGTGTGCGGATATTCAAAACCTTCAAAACAAATTATACGTTTATTTAATTCTCAACTATCGGGATCGACCCAGTGACAAGTTATGCAAATATACGAAAGACCGTCAACTAAACCGCTAGTCCAAACGTCGCTCGTTAAACTAACTCGACTGTCGAATGTTTCAAAAAAATTTTGTAAAAAAAATTTTGATTGCAGGTAAGCTTGTAAAGCATCACGTCGAGTTGTAGTACGACTTACCTGTTGATATTTTGGTTGAAGTGCTTCGTGTATGTAAGACGTCATTTCGTCGTTGTCGTAGTGGTTGAACGGAAGTCCGCTTTTGATGACATTCTCCATTTGTCGCTCCCGTTGCCGAGCTTGGTCATACGTCCAAATGTGCCCGGTCGTCGAAATTTGAGCTTGGTTGGCCTCCGACGGGGCTTGTTTGGAAAGACACGATTTGTTGTGTCGGGCGAGCGTTGTGTTGCTACTATTAGCGGCCATAAGCTTCGCGCAAAGTTTGCACTTCGCCTTAATTTCGCCGCTGATCCGCACTTTATCGAAGTTATCTCATACCGCCGCTTTATGCCGGTGCTCAACGATCTCATGATCGACGGACGCTGAGGAGGACGCCGGCATGGAGGAGGAGGAAGCCATTAAACACGAATATGTGTGAGAGAGAGTGAGAGAGATAGTGAGAGAGATAGTGAGAGAGAGAAACAAAGAAATAAGAGAGAGGGGGGTTTAAATAAATAATTTTTTTTATTATTATTTACTATAGAGCCAAACGGCTCTATAGATGAGCCTGCCACGTGGCAGGCTCTTTTAATGAGAGCCGAACGGCTCTATTAAAAGAGCCTTAACGACTCTTTAAAACGGTCCCGACCGGTCCCGAAACCGGTCCCGGACCGGGACCGGTAAAAGACCGGAAACGGTCCCGACCGGTAAAACGGCTCTATTAAAAGAGCCTTAATTAGAGGGACTGGCAGAGACCACAGGACCGGTCCGGGACCGGACCGGTCCTAACTGGGACCGGTCTCTGTCCGGTCCCAACCGGTCCGGTCCCAACTAATTAAGTTCTAATCTCCTACTTTTATTAGATCAATACTTCAATTCATATGAAGAGTTTATTTGATATTACTTCAGTATTTGTTGCAATTTGGGCATAACTTACAAGATGTTTTGTGACCGCCAAAAGGGTCACTACCCCCGCCGATTCTTGTTGTCCCCATTGATTGTCGTCGCTTCCGTCAAATGTTGCCGTTCCTGCCAAATGTTGTCAGAGATAGGGGTAGAGTCCCGTGCCTGTCACCGTATATATATTAAAAGGGAACAACACCCTTTGTTGAAAGATTCAACTTTTTTTATTTTATCATTCTTTATTATAAAATTTTCAATTTATTTAATTTATGTGTTTTTAAAAAATGTGCTCTCATATAGGCTAAATCTCTTACCTGCAATAAAAAATAAGTTCTCCCCATTGCTCGCAAACACTCACGCATAAGGAAAAAATGAGCGGCGAGCGAAGTATAACGCTCGGTGGGTTAGAGGAGCGGCGTTGCGCTGGCGCAATGTCGTGGCTGAAGTACTATCCCGTGTGGGCACTGCGTGCGTTGTGTACTGCTGCGGTTGATCATTGGAGCGGAATTCAATACCTCTCACTCGTGTATGCTTGTGTGTATTATAGTATTATTTATGTGGTGAATTGGTGAAGCCCATGTTAATTTTACTACATCTCCTATACTATGTATAGTGTCATATACCTATATTTTTAAGTCATGAATGACCTACAATGTGAAATTATGATTTTGCCTCTATTTAATTGAAATTTTAATAATATTTATTATATTATTATTATTTTTTTAAAAAAACACATATCACTTCCTGTTTTAGAACTAGAACCATTCATGAGAATTTCAGAATCACAACCAGTTCGGCAACTAGACAAATTGTTCGACACAAAAATAAAATTTAAAATATAATATCATACAATAAAATATAAATATAAGTTTATATAATATTTTATATTAATATAAGTTTATATTTTAACTTAATATAATACAAATTATATAAGATATGTTGATAGTCCAGCCCATGAAATGTTACTGCCCGTCGAATGATGTCGCCCGTAAAATAATGCTGCCGGTGAAATAATGCCGCCTGTCGAAAATTGCTGCTCGCTGCATCATGTTGCCCACCAAATATTGCTGGCCGCCGAATATTCACCGGTACGTGTGTATTAACACGCACACAACTACGAGAGGTGGGGGTGCCATTAATGGTCCGTACATTATCTCTATAGTAATTTATACTATATTAAAAGGGAAAAACATCATTTGATTAAATATTTTTTTTCCAATTTTAACCTTATTTATTTAAAAATTTTCAATTTTTAAAATGACTTTTTCCTTCTATTTTAAAGAATGTGCTCTCATATAAACAAAGTTCTCTACCTACAATAAAAAATGTATTCTTCTCAACACTCAGTGATTTGCGAGCGACAGCAGTGTCCTCCCGAGGGAAAAATTTTTGGTATGTGTAGCGTTCCATGTGCTAGGAGCGCGTTTAAATACCGCTTTCAAAAACGCGGGGCCCACTTCATTTTCGGGTTTCCCTCTTCTTCCCTAACGTAACCTGGAAAACCTAGGCGATCGAAGTGGAAAATCGTCGGGCCAGTCGAGACGGACTCCAGCAGATTTCCCTCAGATTTTGTGAGGCAAACTCTGGCGAGTCCTACATTTTACTGTAGGCGTCGTCTTTAAACAACTATTCCTCTCTGCGCGATCGCAATCTCCGGCAGCTTTCCAGACACATTTCTCGCTGAAGGAGCGCTTGAGAAGAAGCATGTATGATTATTTTTCCAGCAATAGGACAGAGCGATCTTTTGACATCTCTTTCCATATGTTGAACTATTTTTCAGAAATTTATTTCAAGTGAATGTTTGTGCAACTGTACTTCAAATGATTGTTTGTGCAACTGTATTTCAAGTGATTGTCATTCCAACTGTATTTCAAGTGATTGTCATTACAACTGTATATAGAACTATATGTCAGGTATAATATACGTCTGTA
Source organism: Platanthera guangdongensis (assembly GCA_039583875.1). NCBI lineage: Eukaryota > Viridiplantae > Streptophyta > Magnoliopsida > Asparagales > Orchidaceae > Platanthera > Platanthera guangdongensis. The sequence continues at coordinate 2,301,846 of CM077155.1, forward strand.
TTTGCATATAATATAATATACAACTGTATTTCAGATATAATATACAACTGTATTTGCATATAGTGTAATGTACAACTGTATTTCAGATATAATATACAACTGTATTTCATATAGTGTAATGTATAACTATATTTCAGGTATAATATACAACTGTATTTGCATATAGTGTAATGTACAACTGTATGTCAGATATAATATACAATTGTATTTTGTTATATTGTAATGTACAACTGTATTTCAGGTATAATAAAAGACTATAAGCTTGGCTTCTTCTATTGTCCATGGAGAAAGGGAATAATAGTGGTCAAATGGAGGAAGAAATTGGTGTAAATATTTCTTTGTCATTCCTTCTTGACTTGAGAAAGAACTGTATTTCAAGTTAATGTATTTTTTAACATGCAGATCAAAAAAGAACATCTATGTTTCCATGTTGTCTATTCGGAGGAAGATGCATATGCTTTGTATTGTCAGTACGCTCACAAAACCGGTTTTAGTGTTCGTAGACAACATATTATTTATTACACACACACCAGAATTATCAAAGTCCGTGAATACAGTTGCTCAAAGGCAAGAAAGAAACACACAAAACCGTCACCGATTAAATATCGCAAATTAGATACTCAGACTGGTTGTCTTGCATGTTGTCATTTTAAAACGGATACAGGTCTATGGTCGTTGGGGGTGGGGGTGTCAATCATAATGGGAAAGAGGCAACGTTATTAAGGGACCCGCCGAAAAAGCGACCGAAAGGGTTTCGAACGCACGAATAAAAGGACATTGGGAGAAGAACACTAGAGCATCAAATACTTTTTATCTTAATATTTTCGAAACCAAGTTCATTACTGCATGTATAATGATACTTGTTTTTCCAATGTAGGAAATCAACAAGGTGACATGAAGAGCAAAACAATCCCTGTGAATGATAATACTTCCAAATCAAAGATCCACAACTTCTTCGGTTCTCCAGAACCTGTGCACCAGTCAACCCCACAAGCCACTCCTGCAGATATTGATTCTCAAGAGAACTTTGACTTAGATTTGTCTTTTAATTTTTGTAGTATCACAGATGTTTTCAAACCGTAAAGTGAATCACCTTATTTATGTATTTATTGTTTCCGGTTAAAATTTGAAAAAAAAACACATATTGCATTGAAATATGCACACCATATTCTCCAGATTCATATCACTTGAAGTATCTACAAGAAAACATATCAATTAGTTATGATAAACCAGCCGCCTCCAGTTGCCGCAACACAGGAACGGTTATGATACTCAACTGCCAATGTTATTTGCAATATACATTCATTCATTCATAGCAATTAGTTATGAGAAACCAGCTGCTCTGCAGCAGTAATGCCTGATAACTACAGCCAAAAAATGGAGAATCAAGCACTGATGTTAGTATTAATTATGTTTGAAAAAGCTCGAAGAATATCCGCTGCAATTTCGTGCAGAAATTGCGGCATCACTTTACACCAATTTTTTTTTTCTTGCCATGAAATAGTCTCGGCCGACAACGCCTCCTCCATGAATTTCATCACGAACACGCCGCAGTCGTCCCCATTATCTTGTTGCGGCAAATTGTGAACCTCGTTAATAGGCCACATGATAATATCTGCTGGCAACGCTTCACTAACCTCCTCGTATAAAGTCTTTGTAACGCCCCGAATTTTGTGTGCGAGTCGGTCGCGGAAAAAGAGTTTTTGGTGCCTGTAGGGGTACACGGCCTAGGACACGGGCGTGTCCAAGGCCGTGTCTGGCTGGTGATTTTTTGGCCGTTTTCAACCCGAGAAGGACACGGCCAGAAACACGGCCGGATGACACGGGCGTGTCCTCCGACACGGGCGTGTGCCAACCCGTGTCCCGACCCGTGTCCTGAGGGGTCGTGTCCGTTGCCGTGGCGGTTATGCGTGACACGCCCTCGAACACGGGCGTGTCGAGGAACCCGACACGGGCGTGTCAGGTCAGACACGGGCGTGTCTTGGCCCGTGTGCGTTTCCCCGTTCGACGATCGTGCCTGGATCGAGGCACACGGCCTTGGACACGGCCGTGTGCCAAGCCGTGTGCGGCCCAGTTCTGGGGAATTTTGTGCAGATCCGAGCCGTTCATTTTCTTTAATTTAGATCTAACGGCCCAGATTAGTTTAGGCTCTGTTAAGGCCGGGAATAGGGAGTTATTCCCTCATTTTCTCTCCAAAATTCTCCCCTTCCAAAGTGAGAGAGGAGAGGAAGAAGAAGGAGGTTTCCGGCCGCCGGCGGAGCATCGGAGCGCCATTTCGAAATCGGAGAGCGGATCCGTGGAGGGAAAGTCATTGCGAAGAGTTCTAACCGCGTAGTTTTTCCATGGCGCCAAAACGGACTACAAGGGTAACGATTCTCAACTCGAGCGCTTGAAGCTCTTTCTTTCTGCATAGGGAATCCCGCTCCCGCGAGTATGCGGTGAGTGCGTGGTGTTCCTTGGGGTTGACGGGAATAGTCCCCCTTGTGTTGCATGTAGAGCCCGGAATCGTAAGTACGGGCATAGGCATTGTGTGTGAAGCCTACCCGGACGTGTTTTGTCTGGATCGGTGATGTTGCATTTGATATGGTTTTGCCGGAGAAGACTCCGTGCTTTGGATTTTTTCGGGTTTCTACGCGGTAGATTGCAGCAGGGATCCTTGAAGGTTAGCTTCAAGGCGCACCCGGAAAATTGAGCGGAAACGTGTTCTGCTAACTTGGCGGTCTGGGAACCGGCCTTGATCATAACTGGGTTATGAGACTGTTTTGGAAAATTTGGGATCCGAGAGAAGCTTGGCCCGCGCAAAGTTCCTTAAATTGGACATGCGGCGTGAGCAACGGGCAAGTGGAATTGGACCTAGGCTATGTGGTTCGGTGCGAGAGACCCGAAGACGGGGACTGGCCGTTGGCATAGTTGGAGCCTTAGACGGTGGTCAGAAAGGCTAAATGCTCACATGTTGTTGCCATCCTAGGGGTGGTGGTGGATGCACTGATGGGTCAGGGTCCACCATGAATGTGCCCTGAGTGCACGGGGTGTTTGGCCGTGCGAGCCTACACCTGTGGCGAATTATAATTGCGCTATATATATATTGTTGGCTAAAGTTTTGCAGGGAAAGAGCACCGCCGTCCCGAGTAAGGGGCGGGGTCGTTATAATTTGGTCGGCTTTTAGCTGACCGTTGCTTTATTTGCCACCGTGCGGTGGTATGTGCTTGCAGGTGCTGCGGAGCCGAGCGCCAAATAGCGGGCTGAAGCCCATGTTGCTGTGCTGGCCCTAGAAGGCCGTAGAATAGTTGTTTTTACATTTCTCATGTGTGGCCGGCCTGCGAGCCGATGTATGTAAGACATGTTATATTTATGAACATTTGTAAGGCCATAAGGCCATGTACCTATTTCAGTGTATTTGGGGTTCATTCCTGTTGTTGTAGCTGTGGACATTCATATTGATGGAATTAATTTTGGGTTCTTTCAACTTTAAAATCTTCCGCTAGAATGCTCTGTGATTAGGACGAGTAGTCTTAATTAGATGGTTTGATTTATTCATTTAGTAACCCTTCCGACTGTCTGTGGTATATAGCGTCGGGTTCCAGCTGGACCTTCTGTTATATGCCATGCGACGGATGGGGGTGTTACAATTTGGTATCAGACTTCTGGTTACGGTCAAGCTTAAATGAATTCGTGGGCGAATTCTTTTAAGGGGTGGTGAGCACATGTGTGCGTCATCGTTATAACATCAAAAGAACCCATGAATGTCCACTTAGGAATGAAAATACACTTGTTTTGTGGAACCTGAGTGTTCCAATGATTGCTTTTAGCAATTTGTTTGTTGTCTAATCGTGTGTCTTTGCTATTATAGGCAGCTAGGAGCGGTGCTGGTCAGTCAGAGCGTCCGCAATCAGCGGAAAGTAGTGCACCAAGGGACGTGCCTGCTACACCTCCTTCAGCGGAAACCATCAGGATGGTGGCTGAAGCCGTGTTCGCAATGATAAATGCCCAACCTGCGGGGCAAATGCATCGCGCACCTCCTGCGGATGAGCAAGAACCGGTTAGGGCGGCAGAGCCGAGAGTGGTGGAACGCGCAGCAGTTGAGTTAGTAGAGCCGAGGAGAACTACGGAGAGGCAGCTAAAGCATGTGATGGGCTTTAATCCTCCGAGGTTTAATGGGGTTGGAACACCAACTCAAGCTGAGGACTGGCTCTCTTCCATAAAGAGGGTGCTGACGGCCACAATGACTGAGGAGTGGCAGAAGACCACCATAGCGACTTTTCTTTTGGAAGGTGAGGCGAGGCTGTGGTGGGACGAGTTGGAGTTTCATCTCCTAGTGGGAAGGCAACTTGCGGATGTGCCGATAGAAGAATTTTCAAGATTGTTCCTAGCCAGATTTGTACCTTCTGCTCAGAGGTTGGAGATGGAGAATCAATTTCTTGGGTTGACTCAGGGATCCAGAAGCGTGGACGAATATCTGCATGAGTTCACACGGTTGGGTCGTTATGCTGGTGCTATGTTTTCAGAAGAAGAGAGGAAGACCAACCGATTCTATGAGGGTCTTCGTGGCGATTTACAGTTACTCCTTGCTGGGCCTAAGGCGCAGGGCTTCCTAGCCTTGGTCAATTCGGCCCGATCGTTGGAAAAGGTTGCGAAGAAAGTTCAAGAGAAGAGGGACCCAGGAGAAAAGAAGACCGAGTTCAAGGTGCCAAGTCACAAGACAGGTTTCCGCAGATGGAACAAGAAGCGGAGGACTTCAAACTCAGCCCCTTCGGCTGATGCATCGGGGGCAACTACAAGTCGAGTCCCCGGAGCTTGCTACAACTGCGGGAAGATGGGGCATTTTGCTCGGGAGTGTTGGAGCGGACGTCCAAAGTCCGAGAGGAGACCTGGAGCGACTTATGAGGAGAAAGGGAAGGCGGTGGAGTCAACCGCATCCCATCATGCTCCAGCCCAGCCTAGAGTCTACAACCTTGGTCTACAGGAGGCCATTAAGCAAGCAGACGTGGTGACAGGTATGAGTTAAATTACAGTGGTTTAACTTTTATAGTTGTTACCTTCGTATTTGTTAGCTTACGTTCGTTAATGCTAGGCTTTGTGTTAATCTTTGGGTTTCCGGCGAGAGCCCTTTTTGATACGGGAGCATCACATTCCTTCTTGTCTGAAAAGTTTATATCGCGCATCGGAGTTCCGTTCTCGATGGCAGAAAACAAGTTGGATGTGTTGTTGCCTAATGGGTGCTCAATGCGTGCGGATAGGATTTGTGTTGTGAAGATTCAGATTGGAGACCGGGAGTTTGATTTGCGGGCGTTGGTTCTACCATTAGTGGAGTTCGACGTAATTTTCGGTATGGATTGGCTCTCGGAGCAGAGTGCATGTATTGATTGCAAACGTAAAGAAGTTAAGTTGGGTCTGGACACTGGTCGGGAGACTACTTTTGCGGGCATGAAGGGGTCAGGGAAAGTTCTGATATCAGCCCTTCAGGTGTTCAAGGCAGTTCGGTCTGGGGCAGAACTATACGTCACTCTAGTGCAGACTTCGACGCCTAAGCCTAGTTTGGACAGCATCCCAGTTGTGTCCGAGTATCCTGATGTGTTTCCAGATGATCTCCCAGGAGCCCCTCCTCAGCGGGAGATAGACTTTACTATAGAGCTGGTACCGGGTGCCAAACCGGTGTCACGCTCCCCCTATCGGATAGCCCCAAGAGAAATGGCGGAGTTGAAGGTGCAACTGCAAGAGTTGCTAGAGCAAGGATATGTGCGTCCAAGTTCATCACCTTGGAGCGCACCAGTTCTCTTTGTTAAGAAGAAAGATGGGAGCTTGCGGCTTTGTATCGATTATCGGGAATTGAACAAACTTACGGAGAAGAACAAATATCCAATCCCGAGGATTGACGATCTATTTGATCAGTTGGTTGGGTCAACTGTATACTCGAAGTTAGATTTGAAGTCCGGTTACTATCAGTTGAGGATAAGGGAGAGCGACATTCCAAAGACAGCATTCAGTACGCGGTTTGGGCATTATGAGTTCACGGTTATGCCGTTTGGGTTGACGAATGCTCCATCCGTGTTTATGGATCTGATGAATAGGACGTTCAGAGAATACTTGGACCAGTTTGTGATAGTATTCATCGATGATATCCTGGTGTATTCGCGGTGCGAGGAGGATCATTACAAGCATTTACACATGGTGTTGGAGACATTGAGGAAAAGTCAGTTGTATGCAAAGTTCTCCAAGTGTGAGTTCTGGTTATCCTCGATAGCGTTCCTTGGTCATGTTGTCAGTGGAGAAGGAATAGCTGTGGATCCGGCGAAGATAGTGGCGATACGGGAGTGGCCTACTTTGACTACAGTGGCAGAGGTCCGGAGTTTTCTGGGGCTTGCTGGCTACTACAGGCGCTTCGTAGAGAACTTCTCGCGGATAGCACTACCACTCACGACGTTGACAAGGAAGGATCAGAAGTTTGTGTGGTCTTCGGAGTGCGAACAGGCTTTTGTAGAGTTGAAGAGGCGGTTAACCACGGCGCCTATTTTATGTTCGCCAAGTGGTACCGAAGGATTCGAGATTTATAGTGATGCTTCAGGTAGTGGTTTGGGCTGTGTTCTACTACAGCATGGGAGAGTGATAGCTTATGGTTCACGACAATTGAAGGTTCACGAGAGGAATTATCCGGTCCACGACTTAGAGTTAGCGGCCGTGATTTTTGCTCTAAAGCTATGGAGGCACTATCTGTACGGTGTGAAGGTGGATATTTACACCGATCATAAGAGTTTGAAGTACCTATTGGACCAAAAAGATCTGAACATGAGGCAGAGGAGGTGGATGGAGTTCTTAGGGGACTACACCTTCAAGATACACTATGTGCCTGGGAAGGGAAATGTAGTGGCGGATGCGTTGAGTCGTAAGATTCCCGCACAAGCCAACTGGTTATCAGTGCATGATAAGAGATTGGTCCAAGAGTTGAAGGCATTGGAGATATCTTGCGTTGACAAGCAGTCTAGTGCCGAGGCGAAACTGTTTTGGACAGAGGTGCAGTGTGACCTAGCGGATAGAGTTCGGAGGGCTTTGGTTCAAGATGACAGCATGAAGCAAATCTTGGATGAATCTTTGGATGGGTCAAATTCCCAGTTTGTGGTTGAAGATGGGTTGCTAAGGAAGGACGGTCGTCTATGCGTTCCTAGTGCGGATAATATTCGGGAGGAGTTGATGTATGAGGCTCATCATACCAAATACTCAATCCACCCGGGAAGCACGAAGATGTATAGAGACATGAAGAAATTATTCTGGTGGCCGGGTTTGAAGAAGGATGTGGCGCTTTATGTGGCCAAGTGCCGTACTTGTGCATTAGTGAAGGCGGAATGCCAGAAGCCCGGAGGTTTCTTGAAATCACTTCCTATCCCAGAATGGAAGTTTGACGACATATCTATGGATTTTGTGCACGGTTTGCCGAAGTCGCAGAAAGGAAATGACGCCATTTGGGTGGTTGTTGATAGATTGACAAAGGTGTCGCACTTTATCCCAGTGAGAAAGGAGGATCCAGTGGAAAAGTTAGCCAAACTCTACGTGGATAATATTGTACGACTGCATGGTGTGCCTCGCAGTATTGTTAGTGATCGTGATGGACGCTTCACGTCAAATGACTGGAGGTTGGTGCATGGTCTGTTGGGTACTAAGCTAAAGTTCAGCACAGCCTTTCACCCGCAGACAGATGGCCAAACCGAGAGAGTCAACAGAACTATGGAGGACATGCTTCGCATGTGCGTCCTAGATTTCGGGAAGCATTGGGAGGATCACCTGTACATGGTGGAGTTTGCGTACAACAATAGCTTTCAGGCAAGCATTGGATTGGCGCCTTTTGAAGCTTTGTATGGGAGGAAGTGCCGTACGCCGTTGTCTTGGTTGGAGGCAGGCGAATCAAAGTTGTATAAACGTCAAGCGGTGGAAGATGCCACTTCAATGATACGGACAATTCAAGAAAGGCTGAAGATTGCTCAGGATAGACAGTCAAAGTACTACAATGCCAAACATAGAAATGTGGAGTTCAACGTTGGCGACATGGTGTATTTAAAAATCAAGCCGTTCAAGGGTGTATCGCGGGTTCGACGCTTGAAGAAGCTGAGTCCGAGATACCTTGGACCATTTGAGATCCTGGAGCGTGTTGGCGAGACGGCGTATAGATTAAAGCTGTCGACGGAGTTGAGTGGGCTGCATGATGTATTCCACGTATCAGTGTTGCGTAAGGCAGTTCAGGAGGCTTCGCAGATCATTGCAGACGATCAGGTGCCGGTTGATTATGAGTTAACAACAAGGGTCAGACCAGTACGAATTGAAGATGTTGCAGTCAAACGACTCCGCAACAAGGAGGTCAGAATGGTTAAAGTCCGTTGAGATAATTGCGGACGTGAGGAGCTTTCTTGGGAGCGAGAGCAAGCTATGTTGGAGGAATACCCCGAGTTATTCCACTCAGGTATCATTTAGCTTTCGTGTACCTTTGCTTAATTTCGGGACGAAATTCCTTAAGTGGGGGAGATTTGTAACGCCCCGAATTTTGTGTGCGAGTCGGTCGCGGAAAAAGAGTTTTTGGTGCCTGTAGGGGTACACGGCCTAGGACACGGGCGTGTCCAAGGCCGTGTCTGGCTGGTGATTTTTTGGCCGTTTTCAACCCGAGAAGGACACGGCCAGAAACACGGCCGGATGACACGGGCGTGTCCTCCGACACGGGCGTGTGCCAACCCGTGTCCCGACCCGTGTCCTGAGGGGTCGTGTCCGTTGCCGTGGCGGTTATGCGTGACACGCCCTCGAACACGGGCGTGTCGAGGAACCCGACACGGGCGTGTCAGGTCAGACACGGGCGTGTCTTGGCCCGTGTGCGTTTCCCCGTTCGACGATCGTGCCTGGATCGAGGCACACGGCCTTGGACACGGCCGTGTGCCAAGCCGTGTGCGGCCCAGTTCTGGGGAATTTTGTGCAGATCCGAGCCGTTCATTTTCTTTAATTTAGATCTAACGGCCCAGATTAGTTTAGGCTCTGTTAAGGCCGGGAATAGGGAGTTATTCCCTCATTTTCTCTCCAAAATTCTCCCCTTCCAAAGTGAGAGAGGAGAGGAAGAAGAAGGAGGTTTCCGGCCGCCGGCGGAGCATCGGAGCGCCATTTCGAAATCGGAGAGCGGATCCGTGGAGGGAAAGTCATTGCGAAGAGTTCTAACCGCGTAGTTTTTCCATGGCGCCAAAACGGACTACAAGGGTAACGATTCTCAACTCGAGCGCTTGAAGCTCTTTCTTTCTGCATAGGGAATCCCGCTCCCGCGAGTATGCGGTGAGTGCGTGGTGTTCCTTGGGGTTGACGGGAATAGTCCCCCTTGTGTTGCATGTAGAGCCCGGAATCGTAAGTACGGGCATAGGCATTGTGTGTGAAGCCTACCCGGACGTGTTTTGTCTGGATCGGTGATGTTGCATTTGATATGGTTTTGCCGGAGAAGACTCCGTGCTTTGGATTTTTTCGGGTTTCTACGCGGTAGATTGCAGCAGGGATCCTTGAAGGTTAGCTTCAAGGCGCACCCGGAAAATTGAGCGGAAACGTGTTCTGCTAACTTGGCGGTCTGGGAACCGGCCTTGATCATAACTGGGTTATGAGACTGTTTTGGAAAATTTGGGATCCGAGAGAAGCTTGGCCCGCGCAAAGTTCCTTAAATTGGACATGCGGCGTGAGCAACGGGCAAGTGGAATTGGACCTAGGCTATGTGGTTCGGTGCGAGAGACCCGAAGACGGGGACTGGCCGTTGGCATAGTTGGAGCCTTAGACGGTGGTCAGAAAGGCTAAATGCTCACATGTTGTTGCCATCCTAGGGGTGGTGGTGGATGCACTGATGGGTCAGGGTCCACCATGAATGTGCCCTGAGTGCACGGGGTGTTTGGCCGTGCGAGCCTACACCTGTGGCGAATTATAATTGCGCTATATATATATTGTTGGCTAAAGTTTTGCAGGGAAAGAGCACCGCCGTCCCGAGTAAGGGGCGGGGTCGTTATAATTTGGTCGGCTTTTAGCTGACCGTTGCTTTATTTGCCACCGTGCGGTGGTATGTGCTTGCAGGTGCTGCGGAGCCGAGCGCCAAATAGCGGGCTGAAGCCCATGTTGCTGTGCTGGCCCTAGAAGGCCGTAGAATAGTTGTTTTTACATTTCTCATGTGTGGCCGGCCTGCGAGCCGATGTATGTAAGACATGTTATATTTATGAACATTTGTAAGGCCATAAGGCCATGTACCTATTTCAGTGTATTTGGGGTTCATTCCTGTTGTTGTAGCTGTGGACATTCATATTGATGGAATTAATTTTGGGTTCTTTCAACTTTAAAATCTTCCGCTAGAATGCTCTGTGATTAGGACGAGTAGTCTTAATTAGATGGTTTGATTTATTCATTTAGTAACCCTTCCGACTGTCTGTGGTATATAGCGTCGGGTTCCAGCTGGACCTTCTGTTATATGCCATGCGACGGATGGGGGTGTTACAATTTGGTATCAGACTTCTGGTTACGGTCAAGCTTAAATGAATTCGTGGGCGAATTCTTTTAAGGGGTGGTGAGCACATGTGTGCGTCATCGTTATAACATCAAAAGAACCCATGAATGTCCACTTAGGAATGAAAATACACTTGTTTTGTGGAACCTGAGTGTTCCAATGATTGCTTTTAGCAATTTGTTTGTTGTCTAATCGTGTGTCTTTGCTATTATAGGCAGCTAGGAGCGGTGCTGGTCAGTCAGAGCGTCCGCAATCAGCGGAAAGTAGTGCACCAAGGGACGTGCCTGCTACACCTCCTTCAGCGGAAACCATCAGGATGGTGGCTGAAGCCGTGTTCGCAATGATAAATGCCCAACCTGCGGGGCAAATGCATCGCGCACCTCCTGCGGATGAGCAAGAACCGGTTAGGGCGGCAGAGCCGAGAGTGGTGGAACGCGCAGCAGTTGAGTTAGTAGAGCCGAGGAGAACTACGGAGAGGCAGCTAAAGCATGTGATGGGCTTTAATCCTCCGAGGTTTAATGGGGTTGGAACACCAACTCAAGCTGAGGACTGGCTCTCTTCCATAAAGAGGGTGCTGACGGCCACAATGACTGAGGAGTGGCAGAAGACCACCATAGCGACTTTTCTTTTGGAAGGTGAGGCGAGGCTGTGGTGGGACGAGTTGGAGTTTCATCTCCTAGTGGGAAGGCAACTTGCGGATGTGCCGATAGAAGAATTTTCAAGATTGTTCCTAGCCAGATTTGTACCTTCTGCTCAGAGGTTGGAGATGGAGAATCAATTTCTTGGGTTGACTCAGGGATCCAGAAGCGTGGACGAATATCTGCATGAGTTCACACGGTTGGGTCGTTATGCTGGTGCTATGTTTTCAGAAGAAGAGAGGAAGACCAACCGATTCTATGAGGGTCTTCGTGGCGATTTACAGTTACTCCTTGCTGGGCCTAAGGCGCAGGGCTTCCTAGCCTTGGTCAATTCGGCCCGATCGTTGGAAAAGGTTGCGAAGAAAGTTCAAGAGAAGAGGGACCCAGGAGAAAAGAAGACCGAGTTCAAGGTGCCAAGTCACAAGACAGGTTTCCGCAGATGGAACAAGAAGCGGAGGACTTCAAACTCAGCCCCTTCGGCTGATGCATCGGGGGCAACTACAAGTCGAGTCCCCGGAGCTTGCTACAACTGCGGGAAGATGGGGCATTTTGCTCGGGAGTGTTGGAGCGGACGTCCAAAGTCCGAGAGGAGACCTGGAGCGACTTATGAGGAGAAAGGGAAGGCGGTGGAGTCAACCGCATCCCATCATGCTCCAGCCCAGCCTAGAGTCTACAACCTTGGTCTACAGGAGGCCATTAAGCAAGCAGACGTGGTGACAGGTATGAGTTAAATTACAGTGGTTTAACTTTTATAGTTGTTACCTTCGTATTTGTTAGCTTACGTTCGTTAATGCTAGGCTTTGTGTTAATCTTTGGGTTTCCGGCGAGAGCCCTTTTTGATACGGGAGCATCACATTCCTTCTTGTCTGAAAAGTTTATATCGCGCATCGGAGTTCCGTTCTCGATGGCAGAAAACAAGTTGGATGTGTTGTTGCCTAATGGGTGCTCAATGCGTGCGGATAGGATTTGTGTTGTGAAGATTCAGATTGGAGACCGGGAGTTTGATTTGCGGGCGTTGGTTCTACCATTAGTGGAGTTCGACGTAATTTTCGGTATGGATTGGCTCTCGGAGCAGAGTGCATGTATTGATTGCAAACGTAAAGAAGTTAAGTTGGGTCTGGACACTGGTCGGGAGACTACTTTTGCGGGCATGAAGGGGTCAGGGAAAGTTCTGATATCAGCCCTTCAGGTGTTCAAGGCAGTTCGGTCTGGGGCAGAACTATACGTCACTCTAGTGCAGACTTCGACGCCTAAGCCTAGTTTGGACAGCATCCCAGTTGTGTCCGAGTATCCTGATGTGTTTCCAGATGATCTCCCAGGAGCCCCTCCTCAGCGGGAGATAGACTTTACTATAGAGCTGGTACCGGGTGCCAAACCGGTGTCACGCTCCCCCTATCGGATAGCCCCAAGAGAAATGGCGGAGTTGAAGGTGCAACTGCAAGAGTTGCTAGAGCAAGGATATGTGCGTCCAAGTTCATCACCTTGGAGCGCACCAGTTCTCTTTGTTAAGAAGAAAGATGGGAGCTTGCGGCTTTGTATCGATTATCGGGAATTGAACAAACTTACGGAGAAGAACAAATATCCAATCCCGAGGATTGACGATCTATTTGATCAGTTGGTTGGGTCAACTGTATACTCGAAGTTAGATTTGAAGTCCGGTTACTATCAGTTGAGGATAAGGGAGAGCGACATTCCAAAGACAGCATTCAGTACGCGGTTTGGGCATTATGAGTTCACGGTTATGCCGTTTGGGTTGACGAATGCTCCATCCGTGTTTATGGATCTGATGAATAGGACGTTCAGAGAATACTTGGACCAGTTTGTGATAGTATTCATCGATGATATCCTGGTGTATTCGCGGTGCGAGGAGGATCATTACAAGCATTTACACATGGTGTTGGAGACATTGAGGAAAAGTCAGTTGTATGCAAAGTTCTCCAAGTGTGAGTTCTGGTTATCCTCGATAGCGTTCCTTGGTCATGTTGTCAGTGGAGAAGGAATAGCTGTGGATCCGGCGAAGATAGTGGCGATACGGGAGTGGCCTACTTTGACTACAGTGGCAGAGGTCCGGAGTTTTCTGGGGCTTGCTGGCTACTACAGGCGCTTCGTAGAGAACTTCTCGCGGATAGCACTACCACTCACGACGTTGACAAGGAAGGATCAGAAGTTTGTGTGGTCTTCGGAGTGCGAACAGGCTTTTGTAGAGTTGAAGAGGCGGTTAACCACGGCGCCTATTTTATGTTCGCCAAGTGGTACCGAAGGATTCGAGATTTATAGTGATGCTTCAGGTAGTGGTTTGGGCTGTGTTCTACTACAGCATGGGAGAGTGATAGCTTATGGTTCACGACAATTGAAGGTTCACGAGAGGAATTATCCGGTCCACGACTTAGAGTTAGCGGCCGTGATTTTTGCTCTAAAGCTATGGAGGCACTATCTGTACGGTGTGAAGGTGGATATTTACACCGATCATAAGAGTTTGAAGTACCTATTGGACCAAAAAGATCTGAACATGAGGCAGAGGAGGTGGATGGAGTTCTTAGGGGACTACACCTTCAAGATACACTATGTGCCTGGGAAGGGAAATGTAGTGGCGGATGCGTTGAGTCGTAAGATTCCCGCACAAGCCAACTGGTTATCAGTGCATGATAAGAGATTGGTCCAAGAGTTGAAGGCATTGGAGATATCTTGCGTTGACAAGCAGTCTAGTGCCGAGGCGAAACTGTTTTGGACAGAGGTGCAGTGTGACCTAGCGGATAGAGTTCGGAGGGCTTTGGTTCAAGATGACAGCATGAAGCAAATCTTGGATGAATCTTTGGATGGGTCAAATTCCCAGTTTGTGGTTGAAGATGGGTTGCTAAGGAAGGACGGTCGTCTATGCGTTCCTAGTGCGGATAATATTCGGGAGGAGTTGATGTATGAGGCTCATCATACCAAATACTCAATCCACCCGGGAAGCACGAAGATGTATAGAGACATGAAGAAATTATTCTGGTGGCCGGGTTTGAAGAAGGATGTGGCGCTTTATGTGGCCAAGTGCCGTACTTGTGCATTAGTGAAGGCGGAATGCCAGAAGCCCGGAGGTTTCTTGAAATCACTTCCTATCCCAGAATGGAAGTTTGACGACATATCTATGGATTTTGTGCACGGTTTGCCGAAGTCGCAGAAAGGAAATGACGCCATTTGGGTGGTTGTTGATAGATTGACAAAGGTGTCGCACTTTATCCCAGTGAGAAAGGAGGATCCAGTGGAAAAGTTAGCCAAACTCTACGTGGATAATATTGTACGACTGCATGGTGTGCCTCGCAGTATTGTTAGTGATCGTGATGGACGCTTCACGTCAAATGACTGGAGGTTGGTGCATGGTCTGTTGGGTACTAAGCTAAAGTTCAGCACAGCCTTTCACCCGCAGACAGATGGCCAAACCGAGAGAGTCAACAGAACTATGGAGGACATGCTTCGCATGTGCGTCCTAGATTTCGGGAAGCATTGGGAGGATCACCTGTACATGGTGGAGTTTGCGTACAACAATAGCTTTCAGGCAAGCATTGGATTGGCGCCTTTTGAAGCTTTGTATGGGAGGAAGTGCCGTACGCCGTTGTCTTGGTTGGAGGCAGGCGAATCAAAGTTGTATAAACGTCAAGCGGTGGAAGATGCCACTTCAATGATACGGACAATTCAAGAAAGGCTGAAGATTGCTCAGGATAGACAGTCAAAGTACTACAATGCCAAACATAGAAATGTGGAGTTCAACGTTGGCGACATGGTGTATTTAAAAATCAAGCCGTTCAAGGGTGTATCGCGGGTTCGACGCTTGAAGAAGCTGAGTCCGAGATACCTTGGACCATTTGAGATCCTGGAGCGTGTTGGCGAGACGGCGTATAGATTAAAGCTGTCGACGGAGTTGAGTGGGCTGCATGATGTATTCCACGTATCAGTGTTGCGTAAGGCAGTTCAGGAGGCTTCGCAGATCATTGCAGACGATCAGGTGCCGGTTGATTATGAGTTAACAACAAGGGTCAGACCAGTACGAATTGAAGATGTTGCAGTCAAACGACTCCGCAACAAGGAGGTCAGAATGGTTAAAGTCCGTTGAGATAATTGCGGACGTGAGGAGCTTTCTTGGGAGCGAGAGCAAGCTATGTTGGAGGAATACCCCGAGTTATTCCACTCAGGTATCATTTAGCTTTCGTGTACCTTTGCTTAATTTCGGGACGAAATTCCTTAAGTGGGGGAGATTTGTAACGCCCCGAATTTTGTGTGCGAGTCGGTCGCGGAAAAAGAGTTTTTGGTGCCTGTAGGGGTACACGGCCTAGGACACGGGCGTGTCCAAGGCCGTGTCTGGCTGGTGATTTTTTGGCCGTTTTCAACCCGAGAAGGACACGGCCAGAAACACGGCCGGATGACACGGGCGTGTCCTCCGACACGGGCGTGTGCCAACCCGTGTCCCGACCCGTGTCCTGAGGGGTCGTGTCCGTTGCCGTGGCGGTTATGCGTGACACGCCCTCGAACACGGGCGTGTCGAGGAACCCGACACGGGCGTGTCAGGTCAGACACGGGCGTGTCTTGGCCCGTGTGCGTTTCCCCGTTCGACGATCGTGCCTGGATCGAGGCACACGGCCTTGGACACGGCCGTGTGCCAAGCCGTGTGCGGCCCAGTTCTGGGGAATTTTGTGCAGATCCGAGCCGTTCATTTTCTTTAATTTAGATCTAACGGCCCAGATTAGTTTAGGCTCTGTTAAGGCCGGGAATAGGGAGTTATTCCCTCATTTTCTCTCCAAAATTCTCCCCTTCCAAAGTGAGAGAGGAGAGGAAGAAGAAGGAGGTTTCCGGCCGCCGGCGGAGCATCGGAGCGCCATTTCGAAATCGGAGAGCGGATCCGTGGAGGGAAAGTCATTGCGAAGAGTTCTAACCGCGTAGTTTTTCCATGGCGCCAAAACGGACTACAAGGGTAACGATTCTCAACTCGAGCGCTTGAAGCTCTTTCTTTCTGCATAGGGAATCCCGCTCCCGCGAGTATGCGGTGAGTGCGTGGTGTTCCTTGGGTTGACGGGAATAGTCCCCCTTGTGTTGCATGTAGAGCCCGGAATCGTAAGTACGGGCATAGGCATTGTGTGTGAAGCCTACCCGGACGTGTTTTGTCTGGATCGGTGATGTTGCATTTGATATGGTTTTGCCGGAGAAGACTCCGTGCTTTGGATTTTTTCGGGTTTCTACGCGGTAGATTGCAGCAGGGATCCTTGAAGGTTAGCTTCAAGGCGCACCCGGAAAATTGAGCGGAAACGTGTTCTGCTAACTTGGCGGTCTGGGAACCGGCCTTGATCATAACTGGGTTATGAGACTGTTTTGGAAAATTTGGGATCCGAGAGAAGCTTGGCCCGCGCAAAGTTCCTTAAATTGGACATGCGGCGTGAGCAACGGGCAAGTGGAATTGGACCTAGGCTATGTGGTTCGGTGCGAGAGACCCGAAGACGGGGACTGGCCGTTGGCATAGTTGGAGCCTTAGACGGTGGTCAGAAAGGCTAAATGCTCACATGTTGTTGCCATCCTAGGGGTGGTGGTGGATGCACTGATGGGTCAGGGTCCACCATGAATGTGCCCTGAGTGCACGGGGTGTTTGGCCGTGCGAGCCTACACCTGTGGCGAATTATAATTGCGCTATATATATATTGTTGGCTAAAGTTTTGCAGGGAAAGAGCACCGCCGTCCCGAGTAAGGGGCGGGGTCGTTATAATTTGGTCGGCTTTTAGCTGACCGTTGCTTTATTTGCCACCGTGCGGTGGTATGTGCTTGCAGGTGCTGCGGAGCCGAGCGCCAAATAGCGGGCTGAAGCCCATGTTGCTGTGCTGGCCCTAGAAGGCCGTAGAATAGTTGTTTTTACATTTCTCATGTGTGGCCGGCCTGCGAGCCGATGTATGTAAGACATGTTATATTTATGAACATTTGTAAGGCCATAAGGCCATGTACCTATTTCAGTGTATTTGGGGTTCATTCCTGTTGTTGTAGCTGTGGACATTCATATTGATGGAATTAATTTTGGGTTCTTTCAACTTTAAAATCTTCCGCTAGAATGCTCTGTGATTAGGACGAGTAGTCTTAATTAGATGGTTTGATTTATTCATTTAGTAACCCTTCCGACTGTCTGTGGTATATGGCGTCGGGTTCCAGCTGGACCTTCTGTTATATGCCATGCGACGGATGGGGGTGTTACAGTCTTAACCTGCATGACCTAGTAATTGTCAGAAAAAACATTATTTTTTTGGCCTTCAATTGTCGTATGAGTGTGTACTAGTGTGAAATTGTACCAAGTCAGGAAGGTTAGAACGATGACGATCACTTTTAAAGGAGTCGTAGAAATCCCAACATTGTTCCTTTTGGCGACACACTAGCAATGTCCAATGGCTTGACACATGACATGACATAAGCACGACATCAGAAGCCGTGACACTTGCCAATGTTATATGGCTCAATAGGATCTTGCTATTAGCCACCTTGTTACTCTTATAATACTGCACAATGAGGTGACAAACATTAATAATTTCAGACTTAAACATAAAATAAGTGCATTACAAAAGAGGGACAAAATGAAGAACGTACTGCATGTTTTGGCGAAACATATAAAAAGGACTTCATTCCATCAGATGACCTACTCTGCTTCGAATCAAGGAAGACAGCGTATGCATCGATGTGAGCGTCCGTTATCCAAACCGTCCCCAATAAAACATCCACATCTTCTCGAGTCATCACAATGTTACCACTCGAGAAAATAACATCAGACCTGTAGTAATAGTTAAAATCAGTATGAGATGGATAAACAACTATATGTACGAAAATACTTATATGATAAGAAATAATTACCTGTCCTTGAATTCACTAAGGACGAAATCAATGTTACCTCGAATTTGAGGGTTTATATGTGGTTTACCGGGGTAGGTAGGAACCATTTTAAGACCCTTCTTCCGTCTATATGCAATTTTTTTGACTCGAACAGAAGATGATTCTTTGGCTGGGCTTTGAAGTGTAATGATCTGGGGTGTGGATGATGTGGGTGCTGTGGGTGATGTGGATGATGTGGGTGAGACATTT
The DNA here is from genome assembly GCA_039583875.1 of Platanthera guangdongensis. Classification (NCBI taxonomy): domain Eukaryota; kingdom Viridiplantae; phylum Streptophyta; class Magnoliopsida; order Asparagales; family Orchidaceae; genus Platanthera; species Platanthera guangdongensis. The sequence continues at coordinate 2,320,059 of CM077155.1, forward strand.
TTCTGGGGTTTGGATGATGTGAGTGATGTCTGTGATGGTGCATGACGATGGAATTGGGACATCCCATCTTGCAACTTTTTAAACCAAGTTTCACAGAATTTTTTCATGGAGACTTCCACTTTAGCAACTTCTTCCCGTATATAAACTCGAAGCCGAGATTCCATTGAGTTCCAATCTTCTCCTGTATTTTCTCTTTTCACCTTCTTCTTCTCCTTTTCCATCCTCCTAAGCAATCTACCTTCACTCTTAGCAGCAATCTTTTTCCTCGCCTACTCGAACTTCTTTTTCTCCTTCTCATTCTCGATATCCTCGAAATCAGACTCCACCTCAAACTTTACCTTCTTCACCCCCTTCCCTTTCTCTTAGTTGGCTTCATATCTTCAAAATCAGAATCCGCCTCCTCCGGTCCTAGCAACCTCTTCTCATCATTCTCCAGACTTCCAAACTTGTATCTAACCTATAAGAGATAACAAAATGTATTAGAGTTACATAGCAACCAAACTTGGTATTAATTAAGAAGTTAATTAATAATACCTGCTTGGGTTTCTTGAGCTCACTCGGTAAATCCAAACAAAACTTTGCAGTATATCTCATTTTGTCCGACCACCGACAAATTCGAGGCCGAGCCAGGAAATGTACTACTCTTTGAACATTGATGTGCTCAAAAAACCACACTTATAAAAATACATGTTAGTTTGAATAATTAATAAATCAGTAACCAAATTGTAAACACATTTCTTACCAACACAACTATCGAGCAGCCTTCAAAGTAGCCTAAGCAGGTGTCAGCATCTCGAACTGCATTGACCCGACTCAGACAATCTAGCTGTGAATGCAAGAATTCATGAATGGCCTTAGGCCAATTGTACTCTCTCAAGGCACCTATACCATCCTCCAGCAAACCCAGACACGCCGGAATCTTTAGAGTCTTCATGGGGAAGAAAAACACAATCAACAAATACCTAATGAGTGCATTTACTCGCCTTTGCTCGAGCTCGAGGGACCATTCTTCATTCACAAGAAGGCGCATTTCGTTGATTAAGTCCCTGTGAGATAACTCCAAATAGGGGAGTCTAGAAAAAGGAAAATCTACACCACGGTTTGGTAACCCCAAAATCATGGCCACTTCATTAACTGTTAGTTTGAGGTAGTGATTTCCTAAAAGGAAACACCCCTTGTCCCTTCTGTATAGCTTCACGAGGACATATAAGAGCGGGATGTTTTGCGGCAATGCCGGAATGGAGAATAAAGGTAAAACATTTGTTTCCCTTAGAACAACATTCGATTCCTCGGAAATGACCTCGAGGAGAGGACGGGCATTCGCCACAAATGTTGAGACTGCACACCGACTGCTCAAATATTTGCTGTCAGACATCTGAATAAGCAAATATAGTCGAACATTAGACTATATGCAAATATAGTTGTATGTAAAGTGATACATTACACCTGAAATACAGTTATATATACAAATACAGTTGTATATTACACCTGAAATACAATTATATATAACACTATATGCAAAATACAGTACTGTACACATGAAATACAGTTGTCTATAACACTATATGCAAATACAGTCATGTATTACACATGCAATACAGTCGTCTATAACATTATATGCAAATACAGTCATATATTACACTTGGAATACAGTTGTATTTCACACTATATGTCAATACCGTCTTATAATATACCTGGAATACAGTTGTATATAACATAATATGCAAATACGGTCATGTATTACACATGCAATACAGTCTATAACATTATATACAAATACAATCATATATTACACTTGGAATACAGTTGTATTTCACACTATATGCCAATACAGTCTTACAATATACTTAGAACACAGTTGTCTATAACACTATATGCAAATACAGTCATGTATTACACATGCAATACAGTCTATAACATTATATGCAAATACAGTCATATATTACACTTGGAATACAGTTGTATTTCACATTATATGCAAAATACAGTCCTGTACACATGGAATACAGTTGTCTATAACACTATATGCAAATACAGTCATGTATTACACATGCAATACAGTTGTCTATAACATTATATGCAAATACAGTTCTATATTACACCGATATAAGAATGAGGGCATCGCCTTTGGAAAAAAAATTGTACCTGGTTCTTCTCAATCTGTCGACCGGAGTTCGTCTCGTGAGTTCGCCGTCCGTGACGCCTACATTAACAGGTACTTTTTCACGGAGTTCGCCTCCTAAGAAATATGCCGGAAATCTGCATAAGGAGGAAGAAATCTGCGTAGAAATCGCCGGAAATTGCTGGAAATCGCCTCGGTTACGTTAGAGAAGAAGAGGGAAACCCGAAAATGAAGTGGGCCCCGCGTTTTTGAAAGCGATATTTAAACGCGCTCCTAGCACAATTGAGATACTGTCATGATTGACCGTCGGGACGCAGCCCCGTCACTATCACTTGTTGCTTAAATAAATAATTTTTTTTCCAACTCTCTAGTTAATAGTAATTCGTAAATAAATTATTTTTTAATTTACGTAAGTAAATCCGAAATTCTCGTCATATAATTGCTCAGCTTCCCATTTTCCCATTCTCATCTCCTTCTTATTATCTGGTTGTATCTCCAGCAAATACGGCCAAAATCTGACCGTTGAAATCAAGATATTATCAGCACGTGTCTGTGCTACTCTGCTGCACACACTTCACTTTTCTCCACGCGAATGAGCTGCTGATGCTCTTCTCTCTAAACTCCTTTTTGATCCGCAATTTCCCAGGCCGAGCCGATGACTCAGAGCCCAAGAACGATCCCGTCGCCGCCGTCGCTGTCGCCAAAGGTCGCCGCGCCGGCCTCGGCGTCGTCGTCAACGCCGCCGGCTCTAGTGCTATCAACTTCGGGGAAGAGGATGGAGTCTTCAATCAAGAAGAAGTACGTGAAGCAAGTGACTGGCCGGCACAACGACACGGAGCTGCATCTGGCCGCCCAACGCGGGGATCTGGCGGCGGTGCATAAGATCCTGAGGGAGATCAACTCGCAGATGACCGGAGAGGCCGGAGGCGAGGAGTTCGACAACGAGGTGGCCGAGATTAGATCGGCTATCGTCGGAGAGGTGAACGAAGTGGAGGAAACCGCCCTTCTCATCGCCGCCGAGAAAGGGTTTCTCGATGTGGTTCTTGAGCTGCTCAAGTATTCAAGCCGGGAGACTCTCGCGAGGAAGAACAGATCCGGCTACGACGCGCTTCACCTTGCCGCAAGGGAAGGACACCTAGGTGAATCTGACACTCAGTATGCCTTACAGTGATTGCTCATTATTGTTCTGAGATGGATTCTCTAAAATCAAATTCTCAGCACTTGAAATTTGGATCTTCACCTCCCTTTGAACGTTTTGATTTGCCTATTCTGCAGTGGTTTTAGTACATAAGTTAAATAACAACACTCAAGCCTTTATCCCACTGTGCCCTATATTTAGTCATAATTAGTATATGTATCCTTTGTCGCCATTGTGCCCTATATTTAGTCATAATTAGTATATGTATCCTTTGTCGCCATTGTGCCCTATATTTAGTCATAATTAGTATATAAGCTAAATAAAGAAAAAAAACTAATACACCATAAGACCTTGTCCATTCATTTCGGTGGAATTGGGGAATATGAATTGAAATTGGAATTAAAATTGGCCCCCTAATTCCAATTCCAGTGCTCAACATGCATATTAAATGGATGGAATTGGAATTTGAGGGAATTACATAGAAATTCAACACAAAATGAAGTGCCCCCTCCAGTTTCGACCGCATGACTTATCGATTCCTTCTTCCCGGAGACCGAACTCCTCGCCTCCAACATAAATGGGATGTGTGTTATTTGCAAACCGTCTTAGTGGGTGTCATTGTTTGACCTCCATGCTCCCGGTTCACGTTTTTCGTCACTCAAAAAATCCTTGCCTTTACCCACGACATCGATCGCTCAACGTCGGCTTCTTGATAGATCTTATGCTCAGGGAGCTCTTGGTCGTCTAGCAATGGCGACCATAGTGCCAGTTGGGAAGCTATCAGTCACAGGGATCCTTCTAGTGGTTGCGTCGATGATACCAATGTCTGTGTATATTGCTGTGCTTCTCATCATCCTCGCTGTGTTTTTGTATGATCCTGTGAGCTCAATTTTTAATCCCGGCTCCAAGATCCACGAGGATATCGTTTTCAAGTGCCGAGTCCCGAGTTCACGGGAGGTCAGTGGTGCGCTACTGTGATGATTATTTTTGATATTTAAGTTCCCTATACTTGAGATTTTTACGAGATGGTATTTCTATTTTTGGATTCTGCTCAATGTGCATGAGTGTAAGTACTTGGTAACACCATGGCTTTCGAGTTCTCATTTTCAGATCACCTTACTAATCTCTGTTGTTTTCTTCTGCTCTATATCATTAAACAACAAGAACACACAATCGACTGTGATAATTAAGAAAGACAAGTTCATATATGATCAATAATATGTGTCTGTATTTATGTAGATTTTATGTTCAAGGGTTTAATGTTTAATAATTTTTTTTAATTCTTGTCACTAAATTCTCACCTGCAATGGAACATTTGAAATCTCAATTCTGATTCCTGTAGTTGAATTCCTGCAATAACCGACCCACCATGAATTTCACATTTATGGGGGTGGGAAGTTTGTGGTAAAAAGTTAATTCAGACTCCATTTATTTCGGCAGTTTAGGAGCAACACACCGTTGATTTCTGAATACCCACGCCAAACAATTGTTTTATACTTTTACGGCTTGCTTCTCCCACCAGTGTTTTATGCTCTTTACCGACAACAGTTGAGGGGTCACGACACACCACCCAGAATCAACTTTCCCTTCGATCTCCCCAGGCGCAAGCGAAAAATCGGCAAATCTACAGAGGATGGATCCCCATGATTTCTCTGCAAGCCCATCCTGAGTGCTAGGGTTCTCCTTCCCCGTTGGCCAATGCTCCATTTCCAGGTTCGTTGTTGTCAATTCTCCCAACCAGAGGCGGTGAGTTCTACTAGCCGGAGTTTTACTAGGTGCAGCTAAACCGATGACCATGGCAAGGAGGAGGATGTTAACCAGTTAACCTGACGGTTTTAGTGGATAGTCCTGATCCAGGCAGGTATTGTTCAAACCCCTTCTCCCGGTCTAGGTTGTCGATCAACTTCTGATTTCACGATCTATTAATCTACTGCGATACGATAAAACATATCCAATGTTGAATCAAAATCTAAGAAGAGATGCTAGTTTTGAAAAAAAATGTAGATTTCAATGCCATACTTTTGATACTATAAAGTTTTGAAAAAATGTATTAAAATTCAAGCCAGGTGCTGCAAGTCTGCTTGTCTAAATTCATGCAAATATTCTTAAATTCATGCACGTTTGGTTAGTTATTCCCTGCTAACTTCATCCTTAAATAAGTCTGAATTAGAATGATTCCTCTGATTGAAGAAGTGCAAATCTGTGCACTTCTTTATTGTTAAGACACTAGACAACTATTCTATCTGTTGGATATTGCATTGATTGCATATAATCTTTGTATTGCATATAATCTTTGTATTGCATATAATCTTTGTATTGATTACGTTATTTGTTTCCTAAATAGATCGATTCCTATTTAGGAAATATGAGAGCACACGGATCAGTGACGTGTCATATCGTTGTATTTGTATAAATACCCCAATGTGGATGAATAAACTAAATCAACTTTTCTCCTCTAACATGGTATCAGAGCCAGGGGGCTAAAATACCTCTCCCGTACGTTTTTTCCTTCTTTCTCCCGCACGAACAACCCGCCGACCTCCGCCCGCAACTCCGCCGACCTCCGCGAGCAACTCCCGACCCGCTGGCTCCGGCGGCCCCTAGCCCCACCTAGCCTCGACCGATTCCCCCTCCCACTCCTCCGCCGCACCCCGAAACCGCCTCCAGACGTTGTACGCACGCCGCGCCTCCCGCGCCAGCGCCTGTCGGGCTTCGGCCTTCTTCCAGCGGCCCCTCGGCCACCGCCAGTACCTCCGACCCCTGTCCTGCGTCGTCTCCTTGATACCGCACATGCGGTGCTCCTCCTAATGTCCTTTCCGGTGCCTACACCATTTTTTTGGTTCCTTCCTCTTTCTATGAGGCCGACCTAGTTTCTATCTAGGCTGCTCTTTGCTCTCCCGGGGGATCTTGCTTTGTATGCTTGCTCACCATGGCCGGGACCAATGGCTCCCCTACCGAATCTTCCACCACCAGTACACCCCCAACTACCGTGACGTCCAGCGGCTTCCCTCGCCCGGGACATGACCACAATACGCCTCAAATCACGACGATTCGTCTGGATGGTACCAACTATCTCCCGTGGTCTCGGGCTATTACTCTTGCTTTGAAGAGCAGGCAGCTGTTTGGATATGTCATGGGCACTACACCCATACCTCGTTCAGATTCCCCAGATTGGGTGCAATGGGAATCGGAGAACTCCCTCGTCATGTCCTGGCTGACTAACTCCATGGTCGACTCCATCGCTCGCAACTATCTCTTTCTGGATACGGCTGCGGACATTTGGCGAAGGGCGGAAACTACCTACTCCTGTCGCGGCAACGCGGCCCAGATCTTTCAGCTACGACGCAAGATCTTCCTTCTTCGCCAAGGAGATCGCTCTCTGTCTGCCTACTACCTCGAGTTCACCCAGCTATATCAGAAGTACGATCACTTTGATTCCATTACTTTGGCATCGCCTGAAGATGAGCTCCTGGTTCACGTACGGGAAGATTGCAACCGAGTTTTCGAGTTCCTTCATGGGCTACATAGGGACTTTGACCAAATCAGTGTGCAGATACTTGGCCGCTCACCCTTACCCTCTCTTCCAGAGGTTTTCAGTCTCGTTCAGCAGGAATTTGATCGGAGGCAAACTTGGACTCCTGAGCCTCCTCCAGATGGTTCGGCCTTGACGGCCACGGTTGGGCTACGCGCGGCTCGTGATTCTCGGCCGAAATCCACTGACAAGGATCACCTCCTCTGTGACTATTGCGGGAAGAACCGTCATACACGGGAGACTTGCTTTCGGCTTCATGGGTTCCCTACACCCCGTGGAGGCTCTTCCTCATGGCGGTCGCGGTCCTGGTCGCACTTCGGGTCGCTCTACCCAGCCTCGCTCCGCGCACCTGTCTGATGTTTTCGACGAGCCACAACTTCCGACAACTCCCACATTGACTTTGACGCCTGATGAGGTCCTTGCCTTCCGACGCCTGATGCAGGGTCCATCACCAGAGCCACATGCCTCTTCGTCCTCATATGCCCATCAGGGGCCTTCCGGTGCTCATGCTGCCTCCACCCGTCCCTCTACTCGCTGGATCATTGATTCTGGAGCAATAGACCATATGACCGGCTCCTCCTCAGGTTTTGTGTCCTACCTTCCGTTGTCTGGTCTGGATAAAGTGAGCATCGCAGATGGTTCCCTCTCTCCCATTGCCGGAAAAGGCTCCATCCCGTGCTCCTCCCTAACTCTTTCCTCGGTTCATGTTCCGAACTTTACCCGCAATCTCCTCTCTATTAGTCATATAACCAATTCTATGCACTGCTCAGTAACTTTCTTTCCTTCTTCTTGCATTTTTCAGGACCTGAAGACGGGAACGGTGATTGGAACTGGTAGTCTGGTGGACGGGATATATGTGTTCGATTCTTCCACCCCGGCCTCTCCTCCCCGAGCTCTCCATGTGGATCGGACAACTACTTTGGAGTCTTGGCACTGTCGGCTGGGACATCCGTCTATCCATTCTATGAAACGTTTATTTCCTAATTTCCCGTCTGGGATAGTTGATAAATTTTGTTGTGATACATGTGATCGTGGTAAAAATCATCGTACCTCTTTTAATCATATTTCTTCTCCAAGTCCTGCTCCTTTCCATTTGATACATAGTGATGTTTGGGGTCCTTGCCGGGTTGCATCTATTTCGGGTTGTTTTTGGTTTGTAACTTTTATCGACTGTTTTTTCACGTACCACCTGAGTTTAACTTATGAAAGCCAAAAATGAGGTCTTTCCCTTGTTCCAGCGATTCTACAACATGGTCTCTACACAGTTTTCGACCCACATCAAGATTCTCCGCACTGATAATGGCCGTGAATTCATTGATTCCACCTTCGAGCAGTTCCTCGCCAATCGGGGGATTATCCATCAGACATCCTGCGCCTACTCCCCGGCTCAAAATGGGGTGGCTGAGCGTAAGAACCGCCACCTATTGGAAGTTGCTCGGTGTCTCCTCCTCCACATGCAACTCCCTAAATACTACTGGGGGGATGCTGTACTCACCGCAGCGTACCTTATAAACCGTATGCCATCCCGTGTTCTCGGTTTCAAAACTCCCCTCACCACACTTGGGGTTCCACCTACCACTCTCCCACCACGTGTTTTTGGGTGTGTTTGTTTCGTCCATATCCACCACCGCCCGAAACTTGATGCTCGTGCGCAGAAGTGCGTCTTCATTGGCTACTCCCCTACTGAGAAGGGATATAAATGTTTTGACCCAGTCAACAAGAAGGTTTACGTTACCATGGACGTTAGCTTCCGGGAGGCTGGTAGGGAAATTAATCTACTTATCTCACACTCGACCAGATATCTCTTATGCTGTGGGAGTTCTCAGCTAGTTTATGCACTCTCCAAAGGCCCGTCATATTGATGCCGCGCATCGTGTCCTCCGATACCTCAAGTCCTCACCAGGGAAGGGCATCCTATTCTCACCAAATAAGGAGTTGATTATTGAAGTTTACACTGACGCGGACTGGGCTGGATCGCCCACCGATAGGCGCTCCACAACTGGATATTGTTCCATGATTGGTGGGAATTTGGTCAGCTGGAGAAGCAAGAAGCAACATGTTGTTGCTAGGTCCAGTGCTGAGGCCGAGTTTAGAGCAATCGCACATGGCATTTGTGAAGGATTTTGGGTGTCCACTATCCTGAAGGAACTTGGGCTTAAAGGAAGTGAGCCCATCAGATTGTATTGTGACAACAAAGCTGCAATCTCCATTGCCCACAATCCGGTACAACATGATCGTACGAAACACATTGAGATTGACGGACATTTCATCAAGGAAAATATCGACCGAGGAACCGTTGTTATCCCATTCATACCATCTGACCAACAGTTGACCGATGTTCTCACAAAGGGTCTAAGTTCCAGTATGTTCTCAGATCTTATTGGCAAGTTCGGCATGGCTGACATCACACGCCCAACTTGAGGGGGGGGGGTGTTGGATATTGCATTGATTGCATATAACTTTGTATTGCATATAATCTTTGTATTGATTACGTTATTTGTTTCATAAATAGATCGATTCCTATTTAGGAAATATGAGAGCACACTGATCAGTGACGTGTCATATCGTTGTATTTGTATAAATACTCTCATGTTGATGAATAAACTAAATCAACTTTTCTCCTCCAACACTATCAAATAGATTAATCTACTTCTCTATTTAAACAATACTGAAAAAGCAGTTTCTCCAAACAGTTTCTTTAATTTTTTCATCACTTTTCAAAACTAATTTTCTCATCATTGCTTCTCCCAGTGCTACAACTGGGCCAAACAGAGTCTGAAATGAAATGCTTTCTACCATTTTCGGGTTTTCTAGATTTTTTGAAGCTCCATGTCTCTATTGATATTTCTCTGTTGGGCATCAATTTTCTTAGGGCTTCTATAAAAGGAGGTACTACCCTAATGAGCTCTCATGCAACCTTAACTTCTTATACCATCCCGGGAACCCATAATTCCCCCATGACTTGTCGAAAAAATGTTTCTTGAAATTAGTAGTATAAAGTGTTGTAGAATGATTGGGTAGTTTATGGGGTGCCCGGGGCTTGCCCGAAAATTGAATGATGATCTCCATTTGTGCAAATGGAGGGATCTATTTAATGGTCAAGATCAATTCCTTAGGTCCTATTTGATTCACATTTGAGCGCCGGTCCATTTCAAGTTTAACGCAACCCATGCAACAAGTCGTTTGGTTTTCCGCTTCTGTTCAGAAAGACTCCGAAGGCCCTCATTTTTAATTCGTCGTTTGCGACATGTGCCTGCAATCTCCAGTCGTTGCGGCATGTTTCTTCTGAGTCCTGTGCTCCTCCATAGACTCAGAGCCCTTCTTTTTCAATGCCAACATTCTTGACACTCACACAAGATAGAAATGGCTGCAGTTATTGGAAGCATGGGTGCTATACTTCCTTGCGGCTGCTCGCCAACAGCTCGATACCTCTCTGTAATGCAGCGATCCTTCAACAACAAGCAGTTTGCCGCCGTTCCGTTGCCATGGCCGTTGCCGTTGTCTCCTTAGATCCCGCAAAACAAGTTGAATTCTATTCTTCTGCTTCAAATATCTGTCTCTCCACATGTTTTTAAATATCTCACTTGAAATAAATGACAAACTTCGTAGAAATACTTTAATGGCGAGGGACCGTTTGAATCAGGAAGTTCAGCATGTTTTTTTTGTTTCCCTTTAATTTTGCAAATAAATATCATCCAAACAGATCTCCATTTGTAACAACAAGTTTCCTCTTACTCAATTTGCAACCCTCCATTTGCCACCTATCCTTTCCCTACCGCTCTCCCGAACAGACCCTTTGTTATCTAAGGGTCTAAATTGTTTTTCTTTATATGAAAAAAATGAGATTACTTAGCATGTTGGATGAAGAAAGAATATATCTCAGAAATTGATCCTCTCCATTTGGTCCCAGACCCGGTTTACATGAAGGGTATCCTTCTCTTGTAATTTATTATCAAGGAAAAATAGACAATTTTTGTCCAGTCGTGGACATTAGAAATGGTCGAATCATGTAAAAACTTGTGTTTTTTTCTTCTGTATTAGCTGTATGAGTAGAATCTAATAGACACGTGTGGTCTTATGTTATGTGAATGCTATAAGGCCCATACTCATTTGACATACCTAATACTGTTTAGATACGTTGTACTCGGTAATTTCTCATTAATAAGAAATTATGTATCTTTTACTGATCAGATTATAGTATATAGAAAGAGACCAGGTTCTCTGATCTTTCCATCTGTATCGGTAGCATCCCACAATACAGTTTAGTTGAATGCCATGTTGGTTTTGAAATATGACGTCCTCTAACCCCCATGTTTCTGGAACTAGCATGACTACTAGAGGGCTTACCCATATGGTGTTAGTTAGAAAATGGTTCTGCAAGACTGCAATACACAACAACAACAACACTCAATCCTTTAACCCACCATAGTGGGGCTGGCCATATGGATCCTTTGTCGCCATTGTGCCCCATCTTGAGTCATAATCTCACTAATGTCCAATTACATCATGTCTTTCCTTGTAGTTTCATTCCAAGTTTTTTTGGTCTACCCCTCCTCCGTTTAACCTTAGTTATTAAAGGCGCAAGACGCACCAAGGCGCGAGTCACACCAAGGCGCAAAAGGGTCTTGGAGCCTAGGCGTACAACTCAAGATGCAGGCGCACGTCTGACGAAGTCAAGGCACAACCGCGTCCATTTTAAATAATCAGCATCAAACATCATTTCATTTTCTCAATCATATTATTCTTCAATTCTACTAATTAATCATTCATTACTATCGTTTATGTAGAAAAACTGGGCATTGAAACCTGTGAGCTGTATTTCTTGTATTAACCTTCAAGTATGAGTACATATATATAGGAAGAGAGAAGTCCCAAAAAATACAATGTGGGACAAAACATAAGACACACATGAGCTTATAAATGGGCCACAATTACAATGAGCTTTTACATATCTTTTTACTATCTTCTAACACTCCCCCGCAAGCTGGAGCATACAAATCGTAAACACCAAGCTTGGATAGGAACTGCTGATACAATGGCCGAGGTAGAGCCTTAGTAAAGATGTCAGCAACTTGCTCAGAGGCTGGAACATGTTCCAATTCAAGTTTCTTCAGTTGGACCTTCCCCCGGACAAAGTGACAATCAACCTCAATGTGTTTTGTTCGCTCATGGAACACAAGGTTCTTCGCAATATGTATAGCAGCCTGACTGTCGCATAACAGAGTTGCTGGTGAGGAGAGTTTGACACCCAAATCACAAAGAAGGCTCTCCAACCAGGTAAGTTCAGAAACGACAGCTGCCATTGCACGATACTCAGCTTCAGCAGAAGAGCGAGCAACAACCGATTGCTTCTTGCTACGCCATGTGATGAGATTTCCTCCAAAGTAGGTACAAAAATCAGTGGTGGACCGTCAATCATCAAGCAAGCCCGCATAATCAGCATCAGTGTACGCAACAAAAGATAAGGAGGAGGATGACTTGTATACCAACCCTCGTCCCGGGGCAGTTTTCAAGTACTTGAGAATGTGTTCGACAACCTGTAGATGAGAGATCCTTGGTGAATGCATAAAGCGACTGACCACTCCAACAACAAAAGAGATATCAGGCCTTGTAACTGTTAAGTATATCAGTTTCCCTACAAGGCGCCGATAATATTCAGGATTTGTAAGCCGAGAATCCGATTCTATTTCATGAGCACTTAGCTTTTGGTTGACATCCATAGGTGTTTCCGTGGGTTTACATCCGAAATAACCAGCATCCAGAAGAAGGTCAAGACATATTTCTGTTGAGATATGACCAGACCATCAGGTCGACGAGCAACCTCAAGTCCAAAGAAGTATCGAATTTTCCCAGATCTTTTGTTTGGAAGACCGAGTTTAAGTGTTGTTTGATCTGGTGTATCCCGGTTGAGTCATCGTCTGTTATCAAAATATCATTCACATAGATTAAGAGAATGACAGTCTCTGTTGATTGATGACGAGTAAAAAGTGAGAAGTCAACTGAGCTCCGTTGAAAGCCAATATCACGAACAACCTTGCTAAAATTTTCAAACCCGAGAGGTTGGTGCATAAAAACAGTCTCATGAAGATCACCATTAAGAAAGATATTTTTAATGTCGAGCTGATGTAGGGGCCAGTGACGGTGAATAACAAGTGAAATAAGGATCCGAACAGAGTTTAGTTTGGCGACAGGGGAGAAGGTCTCCTCTCTGTTGCTGAGTGAATCCACGAGCCACAAGACGGCTTTGAGCCGGTCGATTGTCTCATCTAGAGCATGTTTAATTACAAAGATCCATTTACAGCTAATGCAGGACTGGGCAGGAGGAAGAGGTACCAGATCCCAAGTGTGATTAGCCTAAAGGGCTGACATCTCAACTTCCATTGCCGCACGCCACCCAGGGTGTTGAAGAGCCTCCTGCACAGTGTTAGGAATAGAAATAGAGGAAAGAGCAAGAGCAAATTTGAGCAGAGGAGGAGAGAGCCGATGTAACGAAATGTAGTTCGCGAGTGGATGACTCGTAGAAGTGGAGACAGGATCAGCTGGCCGCGAGATAGTACTGGTAGACGGTAGTAATGGTTGGGCGTCAGAGTTCGGATTACGACTAGTGTAGACACGAAGGAGAGGTGGTTTGGGTGGTGGTGGTTCCGCGTGGGGTGTTGAAAGAAGAGGAGGAAGAGAAGTCGTGACTGGAACAGTAGGACGAGGCACATGTTACACAAGTGGAGGAGCTGAAGTTGATATGTGAAAGGGTTGGTCTTCCAAGAAAGTAACATCCGCTGAAACAACCACTTTCCTGTCGACTGGAGAGTAACACACGTAACCTTTTTGAGTGCGAGAGTAACCCACGAACATACATTTGGTTGCACGAGGGGCAAATTTATCCGTAGGTGGACCAAGATTATGGACATAACAGACACAACCAAACATCCGAGGTGCGAGAGAAAACAGAGATTGAGAGGGAAAGAGGAGGCTAAACAGAGTGACGAAGTCGAGAACGGAGGAAGATAGGCGGTTGATGAGATGACAGGCAGCTGACACTACAAAGTTCCAGTATTCGATGGGTACCTGCATCTGAAGCATTAAGGACCAGACAACATCAAGAAGATGATGATTTTTGCGTTCAACAACACCATTTTGCTGAGGAGCGTAAACACAAAATGTTTAATGTATAATGCCAAACTCAACACAAATTGCAGTGAACGTTCGACTCGTATATTCCCACTCATTATCAGTTCGAATGATTTTAAGCAGAGAAGAGAACTGAGTACGAAGTTCAGTAACGAACGTACAAAATATAGAAGTGAGTTCGGTACGATCCCGTAGTAAATATAATCATGTTATACGAGTGTTATCATCAATAAACGTTACAAAGTAGCGGTACCCAAATACACTAGGGACTTTATAAGGGCCCCAAATATCAGAATGGATAATAGATAAAGGAGTAGTACTCTGATGACAAACAAGACTAAATGAAACTTGATGTTGTTTACCAAAGATACAAGATTCACAAGTAAACTCATGCATAGAGACATCCAGAAGAGCTTGCTTGAGAATCTGGAGGGGAGCATGCCCGGGACAACGATGCCAATCAACCGATGAGTCGATAGAAAGAGCAGATGGAAGAACATCAAGAAGATAGAGCTCATGAGACAACCACCCCCTACCAATAATATTCCGCGTTCGCCGATTCTTCACAACAAAGGACGATGGTGAGAATATAACATGACAATCAAGATCCTGCGTAAGTTGGCTAACAGAAAGTAAGTTAAATGGGGAGCCCGGAACATGAAGAACCGATGTTAAGGAGAGGGTGGGTGTGAGATGGATATCAGCAGCTCCTGAGACAGGGGTGGGTTCACCATTGGCCACAGTGATGAATTTGGGATGAGGAGATGCCAAGTATTCCGGCGGCTTCTGGGAAGTAATGTGGTGGGTGGCACCAGAGTCCATGATCCAGTGGGAACTCCGAGATAGACATGATATACCTTCATTGGCGATGGAAGCCACAGAGCCCGAGGAGCGAACAATCACCCCTTGGAGCTGCTGAAGCTGGGTTCAGAGAGCATCAATGTCAGACTGAGCGGATGAAGAATCTGATGTAGAAGCAGAGTGCGGAGATTCAGCCTTAGTAGAGGCAGCAAGGTGGGGCGGCAGACCTTGCTTAGGATAACAGGTGGCCTCCAGATGATTATCCTGACCGCAGAAAGTGCATTTAAGGGAGGATTTGCCAGCACGTCCTCGTCCCCAAGATGGGTGGCGACCCCCACGGGCTGAAGGACCACGATTGGAGTGATGTGGTGAAGGTAGCTGTAGAAGAGCTGGAGAGGGAGACATATGAGCCTCAGGTGGCGGGGTGATCTTCAGAAGCATTGAGCAGACATCTGAGAGAGAGGGAGTAGTGGCTGAGGAGAGTATCTGAGCTTGAACACTATGCAGATGAGAAGGGACCCTCGCCATCATCATGACAATCCCGATGACCTCTTTTTGTGCCCTTTGGGCAACCAAATCTGTAGTAGGAGGCATAGTTGTCAAGGCGCGCGCCACGCCTCTGGCGCGCGCCTTACAGGCTCCCATGCGCGCCTGGGCCTTTCAAGGTTTTAAATTTTTTTTTGATATGGGCAACAACATGATCTTAGACGCACCCGGGGCACTCATAGGCGCACTTGGGCGCCCAATTCGCCCAATTCGCTGAAATTAGGCGCCAAATTCGCCCAATTCGCTGAAATTGGGCGTCCAATTCGCCAAATTCGCTGAAATTGGGCGCCCAATTCGCCAAATTCGCTGAAATTGGGCGAATTGGGCAACCAATTCGCTCAATTTCCTTTTCCCCATTTTAGCGCCTCACGTGCCTCAAGCACGCGCCTGCGCCTTGCGCTTAGGCTCCAGGGGCCCTTTGCGCCTCGGTGCGCCTTGCATCTTTGATAACTTAGGTAGGAGGATAGTGTTGTATCCAAGCCTCAACAAGTGTCTTGGCCTTGACAATGAAGGAAGTCATATCGCCTGTTATCCCGGGATCAAAAGATTTAAGATCAGTGATGATATCAAACAAATGTTGGAGGCTGTTTTGGCCAGAATAGAAGGAATGAAGTTCCTCCCACATGAACTTAGCCGTGTCATGATACATGACCATCCTGTAAGGCTCGATATCCATGGAGTTGAGAAGCCAGGATTGCACACGACCGTCATCACGAAGCCACTCATCAGTGGGAAGGGCAGGAGTAGCCCGGGTCAAGTGATGAAGAAGTCCTTTCGTCTGGAGCACTCGACGAATATAATGTACCCATTCCACAAAGTTTCGTTTGCCATTGAGAGATATGGTGGTAATCTTGAGTTCATCTCGAAGTTCTGTAGCGGGAGTAGCAACACGAGGTGGCAGATGCGAGGCAGCAATGGACGGCAGTAGTGGAATCCATGGAACCGCAGCGAGGAGAGGGGCTCAGCGACTAGATGAGGCCGCATCAGAGAGGTGGTTGCAGCGGGAAGCAGTTGCTGCTGCGAAGAGAGGGCGCAACGACTAGATGAAGCTGCAACGGAGAGGAGGTCGCAGCGGGAAGCAGATGCTGCGAGAAGAGGTCGCAGCGAGAAGCAAATGCTGTGAAGAGAGAAGAGGTCGCAACAAGAATGTTGCCGCAGCGAGAAGAGCCGAGGAGAAACAACCACTAGATGAAGCCGCATCGGAAAGGAGGTCGCAGCGGGAAGCAAATGCTGCGAAGAGAGAAGAGGTCGCGACGAGAAACTTGCCGAAGCGAGAAGAAGGCCGCAGCGGATAGGTTGCACGGTCACCACAACGGACAAAGTCGCGGCAAGAAAGAGCAGTAAAACAAACAAACCGTCTGGGTTCCACCAGGTCTTGAAGGGAGAAAAACCTATAATAGGTTGAGGGAGGGGAGAGAAGAGAGGGTGGGCAACCACGGGAGACGAAGAAGAAGCGGTTAGCACGAAACTAGCCGCAGCGGATAGAGGTTAGTCGGAGAACAGCCAACGGTTAGAAGAAGTCAAACCGCAAGCTGTAATGGGCAAACCGCAAGGAGGAAAAAACCTGACTCTGATACCATGTAGAAAAACTGAGTATTGAAACCTGTGAGCTGTATTTCTTGTATTAACTTTCAAGTATGAGTACATATATATAGGAAGAGAGGAAGAGAGAAGTCCCAAAAAAATACAATGTGGGACAAAACATAAGACACATACTGGCTTATAAATGAGCCACAATTACAATGAGCTTTTACATATCTTTTTACTATCTTCTAACAATTTATATCTCTTAAAAAATTGAATCAATGTGGTCACTTGCATTATATCTAAGTCCTAATGCACAATTATCTTTCACAAATACTAAATCAATAAAAAATTATTAGAGTTTTTATATCATTTCTTTATTTATTTTGCAAAGAAAAATTTACAACAAAAATCTCACTCAGTGGTTCCTTTTATATTCCGAAGGTGCAAATAAGGCGCAAATCTCTGATCCTGGTGTGCCTTGAATCTTAGGCCCGCCTGAGGCGCGCCTTTTATAACATTGCGTTTAACATGCCTAGTGGCTAAACTCTCACAACGTCTAACAAATGCCTCTAATGGCCTCCTTTGTATGTGTCTGAGCCATCTTAATCGAGCTTCTCTACAATTGGTTCCATTCCCGTCTTATCCCTATACATTCATTCCTAATTTTATCCATTCTCGTGTGTCCACACATGCACCTAAGCATTTTTATCTCCGCAACTCCCATTTTTTTCTCATGTGCGCAATTCACTGCCCAATACTTAGAGTTGTAGAGGATCGCTGGTCTAATTGCAGTACGGTAAAACTTGCCTTTAAGTTTTAATGGTACTTTACGATCACATAAGATCCCAGACACGCCTCTACACTTCAACCAACTTGCTTGGATTCTATGTATCACATCTTTATCTCTATGTTTTTGAATTATTGATCCCAAATTTTTAAAGCACTCACTGTGAAAAATATCTTGGTCACCCAACTTAATGACAGAGTCATTCGTTCTTCTTGCCTTACTAAATTTAAGCTCCATATACTCCATCTTTGTCCTACTCAACCTAAATCCATTCAGGACAAAGACAGAGTATATGGAGCTTAAATTTAGTAAGGCAAGAAGAACGAATGACTCCGTCATTAAGTAGCTTTTATATTGTGTTGGATCTATTTAAAAGGGATGACCATTATCTATCTCCTTGTAGATTTAGCTAACTATTTTGATATTATTTAGTCACCCGAAGTTTGGTAAATTATTATATATCTTCCTTTTTTAGATAATTTCAGCTAACAATCATTAATATGGTTTTAATATATCCCATCACCCTTAAAAAGAATGATAGAAAATCTTATTTTGATAATTTATTAAATTAAAATCACATAAAAATCTAATAATAGAAGTGATGTATACTGAGACTTATCTACGATATATAAGAGCTATATGTATATCATATCAAAACAACAGTGAAGTATTTAGGTGTCTTGTTGTTACAAAAATTGAAGACCTTTTTCTATGAAATTTCAAGCGGGAGAAAAATATTTAAACACTTGATAATTTAATCCCACATCAGGATACTCATATTACTTATTTTACTTAATAATATTGATTTGGTGCCCCACCTATAATCCGCTAGTTATAGATTGAATGAATATGTTTTGACGTGACAAGCTAACCCCAACAACTCATTCTCATTGTCATCCAAAAAAACGTGTGTTGGGGGGGGGGGGGGGGTCAAATACCCTACACGTGAGGGGCGTGCTGAGATTTTAGTCTGTATCGGTAAGCTTTTGTAACCTTCTAAACTTAATATAGATCCTTGGCTACTCTCCCAATAACCAATTTATTTTAGATTTTATATAGATGCATAAACCAACAAAACTATATTTGGTATTATGTCAAAGGGCTATTTACCTGGACCTCCCCTCGAAGTTTGCATAATTATAGCTTGCACCCCTCTAACTTTCAAAATTACAAAAACCTCCCCTCTTTACATTTCATAACATCCATGCACAAAAGTACCCCCTTGAAGTAAATCTTCAGGGTGTATTTTTGTTCATGAATGTTATGAAATGTAAACATCAAGTGGGTAATTGTAATTTTGAAAGTTAGAGAGGCGCAAGCTGTATGTACATAAACATCGAGGGGAGGTCCATTATGTCAAACTTAAGAAGATCATATGAGGCAATTGCTAATTACCCTCTTCTATAGAGAACCAACAAAGCAAAATGTATTTATTCAGATAAGTAAGCATGGCATCGTTATTGACCAATCATGGTTTACTACATTCAGAATAGTATCATGACTTTTTCGTAACCAAAAACACCTCTTTCTGACTACTTTTGTACAGCAATTGTGCAGGCTCTTATGGAGATTGACTCAACACTCTGCAAATCCTTTGGTCCTGCCAATGTAACTCCTGTAATATCTGCAGCCATTAGAGGTCATGCAGAAGTGGTCTACTATCTGCTCGCTCATGATTTGAGCTGTGTTGAGCTATCCAAGTCAAATGGCAAAAATGCCCTCCACTTTTCTGCCAGGCAAGGGCATGTGGAAATTGTGAAAGCTTTACTCGAGAAGGATCAACAGCTTCCACGTAGGACGGATAAGAAAGGCCAAACAGCTTTGCACATGGCAGTCAAAGGCACCAACACTGAAGTTGTTAAAGCCCTTGTGGATGCTGACCCAGCAACTGTGATGCTGCCAGATAGATCTGGGAACACAGCATTGCATGTTGCGACACGGAAGAAGAGATCAGAGGTATTGTTGCTTCATGTTGTATAATATCAATTTCTTTCTTTCTTTTGCTTTGTTTAATTTGTAACTAGTGTGAGATCCTAATCTAAATGGTTTTAGATGGATGGAATCATGATTTATATTAATGCTTTGTTTGGCGCGGTGGTGACGGTCATGAACCGTCGTTTGTGAATGCCCGACCTCAGCTAAAAAAATTCATGCATTTTATGCTCAAAACTAGCTTATTTTTCTTGGTTGCATTCATAACCTTTGTCTTGCCAAGCAAGAAGCATACATTCTATGCTAATGACGTTTTTGACCAAACTCAGAGGAGCAAATAAGCCGTGCCAAACAAAGCCTGAGTATGTAAAATTACATTGAGTTTTCTAATATGAGACTCATGAATAGGGTGGTTGGCCTTGCACACCTATTTTTTTTTTTCTAAAAATTTGGTGTTATGAGAGTTGGGATGTTGGGCCTTACCTACTTTGTTACCAGGTTAAGACCTAAGGTATCCCACTCAACCCAATTGGTTGTAGGTGGAAGGACCTATGGTCTATATTAAGTGCGCCACGGTATTTGCGTTTCCTTCCTCACCGTGGGAGTGACCGTTCGGCTATCCTACTAAGATACCTTGTTAGCACCCAAGCATTCAACACATAACCAATTGATTTTAGGTGTGTGTGTGGGGGGGGGGGGGTTATGATCTATATTAAGCGCACATACTACTCGAGTTTTTTCACGTGGGAATATATTCTCAACAATGAATATATTTACATCTACTCTTATACGACATAAGGCTCTTTGTTAAATCATTGAAGTTGTAGCGAGTCATCAACAGGCTGTGTGCTAATTTTGGGAGCTGATTTTGGTTTCTTGTAGATTTCAAAATTTAAAAAACGCTATATGAAGTTTAATTCGTCACTTTTAAGGGAGTTTTGAGGAGCTTTGTGGAGTTTGAATGCAATTTACTTTCTAACTACATCCAATCGAATAGCGGATTTAATTAGTCATACTATTCTATAAAGCGTGCTTTCTAATTTCAGGGAACCAAGTGAGGGCTGAGGGCCTAATGATATCCAGGTCCTAAAACAATAATATCTAGAATTCTACTACCATTGAAACAATTCATAGTCGTCCTATAAATTGCATTGCCTTTAATCATTTAGATACCTTTGAACAAAACTTACAATAGATAATACTTGCATCTAATAACGTTGAGATCTTACTACCTGTTATGCCCCCACACCCGCTTGGGTTCTCGGGACATAAGTACTCACGACGGATCAAGGAGCGCGCTCAAGACAACGGGGCTGAACCATCCGGTTCAGCCCCCACACAATAAACCGGCCGGGATAGGGGCTGAACCACTCCGGTTCAGCCCCACTTGAGGGGGCCGGCCGGCCCCCTCTTTCCCGGGTATTTATAGCCCGGGGATGCTTGGGATGATCATTTTTCATGAACTATCAGGTATTCTCCTCCTCTACTCTCAAACCCTAACCCTAGTCTCTTCTTCTTCCCCTCTAGTTTCTCCTTTTTCCTCTCTACTTCTTGCTAGATCGTATCATTTGGTATCAGAGCAACTTTCCTGCGACCATGGTGACTCGCTCGGAGGCGGAAGCGTCACGATTGGCAACCCTAGAGGAGAACTACGTAGGGTTGGCGGATTCGGTGACGGCAATGGAGGCTCGCTTGAACACGTCCACGAAGAGCATGGAAGAACGCATGGATGGACGCATGGAAGAGATCAAGGCGCTGTTGATGCAGTCGTTGAAGGGAAAAGCGGTTCCGGGCAGCGATTCGGAGGCGGAGGCGTCGCAAAATGGCCAACCGGCAACCAATGGAGGGGCAGCCGGCTCCGGAAATCTGTTCCAGGGCGGGATCGGGACCGATCCGAGCCGCACGGAGCCCGCGGGCCTCGGATCGGCCCCCGCCTGGACCGGAGCGCCGCCCAGCCAGGCGGGCTGGACAGGGGCGTCGGGGAGCGCCGACTACAGCCACCCAGGGGGCAGCTACCCCCCCGACACCCGCCGACCTGGGCCGCCCAACACCCGCCGCATCCGGGCGTGCCGGTTGGAAGCGGACCAGGCGGTCCTTCCGCCACCCAGGAGAGGGCCGCGGCAGAGCCCCGGCGGACCCGCGAGGCTCCAGCAGTGCCCTTGCGACCACCGGGGGCTGTCAACGCCAATTTCGGAGGAAGAATGGGCCTTCTACCGACGCCACAGCACGTGGGAGGGCCGATGAGGTTCGGCAACGGCGAAACATGGCACGAACAGCCTCCCCGACAAGGATTTCAAGGCGGAGGACAGCAATGGGGCGGCGGCCAAGGGGGAGCGAACTTCCATGACCATTACGGCCGACCACCACAGGGACCGGAGTTTAACGGGAGACACGGCGACATGCATCAACGACCCTACATGCCTCCGAAGAGAACTCGCATGAATTTCCCTAAATTCCGCGGCGGGGATGCGTTGGAGTGGGTGCAAAAGGCTGAGCTGTTTTTCACTTATCAGGAGATTCCAGATGACCAGTGGGTGCAGTTGGCGTCCTTCCATCTGGAAGACGACGCATACCAGTGGGCTCAGTGGTTCATACGGGCCTACGGATACGCAACATGGGCCAACTTTGTGGAAGGGTTCGTGGCACGTTTTGGGCCGTTGGAATACGAGGATGTGGAGGCCACGCTGCAGAAGCTTCGTCAGAAGGGTACAGTGATGGAGTACCGAGCGGACTTTGAGAAGCTAGCAAACCGGGTCAATTGGGAGGAGAAGACGCTCCTCAGTTGCTTCATATCCGGCCTGCGGGATCATTTGAGGGATGAGGTCCATGCGTACATGCCGCGCAGCCTTAGTCATGCCATCAGTCTGGCGCGCATACAGGAGGAGCGCTTCAACCGACAGAAGAATCGGGCTCCACCAAGAGCCCCACCCATCCCAGCGGCAGGCAGAAGGGAGCAGGCACCGGCGGCTCGACCGACAGTGACGCGACTCACCTGGCCTGAGCTACAGGCCAGAAAGGAGAAGGGATTGTGCTTCAACTGCGATGAGAAATACGCCCGGGGCATCGCTGCCAAAAGGTGCAAGTCTTCATGCTGCGCGAGGAGGATGAGGAGGAGGACACCCCGGGCATCGAGGACGAGGAGGAGTTGGACTTGGCGGAGTTTGGAGTCTCGATTCAGGCCATGGAGGGGTGTATGGCCCCCCTCACTATGCGGATCAAGGGCAGGATTGGCAAACAAAGGGTCACCATCCTCATTGATAGTGGGAGCACCCACAATTTCATCAATCCGGAGGTGGCACTGAGGGCAGGGCACCCAGTAGACAAGAATGCGGCTTTCCAGGTCATGGTCGCGGATGGTAGCAAGTTGCGGTGCGAAGGGGCACTGAAGGGAGTGGAGATACATCTTACGGGATATGTGTGTAGCACCGATGTCTACCTCCTGCCGATTAAGGGGTCCGATATGGTCCTTGGGGTACAGTGGCTCCGCCAACTACGGCGGGTGACTACGGACTGGGACCGCATGACACTGGAGTTCACGCAGCAGGGGACCGATTACTGCTTACACGGTATACGATCCTCCCCCCCCAAGGAGATCTCACTACGAAGTCTGCTGAGACTGGAGGAGCAGGGGAGTATGATGGCCATGATACTTGGGGTGACGGCTGAGGGACCCGAAACACAGGTGGAGTCGGACCAGTTGCAGCTTCTTTTAGCACAGTTCGAGGATGTCTTCCAGGAGCCACACACTCTTCCTCCGTCGCGCTTCCGGGATCACCAGATACAGCTGAAGACGGGGGTGGACCCTACCAATATCCGTCCCTACCGCTACCCGCACGTTCAGAAGGCGGAGATCGAACGCAGCGTACGGGAGATGCTGGCAACGGGCATCATTCGGCCCAGCACCAGCGCGTTCTCTTCTCCGATCATATTGGTCAAGAAAAAGGACGGTTCCTGGCGATTCTGCGTCGACTACCGGGGGCTGAATAGCTCCACCATCAAGGACAAGTTTCCCATTCCATGATTGAAGAGCTGCTGGATGAGTTGCACGGCGCAAGTCTGTTCACCAAACTGGACCTTCGGTCCGGTTACCATCAAATTCGCATGAAGGGAGAGGATGTCCATAAAACGGCGTTCCGCACCCACGACGGGCACTATGAGTTCTTGGTGATGCCGTTCGGGTTGGCCAACGCCCCCTCCACCTTCCAGGCTGTGATGAACGAGATCTTCCGACCACTTCTGCGCCGGTATGTCCTGGTATTTTTTGATGATATACTAATCTATAGCAGGACTTGGGACGACCATTTGGAGCACGTGCGACATGTCCTCGCCACACTGCGGGAGCACCGCCTATACGCCAAACGGTCCAAGTGCTCGTTCGGGCAGAGCGAGGTCGAGTACCTGGGGCACCTAGTGTCCGCCCGTGGGGTCCAGGCCGACCCACAGAAGATTGCTAGTATGGTGTCTTGGCCCCAGCCCACGACAGTGCGAGCCTTGCGTGGCTTCCTCGGCTTGACGGGATACTACCGCCGTTTTGTGAAGGACTACGGCAAGATCGCTCGTCCTCTTACCCAACTGTTACAGAAGGATGCCTTCCAGTGGAGCGCCGAAGCAGATGAGGCCTTCCGGGCCTTGAAACAGGCCATGACGACTACACCGGTGTTAGCCCTGCCGGATTTCGCTAAAGAGTTCGTGGTGGAGACTGACGCGTCTGGCGTCGGCCTCGGGGCAGTTCTGATGCAGGAGGGTCGGCCGCTCGCATACTTCAGCAAGGCCTTGGCCCCTCGGACGTTGGGACTTTCGACGTACGAGAAAGAGATGTTGGCCATTATCCATGCAGTCGAAATGTGGCGGCCCTATCTTTTGGGACAGCACTTCCAGGTCCGTACCGACCATCAGAGTCTGAAGCACTTCCTCGAGCAGCGTTTAGCGTCCCCATTGCAGCAGAAGTGGTTAACCAAGCTGATGGGGTATGACTACGAGATTGTGTACCGGCGGGGCCGAGATAATGTGGTTGCCGACGCCCTCTCCCGCCTACCAGAGAGCTCTCTCTCTCTCGTGTCGGGACCGGTCGTCACCACCTTGGACGAGATACAGGCAGAGGTACTCCAGGACCCCGAGTTACGCACCATTGTTGAGGCGCTACAGCAGGGTAAGGAGACGGAGCCGGGCTATCATCTTCAGGGCCAGCGGCTTTACTTTCAGGGCAGAGTGGTCATTCCATCCGCGTCGCCGTGGCGGACAACGATGATGCAGGAGTTTCATGCCTCTCCCACCGGCGGCCACGGGGGAATCCTGCGGACTCTTCAACGGCTTAGGGCCAATGTTTTCTGGAAAGGAATGCGGCGAGATGTGCAGCAATTTGTGCGGGAGTGTGAGGTTTGCCAGCGCCAGAAGTACGAGACCACATCACCAGCCGGGCTCCTCACTCCGCTAGAGATTCCGCACCAGGTTTGGGATACCATCTCCATGGACTTCATTGACGGCCTGCCCAAGTCCCACGGCAAGACCGTCATTCTGGTGGTGGTAGACAAGCTCTCCAAGTATGGTCACTTCCTGCCTTTGAGCCATCCGTACACCGGGGAGACAGTTGCAGAGTTATTTGCGCGGGAGATTGTGCGCCTCCATGGACTTCCGCGCTCCATCATTTCCGACAGAGATCCGGTTTTTATCAGCAGTTTTTGGAAGGAACTCTTTCGGCTACAGGGTACCACGCTACGCATGAGCACCGCCCATCATCCTCAGACTGACGGACAGACGGAGGTCCTCAACAGGGGGGTGGAGACTTACTTGCGGTGTTTTGTGATGGATGAGCCGCGCACGTGGACCCGTTGGTTGCATTGGGCGGAGTACTGCTACAACACGTCTTTCCACACGGCTAGCAAGCTCACCCCATTCGAGGTGGTGTACGGCCGTCCTCCCCCTACTTTGAGCTCTTATGAACCCGCCAGCACCGCTCTTCCAGCCGTGGAACGGACACTTCAGGACCGGGATCGCACCTTAGCCGTACTTCGGGACAATCTGCGGGTCGCTCAGGACCGCATGAAGGCGCAGGCAGACAAACACCGCACCGAACGGGAATTCGCAGTGGGCGATGAGGTTTTCCTCAAGCTCCAACCTTACCGCCAGCTGTCTGTCTCTCGGAGGGTCAATCAGAAACTCGCCCCACGTTACTACGGGCCATTTCGCATCCTACGCCGGGTGGGCCCTGTCGCATATACCTTGGATCTTCCGGCGGGGTCCCGCATCCACCCGACATTCCATGTCTCTGTTTTAAAGAAAAAGCTCGGGGCTTCCGTTCAGGCCAGCCCTTTCCTACCCGAGGCAACCAGCACGGGTGAGTTGCGGCCCTCCCCCGAAACTATTTTGCTCACCAAGTGGAAGAAGTCGGGCACGGAATACCGACCAGCAGTGCTTGTCAAATGGCAGCAGATGGATGCAACTCACAACTCCTGGGTTGACTTGCTAGAGTTCCGAGCGCGGTTTCCAGACTTCCACCTTGAGGACAAGTTGGTGCTTGATGGGGAGGGGAATGTTATGCCCCCACACCCGCTTGGGTTCTCGGGACATAAGTACTCACGACGGATCAAGGAGCGCGCTCAAGACAACGGGGCTGAACCATCCGGTTCAGCCCCCACACAATAAACCGGCCGGGATAGGGGCTGAACCACTCCGGTTCAGCCCCACTTGAGGGGGCCGGCCGGCCCCCTCTTTCCCCGGGTATTTATAGCCCGGGGATGCTTGGGATGATCATTTTTCATGAACTATCAGGTATTCTCCTCCTCTACTCTCAAACCCTAACCCTAGTCTCTTCTTCTTCCCCTCTAGTTTCTCCTTTTTCCTCTCTACTTCTTGCTAGATCGTATCACTACCACTGTGTTATTGGCAACATGCCCAATTAGTTATCGTGTTTTTTATTGTGTTTGTCGTATCGTATTAAGTCTTATCATGAATGTGTTGTTATTGATAAGGGTTAGGGTATGTACGTTAATACCCTTGTATGTTATATTTAAGAGACCTTGGGGGTCTTGGAATGTTATGAATTGAAGTTAAGTCTATTTCCGACACCCTTGTGAGATTTGTGGTAGCTTTCTCCTCTAAAGATCAAGCCCAACTTAGGCAGCCGCGGTTTCGGCACTATAGTATCTTTGTCTTCATTCTCGTCTCTGGTCATCCTCCGATTACCTCTCTGGAGAGTCTATAACAACTTGATATTAGAGTCAATCAATTCTCCGTCATCTTCCACATGCCCGCGTTTAGTAATCCTTCCTCTGCTTCGTTGTTCCTTAACATTAAACTCCAGCATGACGCCGACGAAGCCCAACCAGGTTTTATTCCCCCATACGGGGTATTTCCTTGCCACTGATAGAACTCAGCATCCTTCCCTGATGGTCGACCGACTGCGCGTTGGCCGCACCCTTCTTGTCGAGCCGCACGCAGAGACGCGAGCACTCATGCTTTCGTTGAAGATCACCCTACATCGTCTTTGTCCCCGAGCTCCCCTCGGGCCCATGATCTCCACAGCCGATTATCCTCGGCGCTTGTTCTCTGGGACGACATTCAGCACAGCGTCCATCATCTCCATTGCACCGGGCCTACGACGTCGAAGCCCTCTCGTTTGCACGGGCTACTCACAGAACGACAGACAACGACCACTCCATCAATCATGCGCCCATCAAGTTTGCTTTTGGGAACCACACGCCATTTTCGCCGACTGTCAGACGTAACTTTAGCAAGCGTCAGATCTATTACCATATTTAACCGCAAAGGATTTAATTAATTCTGCCTGTATCGCCTGCCTTGGAATTAATTAAAATTTACCCCTCCATCCGACCATTCCAAAGCAAGTAGATCTCCTCTTTCCCCTTCTCGGGTCCTGTGAAGGATTGGAGTAAATTTTTGTTACCATTAGGAAGCGCCGCGGATCTCGCGGCAACCCAAATTCAGTCGACTTCGAGGAAGTTCACCGACTTGTCACCCACTCTTTCTCTCGCTTTGCTCATCATATGGAATACTCGCCCAATTTCTTGGATGCCATGAGCTGGCTCCACTCTGTTATATTCGTCGTGGATGCACACGCCTCCAGGAAGTAGAAACACACTTTCGGCCCCAACGCACGTCATCGGGACAACATGACCAGCCTCACCACCAGGCTTAATGAACTAACTGCCCTTCCGTTGTTACCACCCTACCAACGTATCACGCCAACATCAATCAAGTCCCGCCGCTGCTGCTCATCCCCCACGAGCCACCACCACCAACTCTCTTACGCCCCAAAGCTGCTATTCTGCCACAGTTACCCTGATTGGAATTCCCTACCTACGATGAAAAAACTGATCCCTTGGTCTGGCTGACCAAGTGTGAGCAATTCTTTGGCCACCAACAAACTTCAGCATCTGAACGGCTTTCTCTGACCTCCTTCCACCTTTTCGACTCGGCTTTGCTTTGGGCCACTCGTCTCCTCACTGACCAGCGGGGTCTAACGTAGGACGACTTCAAGTGATTTTGCAACCTGCGTTTCGGCTCGCTCATCCACAATAACCCCCTCGGTGCTCTCACGATACTACGCCAGACGGGCTATGTGTATGATTAGCTGAAATAGTTTTAGTTTCTTCTAGCGCACGTCACCCTTTCCCCAGAGATGCAAATCTCCATCTTCACCGCCGGATTTCGCGATCGCCTCCGCCTGGATGTTGAATTTTAGCCCCTCCAGATTTAGTGACTGTTATGAGTCTGGCCAGACTATGCGGCCGTCGCCTCCAGCTGGAGCAGGAGGCCTACTTGCCCACCGACTCCGACACTCAGCAGGGCCGTACCGAGGGCTATCCACCCCCGCTGGTCCGCCGATTATCTCAGGACGATATGTTGGAACGGTGTGCCCAGGGATTATGTTTTAACTGCGGCGAGTAGTACACTCGCGGACACAGGCGAAAAAGGTTTTTCTACCTGCACGTTGAGGACTCTGATGAGGAGGACATCAGATGAATTTCGCACCTCGTCAATCTCCCTTGATCTTGAGGTCAAGCTCATTTTGTATGGCAGGAGTGATGTTATGTGCAGAGTGCCCAATTAGTGTATTTTATTGTGTTTATTATATCGATTCAAGTCTTATCATGAATATATTGTTATTGTTAAGGGTCGGGATATTTACGTTAATACCCTTGTATGTTCTATTTATGAGAACTTGGGGGTCTTGGAAATGTTATGAATTGAAGGTAACTCTATTTCCTATGCTCTTGTGAGATTTGTGGTATCTCTCTCCTCTAACGAGCACGACCCGCTTAGACATCCGCGGGTTCGGCTCCTTATTATCTCCGTCATCATTCTCATCTCCGGTCATCCTCCGGTCACCTCTCCGGCAAGCCCATAACACACTGGCTTCAATCTAAACTACATAATACTTGCGTCTAATAACGTCGAGATCTTACTGACACGGACTTCAATCTAAAATTTCCAAAAATATTCTCGGGCAAGTGACTTCAATCTAACATTTCACAAAATTGAACTGACTGAATTTTGTTTCCGCTTTTACAGGTAGTGAGTGTTCTATTATCTCTCCCAGACATCCATGTCAACGCATTAACCAGAGATCACAAAACTGCCTTCGACATTGCCGAGGGCCTGCCACTTTCCGAGGAAGCCTCCGATATCAAAGAGATACTATCACGCTTCGGCGCCGTCCCGGCCAATGAGCTCAACCAGCCCCGAGACGAGCTACGAAAAACCGTCACGGAGATAAAAAAAGACGTCCACACCCAGCTCGAGCAAACCAGGAAAACCAACAGAAATGTCCACGGTATCGCGAAGGACCTCCGCAAGCTCCACAGGGAAGGAATCAACAATGCGACAAACTCCGTGACCGTCGTCGCCGTCCTTTTCGCCACTGTGGCGTTCGCCGCGATCTTCACGGTTCCCGGCGGCGCCGATAACAACGGAATGGCGGTCACGATCGGAACCATTTCTTTCAAGATTTTCTTTCTTTTCAACGCCATAGCTTTGTTCACATCACTGGCTGTTGTGGTGGTTCAGATCACTCTGGTTAGGGGTGAAACCAAGTCGGAAAGGCGGGTGGTCGAGGTGATCAATAAACTGATGTGGTTGGCATCGGTATGCACCACCGTGGCCTTCATAGCCTCTTCGTATATTGTTGTGGGTCGGCAATCACGGTGGGCTGCCGTCGTCGTTACTTGGATTGGCGGCGTGATAATGGCGGGCGTGCTCGGGACGATGACATACTATGTCGTGAGATCGAAGCGTAGTCGGTCGGTGAGGAAGAGGGATAAGTTATCCAGGAGAAGCACTTCAAGTTCATGGCAGAATTACCAGTTCTCTGATTCTGAGGTGGATCCAATTTATGCTATTTAGAGGGTTTTTATTTCAGTTTTAGTTTAGGGTTTAGGGTTTAGGGTATCATATAATATGAGAATAAGGTTGATAAATTAATTATATGCAGGCCACTTCCGCTATGTGCAGGCTGCGCAATTTCACAAAGGTTATGTGCAGACCAATGCTTATATGGGTTCACAATTTTCTATAATTTCGCCTGCATTTACCTTTGTACCGCACATTGTCGAAAATGATCTGCATATAACATTACCCTAAATTAATAGCTAATAAACTTCCCTGGGTTGATTCCTCATGTTTCTCTCCTGTATTCATTCTCTGTTACTATTCGATTTTCATCAATAATTGGACTATATTAATATATATATATATATATATATATATATATATATATATATATATTTATCCTATATATATATAATTATAGGATAAATATTCAAATTTGGTCCTATAATTTTTCAAGTCTTTTAAATTTTATTTACTTTAAATTGATCCATTTTTTTGGGCATAGTTTCAAACGATTACTTTAATTTTTATTTGTTTGAAATTGATCCTTTAATTTTATAATTTATTTAAAATAAGTTCTTAAATCATTTTATTAGGATCTTTTATGTACTAATAAACTAAATTTTTTTGTAGCTTTTAAATAAAAATATATACTATTTTTTTAAAATTATAAATTTTTTAGAAATTAGAGATTATAAAAGTGCAGTTAAAATATCAAAAAAAATGAAAGAAAAAAAAAGAAAATTGTAATAATTTTTGTGACACTTTTCTATGAAAATATACAAAATACATGCTAATTAGTATAGATATATCATGAATGCTATATATGTATTAAATTTCTTTTAGTATTTTTGATCTTTAAATGTCGTACTAGCTTTTATAATTCCTAATCTTTTGTTATTTGTTTTAATAAATGGATATGAAAGACTTAGGATAAACAAATATTATTTTAGAAATAAAATTAACTAAAATGTTATTTGTATGTTATTAACTCTTTCTCATTCTATAGAAAAGATGCATATAATATATAAGTTAGTGGACACATGTAGAAGGCGGAGACACGACGTTTCAAAGGCCGTGTTCTCACAGTTTTATCATAGTTGCTAGTTAGTCGTAGGTGAAAAGATATGTTAAAGGCACACGTGGTTGTACATCAAGGGCGCATCAATCCTAATTTTTGAAACTATAAATGTATGAAGTGTTGTATAAACTTCAAGCAGCTCTTCTAGGGTTTTGAGGATTTCATCTGAATTTGAAAATCCTCATATCTTAAGGTGAATCACATAAAACTGTCATTTGTATTTCTTTATTTCTGTTTAGTTCTTCATTTTTGCCATATTTCCCCAACTCATGCATATTGCAATTGTTTGGTGCAACTTCTGAGGCCGCAGCGGCGTATAGCTCTCAAAAAGCCCTTAGTTATTGATTGGACTTGGGCTCTGTTTGGTACGGTGGTGGTGGTGGTCGTAAACGCACGGGTTAAACCGTCATCCATTAAGAATCACCTAACAAACATCATCCATTTGAACGTAAATGTGGAGGAAATTCCGTAAGTGGGAGTTAACGAATGACAATTTAACCCTCATGTTCATGATCGTCACCACCGTGCCAAACGAAGCACTGACTCTTCCGGAATTCATGATTTATGAATGATATTTACACACAAAAGTTGCGGATAGACGGCAGTCTACATACAAGTTTGATGCGTGTGAAAATGAGTCAATTGAACATACATTTTATAATAAATGAACGAGCAAATTTTCTGCGCTCGGCATATACGAGCATGGCGCGCACAGAAAATCCGCGCCGTCCATTAAACAAAAACAAATTTGATGGATGACACAGATGCATCCCACGCATCATACTCCATATACGCTCCACACAGAAAATTTGTTCTAAATGAACAATTTCCTTGAATCCAGCATTCTACATACATGATGGGTTGAAAAGATAATATACACATTTCCCCCTTCAATCAAGATCTGTTTTCCATAAAGCTGTCTCTATTGTATATAGTTCTCTTCTATACAAAGGCTAGTTATTTGCTCCAGATCTTAGTTCCTCTTCAAGCTCATCAAATTCCCAGCCTCCGACCACTTCGCTCGAAAAAATTTCGCCGACATCCCCGAATTCTTTCTCAAATTTAGCAAGTTCTGATTCTGGATCATGTTGCTGTTCACCTGTCAAAGCGGCGGTTGATTTTGGAGATTCGTGTAGCGCGAATTTAACTGATTTCGGCGTCGACTTTGCAGAATTTGGTGAAGGAATTGATTCTGCAGCATGAGGCTGACCCTGTTGTTTCCCCTCGCGCGCAGCCTTTTCCTCAAGAGCCTCAATTTCTAGAATTGGTCTTTGGGTAGAATTAAAATCTGTTCTAAGTTTCTCAACAGCATTGAATAATTTCTGGAGTTCAGCATCATTTTTTCTGATTATAAAATGGAAAAATAAGAGGAAATTATAACTGTAAAATAATTATAAAATATACAAAGGCTCCGTTTGGCACGGTGGTAGCGGTCGTAAACGCAAAAGTTAAAACGTCATTCGTTAAGGATCACCTAACAGACATCATCCATTTGAACATAAAAGTGGATGAAGTTCCTTAAGTGTGCGTTAACAAATAAACTAAGCCGAGGGCGGACTGCGAAAATCATTCGAGTCGAAGGAATCATTCGAGAGTCGACCGTTAAGGTCGCCGCGAACTGCGAATTAAGTAAAAAAAAGTATTTATCAAGATATTTTTTTTTGATTAAAAATAACAAAATTTAAACCTAAATAAAAAGAATGAAAGGCAGGTTTCATTTGCTAAATTTATATGCCTTAGAACGAAAAATTGTCGTCCGTTGATTTCGCTCGACTCCTGAATGAGACGATTTATTTCGAGCTGACCCGATTCGATTTCGAGCCGACTCGATTCGATTTCGAGCCGCCCGAGGAGGAACCGTCGATTTCGGTAACGTTATTTCGAGCACCAGTGAGTCGACTCGATATCAGCCCTAATGACCGCCACCGCCGTGCCAAACGTAGCCAAAATGGAGAGGTTGTGAAGAATTTATAAACGCTAAAAAAAATCTAAAATAACCTGTATTCGGATCTTGGCTCTGCGTAGAAGATTTCCTTCATGTGATCAACCAAACCGAAGGCAGTAACAATCTGAGACCATGGAAGAAAGATAAAATCTAGTTAAAACAAAGTACAAGGACCAACACTAGAAATGATTTCATTAGGGAAAATAAAAGGAGCCCTAGAATTGGAGGTCCAGTAACATTGAAACTGAACCTCCAATTCCAATGCCGAAACACCAATTCCGCCCAACAAAACAATATTGCTTATGTAGACTCCTGCGGGTTGTTATAAGAGTCGGCCCGCTCTCGATCCATGATCATGGTCAATTTTTTTAAAAAACAACACTGCAACAATTCTTAAGGTCACAAAACAAGGGCAAAATTATCATCACAAGCGGCAGTGCTCGCCTTACCCCAATTCTTTCTAGCTGGACTAACTCATAGGCCAGATTAAACAACATAGATCAATTTAAAATAGTAAGCATGCACAATTTGGATAGGGCATCAGACATGCTATAAAAATCAACACATTGCCATGGAAGAACTTCAGTGGGAAGGATGAAAACTGAAAGTAAGAGAACAGACACTATTGCTTCTAGCAACCCACCTCATAAGATTTAAGCAATACAAAAGATTTAAATAGTGTTGAAAGGTGGGGGGCCCCACAGGAAAATCACGCCACCAGCCCGACTGTAGTAGGAGCATCCCAACCAAATCTTCACATGGGGAACTTGTTGGACATTTATCCTGTGAATAGGTTGTTGAGGGGGGTAAGCTCTACAAAACACGGATACTTAAAAATGGTCTACGTATCGACTCGAACGCGTACCAGATACAGGAAACGTCCGGAAACGCATTTCCGAAAATCAAGGAAACACATTTTTTTAAAAATATATTTTATTTTCGGAATCGCGCATCCCGCAAGGGGGATACGCGATTCCATGAGATATAGAGCTCGCTTATTTCATTTTACGCATTAGGTTTTCCTGTTCCGCTCCCGATCCCGCCAGCGTTCCGCTCCTGATCCCGCAGGCACTCCTTCTTCTCCTTCTTCTTCCGCTTCTTCTTCTTCTTTTCCTGCTTCTTCTCCTGCTGCTGCTTCTTCTTCTTTTGCTTCTCCTCCTCCTCCTTCTTCTGCTTCTCCTCCTCCTCCTCTTGCTTCTTCTTCTTCTTCTTCTGCTTCTCCTCCTCCTTCTTTTCCTGATGTATTGATGTGGACATGTGATAGATTGTTCGTTATGATGTTTGTTTCCTTGAATGTTATTTATAACATTATATGAAATGTCAATTATATTAAAATAATTAAAAACGTTTCCCGTATCCTAATTTTTTTTTAAAATCACGTTTCCCGTATCCGTTTCGTATCGTATCCCGTATCCCGTTTCCGTCCCCGTTCGACATAGGGTAAGCTGAGTTCTTATAAGAGCTCCTTTATAAGAGGGCGGTAAGCTGAGCTCTTATACCCAACTGTGCAGCTATGCACGGGATAAATGGCCAACAAGCCCAGTGTGAAGATTTGATTGGGATGCTCCGACTACAATCGGGCAGGTGGCGTGAATACACCGCAGGGCCCCACCTTGCAACAAATAGTTAAACATGTAACACGATGTGCTCGCTATGCAGGTAAAGATATTCTCACTAGTGCAAATAAAATTGACTGAGAACTTAAAAGCAAAGACTATAAAACAACATAAGAATATAATAAATTGATCATGCCTGTCAAATTTCATGATGGAATAGAAATTAATAAATAATTATAAAACATTATATAATTACCTTCCGCTCGGCTTCCAAATATTCCTCCTCAAGAAATTTCTTCGGGTTGGTGTCTTTTAAAATTTCATGTTCAGCATCTCTAATCATTTCTGACCTGCAAAATCATAGAATTGTGGTTCTTGAATAATAATGAGGCAATCTACCTAACTTTAGGAAATGGGGAAAGTATTTCAAATACCTTTCATTGAATTTCTTCAAGTTGTCGATAAATGTCCCTAGCCTATTTATAGAAGGTACAAGTTCATCCTACATTGACAATTAGAGTAAGAGTAGTAAAGGGTAAAAACTTTGTTGAATTTTATAGCCCCCTACAATCATTATTGAAATATGAAGCTCAACACTTTGGAAGGTCAACTGTTAAAAAACTCTAGGGCACAATTTCAAGCAGCCCACTACAAAAAATGTCAAAAGTTCAACACATCTTGAATACCCTCTTGTATACTTTTAGGACACCTAGACATGGTAGAGACGGGTTTGAAACATATTATACATATAGTATGTCGGTTGTTACGCCTCCGGACGGCGCCCGCTTATTTGGGCGTCAATACACGTCGACGCAAGGGGTCTGAAGGCAACAACGGAGGCTGAACCAACCGGTTCAGCGCCCACTACCTAATGGCAGATCGGGGGAGGGGGGGGGGGGGGGGGGGCGGGGGCTGAACCCACCCGGTTCAGCCCCCATTGGGGCCGGCCGGTCCCCTTGACCGGTCAGCCTTGGTCCAGGTATAAATATACCCGAACCCCCTCTTGAGGAGCTATGCAGGATTATTATCAGGTATTCCCTCCTAACCCTAATTCCTTGTCTTAGTTTCTTAGTTCTCTAGATCTCTCTCTCTCTCCAACCTTCTTCATAACATTTGGTATCAGATACTCTTTTCTCCACCATGGTAACCACTCGAACGCAAGAGGAAATCAGCCGCTTGGAAACCCAATAGAGGAAAATCTCGTAGGGTTGACGGATTCGGTGGCCGCAATCGAGAAAAACGTGAAAACTTCCACCCAAAGGCTCGAAGAACGGCTCGACACCCGAATGGAAGAGATCATGACGTTATTGACACAAAACTTGAAGGGTAAGGCTGTGATGGAGGAGGATCCGGGCGGATCTCCCGCTGCAGGAGTCGATCCGCACCGGATCGGCGTCAACGGAGGCCAGGCGGGCTCGGTAAGGGGAGCGGGTACCACACAGGGGGACGGATCGAGCACGGGAGGCGTCGGCAGGTCGGAGCAGGCGGGGGTGGCCCTGGCGGGGTCGGATCGGGCACGGGAGGCGTCGGCGCGTTCGGATCGGGCGCTGGAGGCACCAGGGGGTTCGGATCGGGCACTGGTGGCCTCGGCGGGCTCGGATCAGGCACGAGAGGCATCGGGGGGTTCGACGCGTCCGGAGGTGGCTCCGACGGGATCGGATCGGCCGGATTTCGCTCTGGCGGGTACGGCGCAGGCGGAAGACGGCGCTCGGTGGGTTCGGCACAAGCGGGTTTCGGCACTGGTGGGGGTGGCTCCGGCGATTTGGGCGCTAGAGGGGGTGGGTGGCCGGTTCCCCCATATGGAGAAGGGGAGGGCATGCTACCTCATCCGGCAAGAGGAGGCATGCAGTGGGGTGGTGCTCCGGCAGCGAGCCGTTTCGTCGTGCCTTCCCGGGCATGCCTTTTGAACACGAAGAACCAAGGAGACCGCCGAGATTTGGACAGGAGGCGGGGGGGGGGGGGGCGTGGACAGGTCGGCCAGCGGCCGTACATGCCGCCGAAGCTGACACGCATGCATTTCCCTCGATATACTGGAGGGGACGCCTTGGAATGGGTACAGAAGGCGGAGTTGTTTTTCAGCTATCAAGAGGTACCTGAGAAAGCAGTGGGTGCAACTGGCGTCCTTCCACTTGGAGGACGACGCTTTTCAGTGGACGCAGTGGTTCCTGCGGGGACGGGATTATGTGTCGTGGGCGGAGTTTGTTGATGGGTTCACCGCTCGGATCCGGGCCCCTGGAGTTTGAGGACTTTGAGCCCCTCTTGCAAAAGTTACGTCAGAAGGGCACCGTGATGGAATACAGGACGGAGTTCGAAAAGTTGGCAAATAGGGTGCACTGAGAGGAGAGGACACTCCTCAGTTGTTTTGTCTTTGGGTTGAAGGACCACTTAAAAGATGAGGTTCATGCGTACATGCCCCGCAGCTTGAATCACGCCATCAGTCTGGCCCGCATTCAGGAAGAGCGGTTCAACAGGCAGCGGTTCCGCACTACAGTGAGGCCAACTACTATACCGGCGACTGCCAGGAGGGACCCGCCGGTAGCCGGACGACCTACGGTGACGCGACTGTCGTGGGGTAAGTTATAGGCAAGAAAGGAGAAGGGACTCTGTTTCAACTGTGACGAGAAGTTCATGGCGGGCCATAAATGTCAGAAGGTACAAGTCTTTATGTTACATGATGATGTGGAGGATGATCCGAGCCCAGAGGAGCAGCTCCCCGCCGAAGACTTCGATCTGACCGAGTTCGGGGTTTCCCTACATGCTATGAAAGGGTGTAGCCCTCCTCCACTCACTATGCGACTTGTGGGGAGGATCAAGCAAGAGAAAGTGACTATTTCTGGTGGATAGTGGGAGTACACATAATTTCATTCGTCCTTGACGTGGCCCAACGGGTTGGGCATGTGATTGATACGGGGGCTGCCTTCCAGGTTGTGGTGGCGGACGACAGTAAGTTGCAGTGCGAAGGTGTGTTAAAAGGGGTGGCACTTGGGATGCAGGGATACGCGGGCTGCACGGATGTCTATCTTTTACCCATTCGGGGCACAGACGTGGTACTGGGAGTTCAGTGGCAGCAGCAGCTGTGACGGGTCACTTTTGATTGGGATCGGATGACGATGTAATTCATGCAGCAGGGAAAACAGTTCTGTTTGAAGGGACTCACATCTTCAACAGTTAAGGAAGTCTCTTCGAAGGATGCAAGCGACTCGGGGAGGAAGGCAGCTTGATGGTGGTACTTTTGGGGGTGAGGTCGAATGAGTCGGGCCATCTGAGGTGCCCATACAGATGCAGTCCCTTGTGGAGGAATATGCTGACGTTTTCCAGGAGCCACACACACACCCGCCGTCACGGTTTCAGGATCATCAGATTGTACTCAAGGCAGGGGCAGAGCCTACCAATATCCGGCCATATCAATACCCGCACATGCAGAAGGCTGAGATTGAGCGCAGCGTTCGGGAGATGCTCGGTGCGGGAATCATCCGGCCCAACACGAGCTCGTTCTCGGCTCCAATCATTCTGGTCAAGAAGAAGGATGGGTCGTGGCGGTTTTGCATGGACTACTGTGCACTGAACAACGCCACCCTGAAGGAAAGTTTCCGATTCCATTGATTGAAGAACTGTTGGACGAGCTACACGGGGCGACGCGGTCCACCAAGCTTGACCTTCGGTCGGATTACTACCAGATCCTCATGCGGGAAGAAGACATCCACAAGACGGCCTTCAGGACTCACGATGGGCACTATGAGTTTTTGGTGATGGCCAACGGGTTGACCGGCGGGCCGTCCACCTTCCAGGCTAATATGAACGAGATCTTCCGTCCGCTCCTTCGCCACTTTGTGCTGATTTTTTTCGATGACATCCTCATATACAGTGCTAGTTGGGAAGAGCACTTACGCCATGTCGCACAGGTCTTCTCCCTGCTACGCAAGCATCAGCTCTATGCCAAGCGATCGAAGTGTTCGTTCGGTCAGGAGGATGTGGAGTACTTGGGACATTTAGTCTCGGCTGCAAGAGTTAAAGCCGACCCTCAGAAGATTGAGAGCATGATTTCTTGGCCGCGGCCCCAGACTATACGGGCCTTGCGGGGCTTCTTGGGTCTCACAAGCTACTACCGGCATTTTGTGCAGTACTACGACAAGATTGTCAGACCGCTGACCCAGTTACTGCAGAAGGACGCTTTTTCGTGGCAGGATGAGGCTGAGGCGGCTTTCCAGGCACTCAAACGGGTTGTGACGACTACGCCGGTCTTGACACTTCCGGATTTCACTGAGGAGTTCGTCGTCGAAACGGACGCGTCAGGAGTGGGTCTGGGTGCTGTGTTGATGCATGAAGGGTTGTCGATAGCCTTCTACAACAAGGTATTGACTCCTTAGACATTGGGGCTGTCCACTTATGAGAAGGAGATGTTGGCCGTTATTCACGCCGTGACGCTGTGGCGACCTTATCTGCTGGGAGAACACTTCAAGATTCGGACGGACCATCAGAGTTTGAAGCACTTCTTGGAACAACGGATCTCCTCTCCTCTCCAACAGAAGTGGGTCACCAAACTTCTGGGGTACGACTATGAGATTGTC
Source organism: Platanthera guangdongensis (assembly GCA_039583875.1). Lineage (NCBI taxonomy): Eukaryota > Viridiplantae > Streptophyta > Magnoliopsida > Asparagales > Orchidaceae > Platanthera > Platanthera guangdongensis. Next base: position 2,359,069 of record CM077155.1, read on the forward strand.
TACCACCAAGGCCAAGACAATCGGGTTGCCGATGCCTTATCCCGCTTACCGGAGGGCACACTCGCTCAGATTTCTACACCCCTGCTGGACTCCACGGATGAGATACAGGACGAGGTGGAGCGCGACTTGGAGCTCCGACCTATTGTGGATGCTCTCCGACGGGCATTGGAGATGGTTCCGGGTTATCATCTTCGGAATGACCGGTTGTACTTTCGGGACCGCGTGGTCATTCCTTCTCAGTCAGCATGGCGGACAGTTATGATGCATGAGTTCCATTCCTCGCCGACGGGTGACCATGCCGGTCTCTCCCGCACCCATCAGCGCGCACGAGCAAACGTCTTCTGGAAGGGTATGCAACGTGATATTCAGTTGTTTGTTCGACAGTGTGACATATGTCAGCGCCAGAAGTATGAGACGACTTCCCCAGCCGGCTTGCTTACATCGTTGGAGATCCCTCATCAGCTCTGGGATACCGTTTCCATGGATTTCATTGATGGGTTACCAAAGTCTCAGGGCAAATCCGTGATTTTGGTGGTCGTCGATAAATTATCCAAGTACGGGCACTTCATCGCTCTGAGCCATCCGTACACTGGCCCATCAGTTGCATATACATTTGCCCGGGAGGTTGTCAAGTTGCATGGAATCCCACGGGCGATCATTTCGGATCACGATCCAACCTTTGTGGGAACATTTTGGAGAGAACTCTTCCGTTTACAGGGCACGTCACTACGGTTCAGCACAACTCACCATCCGCAGACGGATGGCCAGACGGAGGTTCTTAATCGGGGGCTGGAGACTTGCGTTGCTTTGTCCTGGATGAGCCGCGTACTTGGGCCGGGTGGTTACATTGGGTCGAATACTGTTACAACACTTCCTACCACTCTGTCAGCAAAATGACCCAGTTCGAGGTTGTATACGGCCGACCACCGCCCTCCTTGAGCAGCTATGAGCTGGGGAGCACGACGCTTCCCGCCGTGGACCGAGCCCTCCGAGATCGTGATCGCACTATTGCTACTTTACGGGAGAATCTGCGAGCAGCACAGGATCGCATGAAGGCACAGACGGACAAACATCGTACTGACCGCGAGTTTCAGGTGGATGATGAGGTCTTTCTCAAGCTCCGTCCCTACAGGCAATTGTCTGTCGCCCAGCGGGCGAATCACAAGTCGGCCCCCCGTTACTATGGGCCCTTTCAGACTGTTTGCCGGGTTGGCCCGGTTGCTTACATGTTGGCACTGCCCGAGGGGTCGCGAATACACCCGACCTTTCATGTTTCCATGCTGAAGAAGATTGGAGCCTCCATCCAGGCAAACCCTCTTCTGCCTGAGGCTACCGCTGCGGGCGAACTACGACTGTTACCTGAGGAGGTCCTGTTGCTCAGGTGGAAGCATCGCGGGACCGAGTACCGTCCTGAAGTATTGGTTAAGTGGCAACATATGACTACGACGGACAACACTTGGGTGGATCTGATGGAGTTTCGCGAGTTGTACCCTGACTACCACCTTGGGGACAAGTTGGTTCTTTATGGGGCAGCGAATGTTACGCCTCCGGACGCCGCCGCTTATTTGGGCGTCAATACACACGTTGACGCAAGGGGTCTGAAGGCAACAACGGGGCTGAACCAACCGGTTCAACCCCCACTACCTAATGACGGATAGGGGGTGGGTGAACCCACCAGGTTCAACCCCCATTAGGGCCGGCCGGCCCCCTTGGTCGGCCAGCCTTGGTCCGGGTATAAATATACCCGGACCCCCTCTTGAGGAGCTATGCAAGATTATTATCAGGTATTTCCTCCTAACCCTAATTCCTTCTCTTAGTCTCTTAGTTCTCTAGATCTATCTCTCTCTCTCTCTCCCACCTTCTTCATAACATCGATCTTACTCAAATTTCCATCTAAGCAACCCTATTCAAGATTTTCGTACTAATATCCCCAAAAATCATTTTTTATGTTCCTAGTTCTCAATTTTCTTTTATTTTCAAATTTATAATATAAAAATACGTTAGCTTATCTGTAAATATGAATGATTATCATCTATAACTCTATTCGAACTATGAATGACACACATGACAATTTGTATCTAAATGCTTTAATGCAATTTAAATGAATCTCACCTTTAATGTTGAAAGCCGGTATTTCATCAAATTCAGTAAATAACTCCCATACTTGTCCAACTCATCACTTCATTAGAGGGCACAATAAACAAATTAGAATCAAAGTTAATGAGAGAACGAGCAAAAATAAAGGTAAGAGTTAAAATAAGAGTTACAATCACATTAAACCAACAAATGATATGGTTTATCCTAGTTGAATGTGTACGCATGAGAAGAAGTACTCAGCTAACAAAGGATGAGAATAATCATTGTAGTATTCCAATTTTTTTGTACTCATAATGTGTTTTGGTAAATCATAACAAGGATATATATTCTGATCATGAATTCATGATCACTTCTAGACAAAAAACTGAGTTTAGTTGGTGAAGTAACCTGAGTTGCCTACCTATCATATATTTATAGCGCACGTTTTCACGCGTGGTTGTGTGTTTTGTTTTGTGTACGTCACTCGCGCACGTCGTTCGGCTTATTAGTGTGACCGACCAATAATGCCCTGAAAAAAAAAGTTTGTCAATTTATGCTAGGTAATAGTTAGGAAAGGCTTTGAAAAGGTTAATTTTATTAAGTATTTAAAGTAAATTAAATTCCGAAATTATCTTCAGATTTTAGAAATTATAATTAAGTATTATCATTAATGAGGAGTATCAAAAAGGTTTAATCTCATCATTGAATCCCCATTATGCCACGAATTTCCTAATTTTTAACTCCCAGACATTTCATTTTAACACTTGGAAACCTCCTCATTCAATACCCACAACAAATCTCCCATCTCATTAAAACCATCAGCACGATCCTGTTGAAAGCCAGCTGGAAAAGAAGAGAATGACGAGACAGTTAGTGTCTTCGTCGATCCTGTTGGGTATTGTATCCACAATTACCTGGATTTGAGGAAGCCACCTGTCAAGCTAAGATGAATTCACAATGTATTTGATGAAACATCTTAAGTTGTACTTGCAGCTCCTCCACGCTAAGTGCACACCAATGTCAGGGTGCAGTAGGTCAATATACACGGGTCTGCAAGACGTAATCCCTCGTTGAGCAGATCAGTGTGTTGGCCTACGTGTACTCTCTCTATTGGAGTGCACTTACTTTCAAGTACAGGGCCGTTCATATGCAAGAGAAGACAAGGAGCATGGATGGGTCAAGGAGCAGCTCCTGGGTGGAAGACGAAAATTCGTCCAAGGAAAATTCGACGAGAATCACCAAGTGATTCTTGCCGATTCGGCGAGAATCACTAGTGATTCTCGCCGAATCGACGAGAATCATTAGTGATTCTCGCCGACCCCTTCTGGCTACCTCAAAACGGTGCCAAGTAAGATTCGGCGAGAATCACTAGTGATTCTCGCCGAACCAGTGGTTAAGCAGCTCATGAATACCAAGTGAAAATCGCTGAGAATCAATAAGAGATTCGGCGAGAATCACTAGTGATTCTTGATGAGTAACCTCGCTTTGATACCACTTGAAGTCCACCTAGTGTCAACTATGTGCACCTATGGGGGGGGGGGGAATAGGTGACGAGTAGCGCTTTTGCGGAATTTACGAATGTACCTGCACAATAAAAATAAAAAGCACAGCACACAGAATACACATGCAATTTATAGTGGTTCCCCGACTTGGGTACATCCACTTTCCCACTTCGACCTATCTCCCAACAAGGGACGACTCGGTCTCTTCTCCAACAGGATTGAAATCCAATCCCTGCACTATCGGAAGGAACCCTTCCACACGTGAGAGTCAACACTCCCACAAAACGGGTTGCACCCAACCCTTACAACACGGAACAATCGTTCCTTTACAACAAAAGTAAATATAGAATGTACACGAGATACAAACTTCGTTTGGAGACTACGGTGTTCCTCTTCGTTCGACGACGTGTTCGTGAAGTCAACGAAGAGTCTACAACCTTGGTCTCTCTTGGAGAGGATCTCCCCGGAACCGGCGACGGCAACACGAGCGGCGGCTAGCTTCGGGATCGGCGGCTGTGATGATGAGCGGCTGCTGAACTTGGAGATCCAAACTTCGTAGCGAATCTAGCTTGGTCTTCCAACGGTCACACGAGGATCGGTCGTCTCGATCGATTCGGACGGGGAAGTTTTTCCCGATCAACAAATCGAGAGACAAGAGATCTCTGGATAGACACGTGAGACTCAAAGCTTTGCTAAGCTTCTGTCGCCGGAGATCGGGAAGAAAAGCGATCAGCAGCGGCGACGGACTAGCGCGAGCGGCGACGGATGCGGCGGAGCTATTTCGCGATTTTAGGGTTTGCTCTGCTCGGCTTCTGATTCCCTGCTTTACTGTTCCAAATACCCATGTATTTATACACTGTAGACCATACAATATGACCGTTGTGGGTCCCACACGTATAACCCCGAAATCCGGTTCAAACTAGTCCAGCGGCATAATCCGGTCCAGCAGCATCCCGAGAAATCGCTAAGTGAAAATCGGCGAGAATCGCAGGTGATTCTCGACGAATCGGCGAGAATCACCAAGTGATTCTCGACGATTCGTCGAGAATCGCTAGTGATTCTCGCCGAATCACTTATTGATTCTCAGCGATTTTCACTTGGTATTCATGAGCTGCTTAACCACTGGTTCGGCGAGAATCACTAGTGATTCTCGCCGAATCTTACTTGGCACCGTTTTGAGGTAGCCAGAAGGGGTCGGCGAGAATCACTAATGATTCTCGTCGATTCGGCGAGAATCACTAGTGATTCTCGCCGAATCGGCGAGAATCACTTGGTGATTCTCGTCGAATTTTCCTTGGACGAATTTTCGTCTTCCACCCAGGAGCTGCTCCTTGACCCATCCATGCTCCTTGTCTTCTCTTGCATATGAACGGCCCTGTACTTGAAGTAGTATCCTGCCACCAGTGTCATAAGCATGGAGCTGGATTATGAGATATCGCCACTCAGACTCCCCGCATGCACAAAGGAGTTTTATCCAGTCTGGAGGATGAGAGTGTCGTATCACTTGGATGCCATCGATCCTCGTGCATCTCTCATCCTGGAAGATGGTCCTTTTATTCCTATGAAGACCTCCGACTCTGGAATTCAGGTGCCCAAGTGCATTGCTGAGATGTCGGAAATGGAGCTTTCATTCTTTAATTTGGATAAGAGGATTCGTCAAATTATCATGGATATCTGGTCTGGAGCTTCTCGCTCTAGATTGGAAAAATGTAGGACGGCTAAATCTCTGTGGATGATGATCTCAGAGCTGATGGGGGGGTCAGAGAAAGCTGGAATCTGCTGTCAATCAGAGGATGAAGCGTATGTTGGGGTCCTCACTTCTGAAGATGAAGGCAAGGATCTCTCGGACTGCATCAGAGCTCCAGTGTCCATGTCTGAGACTGAAGAGGCCAGCGAGGAAAGCAGCTCTGATGAGGATGACACAATGGTCACTAGCTCTAATGACAATATCGCTGAGGAGCAGGTAACTTCTTCGTCCTGCCCCGTATCTCTTGAAATTTCTGAAGACAGGAACTGCGTTCCTCCAGAAGATTCTGATTCTCTGAAGAGAGCCCTTCAGTCGAGCAACCTACTTGCTGAGGAGCAAGCTCAAGAGATTGCTCGACTGAAGATCTTGTTGGTTCTCCAATTGGCGTCCAACAAGGTCAAGGACTCTAAGATCTCAGCTCTAGAGAGTAGTCTAGAGAATGAGAAACGTATAGTATCAAACTTTTCCAAAGTTGATGCTATAAAGAGAAAGCAAGAAAACGGGTGGATCTCCCGGATTATCAATGCGTGGAGAAATGGGGAAACGGTGTTCCGACCCCCCACTCCAAGCAGGAAGGCAACTCATCATGCCTTCAGGTATGACCACAAGAATAGTCGTGGTCACTGCAAGGGTAATCTGTCCCCATGTGGAGACACCCAGAGTGCAAGGGCCGTCGTGGCCACTCATGAGAGAATACCAAAGACTCATTCTGAGCCCTTTGTATTCACTGCCACGGCCTCAACTCGATGTGAATCTGCATGTCCTAGCTCACAGAACACTTCTCACCACCCGAGGACACAGGATAGGGAGGTTAGAAATCATGGTGTAAGTTTTCATGGGGCCTCTGAAAGGGGGATGCCTGAAAGGAGGGCACCACCTTCCCGGCCTCATGACGCTCACAACATGCATTCCTTCCACCCTTCCACGTGTCACGATGGAAGAGGAAATTTTGTGAGGAGATCATGCTCTATCCCGCTTAGACCTAGGACCGTGACTACCTCAGTCACTAGATTAGGTCGGAAACGGCGATACAACATTCACCCATGTTGTTGCTGTGGCAAAGTGGGACACTTTGCCATCGACTGTTGGCACAACCCCTCTGTGCCCACGGCAAGGGCTTATCCACATTCTCGGGACAGAGGTAGTCTTCCAGACAGGTTTTCTGAATGAAGACAGTTGCGTGCTTATGCTAACAGGAACCTAGGACCCAATATGATTTGGGTTCCTAAGGTAAAGTAATTCTTTCTTGCAGGGTAGTCTAGGTTCCCGTGAATATAATGGGACCTAGACAGTAGGTGGCTCAAGACTAAATTGGAACAAGCGTCTGCAATAACAGATGTGATATCTGTTTGAGCATACTCACATTGAGCCTCTAATGTGTTCTACCTGTGGGACTAAGACGATAACTCTCAAAATCCCAGGTAATTTTGATCAGTTCAAGGACTTGCGTCATATTGCATCCTCATTTAAAATATATATATATATATTTCTATCCATGTGTATATTTATACTTATGCTTATACATGTATGTGGGCACCTCTAAGGATAGATTAACTCGATGCATGCAAACCTTTATACATCAATAAAAAGTTAACGAAGATATGTCATCGTGAATCTCGACAACTCACCATTGACATCAAAAAGTTTTTGGAAAAGCCTCGTTCAAATCCAATTAGATTGACTTTAAAATATACATGTATTTATCATTTTTATATTGACTTGACATCAGAAGAATTCAAAAATATTGCAATGCTTCTCAACGTGAAAATTCCTAGTCAAGAAACCTCTCAATTTCGAATTAGACAAATCCCGCCGACCCATTTTATACTTGAAATCTCGCCGAATTAGACAAATCACGCCGACCCTTCGCCTTCTTCACGAATCCCGCCTCACGTCGCAGCAGATATCCCGCAAGAGCTCTTCCGCCGACTCGCCGAAACCCGCAGACTTGCCGAAACCCACAAGAGCTCTCCCGCCGACTCGCAGAGACCCGCAGGAAGCTCGTCGCACCGCCTTCGCAAACTCCCGTTGATTCCCGCCGAACCCTGCAGGAAGCTCATCGCTACACGAATCCGGCTCTCCATCTTCTTCCCGTAAGTTCTCGCAAGGTTCTCGTCGAATCGCGAAGTGTCTCTGTGACCGCAAGGTTCTCGCAAGGTCCATCGTCAAATCGAGAAGGTTCTCGCAAGGTTCTAGCAAGGCCGAACCCCGCAGGAAACTCTCCTATCCACCGAAGGTCTTCCGAAAGGACGCTCGAGGAAGAGTTCTCGCAGGAAGCTCACCAACTCACTTCCGTATAAGCCCTTAGGTAACCTCTTCCTCACCCGTACTTGGACGCTCTCACTAGTGACGCTTTCTTTTTGAATGTTCATTAACGCTTAGAGTAGGGATTCTCTCTCTAGATCTGCAATGGCCCCAAGGACAACTGCTGGGTTGGTCACTGGTTGCGAGCTTGTTCGGACTGGGTTCTCTCACGCCTCGGACGAATTCCGCAACATCATTCTGATGCTGGAAGAGGCTGGGCTAACATTCGTCCGGGAGCACCCTTGCAAAATCCTGGACAAAGAGGTGCTGGAGTTCTTCGCTATCTCAAGACTCCGAAATGGCGACTCCATAATCAAAAGCAAGGTGGCTGGGGTAAAGGTCAAGCTGTCTGCCAGCAAGCTGACTCGCTTCCTGCAGCTTTCTAGCTCGGAGCATGAGGACTATTTGGAGGACGATGACAAAACCAGAACTCTCTTATTCTGCGGTCTCCCACGAGGAACTCGGTCAATAAAGAGAAAGGATATGAATGAAGAAGGGAAGCTCCTGTCTGACATTATTGGAAAGGTGCTCATCTGCAAGCCGGGCTCTCATGACCATATCTCAGCAGATATGTTCAAGATCCTGATAGCTGTTGTCTGCCGCAAAAGGTTCAACTGGGGGGAGTTGCTGTTCGAGAAGATCAAGGACACCTTGGGTTCTCCAAGTTTTGGCCGCATCTTAAGTCTATATCTAAACCAGCTAAATGGAGACAAATTTGACATGAGTAAAGGTGTCCCTCTCCACTACCTGAAGAAGATGGACTTAAGTGTGTTTGATCGATGGGAGAGGCGTATTGGGCAGACTGCAGTGGAAGAACAACAGGGAGTATCTCCAGCAGTCAACCCCAGTGAAGTTCCTGATACCTTGACTGCAGGAATCGAGGGGGAGCCTCTACCCTCGCATACTGATGTAGTATCTGACATCTCCCAGCTGGCCAGAGATGCTGTGGCAGATCTACACGAAGAAAGTGAACCTGAGCTGGAGCATGGGGAGGCCCCGAACCGAAACGAGCAAGGAGCCGAAGCTACTGGAATGGAGACTGCTGACAACGAGTTGGAAGATGCTGCTAATATAGATGATTTCTTGGATGATGACAGAGAGGAAGATGGGAATAAGGGACATGAAGTATTGGAGGCTCCAGATCTTGTTGAACCTCCATCTGACAAGCCTGCACCAGTGGAGGGGGAGTCAGACAAATCTACAGAGGCCGCCAGCATTCCTCCATTAGAGACTGTGCTTGTATCCAGCTCTACAGATGCGTCTGCTGAAGGGCAAGGTCCACAAGTGCCTCCGGCTCTTCCATTACGAGATGAGCTAGCCACTCACACAGTAAATGTCATTCAGGGAATTGTGAATGAACTCAAAGATTCCTTTGCTAACGCTCAGAATAAACTGCTGAAAAGGATTAAGACTTCTGAAAATCTGATGCTCAAGAATATGGTGGAAATCAACCATAAACTGGACGTGATGGAGAAGAAATTTGAAGAGAAGTATACCGCGGCCGGCGAAGCTGTCACACTTCTTATGGCCGGATTGAAGAACACCGACACTCTTGCCGTCGTCAATCAGAATGCACATGTTGTAGCCAACAACATTCAAAAGTTTGACGGTAATATGGTAACTCTTAACGCCAATCAGCAAGCCTTAGTCAATGAATTCTCCCGGACCACCAAGCATATTGATGACTCCCTGCACTCATATGCAAACTGCATCGCTGTCGAAGCCAAAAAGGGGGAGAAGGACTACATAGCTAAGATGGCTGAGCTCCGAGAAGTCATGATCAAAAACTTCGAACAGTCCAACAAATACGTTTATGACAGCTGCTGGTGGATGCTCCACCAGGCGTTAGGCGTCGCCTTGCCTGAAAAGCCTGCGGATATTCATGCTCCTGAGACATCTACGGCCGCTGAGGGAGTAAGTGCTGCTGAGGGAATAAGTGCAAGTGCTGCAGATGTTCCCATAAGTGATGCTGATGCTAGGGCTCTCTCCAAAGCTAAACTGAGGAGCATGTTTGATCAAGAGGCCCTAGCAAAAGCCAAGGCCAAGAGAAAAGCTCAGGAAGGGACCTCCAAGGAGACACTAGCTGAAAAGAGGATCAGAATGAGTGAGGAGGACGTACGAAACGAAAAATGGAGTCCAGTTTCAAGGAACATCATCTTAGACACCTTCTGGCTGCAAGAAAGAGGAGAGATCAATCGAAACGAAGTATATAGCCAGTATGAGTGGGAAACGCACAAAACGTTTGAAGCGAAACGCAACATCTTTTTCAGAAACAACAAGGATGCAGATAAAGTTCCTCCTCCTAGGTATTACCCGAAGCCCAAAGAATACATGGAGAGGCAAAGCAAGAAGTACTTGACTCAAAATTTTAAGGGTGACTTAGCTAAGGAAAAATAGTCAATAACTTATAGCTTGTCACTTTGTCTTAAGAACATTTAATGATTATTGTTATCATATGAACAATTCTGAAATTATATGTGTATATATATATTGGTATATATATTTGAATTTATGAATGACTCAAGTCCTGATCTGGTTGCATATATTCTCTTGTGCTGCATGTTTAATTTCTGAATGCTATGTTTATTATTTGATAGGTGTTATTCATCTTAGCTAGTAGGGTTTTGGCTTCGTCAAATAGGGGGAGATTGTTGGGTATTGTATCCACAATTACCTGGATTTGAGGAAGCCACCTGTCAAGATAAGATGAATTCACAATGTATTTGATGAAACATCTTAAGTTGTACTTGCAGCTCCTCCACGCTAAGTGCACATCAATGTCAGGGTGCAGTAGGCCAACACACTGATCTGCTCAACGAGGGATTACGTCTTGCAGACCCGTGTATATTGACCTACTGCACCCTGACATTGGTGTGCACTTAGCGTGGAGGAGCTGCAAGTACAACTTAAGATGTTTCATCAAATACATTGTGAATTCATCTTATCTTGACAGGTGGCTTCCTCAAATCCAGGTAATTGTGGATACAATACCCAACAATCTCCCCCTATTTGACGAAGCCAAAACCCTACTAGCTAAGATGAATAACACCTATCAAATAATAAACATAGCATTCAAAAATTAAACATGCAGCACAAGAGAATATATGCAACCAGATCAGGACTTGAGTCATTCACAAACTCAAATATATATACCAATATATATATACACATATAATTTCAGAATTGTTCATATGATAACAATAATCATTAAATGTTATTAAGACAAAGTGACAAGCTATAAGTTATTGACTATTTTTCCTTAGCTAAGTCACCCTTAAAATTTTGAGCCAAGTACTTCTTGCTTTGCCTCTCAATGTATTCTTTGGGCTTCGGGTAATACCTAGGAGGAGGAACTTTATCTGCATCCTTGTTGTTTCTGAAAAAGATGTTGCGTTTCGCTTCAAACGTTTTGTGCGTTTCCCACTCATACTGGCTATATACTTCGTTTCGATTGATCTCTCCTCTTTCTTGCAGCCAGAAGGTGTCTAAGATGATGTTCCTTGAAACTGGACTCCATTTTTCGTTTCGTACGTCCTCCTCACTCATTCTGATCCTCTTTTCAGCTAGTGTCTCCTTGGAGGTCCCTTCCTGAGCTTTTCTCTTGGCCTTGGCTTTTGCTAGGGTCTCTTGATCAAACATGCTCCTCAGTTTAGCTTTGGAGAGAGCCCTAGCATCAGCATCACTTATGGGAACATCTGCAGCACTTGCACTTATTCCCTCAGCAGCACTTACTCCCTCAGCGGCCGTAGATGTCTCAGGAGCATGAATATCCGCAGGCTTTTCAGGCAAGGCGACGCCTAACGCCTGGTGGAGCATCCACCAGCAGCTGTCATAAACGTATTTGTTGGACTGTTCGAAGTTTTTGATCATGACTTCTCGGAGCTCAGCCATCTTAGCTATGTAGTCCTTCTCCCCCTTTTTGGCTTCGACAGCGATGCAGTTTGCATATGAGTGCAGGGAGTCATCAATATGCTTGGTGGTCCGGGAGAATTCATTGACTAAGGCTTGCTGATTGGCGTTAAGAGTTACCATATTACCGTCAAACTTTTGAATGTTGTTGGCTACAACATGTGCATTCTGATTGACGACGGCAAGAGTGTCGGTGTTCTTCAATCCGGCCATAAGAAGTGTGACAGCTTCGCCGGCCGCGGTATACTTCTCTTCAAATTTCTTCTCCATCACGTCCAGTTTATGGTTGATTTCCACCATATTCTTGAGCATCAGATTTTCAGAAGTCTTAATCCTTTTCAGCAGTTTATTCTGAGCGTTAGCAAAGGAATCTTTGAGTTCATTCACAATTCCCTGAATGACATTTACTGTGTGAGTGGCTAGCTCATCTCGTAATGGAAGAGCCGGAGGCACTTGTGGACCTTGCCCTTCAGCAGACGCATCTGTAGAGCTGGATACAAGCACAGTCTCTAATGGAGGAATGCTGGCGGCCTCTGTAGATTTGTCTGACTCCCCCTCCACTGGTGCAGGCTTGTCAGATGGAGGTTCAACAAGATCTGGAGCCTCCAATACTTCATGTCCCTTATTCCCATCTTCCTCTCTGTCATCATCCAAGAAATCATCTATATTAGCAGCATCTTCCAACTCGTTGTCAGCAGTCTCCATTCCAGTAGCTTCGGCTCCTTGCTCGTTTCGGTTCGGGGCCTCCCCATGCTCCAGCTCAGGTTCACTTTCTTCGTGTAGATCTGCCACAGCATCTCTGGCCAGCTGGGAGATGTCAGATACTACATCAGTATGCGAGGGTAGAGGCTCCCCCTCGATTCCTGCAGTCAAGGTATCAGGAACTTCACTGGGGTTGACTGCTGGAGATACTCCCTGTTGTTCTTCCACTGCAGTCTGCCCAATACGCCTCTCCCATCGATCAAACACACTTAAGTCCATCTTCTTCAGGTAGTGGAGAGGGACACCTTTACTCATGTCAAATTTGTCTCCATTTAGCTGGTTTAGATATAGACTTAAGATGCGGCCAAAACTTGGAGAGCCCAAGGTGTCCTTGATCTTCTCGAACAGCAACTCCCCCCAGTTGAACCTTTTGCGGCAGACAACAGCTATCAGGATCTTGAACATATCTGCTGAGATATGGTCATGAGAGCCCGGCTTGCAGATGAGCATCTTTCCAATAATGTCAGACAGGAGCTTCCCTTCTTCATTCATATCCTTTCTCTTTATTGACCGAGTTCCTCGTGGGAGACCGCAGAATAAGAGAGTTCTGGTTTTGTCATCGTCCTCCAAATAGTCCTCATGCTCCGAGCTAGAAAGCTGCAGGAAGCGAGTCAGCTTGCTGGCAGACAGCTTGACCTTTACCCCACCCACCTTGCTTTTGATTACGGAGTCGCCATTTCGGAGTCTTGAGGTAGCGAAGAACTCCAGCACCTCTTTGTCCAGGATTTTGCAAGGGTGCTCCAGGACGAATGTTAGCCCAGCCTCTTCCAGCATCAGAATGATGTTGCGGAATTCGTCCGAGGCGTGAGAGAACCCAGTCCGAACAAGCTCGCAACCAGTGACCAACCCAGCAGTTGTCCTTGGGGTCATTGCAGATCTAGAGAGAGAATCCCTACTCTAAGCGTTAATGAACATTCAAAAAGAAAGCGTCACTAGTGAGAGCGTCCAAGTACGGGTGAGGAAGAGGTTACCTAAGGGCTTATACGGAAGTGAGTTGGTGAGCTTCCTGCGAGAACTCTTCCTCGAGCGTCCTTTGGGAAGACCTTCGGTGGATAGGAGAGTTTCCTGCGGGGTTCGGCCTTGCTAGAACCTTGCGAGAACCTTCTCGATTTGACGATGGACCTTGCGAGAACCTTGCGGTCACAGAGACACTTCGCGATTCGACGAGAACCTTGCGAGAACTTACGGGAAGAAGATGGAGAGCCGGATTCGTGTAGCGATGAGCTTCCTGCAGGGTTCGGCGGGAATCAACGGGAGTTTGCGAAGGCGGTGCGACGAGCTTCCTGCGGGTCTCTGCGAGTCGGCGGGAGAGCTCTTGTGGGTTTCGGCAAGTCTGCGGGTTTCGGCGAGTCGGCGGAAGAGCTCTTGCGGGATATCTGCTGCGACGTGAGGCGGGATTCGTGAAGAAGGCGAAGGGTCGGCGTGATTTGTCTAATTCGGCGAGATTTCAAGTATAAAATGGGTCGGCGGGATTTGTCTAATTCGAAATTGAGAGGTTTCTTGACTAGGAATTTTCACGTTGAGAAGCATTGCAACATTTTTGAATTCTTCTGATGTCAAGTCAATATAAAAATGATAAATACATGTATATTTTAAAGTCAATCTAATTGGATTTGAACGAGGCTTTTCCAAAAACTTTTTGATGTCAATGGTGAGTTGTCGAGATTCACGATGACATATCTTCGTTAACTTTTATTGATGTATAAAGGTTTGCATGCATCGAGTTAATCTATCCTTAGAGGTGCCCACATACATGTATAAGCATAAGTATAAATATACACATGGATAGAAATATATATATATATATTTTAAATGAGGATGCAATATGACGCAAGTCCTTGAACTGATCAAAATTACCTGGGATTTTGAGAGTTATCGTCTTAGTCCCACAGGTAGAACACATTAGAGGCTCAATGTGAGTATGCTCAAACAGATATCACATCTGTTATTGCAGACGCTTGTTCCAATTTAGTCTTGAGCCACCTACTGTCTAGGTCCCATTATATTCACGGGAACCTAGACTACCCTGCAAGAAAGAATTACTTTACCTTAGGAACCCAAATCATATTGGGTCCTAGGTTCCTGTTAGCATAAGCACGCAACTGTCTTCCTTCAGAAAACCTGTCTGGAAGACTACCTCTGTCCCGAGAATGTGGATAAGCCCTTGCCGTGGGCACAGAGGGGTTGTGCCAACAGTCGATGGCAAAGTGTCCCACTTTGCCACAGCAACAACATGGGTGAATGTTGTATCGCCGTTTCCGACCTGATCTAGTGACTGAGGTAGTCACGGTCCTAGGTCTAAGCGGGATAGAGCATGATCTCCTCACAAAATTTCCTCTTCCATCGTGACACGTGGAAGGGTGGAAGGAATGCATGTTGTGAGCGTCATGAGGCCGGGAAGGTGGTGCCCTCCTTTCAGGCATCCCCCTTTCAGAGGCCCCATGAAAACTTACATCATGATTTCTAACCTCCCTATCCTGTGTCCTCGGGTGGTGAGAAGTGTTCTGTGAGCTAGGACATGCAGATTCACATCGAGTTGAGGCCGTGGCAGTGAATACAAAGGGCTCAGAATGAGTCTTTGGTATTCTCTCATGAGTGGCCACGACGGCCCTTGCACTCTGGGTGTCTCCACATGGGGACAGATTACCCTTGCAGTGACCACGACTATTCTTGTGGTCATACCTGAAGGCATGATGAGTTGCCTTCCTGCTTGGAGTAGGGGGTCGGAACACCGTTTCCCCATTTCTCCACGCATTGATAATCCGGGAGATCCACCCGTTTTCTTGCTTTCTCTTTATAGCATCAACTTTGGAAAAGTTTGATACTATACGTTTCTCATTCTCTAGACTACTCTCTAGAGCTGAGATCTTAGAGTCCTTGACCTTGTTGGACGCCAATTGGAGAACCAACAAGATCTTCAGTCGAGCAATCTCTTGAGCTTGCTCCTCAGCAAGTAGGTTGCTCGACTGAAGGGATCTCTTCAGAGAATCAGAATCTTCTGGAGGAACGCAGTTCCTGTCTTCAGAAATTTCAAGAGATACGGGGCAGGACGAAGAAGTTACCTGCTCCTCAGCGATATTGTCATTAGAGCCAGTGACCATTGTGTCATCCTCATCAGAGCTGCTTTCCTCGCTGGCCTCTTCAGTCTCAGACATGGACACTGGAGCTCTGATGCAGTCCGAGAGATCCTTGCCTTCATCTTCAGAAGTGAGGACCCCAACATACGCTTCATCCTCTGATTGACAGCAGATTCCCCATTATGCCACGAATTTCCTAATTTTTAACTCCCAGACATTTCATTTTAACACTTGGAAACCTCCTCATTCAATACCCACAACAAATCTCCCATCTCATTAAAACCATCAGCACGATCCTGTTGAAAGCCAGCTGGAAAAGAAGAGAATGACGAGACAGTTAGTGTCTTCGTCGATCCCCCGCCCAAATACCCTCATGGGAAGACCGGTATGAGGCGAGCCTCTCGACGCCAGAACTGCCTCGAGCGATCCTACTTTGACCGTTCTTAGGGAGGAAACGACGACCCCTGCGTTTCCGAGCTCTGTTTCATGTCACCATCTGCCACAGAAGAAGGGTACTCTGATTCCGCTGCCAGAGGGACAATCGACCACCCACGACCCATTCCCCGCCCTTCTTCGATGATTTCCGTTGTATTTACTGCAGCCTAATCGATCATGTCCGCCGCTAATCCACCCCTAGTCAGACGGACGGGTCCTGCGCAATTTAGGAGTCCAAGACTGTTTACTGGGCCAAACCCAACTCCAAATGAAATCTCCTGCCACTGTTTACCAACTTACTCATTCCTGCAATTCTTGGCCGATGGTATATCCCTCAACTCGACCCACTACTATTTATTGCTAGTATACTTAAATGCTTAATAAGAAAGATCTTCAAAAATCAGAGCTTGCCTTAATTTTTACCTACATAATTCTCGTTCATTTTAAATCCTTTAGTTATTTGAAGTTGCATGAAAAACTTATGGGACGTTAAATTACTCCACGTTCGATTGTTAACGCCTTATGAGTGCTCGCAAATCCTGAGTCGGCCTCCGACTGATATTACTCGTGAAGATTCTCTCCTGCGTCGCAAATTTTAAAGAAAACTCAATCTTAATGTTTAAAATATAAATTGCAATTTTAGTATACATTAGTTGGCCATAAAAGGAAAATAATTGACCGGTAAATTGTCAATTGAATGAAAAGACTCAGGGTCCGTTTGGGGTGGTGTCCGGGCTCCGGTGAGGGATCAAACGAAGCAGCTGTAGCCACCGGTGGTGACGATCCGGGTTCGGAGATGGGGGGTTTCTCCATCCGCAAAGGGGCGGCGGATGGAAATGGCGAAGGATGGCGGAAAAACAAATAGAACCATGCGACTGCGGTGGCGTTAGCTCCGATCGCACCAGAGCTCCGACGCCGCCCCAAACGGACCCTTAGTTTAAATACAACAACACTCAAGCCTTTATCCCACTATAGTGGGGTTGGCTATATGGATCCTTTGTCGCCATTGCGCAATATCTTTTGGGACCCTTAGTTTAAATATTTCATATAATTATCTGAACACAAGTGCCAAAACAAATCTTCAACATCTTTAGTAATTTCCCTTTTTTGAGTTTCTCTTCATGAATGTGGCATGTCATATCATGGCATGAAATTATTAAAGAACTTTATGTATTGGTAAGTCATTTTCATCGTTATTAATCTTGTGCCAACATCCACATTGTCTTCCTGATTTCTCACATCCAGACATGCACATGCATGCTAACATATCAATATTACTAAAAGAATCAGCTTACTAATCATTTAATATCATCAATCTTTTTTAACTATATTTATTGTTGTGAGAAATAAAATGATATATTGTTATGTTTGTTACAAATAAGTCTACACACATGGAGGCCACACACCAACGCACACAATCATGCTACACAATCACTAAAGGCATCTGAAATAATGATTATGCCATGAGGTAGAATAGACATACTTGGTTTGCTTCTCCTTCATTTCAGTGAATGATGCCTGAAGATTCCATGTATCTTCCAAGAAATTGATCCATGTTTGGACAACATTAGCCTCAACTTTGCATGAAACAACAGATTTTGATAGTTCATCTTCCTGAAGTTACCAAATTAGTACAGTGACCAATATATATCAGAACATCGAATGCCATGCAATTACACAAGCAATATGTACCCTGTATAAAGGAAAAAGAAACATGAGCAAAGAGTAAGCCTGACCTTTGCCTTTAAGTGCAAAACAACTTTGTCACTTGCTTCATCAAACTGATCTCTTTCCTCCCTTGTCTTGTTAAGGCGTGAAGTAGTAGCATTTAAGGAAATAGTGACCTGATTTCCATAAACCAGATTAGGAACGTATTAGCAGCTATCACATGCAAGACATAACAACAAAGGCATGCTAAAGAATGAACATTCTATTAGAGATATTGTATATGGTAGATATAGCTTAGGCTCACCCCAGGTGTAGTGATCACCCTCTCATGTATATATATACATGAGAGGGTATACACATATATATACATGAGAGGGTGATCGCAATACCCAAGGTGAACCTAAGCTATATCTACCATATACAATATCTCTAACACATTCAACCCCTCTCAAGCAAGCATCTGCACGTTTCTATTTGATACATGAATTATCAGAACTCAGGTATTTATAGCTTAATATTAGAAAGAAAAATAACAAATGGAAAAAATGCTTGGGTGGTGATAAATAAGTAACAGTAAATAAGAAATAGATGATTGCTTGCCCAAAAGATTGTCCCATAATATTGTAGCCTCCCATTTTGTAGATATAAACATATCCCTCAACTGTTCATTTTTTCCATGGATGCTCTATAAAGAAGGAAATGTTGTAGTGAATCTATTAAACCCTTAGGGAACAAGATAGTGAGACTCCAATTTTTTGTAGTCTCCCTAAACATGTCAAGGAAGATGATATGACCATATATAAATATTCCAAGTTGTTATCCCTTGGAGATAAGATTCTTGTTTTGCCTCTGCTTTGTGATGTCCTTGAAAAGCAAATTAAATGTGTGCAACATATGAAGTCCAAAATATCGTTGACTTCTTCAGAGCCATCAATTCTCATGCCATCATGTTGTTGAAAGTATAATCCAGCACAATTAGCAGAATATTCTTCTCTCTAGGACCATTTGGGGTAGCAACTGTGTCAATCACAAAGTCAGAAATAAACTTCCCATCATGCATGGGTGACGATGCATTCTTAGATAGACAAAATGCTATCCTAACAATCATGTGCACTAGTATGTTGATGATACTTCTCCCTTTCCTGTCCACACACTAGTAAAAAGACCACCAAAGCGCCCTGCAAGTTTGAGTGAAAGTGGTAATGTGCACTGGACCTCCATCTGCAAAAATTTTCCCCTCATCTCAGAAGGCAATTAATCCATGGACCACATTACCCAACATCTGATGGAATTATATAGTGTACACAACATCGAAAGAAATATCAATATCGTATGCCCACCTAGCAACATATAAGCACGCGTCATTTTTCATATTTTTCTTGTACTTACTATTAATAGTTATATCTCTTTACTCTTCTCGGAGGTGGACAAATTGATTCATTAGTCCTTTAGTTCCTAACCTTGAAAATAGGCTCCTCTGGGAGGGTCCATATCTGTCACTCTTTATTCAAAATCTAACAAGCACCTCGTCTAAAGCAGTTTGCAAAATGCAAGGATCCCTCAACTATTCCCCTAACATCAGTTGGTTACCAAAGGTATGACCTAACATTGCCCTTTATCACCACCATGTGGTGCTTGAAGCAAGTAATTCCTCCATTAATTGTTCGATTGCAATAGATGCAATGAATCTAATTGGTCTCGTTTGGTGCCACATTTTCACCAAATGTCCAACATAGATCTCTACCAACCAAAGATAAAGCAATAGATACTTTGTTAGAATCTTTAGATGAATTCGTTCTATAAAAACATAAACACGCAATACATAGTTCAAGAATGAAGAACAATATGAATGAACTTAGAAACAATGACAACAAATGGAAAAAATGCAACATAAATAATATTTTTATGTTTTGGAACGTTGGTATAGTCGTATGTCATTAATCAAGTCTCAACATTTATCTGTAGCATAGGTAAGATTGCAAATGCATCTTGTGAAAATGAAGAGCACCAATCAGGCAATAAACATTCAATAATCGACCCCCTTTACTCCATAATTCATGTTTCCAATTTTCCATTTTCGATTCAATATTCACTCTTCAATTAGATGATATGCCAATGACCAATAATCAAACTCGCTCAATGTGAACTGTTAGAAAAAGAACATGTAAAGGCTCATATAATGACCCATTATAGGCTTTCTTCCTGCTTATGTATTTGTCCCACATCTTGAAAAGGGGACTCTTCTCTCTCTTCTCTTCCTATATATATGTACTCATACTTGTATTTTGATACACAAAGGATATACAAAGTTTATAGCCTTTCTTTTTCAATAGTCTGTGTACTTATCTACATGGTATCAGAGCATTCGATTACTCTGGGCGGCTAGCAGTTTTTAAACCATATCCTCTTTAGCGGACTCCACTTTTCCCTAGGCGGCTAAGTTTTTTTTTATTCGCAACTCCCTCTGTTCGGGCGCTCTCTCCTGTTTGATAGCTAGAACCTGCTTTATATAGAATTCTCTGTCTGGGTCCCACCTGTTGCCTTCTCTGCGGTTTCCTCCTCTTTGTTCGCTGCTTGCCGCGAATTGCGTTCTATCCACTGCGCTCTGTTTGCTTGATCCGCTGCGGGCTCTATCCGCCGACCTCTCTTCCTTGCCGCTTGGTGTTCTCTGTTCGCCGCAGATTGTTTCCCTCTGCTCGCTAGTCGCGAGCCGCTCTGTTTTCTCTAATCGCAGCTCTTCTTCCTGCTACGAACCCGTCTAGCCTCTGCGAGCTTTTCTGCGGCTCGCCGCTCTTCTCTACTCTACTTGTCCGCCCGTGTTCGCGCGAGTGGCTGGCTTCTTCCTTCTATTCGCGATCTGCTTGCGGTCTGTCTGCCACTGCTTCTCTATTCGCGACTTCTCTATTCACACGAGTCACTATGCTCCTCTATTCGCGACCTCCAGTATTCGCCGCGACTTGCTCTATTCACGACCTCATATTCGCTGAAAGCTAAGTTGTGTTTCCCGCCTGATTTGGCCGCCCGCTTCTCCTTACATTGCCGCTTCTGGTGTTCCCCAGTCCGCTGGTTTTGCCTCCATTCTCTGGCTGCTGCTTCTCCTTTTCCTGCCTGTTGTGTTTGCTGCAGTGATTGCTCTAGTTGCTGCTTACCGTTGTGACGTTTCCTCTTGTCACTGAGGCTATCCGCTTCATTGCTGGTTCCGTTGTACGCCGAGTAGACTGATATGCTTATCTTGCGGCTAGGGCACACACAGGATTTTCTTGTGGTTTTAGAGAGAGAGAGAGAGATGGAAAGAGGGAGATTAAGAGAGAGAGATTTTTACTTATAATTTCTTCCTTCCCATCCAATACCAACTAGACACTATTTAAGTTCACAAATTACCCCCCCCCCCCCCCCCACCCACCCATTTGGGCTTACGACAAAATGGGCACAAAACGTAAAATAACATAACGAACAAAAGAAGATAACTGGCGCCGTCTCGCCACATAACACATTCCTTTTGCACCTACTGATGACTGGCTTCGTGACGATAGTTGTATTCAGACTTGGCTCCTCAACTCACTTGATGGCGAACCTTACCGCATGACCATGTATCACGAGACGACCAAGACGATGTGGGATGAGCTCCATTCCCTTTATTATGGCAAGGACAGTCTTCAACACCTGTATGACATCATCATCGATCTTCAAACCCTTGACTCATGTAGTGCTACTGACTTAACCTCATTTGTTGCTCGGTCCAAGACGCTGGTTGAGGTCTGGGTTCAACATCAGCCCCCGACTATGGATCTAGCTGCCCAGCACACTCAAAATGAAGCTGTTGGCATTGTCATGATGAAGGCTCGTGTTCTGCCTCATCTTCACAGTATTTGGGCTCAGATCCTCTCATCTGCTACTATTCCCTCATTCTCTGATGTGTGCTCAATGCGGTTAAAAGTTTCACTGCCACCTGATAATATCGGCCCTCCTTCACCGGCTCTTCTCCAGCAATCTCCTGCACCATTACTATCTCTCCCTTCCCCTACCCATGGAGGACGTACAGGTTCCCGGGGAAGGGGTCGAGGTAGTCGACCGAGGCCTAAGTGTTCTTTCTGTGGTAAGGATGACACCTTGAGGCGACTTGCTACCGCAAACATGGTCTCCCTCCTCATCCAACTGCTTCTGTTGCTGCTACAGTCTTTCTGCCACTCGTGCTAATCTTGATGAAGTCCGCCTCCAGCTCCAACAACTTCAAGGGTTGATCCACAACCCACCTGCCTCCGCTGCGTCCGTCTCTAATGAAGGTATCGCTTGTCTCTCCACTTGTCCGAGCTGGATAGTGGATTCAGGTGCTACTCACCATATCACCTCGCTGAAGCCACCCCAATACTTGGATTCTCCACATTCCAAGTTTATCATAGTAGCCAATAGAAACACCGCTCCTGTCTCCGGCTCTATTGATATACCTCGCAATCCCTCTATTTCTCTTCGCTCGACTCTCCATGACCCGAACTCTCCGTTTAATTTACTTTCTGTTAGTCGCCACACTGCCGATCTTAATTGTTGTATCACATTCACCTCTTCTTCTTTTTTGATGCAAGATCAACAGACGCAGAGTATCATTGGTAAATGATGACTACAAAACAGACTCTACCTTCTTGACATCTCTCCCACCATTCTCTCCTTCGTCTACTCTATTTACTGGCATCAACGTCTTGGGCATGTTCCTCTTCCGGTCCTCAAGAAGTCTCTTCTTGATATTTCTCTTCCCGCATTTACCTGTGATTCTTGTATTTTGGGAAAACAAAATCGTTCACCTTTCCCTCCTCATTGTACCCTGAGCACTTCTCTTTTTGTTTTAGTGCATTCTGATGTTTGGAGTCCATACAAAATAACTAATGTGTCTGATTATCGTTATTTTATCACTTTTATTGATAACTATTCTCGAATGACATGGTTGTACTTACTTCGTGATCGCTCAGAGCTTCCCCGTGTGTTCCGAGATTTTGTTCTTGAGACTCGCACACAGTTTTCTGACAAAATTAAAACACTCCGGGCAGATAATGCTAGAGAATACGCTAGTCATGAGTTCGATAATCTCTGCTCTGAATTTGGGATTATTCATCAGATTTTGTGTGCCTATACTTCCCAACAAAACGGTGCGGTCGAGCGCAAAAATAGACATCTTTTGATGTTGCTCGCTCCCTCATGATTCAAATGCGGCTACCCAAGGCTTATTGGCACTTTGCGGTTTCGACGTCGTGCTATCTCATTAACCGTCTACCCTTCTTCGTCCTCCACAATGCTACCCCGTTCAGTCTCCTCTTTCCCTCCACATCGTCATTCCCTCTCACGCCTCGAATATTTGGTTGTACCTATTATGTTCATTTACTTGGTTCATCCATTGACAAGTTTGATCCTCGGGCAACCAAACATATGTTCATTAAGTATTTCCCGTACTCATAAAGGGTATGTTTGCTACTCTCCCACTACCCATAAGATAATTGTTTCAGCTGATGTTACCTTTCTGGAAGACCAACCATTTTCCACCATCCCGAACCCATCTCTTCCACCACCACCACCATCATTACCAAGACATGTCATCCAAGTTATGTCTCCTCCACCACCACTCCTTCCCAACCCAGCTCCCATTCTCCACAAGCCTCCCCTTTTCGTGTCTATACTCGTCTCCCTCCTAGCTCCGCCGTCCCGCTGCAGTCGGCTTCGACCTCTGGCACTCTGCGACTTGTTAACCCGGCCCCTGTCTCCACAGCCCATCCCATGGCGAATTATGTATCCTTACATCGCCTGTCCCCGACACTTCACACCTTTGCTACTTCATTATCCTCTATCTCTGTCCCTAACTTAGTGCAAGAGGCTCTCCAACATTCGGGCTGACGGGTGGCCATGGACGAAGAAATGACGGCCCTCTGGGCTAATCAAACGTGGGATCTGGTTTCTCTTCCTCCAAGACTGACTACTGTTGGATGTAAATGAGTCTTTGTCTTCAAGCATGCTCCTGATAGGATGATTGACCGTCTTAAGGCCCGTTTGGTGGCTCGTGGATTTACTCAACAACAGGGCCTCGATTATGAGGAACTGTTCTCTCCAGTGGCCAAGCTAAACACGGTTCGTGTCCTACTTTCCGTGGTTGTGCATCGCCAATGGACCTTACATACTCTGGATATCAAGAATGATTTTCTAAATGACGATCTACAACAACGACCAGGGTTTGAGACCACAGGGGAGTCCCAAGTTTGTCACCTCAAGAAGTCAATTTATGGTCTTAAACAATCTCCTCGGACATGATTCGATAAGTTCAGTAGGGCTGCTCGAGAAGTTAGATTTACTCGGAGCTTGGCAGATTTCTCGCTATTTACTCGATATCAAACAACAGACACGGTTCTTCTTTTAGTGTATGTCGATGACATCCTAATCACGGGAGATGATTCAAAGAGAATACAAATGATCAAACATCATCTTATTTCTGTTTTTCAAACAAAAGATTAGGGGAACCTTCAATACTTCCTCGGCCTTGAGATCGCAAGACGTCCTGATGGCCTTGTCCTATCTCAACAAAAGTACTGTCTCGACCTCCTTCAGGATGCTGGCTACTATGGATGCAAGCTGATTAATACTCCTATGAATGTCAATCATAAGCTTTGTGCACATGCCTCTGACACAAATATTCTTCTTTCAAATCCAGAATACTATTGACGTCTTGTTGGAAAACTGATTTATCTAACAGTCACAAAACCAGACATATCCTTTGCTGTTGGGGTTGCCAGCCAGTTTATGCATTCATTCCTCGGATGTCTCACCTACAGGCTGTCGAACGTATCCCGAGATACCTAAAACAGCTCTTGGTCAAGGACTGGTATACAAAACTTCTTCCTCTTATACTCCAACATTGTTGTGTATTCGAATGTTGATTATGCTGGTTCCCTGGATGATCGGCGTCTCACCAACAGATTTTGTACATACCTCTGAGATCACCTTGTTACCTGCCGCAGTAAGAAACAGTCTGAGGTTGCTTGATCTTCAGCCGAAGCTGAATACCGTTCGATGACGTCTGTTGTATCAGAGCTCACATGACTTGAAAGTCTCATAAGAGATATGGGAGTAAAAATTTCCTCACCAACTACCTTACTCTGTGACAGATAAACTGCTATACACAGTTAAGAATCATGTCTTCCATAAAAGAACGAAACACATTGAAGTTGACTGCCACTTCATTCGGGAAAAAGTTCAAATGAAGAAATTAGAATTGAAACATGTTTCGGCTACTGAACAAGTTGCTGATCTTCTCACTAAGGCCCTACCGAGTGCTCTATTTTATCAGAGCTTGTCCAAGCTGAGTGCCTACGACTTGTACGCTTCAGCTTGTGGGGGATTGTTAGAAAAAGAACATATAAAGGCCTATATAATGACCCATCATAGGCCTTTTTCCTCCTTATGTATTTGTCCCACATCTTGAAAAGGGGACTATACTCTCTCTTCTCTCCCTATATATATATGTACTCATACTTGTATTTTGATACACAAGAAAGATATACAAAATTTACAACATTTCTTTTTCAATAGTCTGTGTACTTCTCTACGTGAACAAATATAGAACACCAGACACAACAAATATCATAGAATGAAAGCCATTATTTATTACACAATTATGTTTAAACTTGGACAAATATTGATATTAACATTACAACATATTTTGCCAACTTGCCACAATAGTAAGAGAAATACAATAAATCACATCTTTATTTAAAAAATAGGATAATTACTAAATTTGCATAATTTAACTAATATTTGAATGTTTCATAGCAATGACAATCACATAGATATTCTTTGCAACCGATTGCTACATATTTCACACTCATACACATCCGGGGCATGGGTGCTTCAAGAAAATTCTCAACATCCGAAAGTCCAATTTGAAAAATAAAAATAGAAAGTAAGTAGTACTTGTCGCAATGCGATTAATAAAAGAAGTTATATTGCCAGTAGATCAGAAAATAAGTAAAGCGATCTGTCGGAGTCAGACAAATAGAACGTTAGAAATTTAGAAAGCGCTTTATTGTCAGGAGATTAGAAAGGAAGAGAGGAAAAGGAGTTGTAGACAAGAGAGAGGGAAGTTGTAGATTAGAGGGGAAGAGAAGCCGTAGATTAGAGAGGAACATAAGCCGTAGATTAGAGAGAAAGAGAAGCTGCATCGGAGAGGAAGAGAAAACGTGGATCCGAGAGGAAGAGAGTCGAAGGCACATAAACCCATAAGAATGATTAAATCGAAGAAGAAACCTTATCATCAGGAAGATAAAAGTTAAAAGAACACACAATGCTAGTAAGATAAAAGTTAAAAAACTCACAATGTCAATAAGATAAAAGTTAAAAGAACTCACAATGTCAATAAGATAAAAGTTAAAAGAACTCGCAACGCCAATTGTCGATAAGATAAGTCAAAATAGAGATGAAGATACTCGAGAACCAAAAGAAGAAGCCAAAGAAGAAGATGCAATTCAAAAAACCAAAGTAGCAGAGCAAAAGAAGCAGTTGGTCAGAGAGGAAGAGAGTAGAGAACCAAAACAAGAGAGCAGGGCAACTCATAGTTGTTAAGATGACTGAATGAAAAGAAAATCGGGGTTCAGTTTAAAATCGAGCCTTGATTTAATTAAAGAAGAAATAATAACCGCGCCAGATATATCATGCGATATTTTAAAAGACACCATTTTTTGTTTAAAATGTAGAAAACATGTCGTTTCCTCCCCAAAACCAATATGTCAAACATGTCGGTCGACATCTACAACACGGATGCGGAAGAAAACTGACTTCGAAGTAATTGCTTTTGTTGGTCTCATGAGTTGCTTTGTCATCAATTGTCAGCCCACTAAACATTATAAGGGTGCCTGCCTCTTATCCCTACTGGATGTTAGTGCTATATGTTTCAGTTTGCCTCTTCACACTTTTGGGGTTGTTGCCTCTATTCAAGGAATATGCACACCTCAGTAGATCAAGTGTATATTTTTAGGGCATTTAAATCAATCAAAGAGGTATAAGTAATATCAATCATTCAGAATATGATTGTTAGTTATCAAGGATGTCAATTTTCCTCCCTCTTCATGCCCTAGTATGGGTTCTCTAAATTGTCACACTTACATTCGTCATCTCTTCCCTTCCAGGTAGCCCAATTCTCTTTCTTCTCCAAATCTCCTGCTTGTTGGGTCAGGTTTTGTCTTCTTAACCCTCTCAACATTCTGGGAATGAGATTGCGTTTCTTACTATTCCCACGTTCCAACTTGTCATTACCATCTATAAGAACAAATGCCATTGTGCCACTTCTCATCCCATTGAACAATATGTTCCGTATATCACCTCTCCATATATGATAATGTCCTTGTATTTTCCTAATTCTACATCCATACATCGCCAAGTCAATTTGTGCTGGCTCATCTAGAGTGGAGTAAGCCATATTGAGGGAGATGGATGCGTATACATATAAATATGCTTGAAAGTTGGTTCCCTTGCCACTTGGGAATAATACTGTTAATTGACAATGATTCTTGACCTTCAAATTTCAGTGGACATAGAATTCAATATAAGGCTCACCTTGTGGCCCGTCTGTGGTTTTATTAAATCATATGGAAATGGTTATATGCTACTTTTGCTCTAGTGGTCAAGCTCACCTCAGTTCAGGTTCTTCTCATTCTTGTTGATACCTTTCAATGGCCCTTCGTCAATTGAATATTAAATAATCTTTTTCTTCATGATCATTTGTCTGGAAAGGTGTACATGGCTGTCCCTCCCGATCTTCGGGTTGAAGCGGGGAAGGCAAGGTACCTTAGGATTCATGTCCCTTGCTCGAATCACCTGGCGGTTCAGATTATCTCCGATTATATTCATCCTTGTTTTTTTTAAAAAATTCTTATATATCGTGATCAAGGACATTTAGAAATAAAGAATTCATAGAGGCAGATTTGAGAAGATCACTCTTTCATAAATGACCCACTTCAGGTTATAATATCTTTGTTGGACCAAGAAATAAAGATAGCTCTTTCAATATCCCTATTACATGATAATTCGCCGCCTTTTTTAAATATACAGTGACTTTGTTCTTTATAAAAAGAGAAAATAATAATGATGCCAAAGTATCTCAAAAGAAGGTTCATGATGGATCTCTTATAGACCTGATTCTCACATCCATTGATCAGCTCTCAGATATTCTTACAAAGCATATTGGACCTACTATCCTGCATGAACTCTCCGACAAAGTTGGTTGTTGTGATATCTACTTTACAAGTCCGGGAGGAATTACACGAGCTATTCATGTTCCAACTTGTCATTGCCATCTATAAGAACAAACGTCATTGGGTCAATTCTCATCCCATTGAACAATATGTTTCTTACCATGACCTCTCCATATATGATTATGCCCTTGTGTTTTCCCTTAATGCTACCTCCAGGCATAGGCATGTGAATTCATTCTGGTGCATATAGAGTGGAGTAAGGCCATAATAGAGGAGATGGATGCCCTTACACATAATCAGGCTTGACATTTCGCTGCCCTATCACTTGGAAATAAAACTATTAATAGCCAATGAATCTTCAACTTCAAATTTCATGTTGATTGATATGTAGCTCGATATAAGGCTCACTTTGGTGTCCGTCCCTGGTTTTACTCAAGTATATGGAATTGATTATATGCTACTTTTGCTCTAGTAGTCAAGCTCACCTCTGTTCAAGTTCGTCTCATTCTTGCTGATACCTTTTGATGGCCCTTCATCAATTGGAGATTAAATAATCTTTCCCTTTATGGTCCCTAGTATGGAAAGGAGTACATGACTCCCCCTACCGATCTTTGGTTAAGCAGTGAAGGCAAGGTACCTTAAGATGCATATCTCTTGCTCGAATTACCCGGTGGTTGTTCAGAGTATCTACAAGTATATTCATGGTCATCCTGAAAAAAATTGTATATATCGTGCTCCTGTACACTTAGAAATAGAGGATCCATAGATGTAGATTGGGCAAGATCACCCATTCATAAACCACCAACTTCACGTTACAATACCTTTGTTGGAGGAAACCTTGCATCTCGTGAAGCAAGAAACAAATTATTGTTGCTCATTGTAGTGCTGAGGTTGAATACAACTCGTTTGCTCAGGGGTATGTGGAATGGTGTGGCTTCAATCCCACGTCACCAAAGGTGGCTTTTTAATATCACTATCATATGATAATTAGGAGGCTATTTTAATATACAGTGATTTTGTTCTTTATTAAAGGAGAAAAGATATTAATGTTGTCAAAGTATCTCAAGAGAAGGTTCATGATAGATCTCTTATAGACCAAATTCTTTTGTAGATCGGCTCTCAACTATTCTTAGGAAGCACATTGGCCCTACTATCTATTATGGGCCTTATTATATTATTTATTTTTTAAAAATGATTTCATGTCACATTCCTATTTCATCGTTTATGTCCAAGTCTTTCGTTATTTCCTTTGGCGTTATTTTATTTCATTTGCCGTTCTTTTCTTTTGTGTTGATTGTAAGTCCTATTTAAAGGACCCAGTGGGTCTTGTACTGGTATAAAGAAAAAAAGTCTATTTCCCCAAACCCTAAAGAGATCTTGGAAGATCTCTCTCGAGCACACCCAGTTTAGGCAGTTGCGGTCAAAGCTTTGTAATATCTCCGCCATGTCATCTCCACCTCCGACAACTATGATAATCTGAAAGTAGAACCCTAACATCTTGGTATCAGAGGCCTTTTTGATCCCTCCTCGTCCGGCGACGCTCTCCAAAGCCGCCGCAACTTCGATCCTTACTCTTCATCACGTCGGCGTCAAAAAATAGCCCCGAACCTTCTCTGAGTTCGACGACAACAACTTCCCACTCCTTCCACGTGATAGTGCCTCTACCGGCCGTCTGTCCTCCTACACGCGACCATGCACATTTCTGATTCGACGAAACCCCTTGTCGGCTCCAGCCGCCGCTGATTCTCCCACGCCGACACATCCTCAATCAGACCTCTATCTTCGTCGACACAATCATTGTGGGCTCATGTTCCACGCTACACGTGTCCTGCGTCCGAGTCGTTCTCTGCTCCACACGTGCCGCTACGCCTCAAGCTCGCGCTATTATTGCACGCCCCAGACCTTCTGTTTCGTGCACAATTTTCCTGATTAAGCTGTCGTTCCTTATTAAGCGTCGTTGAATTCCTTATTAAAGCACGTCTGCCATCTGTATTAAAGCCCCGCTGCCACCGTATTACAGCAAAGTTGTCTTTCCTTATTAATGAAATTGTTATTAATTGATTAATCATTCTGTGGATTAAATAATTATTAATAATTCAAAATTGCTTGCTTATGAACTTTTGATTGAATTAAAATAAGTAATCAAATTTGTGACACCACCATTGGCAGACGACGCGACACTCGCGACAACACAAATTCAACCGCCTCCGATGATTCCAGGCGTCTAATAATCCACTCCTCTTGGCAAGCAAGTAAACCGACGGGGGACTCACAATATTTTACGGCTGCTCTCCAGGACGTGTTGCAGATTATCATGACCGTCATGGAAGCACTCTTCGGGATGCCAAAACCCGACATCAGGATGACATGGACACTATCACTGCCAGGCTTAATGAGCTGACCGCCTCCTTTTTCGTTGCTACTACTCTAGCCACGGATCACGTTAGCAACAGCCAAGTTTCGCTACCACCGATCATTTGCCATGAGCCGCCACCGCAGACCCTCTTACACCCTGAAGCTGCCATTCCGCCACGTTATACCCCGTTGGAATTTCCCACCTACAATGGGAAAACAGATCCCTTGGGCTGGCCCACCGGGTGAAACAATTCTTTGGTCATCAATAAACTATGGCAGCGGAACGACTTCCTCTGGACTCCTTCCACCTTCTCTACTCGGCCTTGCTCTAGGCTACTTGTCTCCTCACTAATCAGCCTGGTCTGACATGAAATGACTTGAAGCGATTTTGCAACCTGCGTTTCGGCCCTCCAATTCGCAACAACCACCCGGTGCCCTTGCGACACTCCGCCAGATGGGTTCCATGGATGAGTATTTGGACCAGTTTCAATTTCTTCTGGCACACATCACAATTTCCCCAGATATGCATGTCACCATTTTCACCGTTGGGCTTCGCGAACGCCAGTGATTTGATGTCGAATTCGAGGCTTCTCCAGATTTATTGATTGCAATGAGTCTGGCCAGACTATGTGACCGTCGCCTCCAACTAGCACATGAGATCTATGTTCCCACCGACATAGACATTCAACAAGGCCGTTTCGAGGGCCATCCAACTCCACCAGTCCGTAAACTATCTCGGGACGAGATGATGGAACGGCGCGCCAAGGGATTATGCTTCAACTGCGACGAGCAATACACCCGTGACCACGGGTGCAACCGGCTTTTCTACCTGCACGTCGAGGACTCTGATGATGCGGGCGTCGGCTAATGCAGACACCATTGATCTCCCTCGAGCTTGAGGAGTTGAGGTTAAGTTCGATTTGAAGGTCGGGAGAGATATTATGGACATTATTATATTATTTATTTCTTAATAATTGCTTTCATGTCGCATTCCTATTTCGTCGTTTATGTCCAAGTCTATCATTAATCCTTTGACGTTGTTTTATTTCCTTTGTCTCTCTTTCCTTTTGTGTCGATTGTAAGTCCTATTTAAAGCATCCAGTGAGTCTTGTATTGGTATAAAGAAAGAAAGTCTATTTCCCCAAGCCATAAAGAGATCTTGGAAGCTCTCTCTCTCTCGAGCATGGCCCGCTTAGGTAGTCACAGTCAAGGCTCTGTAGTATCTCTGCCACCGTCATCTCCACCTCTTGCAACCGCCAAGTAGGCCCCTAACACTATCCCGTGTGACCTCTCCAAGAAAGTTGATCTTTGTAATATCTAATTTAAAAGTCCACCTAGAATTACACATGCTATCCAATTTTAACAATGACCAAATACGGGAGTCAACATCGATCACGACCTGAATGACCTCCCCCCTTTCCCGAGGAAAGGAGGGGTTTTAAAGTAAGTATTGTGAAAACATTTGGATATAAGTCATCAATTTTCCGAGTTTCCCCCATCATGCATGTCCCTCACTCGCACCATGGCGAAAGCCAACTAAAATGTTGTTGACCATCACCTCGAGGAACACAAGTATTCTCACATCCATGCACATCTTGTAAAACATCGAGGCCCAGGATGCTCATGCAGAGCACCATTATACCTCTCCCGCCACACTCGATGTCCCCTCTTCCATCCTGGGTTAATCGCCAACTCCGCCCACCAATATTTCATGGCGGCCCGAGTAGGCACCTACACGCCTCATGTTCTAGAGCTGTCACACTTTAATAGCTCAAATTTGATGGGATGTATAGCTAAAGAGGAATAATTCTTCAACATATTACACAAGAAGGGGCTACATAAAGTGTCGATTGTCCTTCTAGGAATGGTGGCCTCTATTATTCATTGGGTACGATGGCATCATATTACCACTCCATGTCACACATGGGGGAGGAACTCTTGTAGGCTCTCATCAAGCGGCATGCTCACCACTACTCAGGTAAGGCTGTGAAGATTCTTTGTAGTCATTATCACACAACCATGATTGACTACTATCTTGATGAGTTCGTTGAGCTCACCAATCATGTACCCAGACTTTCTTCGCATCATTACCTTAGCTTCTTCAAGCAAGGGATACAACCACACATTTGATCTCGTATTCGGATTCATCACCAAGTGGACATTTCAAACGAGGTGATGGCATGGAGGCGCTCAATTAGTCGAAGCATATTTCATAGACAAGGCCCCCGACCATGTTTGATTTTCCACCCTCCCCTTCACTCCATACTGCACCACCCAAATTACCGCCATCCCTATATACCCACACAGCTTCCATCGATGCAAACATCATCCCAAACTAATACCCTTCCCCACCCAAACCACCATGCCCACCTCCGACCCAGCGCTTCTCCAACTGGGAATATCATGCCTTAGCAGCAAGGGGCTCTGCTTTTGTTGCAAGTATCCATACTCCCACTCATGATTACCCAAAGACAGAGTGGCGTGTGATCATTAGATATGAAGAATTGGAGGGCGCTCCTCCCGACTTTAGAGTCTCTAAAATTCCAAGACACTGGCCCATCCCCGGGTTAGATTGTCATTTTGGAAGGCGATCGCAACATTTCGACGGGAGTCCTCTACTGCCATCTTCAGTAATAACTAGGTACTTATCACGCTTTGATTAATTTTTATGCTCCTCCACTATATGGTATTGACACTAACTTGGGCTGCACAAGGTTACAAGCCATTTCAGGCATTCATATCAATTGGACCCAACAATCATGGGGGACCACTCCCTACATCCGCCATCGACATCATCTTCCCTACCGATGAATCCCTTTGGGGGTTTCTGTGACACCCTTTGGTTATGCATCAAAGTCTATGGCCGAACTCTGCTTACTGCTCGAAAGTTTTTTTATTGAGGACATGGAAAATTTTCAAGAAATATTGTTATGAAAGACATGCATCAACATCAACCACCACCTAAGTGAGATTGACGCGGGTACATGGAGTGCCTATACAAGTTGGAGAATGAATACGGTCAAGATGACACTATCAGGAGCTGATATATTTTGAATCATTTGGAAAGTGAAGCTAGCGTTGGCCAAGGGGGTTCCCTTGGATTTCTCTATTACCTCTTCCCCCTCTTCATCTTACCTGGAACCCTAAGAAATCCCTAGAGGTAACATGGTAACCCTACTATTATGATATATCATTAGTATGACCTAACCTTCAGTGATTATTGAGGAATGAATCACTTGGACTCCTTAGTTCACTGAAAGACGACAACCCCCTCGTAGAGGCATTGGTAATCAAATAGAACTCCATCTCTTAAGCAACGATCAAATAATGTACAGGAAAAATAACAAATTTAGGCTCCGGTAAAAAGTTGGCCTCTTTTGGTAAATTACAAATTTGGAAAGTCAGCATTTTCCATGGTAGTAATAATAAATATTTTTTTAATCTGGCCACTTGGATTATTTTGTTATTGAGCTAGTTAATTATTGTATGAGTACAAATGTTGCGATCAAATATAATAATTTGAAGGTTGGGGCAAGATTAGCAGAATAGCATCACCTTCTTCAGTTCAGCCTCAAGTTGATCTCTCTGTTGTTCCAAAACAGCAATCTCAGCAAGGACTTCCTGGAAAAGATAATAGATGAAGCGGTCTACTTCAGTTAACGAGGCCAATTCTTAAAACATAAATAAATATTTTTGACCAAATATAAATTCAGTCAGCAATGGGCTAAGAAAGTAGATACATGACACCAATTTATTTTCATCAAAACGTACACAAACTAATCCTTTATTGCGTTGAAGGTCATTTGGATCTTAATATATGTTTCTCGAAGGCAGTAATTATAGTCTTGACCAGAAGTGGTAATTTGTTACATCTACTTCATTTTTCAAAACGTGTGAGGGAATGCAGAAGGGTGCACATATACTATCAAAGATGCTGAGTTGAACACTAGAGTTTTCACCTGAAGGGAATGCAGTAACAGTACAACATTAAATGACCACTTAGTTCTCCAAATGCGTTCATCATAAGTGCTCCACCGGTTCCCTTATGTAGTGCATTTAAAACTGCTTATTTAATCTTCCAAGTTTTGGATAGAGGAGCCCATACCGTTTATTGATGAGATCGAGAGTAGAGTAGAAATATGAAAAAAACATAGATCATATTCTTACTGTTGAACATTTCTAAAAGATTTGAATTTTTGGCCAATACACTTCATCTGTTTAAGGCTTCATTCATTAAGTTCATTCTAATGCTATATTGATATTGAAGTGTGTTATAGGAAGTATAAATTCTTTTACCCTCATAGAAAAGTATGGGTTGTTCTGTAAATGTGGGGTCAACGATCTAAAAACTATGCAGTGAGTGACGCTAAGCTGCAGATTTCACCGAATTAAAATTGTGATTTGCCAAATTTTAAAAAGCAAAGCAATTAAAGAGCATTCTCAAGCAAGGCCTAAATTAGAGGAGTGCACAAGCTAAAGACAGAGGCTTAAGCTGCTATACTATGAATAAAACTGTCCTTGCTAAATATAAGTGATGTTTTCAGAATAAGGTGAAATATGATATTAAAATATCCAAAAACTACCATATAGAGAAATAAATTTGGTACTCTCAATATAAAGTTCATTTTGGCTCAATTTAGAATATAGAGTGATGGACTAGTAAAGGCCTTGCTACTGATAATGGTAATGGCTGCAAAACAACTCACATGGCCATTAACCTCTCCTCCTGACCATTTATGCTAACTTATTTACTCGGCCTTCACCATCAAAACTATGCTTCCATTGCCAAACAAGGTACATGGCTGTAGGATGTCTTTTAAAAACAGTTTATGAGAGATTGTGTTACACAAGCGCACACAACATCTTATTTGTATTTTGGATCTTTAATTGATAATGCATTAAGGTAAAATGTACGTGAGCCCCCCTCCCTAAATAAGGAGGTGGTTTGGGAAGTTTTAGTTATCTTGGTGTTTTAGGCTCAGTTCGTTTCGCAGGAATTGAGACGCAGGAATTGACTTCAATTCCGATTCCTGTAGGAATTGAAATTCAAGTCAATTCCAATTCTGCTGTTCGGCTAACTGCAGGAATTCTGTCATCAACATTGGAATTGATAATTCCGATGTTCGGCTGTATGTCTGATTTCAACGGTTGGAATTGAAATTTTAATTTTATAACATTAAAATCGACAATTTTTTTTTTTTAAAATAGAAACCAACATCAACAAATAATGTCTCGCATCACCAAAGTTCACAAAATTAAAAACATAGTTTATGACATAACATAACATTGCAATATATTTGGATCCCAAAAAATCAACCCTGTAAATGTAAGCGTAGCCAAGTCCTCCTGATTGGCAACGACAAAGCCATGAACACGTCACTCTTGATGTCGTCGACACTCAGCATATCAATAGTCTGTATGACCTCGTCCTCAGTCAGATCCGTGATAGCTGCAATGACCGCATATATCCCGTCCTTAAAATTGTTTTGGCATCGGCCTCTACAAGATCCCTTGCGATCCTGAGTTTGATCAAAACAACATAGGCCGCAACAAGAGCTGCTGCCACTGCTGCTCTCCTACGTCTTCGACGTCTTTTTAATTCATCCATCTACATATAAACGAACAAGTAAAAAATGAAACTCATAAAATACTTATCTAAGTAATCATAAAATACACACAACTCTGATCTAAGTTAAAAAGGAATGACACAAAAAATAGAACTCAAATGTTTTGACTCAAGCTTAACATGGTGAAGTATTTGCATCGTAGTGGAAAACACATCAAATCAGGTTAATAACCAGCAGCTATTCAAATATTTTGACCACTTTTTGATGAAGAAGAAGAAGATGAAGAAGAAGAATTTTTGTTACAGGCTATTTTAAATCATCACAAATCTAGCAATACAATGCAGTAAATTGTTGACCACTTTTTGATGAGCAAGGCCAATTCTAACATTTGCACGTTTATGGAAAGAGATATTGCTCCAGTCATATAGATGAAAAAATCATCTACCAAAATAAACTGAAATCAAAGCAAAAAATCAAAGCACAAAAATCTGGAGATGGGGCATACTTTTTGAAATACATCCAAAATACATCGTCTACCAAAATAGCATAAATATTACTTCTATAAATAGAACACAAAGTTCAACTACACAACAAAATACAGAGAACAGAGAACCAAACTCTGTTTAAACATTTTTTTTTGATTTAAGTTGGAAATGAAAGTGCTTTTTCCAGCACTGAACTATGCAGAGAACTATACAATGCAGTGAACTATTTTAAATCATCCCACAATTTTTGTTTTTGCAGAAGAAGAAGAAGCGGTAAAAGAAGAAGAAGAAGCGGTAGTAGTACCTGTCGGAGCCGGAGCAGGAGCGGCGACGGGATCCGGAGCCGGAGCAGTCGCGGCGACAGGATCAGGAGCAGGGAGCAGGATCGGAATCGCGGAGACAGGATCGGGAGCAGGAACAGGAGCGGGATCGGAATAGCAAAAGATGACCTAGCGAGGTCGGAAATGATTGTCGCAGATGCAGCTTATACCCAATTCTGATAGAATTGGGTTTGATTTCCGATTCCCACCATATTTTGGGCATACCGAACAACCATAATTAGAATTGATAATTGAATGTCAATTCCAACGCCCCAATTCCCGCGAAACGAACAGAGCCGGTTTGAGATCTCTCATTTGGAGAGGGACTTCTAGAAGAACCAACCATATGAAATTATACACGAGTATACCTCGTGATTGTATCCAATTTCGTCAAGTTTATTGCAAGTAATTTCTCCTTAGTAAAATTGGTCCGACTTGCCGCCCCATCCGCTACTTTCAAAGTTCTCTTTCCCGTCGTCGGCACGACGCTCTCCCTCTACCGCTCACGTACGTCGTTTTTTTCACTCCGATCCCAATCTCATCAGCACATCCAACACCGCTCCCGTGTGTCCAGCCGCGCGTACCCGCGCTCGCACTGATAGACGATGTTGCTGCTATCAACGTTGATCGTCATTTCCCCGGCTGGTTCCTCGTCTACTTACGAGCATCTACCATCGACAACAACAACTGCGCCCTCTTCCACAAAACGTTCAGCTCTTGCGCCCTCTGCTTCCACACATCGACCATCGTCCTCTCCAGTCTTCACGCATTCCAGCACTTAACCTGCTCCGCATTTTAGCATTAAAGCCTCCCGTGCTCTCTCTTGACTCTCCAAATCCTGAGCCCTCTTCCGCCTCAGCTCCTGCGGCCGTCACAATTCCTGCTCCTACGGCTCCTACGCACTCCCTTCTGGCGGGTGGGCTTCTCCCCTTGCCGCCCCTCGTCTGCGCCCTTCTCTTCTCCTCCACTCGTGCCCACTCCTTATGCCAAAGGGCCATCACTCGATGGAATCCTGCGTGGAGGTCCTCGAACATACCCTCACCAGCATCAACTCTCGTCTCGAGGCCCAAGCCGAGCATCTCACTTCGATTATGGCCAAACTCCACAACTTGCAACCCGAACAGCACTCTGGGCCTAGCGCCACCTCTGCCTTAGGATACCCTAGCAAATTATCCCTCGAAGAACACGCTTTGGAGGGATTGCTTCCTCCGCATCTCCCCTTCCCCGACAATCCCACATTCAATGGGACATACTACCTGGGTTGGATTGCCCGCGCCAAGAAATATTTTGACATTCACAAGACTCATCGGGCACAGAAGGTCTCCATAAATCTTATCGAAATGGAAAGGTCCGCTGGCTCCGCCATTTCTCTCCCGGACTCACCTGGACAGCTCTCACTGAGGCACTCATTCAATGGTATGATCACCGCTACTTTGGTAACGTGATCGAGCTCCTTTGCGAGATTCGTCAGGCATGTTCTATTGACTTGTACATGGATGATTCATTGAGTTGGTCACCTATGTTCGAGGTTTCCCACCCGACCATTATTTGATTTATTTTATGCACGGTTTAAAACCTCATATCATGAACCTCTCCCTACTCATGGAGGATGAATTTCTGGACATGAGGATGAATTTCTGGCGACGTCCGAGGACCCTCTTTGTACATTACCTCCTTCCAAACCTCCCTACCAATCATACTATGCCCCCTCGTCTAAACCTCCACCACCGCCACCTCCTCCACCTCACCCAACCATTATGGACCCGCGCAACAACTGTCCTATCCCTACTCACCGCCTTTCCAACCAAGAGTATCATGAATTGCAGAGTAAGGGTCTGTGCTTTTGTTGCAAGCAGCTCTACTCGCCTACTCATGATTGTCCTGTCAAAGAGTTCCAAGCCCTCGTTGGGGATGACTTGGAGGATGTCGGCATTGCTGACTTTGACGCCCTTATGATTGCATATGTACTCCCGGACGGATCCCCAGGCACCTCTTTGGAAGCCACCCGCGGGCGTATCACTACTAGACAGTAGGCGACACTTCGACCTTGGGGTCAAGGTCGATTTTCTAGCGGTATATATTGTTAAATACACGCGCACATCTTATTTGTATTTTAAATCTTGAATTGGTAAGAAATTAGGGTAAAATGTATGTGAGCCCCCCCTCCCTATATAAGATGGTGGCTTGGGAAGTTTAGTTATCTTGATGTGTCAGAGTTTGGGATCTCTCATTTGGAGAGAGACTTTAGGATGAACCAGTTTCCTGAGATTAGGCACGAGCATATCTCGGGATTGTATCCAAATTCGTCGAGTTTATTGTAAGTAATTTATCCTTAGTAACAGATTGTTTGGTAGTTAGCTAAGAAATGGGTGAGTTTTAAGTTTGCATATTAATTTTTCATGCATTTGATTGAAAACTAGTTGAGAGCAAAGAATTTGTTTTCCTGCATTAACTTAGCACTTCCAATTTTCAATTAAAATAAATACAAAAATAATCTTATATCCCTTCTTGCACTGGTATTGCCTGTATTTTCCTTCAGAACCTTTTTGCACATTTGAAAGGTCTCAAGAGCTCCCTCACTCCACTGGCATTGACCATATTTTTCTTCAGAACTCGGCATAGTAGAAAAAGTTAAGAGTTTGATCTTCATCCATCTACTTTTTATAACCAGTACTTTCTCCAAAACCTTTTGAGCAGTTTCAGGGATCATTAACTAATAACAAAGCATTGTCTTGGTAACTTCTCAGGGATGGTAAAGTTTAGTTTTCTTCTTTTGATACAGCTTCCCTAGAAACATTTCCGGAATCAACAGAGGATGTAAGTCTGCCCACTTTTACGTCTGAAGTACTATACTTCAATCTGTAACTCAAACCTAACAAAAAAAAATTGCTGCCTTTACACAAACCAAATAAAGGCCAAGTATAATGCATTTATGCGGTACTGCATTGCTAAATGCATGGACTTGATAGTGTCACAGGCCCAAGTGTAGGATTGTGTTATGGGACAAAAAAGGGGGGCCGTTCCCGGAGGAATAGAGGAGGCATGCTTGCTTCCTAGAGAACCCAGTGGTCAACCTACGGATATAGTGCGGCTTATGCATCAGCGTATAGAGCGGAGGCATTGAAGCGGAGAGTTGATGGGGATGCCCAAAATGGGGTCGCACCTTAAGGGAGCTGCTCTGCTAGGCGGTTCTGCTGAGAGCAAATTGCATGCCAGGCTGCAGGGAAGCTTTGTTAGCAACGCACAGCATGTGAGGCAGCTGTGGTGGTTCCAATAGGGAAGGCACTGCACCAATAGCAGACGGGTCAGCCTTGTAACACCCAAAAGTTTTGTTTAATTATCTAAAATTTCATTCATATATAAAGAAAAACATTTTAACCCCCATGATGAGATATTAAGGCTGTTGTCATATCGTCGCAACATTTTTCATCGCATACGCAATTTTTATGAGATTTTATGAACATTTTTGCGACGAGGTTTTTACAATCTATGTGCAGTTTTCCTGGGCTTTGAATATGAATCTGACTAAGGTATTTATATGAGATCGGCTAGCTTAACGGTGATTGGTTAATTTACTAGAGCAGATTTGATTAAGTGTGGCCTTGATTTGATTATAATGGCCGACTTAGTACTCGATATCACTCGTTAAATTGAGAATCTTCCTGTGCGTTCTGCGCCTTTCTTCATCTCCAAGCCGCATGCCGCACGACTCATTCCCACTGGTTCTCGCATGGGATTCTACAACAACTCTCTCCCTCTTTTTCTCTCGACTTCTTTGTCTAGATGGGATTCTTCCCTCTTACGCCTGCACTGAACCTTCCTTCTCTCGCCGACCACTCTGCCCAGATTCCGGTGCTGAATAAGCAGTGTTGTGTGGGTTTTGGACTGTGGGAGCGGCAAGGATTTTTCTTCTTCCTTCACTGTAAGCCTATCTCTTCCTCTCCACCTTCTTCTACCAATTGCTGAATATGGTCTATTAGGTTGTTTAAGTTGGATTATTCATTGTTACATATGGTATGTCCGACTTACAGATGATTTGATTTTCCAATTCAGGGAGGGTCTGAAGGTCTATTGCGTGTTTGATCGGCCTAAATTGGAATATTATGTCTACTTCAAGAGACAGGTAGGCATATTGCGTGTTTTTTTGCCCTGAATCAGCAAATGATGACCTTGTAGGGTCGGGACCAAATGACTAATGATTGAGACGAAAAATACCCTTAGCATTACCAGTATACTATAATTATTAAAAGTTTTATTATATACAGGTGCTAGTCATTCTTTTATTTCGGCAAGTATTCTCAAATCTCCGCGCATACAACCATACCAAGTAAATGACCCATTAAATGCATGTGAAACAATATTGTGATGGTGGTGGAGACCAACCTAGATCGGGTCGTCGCAAAAGTGTCTGACGCCGCGCTCGACCGGATCTTTACTGGCTCTGAATGTTGCAGTGTGTTATTTTGAAATTTACTGTGTTTTTGGTATTTTGTAATATATATATATACACACACACACACATATGTTATATAAACTTATAACATACATATTTATATATATATGGCTGTTAAGAAAATTGTTAAATATGTATATCTATTTATATATATACATATTAATATATATATACATAGATATAGTAAGTTTAGGTGGACCGGTTTCACTGTTTCTTAAGCAGCCCGGTCAAACATACCAGTTACAACCGGTCCAGCTACTGTTATCTTCCCGATCCAGAAGACCTACAGGACGCAGAAATGGCGGAAGCACCCGCTCGGTTTATGCCCACGACCTGCCGCACGATCCTTCCCGACTTTGACGCTGCTCCAAGAGAAAAGCCGCACCCGCTCCAGTCGGGCCACGTCTCCTCCCACCTCCATCCTGACGGTTCCGCCCTTCCTTGAGCCGGCGGGTGAAGCTGCTATAAAGCGGACTGCTGCGGCTGTTGAAAAGATGGCGAAGATGAAATATTGAAGTTGAAAATTGCTGGAATGT
The DNA here is from genome assembly GCA_039583875.1 of Platanthera guangdongensis. Lineage (NCBI taxonomy): Eukaryota > Viridiplantae > Streptophyta > Magnoliopsida > Asparagales > Orchidaceae > Platanthera > Platanthera guangdongensis. The sequence goes on from CM077155.1 coordinate 2,400,485, forward strand.
GTTTCCAAATGAGGTTGTTGTGTGCTTCTAGTTAGAGATTAGGCGTGAATTAAGCGTGAGGTTGCTGTGTTCTTCCTGTTAGACGTTAGGCGCGATTGAAGCTCTGTGTGTGAGTGTTGTAGGTGTTAGGCGTGTGATGAATAATGTTGTAGGAATTTAGATGGTGTTGAAGATTGATGAGATTGTTGCTAATTGATTTCCGGTGTGTTAGTTATTGAGGAAGATGAATAGTAGACTGATTAGTGTTTACTGCTTGAGCTCTTGTTAATTTCCAGTAGGTGCTAAGGTTGTGATTTCCCATTTGAGATTGCGGTACTGCTTGGCGATTTCCTTGGAACCTGAAGTTGGAAGTGGTTGTTGTGAGGTAGGGAGTTAGTGAACTAATTATTTGCTGCAGTGTGCTGTTTGTTTATGTAAAGAGAAAAGATGAACAGTAACATCAAAGTTACTGTTGCTTAATATTGATGTTTGTTGCTATTATGTTGGGAATGTGGTTAACTCTTGTCGGTAAACAATGGGATATTGTTGCTAGGTTAGGCTTGTAACAGTTAGGACCGAGGAAATTGATTTACTTTCTTGTGTGTGAGATTTCGTGGAGCCTCTAGTGTGAGAGTGAGTGAATTTTAGGTTTGTTAGGTTTGTGGCTTCCTTACATTGTTGAGTGATTCCGTGGAACCACCTTGTGTGAGAGAGTGACTTAGTTCCTTGGTGCCCGTGTGCGATAGCGGCCGACCTCGGAGCGGAGATCGAAGGTGACGAGAAGTTCCTCACATGATCGCCATCGACTTCGAATACGGAAAAAAACACATTTTCTGTGGGTAACTTGTTCTTTCCCCTCCTTTGTGTGTATCTAAGTTTTCTCATTAGGATAAATAGATTCTTGCTGGATTCTCGCCCGAGTTTTTTCAGCGAACGCTGCGTCGAAAACTTCAAACGACAACGTATTTGGAGTTCACGATTTACGTTGTGCTACGACAAAGGGAACAAAACAAAAGTTGCGAGCTTTCTTCCCGGATTTATAATTGGACCATTTTATTAAGAAATTTCATTTTTAACAACGTAGTGAATTTTGTGCTTTACAAAATTACGTTGTTTAATTTCATAAACTCTGTGCAACACTCGCTCCCATTTTGTTTTTAAAAAAAGACATTTTGTTGCATTCGGTTAGAGTTTCCTAGGAAAGCCGACAGGCATGTAAACCCTACGCGCCGTCCTGCATCAGATGATCACACAATTGCGAGCTCAAGTGCAATTCTGTTTTAATGCTAAATTATTAGAAGTGGATTTGACAGTCTTGACAACTGTTGAATATGATATTATATTGGGTATGAATTAGTTATCGAGGCCGAAAACTATGATTAATTGCAAGACTAAGGAAGTTACTATGAAAAGTCCGAATCAGAGTCTTGTTGTCTTTATAGGAATATGGGAAGCATCAAAGATTCTAATCTCTGTCATGAAAGCATTGAAGAAGATGAGAAGAGGTTGAGGAAGGAAAAACAAGAGAAGATCAGTCTAAGATGTGGGCGAAGCCCTTAGTAGGGATTTCAGATGTGAGTGAGGAGCATGGCAAGTTGTGTAGGGACCCATAGTGTTCTACATGTAGGAGGACCGACAAAATGATATCATAGCTATATACTTAGACATGATATCTGTTGTATATTGTATAGCTAGGTAGTAGATATTTATGTATATGTACTTGTATGTCTGGATCTAAGACATGATATTGTATAATTAAGTTTTTAATTAATGAAAAGTTTTATTATGTGCATATTTGATACTCATTGAGCATATATGTACTTGGTAGATCTTTATGTATATGTGCATATTTGATACTCATTGCTTCCCTTCTTCATGAACCAAGTAGTACTTAAAATAGAGAATACATGGCACTTTGTATGATTAGGTCCACATACTTGAACAAGCTATAAGATACACAAAATATAATAGCATAAGGCACAACACGTATTACAAGGATAGAAGCCGTGTCATAAAATAAAGACATGACATTCCTAATTCTAAATAATGACATTCAAAGATATAATTGTCAGCGTGATGGAGATGCGCATTCACTGTGAATACAATTGATCAGGCCTAAAAGGCCAACATCTTCCAGCTCGTTGCATTCCCAAAAATAGTTAATATTGCTCAGAAGGTTAACATCTTTTTGTTCTATGCATTCACTATCGTGGGAAATGCACTTTACCAACCTGTATGCCCTTATCATATGCGGGATTGTTCTCAAGATTGCAAGCTACATACTCCTGTAACCTGTCAGCCTTAAGCATTCTTTCCACAAGATCACAGAGAGCTCTACAACTCTCAGTAACATGGCCAGTGTCTTTATGAAACTTGCAAAATTTCCTTATTTCGACTCTTATACTCAGCCATCATTGACGGAGGTCTCTTGCACCCCGACTACTTTTGAAGAATGCTCACGACCTCCCGTCCTCCATCGACAAAATTAGGCCGACGTATTCTTCCAGGCTATATCATAACTCCCAGCAGATATGGGTTGTTGTTACACGTGGATTGGATAAGTCGGTACAGGTGCGGGCTGCATTATTAGAAGAGGTGGCTGTAACACCCCAAAATTTGAGAGAGGGTCGACCAGCGTTTTCTGACGAAGTTTGGTTTCTGGCAGGGGGCACACGGCCTGGGACACGGGCGTGTCCCAGGGCGTGTCGGGCTCCAGTCGACGTTTTGGTCGAGAGGTCGACGATTTTCGCTCGACGATGTGTCGAGACAAGGCACACGGCCTGAGACACGGGCGTGTCTCAGGGTGTGTCGAGCCCGTGTCGACGATCGGTCCGGGGAGTCGACGATTTTCGCTCGACGATGTGTCGAGACAAGGCACACGGCCTAGGACACAGGCGTGTCCAAGGCCGTGTCAGTCGAGTGTCGAGAGTTCACTCGACGAAGTTCACTCGACGAGTGTCGAGTGTCGAGACTGGGGCACACGGCCTGTGACACGGGCGTGTCACAGGGCGTGTCCCGCTTGGTCGACGATCTTCGCTCGACGTTTTTCCGCGGTGTCGACACAAAGGCTGTCGACGAGTGTCTAGACTTCGCACACGGCTTGGGACACGGGCGTGTCCCAGGCCGTGTCCTTCTCGGGTTGTTTTCAGGGCTGTGTCGATGGAGGCACACGGCCGACAACACGGCCGTGTCAGGTGGGACACGGGTGTGTCGGGTCGAACACGGGCGTGTCGGATGCCCGTGTGCTGTTCCAGGCGCGTCGATTGGTGACGGCGAATGGGGGACACGGCCCTGGACACGGGCGTGTGCCAGGCCGTGTTCGGCCCAGGTGTTTTATTTTTCAGACGGATCGTGGCCATTCTTTCCCTTATTTTGGGATCTGATGGTTCAGGACATCTCTTGGAGAGTTAAGTCCGAGAATAGGGTTGGAAACCCTCATTCTTCTCCAAGCTTTCTCTTACTAAGTTCTAAAGAGAAGTGAGAGCAAGGAAGAAGGAGAAGAAGAGTTTGGGCTGTAGGAGAGGCTTCGGTGCTCCAAATCGCGAGCCGAGTCCAGATCCGTGGAGGCTAGAGCTTTGCGAAGGTTTTCATCCGGCTATTTTGCCATGGCTAGGAAGAGGAGTCGGAAGGTAACGACACTTCTCTCTCGGTTTAGGATGCATGTCTTAGCATCATTTTCTTTTCTAGTTTTGGGCACCAAACACTCAAATGAGAGGGGTTTGGGTCACCAAGGTTCAAGAGGAACCTCCGGGTCGATTGAGTCCGTCCCCGGCATGTTTTGCATTAGAAATCCGCTCCGTTAGTGGATTAGGCATGGTGGGTGAAGCCGTAGTCGCGACCGTTAGTCCGACTCGGTGATGTTGCATACGAACTTTAAGGATTCGTAGAGTTTCCGTTGCGGCAAGATGCCGTCTGTGATGTGATGGTGTTTTTCCTCTTTTTCTCAAGTGAGTACGTGTAGTCGGAACCGGACAAGGTTAGCTCCTCAATGTCGGTAGATGGTTTCCTTGGTGGACAAGGTTAGCTCCGCATTGGTGGTAGATGGTTTCCTTGGTGCGCGGGAACGCTGCAGTACAAATGAGGGACTAAGTGGATTTGTCTTGGTTTGTGATGTGCCAAGGCGTGGCTATGTCTCCGTGGTCGGCTGGCTATCCCGTGACGTTCACGTCATGTGTGGAGGGTGTCCCGGCGAGACTAGTCCCCTTCTGTGAGACTGACGAGAATGCCAAGCATGGGGGCAAGCCCGGGCAATGAGGCCATGAGCGGGTGGGGTCCGGCAAGGCTTCTTAGAATCGGTCGGTTTGTGTTTGTTGGAATCCTGACAAGAGACATCAGAGCTTGCAGGCAAGCCCTGGTCTAAGACCTTGAGCGGGTGGGGCCTAGGCAAGAGTTCCATGTGGCGGCTTGTGTGCCGTTGGGGGGATTGTGTCTCCCCCTTTGTTTGAGGCTTTATGCCAATGGGGAAACGATGAGTACCCATGTGATGTGATGATGTGCTAGATGCATACGAGATAGGGTGCCTTGAGTGAAGCCCGGGTTGTTGCATACATGTTGCATAAGTAGGTCCCTTTTTATTATATGCTCAACCAGTAGAGAACATGTATGATGTGTGTGACATCCAAACCTGTTTCTGTAGTTGCTTTTCTTGCTTATGATTATTGCATACAAAGTGCTAACTTGCAGGTTGGAGGAGTACCCCGGGGTCCGTTAGGGGCGGCCGGGAGGAGATGTGTTTGTTACACAGTTTGAGGTCAGCCTTTGCTGACCCACGTTACTAATAATTTCTACAGGGCAAGGATCGCAAGCAGTAGCTAGATCGCCGGCCAGAAAGGCCTAAGCCTCATGAAGTGTTTCTCCCTTTTGTAGCTCTACTTATATGATGTTGTATGTTTGAGACTCATGTTGTCCGGCTTGCATGCCGAGGTAGACTAGGAGTGCTATGCACTTTCATGACTATTGTATTGTTTGAGTTTGAACTCTCTTATGTTGTAAGGCCATAAGGCCATCTTTTATTACTCTTGTAGTAGTGGATAACTTCTAGTTTTGCTTATGTTTCCGCTGTGTTGTGCAAAGTGTTTTGAGTGTGGGTAGCTATATCAACTTATAATACTAAAGCTGTGGCGTCCGTATATTGTGGGGCCCCGACCGGACCCATATTATACGGTCATTACAGGGGAGGTATTACAATTTGGTATCAGAGCGAGGTTAGATTCAAGGTCAATGCGTAGAGAAGTTATCCACATAAAAGTAACGCTGGACCATGAGTGTCCTATTGTTTAAGTCTTGAGATTAGAGACTGATCCCTTGTTTCTTGTTTCTTGAAGAGTACAAGCAACGAGGCGGGTACGTCGAGAGCAAGAGAAGAGCTTTCGGCGAGCAGTGCTACTGCTCCAGGTCTTTTGGGCACGGGTGTAAACCCGGCCGACTTCTGCCGCATGCTTGCAGAAGCGATGGTGGCAGCCCAAGCTGCAGCGGCAGCTCAGGTAGCAACCCCTGCTACACCGGACACGGCGACGGCCGTGCCAGGCGAAGAGGCCAGGCGAGTGGAGCCTTTGGCGGAAAGGGTGGTTGTCGGACATAGAGACCGACACATGAAGTATTTCCTGAGCTTACATCCCCCGTCGTTCAAGGGAGTTGGTACGCCAACGGATGCGGAGGATTGGTGGGTTCGCATTCAAGAGCTTTTGAGGGCGGCAGAGACGCCAGAAGAAAAGAAATCTGAGTATGCGGCGTTCATGTTGGAAGGAGACGCCAAGTTGTGGTGGGTGAGCCATAGCGGCCACCAGTTCCCTGGACGCACCCCGTCGGTGGAGGAGTTTGGGGATGCTTTTCTAAAGAGGTACATTCCCGTTTTTACATGGTTGGCACTTCAGAGGCAGTTCCTGCACTTAATGCAGCGGGACAAGACGGTGGACGAGTATGTACAGGAGTTCACCCGTTTGGGTCGTTACGCGGGAACGACGATGGCAGATGATGTAGAGAGGGATAACCTCTTCTACCAGGGGCTGAGGGAGAATCTGAGGCAACCCCTCATCTCCATGAAGAGAGCGGGATTCAATGAGTTAGTGGAGGCTGCCAGGATATTGGAAAGTGATCTGGAGCGAACTCAGCGTCGTAAGGGTTTCACTCCCAAGCAAGGGGAAGGGAAGCCTCCCCAATCTCAGGGAAAGTCTGAAGGGAGTAGGTGGAGGAAGAAGCCTCACACTTCCAGATCCGGTGAGAAGAGCAATTGGACGCCTGGAGGTTCTCACTCTAGGGGACCGCCGACGTGCTACAACTGCGGTAAGGTGGGGTACATAGCTCGTGTTTGTCCTCAAGGAGGAGCGGAGCAAGGGGCAAGACAGGAGCAGACTGTACGCTCCGGCCCCAGTGCCGCGGAGAAAGGGAAGATGGCGGAGTCAAGCGCTTCTCGGTTCCAACCGGTGCAACCAAGGGCCTACAACTTGGACAGCAAGAAGCGATCCGCCAAACCGATGTGGTGACAGGTATGAAGAAAATTTAAGTTTAAATTTTGTGCTTCATACTTTTAGACTTTTGTGTGATGTCTATGTTGTAGGCTTCGTTTTAGTTTACGGATACCCCGCTAGGGTATTGTTTGATACGGGAGCATCGCACTCCTTTCTCGCGGAGAGCTTCATCCGGAGAATAGGAGTTGAGTCTTTCTCGGCGGACGCAGAGCTGAAGGTGCGCATGCCCAATGGGTCATCCATGACCACCGGGGCCAAAGGGCGCATCTGTTGGGAGTTGGACGGAGTTGAATTCGTTTTGGTAGCAGCGATTTTACCATTGGTTGAGTTCGATGTCATTTTGGGCATGGACTGGCTTGCAGAGCAGCGCGTCAGTATTGACTGCCTATCTAAGGTAGTGACCCTAAGGAGCAAAGGGCAGGCGGAGGTCAATTTTGAGGGCCTTTGTGGAGTGGCTTGTTCCCTGATTTCGGCCATACAGTTGATGCGGGCGGTTAACCAGGGTGGTGTAGCGCTTGTAGCGTTATTGGAGGTTCGTCTCTCCCAGCTGTCTATTGAGGAAGTGCCCGTAGTGACAGAGTTCAAGGATGTGTTTCCGGATGAACTTTCTGGAGCGCCTCCTCGGAGGGAGATCGATTTCTCGATCGAGTTAGTGCCGGAGGCTAGGCCGGTGTCACGTCCTCCGTTTAGGATGGCACCAAAGGAGTTGGCAGAACTCAAAGTACAGTTGCAGGAACTGTTGGAGCAAGGGTATATCAGACCCAGCTCTTCGCCGTGGAGCGCGCCGGTGTTGTTTGTAAAGAAGAAAGACGGTAGCATGCGGCTATGCATAGACTACCGAGAGCTGAATAAACTGACCGTTAAGAATAAGTATCTGATTCCTCGGATAGACGACTTGTTCGACCAGTTGGTGGGGTCGGTGGTGTACTCAAAATTGGACTTAAAGTCAGGCTATTATCAGTTGCGAATTCGGGACGAGGACATCCCCAAGACTGCCTTTGGTACAAGGTATGGACACTTTGAGTTTACGGTGATGCCGTTCGGGCTGACGAACGCACCATCTATGTTCATGGATCTTATGAATCGAGTATTTCGGGAATACTTGGATTCTTTTGTGGTTGTCTTCATTGATGAAATCTTGGTGTATTCCAAATCGGAAGTAGAACATGAGACCCACTTGAGAGTGGTCTTGCAAGTGTTGAGGGAGAATCAGTTGTATGCAAAGTTCTCCAAGTGCGAGTTCTGGTTAGAGAAGGTGGCATTTTTGGGCCACGTGATTAGTGGGGATGGGGTGGCAGTGGATCCAACAAAAGTGGAGGCCATCAGAGATTGGCCAGTCTTGAGGACCGTGGCGGAAGTCCGAAGTTTTCTTGGACTAGCCGGGTATTATAGGAGATTCGTGGAGAATTTTTCGCGGATAGCTCTACCCCTCACCTCACTCACTCGTAAAGATCATAAGTTTGTGTGGACTCAAGAGTGCAGTCAAGCATTTGAAGCACTGAAGGAGAGACTGATGATGGCTCCAATCCTAAGTCTACCGCAAGGGACCGAGGGATTTCAGATCTTCAGTGACGCATCGGGATGCGGTCTGGGTTGCATTTTGGTGCACCATGACAAGGTGATAGCTTTTGGGTCTAGACAGCTGAAGCTTCATGAGAGGAATTACCCCGTCCATGACTTGGAGTTGGCGGCGGTAATTTTTGCGTTGAAAATATGGCGACATTATGTGTACGGTGCAAAGGTGGAGATCTTCACGGATCATAAAAGCCTGAAATATCTCTTGGATCAAAAGGACTTGAACATGCGGCAACGCATGTGGGTCGAGTTTCTTGGAGTCTATGAGGTGGCGATTCAGTATACGCCAGGTAAAACCAATGTGGTGGCGGATGACTTGAGTAGAAAGTACTCGGGGCAAGGGAATTGGATCGAAGCTCATGATGAGCGGTTGGTACGGGAATGAGAGTCCCTTGGTTTGGAATGTGTTGCGAGAGGCGAGTCCAGCGTGGCTCGGTTGAACTGGATTGAAATACAGAACGACTTGTCCGATCGCATTCGGGAAGCGACTCGGTTGGATGTGGAGTTTCAACCTTTTGTATTGGAGGCTCAAAAGGGCAAGAGCAGCGTCTGGGAGATGATTGATGAGATTCTGAGGAAGGACGGAAGTGTTTGTATACTGCAGTTCGGCAAACTCCGTGAGGAGTTGATGTTTGAGGCTCACTTCACAAAGTATTTCATTCACCCGGGCAGTACAAAGATGTACTTGGATATGAAGAAATCCTTTTGGTGGCCGGGGCTGAAGCGGGACGTAGCTTTGTATGTGAATCATTGCCAAACTTGTGCCTTGGTGAAGGCCGAATGTCAGAAACCGGGCGGGTTCCTGAAGCCCCTTCCAATCCCTGAATGGAAATTTGATGACATCTCCATGGACTTTGTACATGATTTGCCTAGATCGCAGCAGGGTAATGATGCTATTTGGGTGATCGTGGACTGCTTAACCAAGATGGCCTACTTCATTCCAAATCGGAAAGAGGACAGCGTGGAGAAGCTGGTGGAGTTGTATGTTTGCAACATTGTGCGACTGCATGAGATTCATAAGAGCATAGTTAGCGATCGAGATGGACGGTTTACGTCCAAGGACTGGAGATTGGTTCAGAAGAGCTTGGGCACGAAGCTAAAGTTCAGTACGGCGTTCCATCCTCAAACGGACGGGCAAACCGAAAGAACGAACCGTACTATGGAGGATATGCTGAGAATGTGCATTCTTGACTTCGGCAAGAAATGGGAGGATCACCTCTTCATGGTGGAATTCGCGTACAATAACAGTTATCAAGCAAGTATAAAAATGGCACCATACGAGGCTTTGTATGGGAGGCGGTGTCGAACACCAATGTCTTGGGCAGAGGCGGGAGACACCAAAATTTTGGGAAAGGAGGTGGTAGTTGACAGCTTGTGAGTTGGTACGGACCATCCAAGAGCGTATGACGGTGGCGCAAGACCGGCAAGCAAAATACTTTAATGCTCGTCACAGGAAGTTGGAGTTTGCGGTAGGTGATTGGGTCTATTTGAAGATCAAGCCGTTCAAAGGCGTCTCACGGATTCGCCGACTCAAGAAGTTGAGTCCAAGGTTTTTGGGGCCTTTTGAAGTTGTTGAACGGGTGGGAGAAGCAACCTATCGGTTGGCGCTGTCCGCGGAGCTGAGTGGTTTGCATGACGTCTTTCATGTCTCCGTCTTGAGGAAAGCTTTAGTGGAGGCTAGTGTGGTGATTGAGCCGGCATCGGTGCCGATAGAGGAAGACTTGAGGACGCGAGTTCCGTCCAATCGCTATAGAGGATTCGGAGACTCGGTAGTTGCGGAATAAAGAGGTTAAACTCGTAAGAGTCCGATGGGACAACTGCGGTCGTGAGGAGCAATCTTGGGAACAAGAGCAAGCCATGCTAGAAGAGTATCCAAAACTCTTCATTTCAGGTACCATTTAAGTTTTGTTCCCTTTGTTTTGTAATTTCGAGACGAAATTCTGTTAGGGGGGGGAGTTGTAACACCCCAAAATTTGAGAGAGGGTCGACCAGCGTTTTCTGACCAAGTTTGGTTTCTGGCAGGGGGCACACGGCCTGGGACACGGGCGTGTCCCAGGCGTGTCGGGGTCGACGTTTTGGTCGAGAGGTCGACGATTTTCGCTGGACGAAGTGTCGAGACAAGGCACACGGCCTGAGACACGGGCGTGTCTCAGGGCGTGTCGAGCCCGTGTCGACGATCGGTCCGGGGAGTCGACGATTTTCGCTCGACGATGTGTCGAGACAAGGCACACGGCCTAGGACACGGGCGTGTCCAAGGCCGTGTCAGTCGAGTGTCGAGAGTTCACTCGACGAGTGTCGAGTGTTGGGGCACACGGCCTGTGACACGGGCGTGTCACAGGGCGTGTCCCGCTTGGTCGACGATCTTCGCTCGACGTTTTTCGCGGTGTCGACACAAAGGCTGTCGACGAGTGTCGAGACTTCGCACACGGCTTGGGACATAGGCGTGTCCCAGGCCGTGTCCTTCTCGGATTGTTTTCGGGGCTGTGTCGATGGAGGCACACGGCCGACCACACGGCCGTGTCAGGTGGGACACGGGGGTGTCGGGTCGAACACGGGCGTGTCGGATGCCCGTGTGCTGTTCCAGGCACGTCGATTGCTGACGGCGAATGGGGGACACGGCCCTGGACACGGGCGTGTGCCAGGACGTGTTCGGCCCAGGTGTTTTATTTTTCAGACGGATCGTGGCCATTCTTTCCCTTATTTGGGGATCTGATGGTTCAGGACATCTCTTGGGGAGTTAAGTCCGAGAATAGGGTGGGAAACCCTCATTCTTCTCCAAGCTTTCTCTTACTAAGTTCTAGAGAGAAGTGAGAGCAAGGAAGAAGGAGAAGAAGGGTTTGGGCTGTAGGAGAGGCTTTGGTGCTCCAAATCGCGAGCCGAGTCCAGATCCGTGGAGGCTAGAGCTTTGCGAAGGTTTTCATCCGGCTATTTTGTCATGACTAGGAAGAGGAGTCGGAAGGTAACGACACTTCTCCTCTCGGTTTAGGATGCATGTCTTAGCATCATTTTCTTTTCTAGTTTTGGACACCAAACACTCAAATGAGAGGGGTTTGGGTCACCAAGGTTCAAGAGGAACCTCAGGGTCGATTGAGTCCGTCCCCGGCATGTTTTGCATTAGAAATCCGCTCCGTTAGTGGATTAGGCATGGTGGGTGAAGCCGTAGTCGCGACCGTTAGTCCGACTCGGTGATGTTGCATACGAACATTAAGGATTCGTAGAGTTTCCGTTGCGGCAAGATGCCGTCTGTGATGTGGTGGTGTTTTCCCTTTTTTCTCAAGTGAGTACGTGTAGTCGGAACCGGACAAGGTTAGCTCCTCAATAGAGGTAGATGGTTTCCTTGGTGGACAAGGTTAGCTCCGCATTGGTGGTAGATGGTTTCCTTGGTGCGCGGGAACGCTGCAGTACAAATGAGGGACTAGGGTGGATTTGTCTTGGTTTGTGATGTGTCAAGGCGTGGCTATGTCTCCGTGGTCGGCTGGCTATCCCGTGACGTTCACGTCATGTGTGGAGGGTGTCCCGGCGAGACTAATCCCCTTCTGTGAGACTGACGAGAATGCCAAGCATGGGGGCAAGCCCGGGCAATGAGGTCATGAGAGGGTGGGGTCTGGCAAGGCTTCTTAGAATCAGTCGGTTTGTGTTTGTTGGAATCCTGACAAGAGACGTCAGAGCTTGCAGGCAAGCCATGGTCTAAGACCTTGAGCGGGTGGGGCCTATGCAAGAGTTCCATGTGGCGGCTTGTGTGTCGTTGGGGGATTATGTCTCCCCCTTTGTTTGAGGCTTTATGCCAATGGGGAAACGATGAGTACTCATGTGATGTGATGATGTGCTAGATGCATACGAGATAGGGTGCCTTGGGTGAAGCCCGGGTTGTTGCATACATGTTGCATAAGTAGACCCCTTTTTATTATATGCTCAACCAGTAGAGAACATGTATGATGTGTGTGACATCCAAGCATGTTTCTGTAGTTGCTTTTCTTGCTTATGATTATTGCATACGAAGTGCTAACTTGCAGGTTGGAGGAGTACCCCGGGGTCCGTTAGGGGCGGCCGGGAGGAGATGTGTTTGTTACACAGTTTGAGGTCAGCCTTTGCTGACCCACGTTACTAATAATTTCTACAGGGCAATGATCGCAAGCAGGAGCTAGATCGCCGGCCAGAAAGGCCTAACCCTCATGAAGTGTTTCTCCCTTTTGTAGCTCTACTTATATGATGTTGTATGTTTGAGACTCATGTTGTCCGGCTTGCATGCCGAGGTAGACTAGTAGTGCTATGCACTTTCATGATTATTGTATTGTTTGAGTTTGAACTCTCTTATGTTATAAGGCCATAAGGCTATCTTTTATTACTCTTGTAGTAGTGGATAACTTCTAGTCTTGCTTATGTTTCCGCTGTGTTGTGCAAAGTGTTTTGAGTGTGGGTAGCTATATCAACTTATAATACTAAAGCTGTGGCATCCGTATGTTGTGGGGCCCCGGCCGGACCCATATTATACGGTCATTACAGGGGAGGTGTTACAGTGGCCTTGCCGGTCTATTTCTAGGTGGAGATCGAGGTCTTGGAGGCCTCATTTGCCGGAACAAGACAGGGGGCTGACAACTGTGGTTAAAAATCCTCCCTCGTTGAGGCATAGGAGGATGATGACGATGTTTGTGATGAGGCTTGACAAACCGGTCATGCTGATTAATCAGCTCTTATCCTAAAGAACTATCTTTATGCTGCCTTTGCACGACTTGAGTTAAGATACAAACTATGGATTGGTCGCCTCTCCTTTGATAAAATGATTCGGTACATTGATGAGCTCTTGTAGAAACTCGAAGACTTCTTGCTCTATTAAAACATGAAGAGCTCTTCCTAAGGACCACAAATGAATCCACAAATTTCTTCTTTGAACCTGTCAATATAAAAATCAATAGTCTCAAATACCCGTTGCTTTAACTAAATGAGGGTGTGTGGCCCGCTCTTCCTCTTCCCAAAGGTTCCATACCTCATCAAGAGTTCTCTTCTCAATTTCCTAAAAGAGTAGATCTGTAGGATCAAACGCTTACCTAACTGTACCAAATGCCCAGACTATTAGAAAGGGTGCCCTTAAGGAAGCAGCAAAGCGTCACAGGTCAAGTGAAGAAATGCTGGACCCAACAATCCCCCTAGTGTCCAGCACAACCTGCCAGCTCAGAGGTGGGCCCCACATGGATCAGAGGTGGCGCACCACATGGATCAGAGGTGGAGCACCACATGGTCGCGACCGCCCGACCCGCCACACCCACACAAGTATAGAGAAAGTTCGGGATTTTATTAGCGCCCCCGATCTCGAACCCATGACCTCCTCTGATACCACTTGTAGTATCAAGCGCTTACCTAACTGCTCCAAAAGTCCGACTGTTGGAAAGGGCACAACGTTTTTCCCTTAAGGAAGTAGCAAAGCACCACAGGTCAAGTGAAGGAATGCAGGACCCAACAAGATCGACTTTGGAGGAAACTTGCAGAACCATTTTATAGCCTTCCGCTCAAAGGACATTAAAAATAGTTTACAACGAATACCATCTGAGAAGCTCAACAGAGAAATTGCAGACAAGAAAGCTCGGAGGTGATGTATGAGATCTTCTCTCCTTGAAAAAATGGTAGAGATATGGTTCTCTATATCCTACAACGACAAACATATAGCACTATGGGAAAGTTTTTATACCACAAAAAAATACCTTTTCCATTTCATCCACTTCAGTAACTTTGGCCGCACGGAAATTAAGAGCCTCTTCCTTTTGATGCCTAGAATATAAAAAATAAACTTTAGAACTTAGCAATTGCCACAACTGACAATATGAGATTAAAAAACTGTAGCAGAAAACATAAAATGTTCAATAAAAAAGCTTACAGAATGATTTTTTTAATCAATCTCAAAGAAGTAAAAAAAAATGTCCAAGTATTCATGAACTATGCAAATGTGAAGACATGTCAGCAAATAAAAAGAGATAAGCAGTACGCAATTGCTTGTGCAACTGCCATAGCAAATGTCAGCTGTAAAAATGGGAATTCATTTTTTTGTTAATTCACTACATCTGTTTCCACGGAGAAAACAATAATTTGGCATTGGAAGAACATATGCCTTTAAATTAAATGTTTATTATCCAGAATTAAAAATTAAATATTATATTACCGTTCTTCATCGCGCAGATGGAAAGGAGAAAGTTGATTGTGCTAATTCTACATTTGCTATTATTTGTTCTTAATACTTGTTTTATTAATTGAGTATTTGATGTTGAGACTTAGCCTATTCTACTAATGTATTATAGTAGTTTGAGTATGGTATAGCCAACTGGATACAGTTTTTTTATCTGAGCTTAAAATCAAATATTAAACTACTGTTCTCCATCGCCCAAGTGGAAACAAGAAAAACATTTAACTCACTCGGTTTATTACTAAATTATTCTAACTCTGTATCTTTTGTTCGGCTGTGTTATGTTTATCTTACACTGAGTAATAAAGTGTCGTTTAAGAATTCAACAAACTCATTTAAACAAAGCAATTAAGATGAGGTCAGTCAATCAATATAAGTCAGCCACAGTGATATGAAAAAAAGAGATGTAGCCAAATTACGCAAGCAGAATTATCAAGCAATACATAAAAAATAGTAATGCTTGTAGTAAAACTGAAATCAAAAGGAGAACGAATAACAAAATGGAACAAATCTAACCTATTATCTAGAATACGCTTCTCTGCCTTTGAGGAAGAGTTTGTCAAGGATTCAGCCAGAACTTTGAGCTTGTCGACCTGCAAATTAACGATAGCTAATCTTAAGCAAGAACCTGCTTATAGCTGCAAAAGGACAATTTTTTAATAACAAAGGCAGAACAAATTAGTAGCAAAAATTATTTGTTAATAGAATTTACTATATAGTCAAATTTACCATCTTTTTCCATTACTTCAAGGAAGATCTTTCCAAGACTGACAAAGAAAAGTGTCATAAAAAGAAGACATTTGTTGAAAAAGAATTCTTTACAAAAAACTACAAAAGCGCGCACACACACAGATACCCCCCCCCCCTCCTAAACACACGCATTAAAGATACCAAATGGTGTTTTGAGTTCCCAGAGTTGAAGATTAATTCAAGGTACTGATTACTATGAGCAAGTCAACAAGACTGCTACTATGCTAGTACCTACAACACAATTTATAAGCGTATGACATTATTTCCATGCCAATGAGGTACAAAGATAAACCCTAAAGGAAAGAATATTGCAGTACCAAGCTGTATACATCACAAAATTCCAAATCAGTCAGTTGTAATGTTATTTTAAAAATAAAAGGATACTCTAATACCAAGCTTCTTGGATCAACAATACTAATTGGGATTTCAATTATCCTACTCAGATACAAAGAGGAAAAAAATCAGCGCTCATACATCTTTACTTCTGCCAAGGGCTTGGAGTATCACCAAAAACAAAGCCAACAAGGTAACAGGTGTGGAGTCCCTACAATGATACACTTGTCGTGCTTATTTGAAACTAGCACATTCATAATGCTCAGATTTTTTTTAATCCAGCTAAATGAAAGTAGTGACCTTTTCTAATATTATCATTAAGTTTATTGAACAATTTCTTCATGACTAGTCTCCATGCTCAGTTGAATTTTTAATCATATATCATTGCCTAACTAAAATTTGATTTTGTAGCACGACTATCCGGAATGAAAATTTAAAATATCAAAGAAACTCTTAGAATTTATTAAGTGGAACGTCTTAGGCGTAAACAATATATAGTGCGTGAATCTGCAATTGGATTTAAAATTTTCATGATAAAGCATGGTGATCAGTTGACTTTGTTACATTAATTAGCATGAGTCCATAAAACAGGTTATTGTATGGAAATCTCTGCTTCCTAGATTCCTTGTACAATTAAACAAAACTTAATTAAGAAATAACACACAAAAATCGGATTTCAAAAACGCAAAAATATGACATTGCATTATGGGTGTCTAATGTTCTCCCACTGAAGTCTAAGATATTTTTGACAGCACTTCAAGAATGCACAAGTGTTGTTGGTCCACCACCTTGACATATATAGAGCTACTTTTATATGAGATGCCATACAAGCTCAGGATTTGAAAATGTGTTTACTTTATTGGAATATGAAGATATAGCTCTAGCAGCGTACCTTCTGAGAATGGATCTCAGGTGAATCACCAGAGTTTATGGTTTTCTTCTTTAGTAGTAAGGCCTCTATTGTGGAGCAAAGACGAACTTCTGCAAGTGCCTCTTTTAGAGCCTAAAAATCACCAAAAATAGCATTCTAGTTTGAAAATTTGAACGTAACAAATAAGTAGAAGAGATGTTGTATGCTAATATTTTTTATATTAATAATATGCACTACAGATCACCAAAGCACCTGAAAACCTAAAACAATGCATAAACAAACAAGAAATATGTTTTAGGCATATATAAGAGAACAAGCAAAGATGCTCATATTATATATGCTCAAGTAAAAACACACTCCCTAAACTCATGAAGGCGCTTTCGAGTGTTCTTTAAAAACATCCTAAAAGTTAAATGCATTATTTTCCTTGGCATTGAAGCTAACCTTTCGGCATAATGCAATATTCCTAATAAGACGAACATAGATAATTGAACAGGATGCCGATGAGGAATCCATTGATAAAGCTAGAGACACAACTCTAACAAGCGCAACCAATTTAGGTCAATGTTATGGTTGTTCTATGAAAGAAACTGTGACATCGCGTAAATTGTACAGATATGTTTTATTTATATGTTTATAGTCTAATTCATGTGTGTACACCAAGGTAACAACACTAATTAGACTCAAGTCAAAAACAAAATCGGGACTGAAGTGTTGTTTGAGTAATACCGGTTGGAAGAGTGAGGGTGACCGGCTGGGGTTTGTTTAGACCAGCTCTAAGAGGTCAAAATGGGGCGTGTCATGCTAAGGGGAAGCGGTGCTCTCGGTAAAGATGAGAAAACAACGCCATCTAACTCGTTCTTCTCCCGATTACGCCCGACAGAAGACTCGCCCGACGGAAGAGCTGCCCGACGCCGATCGCTCCAGAAACCCCATATCTCCTTCGTTTCCCTCGATTTTTCTTCCTAAGGTAAGATAATCTCTTCCTCACAACTCCTTTTGAGTTTTGTGTAGATTTGAGACTCCGTTTGTTGAGGTTAAAATTTCTAGGTTAACCTAAAAACTCATATGTTCACTTAAGCTTTCTCCTCTTGAGTTTCAGAAGATTATTAGGGCTTATGTGGTTATGTTCTTGCATGCATCATTTTATGAACCCTAATCTATTTTCCCCATGTATTTAGAACATGCCATAAAGGCATCTCTAATGTTTACACCATATAAATTACCAATTGATCAACTCATAGTGATTATTTTCCTTAGGACATGAATTCTCAAGGTAGAGAAAGAGGAAATGAGTAACGCAAGGAGAAGGGCAAAGAAAAGGTAGGAGGAAATGAACAACGCAAAGATAAAGGAAAAGAGAAAGTGGGAGTGAGTTCTTCTTTCCTATAATTGCATATTATTTTGCTCTCTTTATGACTCATGTTGTGCTCATACATTAGGGTAGATCAAGAAAGATATAAAAAGGCAAGTAGTTATAAGTCAAATCGATATAAAGACAAGTAAACAATGTAAACAAGGGTCAATACGTGATTAAGCCCCCAAGAAAAATGTAAGAATAAAAGAAAAAAAAGAACACTTCAATAATGGGCTATAAGAAGAGTTAACCCAAATTGCAAGATGGGGAGAATAACCTTCCTTCATCGTGCGAGTTAAGGGCACGAATAGTAATATGAACGTGCGAGACAAGGGCACGAGAAGAATATTACATCATAAGTGTGAGACAAGGACACATAATTTACACTTTATATAACCCATGCTTAAAAGTGAATTAAGTATAATATAAGTTAAAATAAAGATTATGAATAAGAAAGACAAGTCATTATAGGACTACATACAAACAAAAAGATACAACAAAGAACTATGCAAGACAATAAGAATTGATCATAGAAGGAAAAGTAAGAATTCATATAATCCTTTGACTAATAAAAAATAAAACTAAACAGGTCAAGGAAGAGACGGTTCCAACCACCAGTAGTCAGCGTCGACCATGTTCTCCTCGCCCGGAGAAGAGGTATCGACTTTGGGATGAAGTTGCCTCAGCAGTGTTCGGCATCCTGGATGATCACAGGTCAAAGTGCTCGGACCTAGAGTGTCCTCACGAGGAGTTTCAGTTTTATTTCATGCAGTGTCTATAGTTCTACTTATGATACATGTGTATGTACATGCTGTATGTTTTGAGTCAGTCCTGTTTATATGTATAGCATTGGTAAACCCCCTTTTGATGTATGTTTAGGGCTACTTTTTGGACGGATGTACTTTGTATCCAAAGCTTTAAATGAAATGAAATGATTTTATTCTGTCATGATATTTTACTTCTCGTACTCTTTCGTATACTGCTGTACTCTGAATGTCCTTACCTTGCTCATTATGAAATGCTTAAGTTACAGAAATAACCACTGGAACTATTTAAGAAATAAACTCACTTGACAGGATATTAAAATGCTCTGCAGCATTGAAGCTCTCGCCGCCCCTTTACACGCTTCTGCGAGTCCTCTTTAATGCGTTGACGGGAATCTCAAGCGAGAACTCTGCCTTCTACTAGCTATGAGATGTCTCCCTGTGAACTCCATTGTCGCAGAACTCATTGATCCAGCTCGTCAAGATCACATAAATCCAGAAGTAGCAGAAATCGTTGATCCCATGAGCTCGGTGATCCATCCCAAGCAATTCTCGCCGATCCAGTGGACTCAGGCGTTGTCCAAACTCGTCTGTTCCGCTTCTCTCATGTAGTACTCGTTGATCCATCTCGCGAGTTTGTGGGTTCCAGCGAGATCCTATCTGCGTGAGCACCACTCTACAAATCACAATCGACGGTCTCGAGCACTATTTAGTGAGTCTCCCTCGCTTCCCGCCAGTGCATGTGAGTTCCTCCTACGAATCCCATTGCGTCTTTCTTCAAAACCCTGCTACTGTGATCGTTGCCACTCTCCTGAATCATTCTCACGAGCTCATAAGACCTCACCAGCCCCTCCGCGAGTTCTACTGCAACCCTGAATTTTCCTATTTGCTCCAGCGAGCTCCACCATAAAGTCGTCGTCTCTCTTTTCGTGCTCACCAAACTTATTTTCAACTATGTCCAATCCACCACTTCCTCCTACTCCCACCAAAAATGTGCCTCCCACAATCATTTTTAGTGCCTTTGGAAATCTCGACACGGCGACAGAATTAACTGGACTCAAATATCCAGATTGGAGTGTCTCCTTCACCTTTCTCTTGCAGCCTCAACGCAAAGGCCATCTCATAGACACTCCTCCTGACCTCGAGTCTCCCACATATGTTGATTGGGACACCAGTGATGCTCTTATTTGCAGCTAAATTGCAAACAACCTTTCTGATGCATGTTTGCCCATCATCCGCTATGACAACAATGTGATGGCAGCATGGAATCCTCTTGCTGCCCTTTTTCCAAGGCTATCAAAACTTCTCGCGCATACACCTTGTATTATGATCTTTTCGCTTAGACAACACACTCTCCTGATCCTGCATATCAGGAAGTTCAATCTCTTAGGGCGGAACTTCTCCAACATCGGCTCTTCTCCGTTGACCTTGCTAAATAGTAGAAATTTTTTTAGGAACTCCTGGTATTCTAATATGATGTAAACTAATTTTAGGGTTTTGAAAATTGATGTTTTGATGCGATCAATTTTAAATTTGAATGTTGGCCGAGTGTGCCAAAATCAAATTTAGCGTGCGTAATCAAACTCGTCGATATGAACTGTAAGAAACTCGTTAATTTTTGTTCGGGATGAAATTTTAAGTATTTTACGAGTTGAATTTTCCACAAAATTAATACGGTCACAAGCAAACCATAAGAAATAATTTATGGATAACAACAATTAAGAGTAATTTGAACATCCGAGGCAAGCTGTTAATTATTTAATTAGAATGCATAAATTTAAAGCTAGTTAATACGAGCAAGGATACGGGCAATGATATCGTGAGGGAGGACAACCCGTTCCGAAGTTTTTCATGCAGCAGAGAGGTTGAGAACTGTTGTCATCGACGACTTGAGAACAACAATAATTCTGGATGAGTTGCCGGAATGGTGGGCGGAGTCGATGACAACTGGTAGGAGAGTCAACCTTTGATGATCGCCGGAAGAGGAGGTGCAGTTGACGGCGACCAAGCAATAGTCGGTGGTTGAGGTGCGCTGAGTCGAAATGGTGGACCTTTCTGTTGGTGGCTTTGCAGGGAGGAAGTGTTAGAGTTGGAGCCGTCTGAGGGCAGACAAGTCACGGGAAAGTTTTCTCCGATTGCGGGCTGGTCGGGGACGACAGAGGAGTTTCAGAGCGGGGAAGATGGTGAATAGGGTTCCCGAAAATAGAGAAATGAAAACAGTTTCGTTTCTCTAAAAAGTCCGGTGCCCTGTACTGTTGGCTATTTCTTTTTAAATAGGGAAGGACAATTTAACAGGATGATTTAATTTCCCAATTATTTCCTTCCCAAAGAGCTCCATTCCAATACTCAACCCCACGTGAATAATTTCCAAATAAATTTCTTTTCACTCAAAATCTTTCAAATAACTTCCAAATAATTTGAATATATATATTTTGAATTTGGCTTTTTCCTCCAATTTATTTTTATGCATTTTAAAATAATTTATGCTTGTCTTTTTCGTCCTAACTACTTAAAATTACTGGACCTTTTATTCAAGGTCTCATGGGTGGTCAAACCAACGAGCCAAACAATTACAAATAAACACAGATGAGCGAAAAAACATAACAATAAATGAAAGCATAATAATAAAAGATTCACGACGCATGATGATGATATGCATATTTGGATGCGATGGAGAATGTATCATGATATCTTCTCCAACTTACAGATTTCTATGAGATGATGCGCCAACAGATCTTGGGAAAATTGATCATGTCCCCTCCACCCACCGATAATTTTGCTCATTCAACTGGTTGTGGAGCTCAATGTGGACCTGAAGGGTGCTTGCACCGAGGTGGTGGGGGACCTCTTCCGCTTTGCTCCCATTGTAGGCGGCTTGGCCATCTTGTCGAGAAATGCTTTGTGAAGCATCCACACCTCTGTCCTCAGACCCATGTTAGTACTACTGCCTTGAGCGTTCTGTATCACCATCAACCTCACCACCAGAGTACGAACGCTGGTTCTCTTCAACAGATATTGATTCTCTCATCAATGCCTCTAAGCAACCTGCCTCAATTTCCACTTCGTCAGGTAGTATGCTGTTACGTGCCTATTTTGGTGGGTTGTCGGAGCGCGGCGGGGGGAGGATACAAGAGATTAAATCCCTAGAAATGATGGAGGAGATGAGAGAAGATGAAAACCCTAGAAGAGAGATGGAGAGAAGAGAACTAGAAGAGAGAAAATTAGAGAGATAAACAGAAAGTTGATTATAATTTCTTGCATGACTACAATGACCCAATGAGTCCCCTTAAATAGAACTCATAATGACATACTCGTAAATACAATAGTAGACGTGTGAATAAAAATACTACGACGCTAAGACTACGACTCGGCTAGATAATAACGACTCGTCTCAATACATAAAGGCTCGACTAGATAACATAAACAAGCTTATCGATATAACTACTAGATAACTTGCGGAGAATCTGTAACACTTCATTCGTCCTTCAAAACAAGCTTGCTCTCAATTCGTGCACCATGCGAGGGGCCGGATTAGCTGGTACCTTGACCTCCCTCCAGAACAACGCGCGGTAACGCGTATCAGCGGTGGTGGCGTCGGTGAGGAGCGGATGCGTCATCAGGAAAATGGGCGGCATATGGAACGGCTTCGGCGGGGCCGCTGGAGGGTCTGTGAGCCGCAACCACACGGAGGTCGGAGGGATAACGGCCAGCAGCAGGAACGGATCCGTAGGGGTCACTGGTACACGGATCGACAAAAGAGGCAGCGATGTGGCCGGTGGGAGCGACAAGGCATGGGCCGGCGGAGCAAGAACCGGGAGAGGAGGCGGTAAGATGGACGAAGGAGGCAGCAAGGCAGGGGACGACATAGTAAGAACCGGTAGAGGAGGCGGCGACAACGATGGTGGTGGCGGCGGTGATGGCGGTGATGTGGCCGGAGGGGGCGGCAATGTCGGGGTTGGCGGAGTAAGAGGCTACAAAGGAGGCGGCAACGGTGGCGACAACAACGACGGTGGCGGTGGCGACGACAGCGACGACTGCGGTGGCGGCGGTGCGTCATGAATGACGGAGGACGGTGGCGACACCATCATTGGAGGGGGAGGAGACAAGTCCAGCTCCAGTGATGGTGGTGACAGAAAAACCACTAATGAGTCGTGAGACATGCGGAGGTAACCGAGCTTGAGGTCGAGCTGAGCATCGACGTGGACGAGGCGGGCCTCCCGATGAGCAATATGACGGTTCAGCTTGGCTAGGGTGGCGAGGAGCTTAATGCGGACAGCAGCGCTAAGCGACATGATAGAAAAGTGGGTTACTGAATTAACTAATTAAATAATTAGTTAATTATTAAGAGAAGGGGCGGTGGTCTCTAGGAAATAAGGGATGGGATGCCAAAATAAAAAAAAGAGAGAGGAGATTGGCGTGGGGCAGCTGGTTCTGGGAGAGGTAAGGGAAATGAAATTAAAATAAAAATAGAAGGGATGGGATGTCAGAACAATAAAAAAAAGAGGCGGGGTTGACGTGGGATAGTTGGCTCTCGGAGAAAAAGTAACGAAAAAGGAGTGGAAAGATTGGGGCCAGGGAAAGAAATATTAAAAGAAAAGAAGAAAGAAAGGGATGAGAGAGAGCGGTTGTGGGTCCCAGGATAAAAATAAAAGAGAAAAGAGGGGTAGCGTGAGGTATGAGATTTGTAGAATATAATAAAATAATGAGGTGAGATTGTTTTGGGCAGGCGGGTTGATCGAAAAAGGGGCATGACTGGGAATTGAAACAGCAGACCCTGTCGGAAAAGCGAGAGGCGCGATGTCGGTCGTTTGCTGCTGCGGAACGAAGCAGATGGTCGGGATCTGGCGCTTGGAAACTTCCTTGTCTTCTCGCTCATCGAGAAATATAAACAACCGTCGCTCGTTGCGGCAGATGGCTCTACTGCTCCAGTTTTTGAATTTGGAATTGTGACTCAATGCTCTCTCACGACAATTATAATGCTCTATCTCATTTTTCTCTACTGCTTGTTATTTTTAGGACCTTCACTCACAGATGACGATTGCTACTGGGACTAAACGTAGTAGTTTCTACTACCTTGACGATTTCCCCACTTTCTCTGCACGTGCCGTCTCCACTTTGTTGCTTCAGTGGCATTGTCGTCCTGGACATCGGCCGATGTGTCTCCTCCACCGGCTCATGGCATCTTTAAAGGCCGACTCGACTTTAGAATGTAACGCTCGTTAATATGGAAAGCATCATCATAATCCTTTTCCTGCCGAACTATGCACAAGTTCTGTTCGTCCTTTTAACCTTGTTCATTCAGACATCTAGGGTCCTAGTCCCACCAAGTCTGTTGGTGGAGGTAGTCTATGCTTTGTAAATATTATTGATGATTTCTCTAAATGTATTTGAGTGTATCTTTTAAAGCAACAATCTGAACTTTTCTCTGTATTCTCAAATTTTTTTAATGGAACTATCACTCAATTTGGTATGTCGCTCAAAATTATTCTAACCAATAATGTGAAGGAATACATTAGTCAACAGTTCTTATTTTTTTGTACCTACAATGGTATTATTCATCAGACTATTTGTACGCATACGTCTCAACAAAATGCGGCAGTCAAAAGGAAGAATCATCATCTCCTCAATGTTACTCAGACATTCTGTTGGAACACCCTATTACTGATTTGGGTCAGGATCACTATGTCTCTTAGGAAACCTGTTTTGACCTCATTGTATAGATCTAAAGGTCAAGTAGAATTGAGTCTAAGGGTTATTAGTTAGGTTTGGAAGCTGCCCTCAAGACCAAGATTTTCAGTTTCAGAAGACTAAGTCATTTCGTCGAGCTCAGTACGACGAATCGTCGAACTCCATTCGACGATCGTTGAGCTCACTTCGACGAGTCGTCGAACTCTATTCGACGATCTCTGAGCTCAACTTCATCAAGTCGTCGAACTCCATTCGACGATCTTCGAGCTCAGTTCGACGATCTTGACTCCAGTTTGATCCTCTATCTCTGAGCTCAGTTCGACGATAGTTGAGCTCAGATCGACGATCTCTGTTTCTGTCTAAGTCCAAATCTCTGAGCTCAGTTCAACGATAGTGGAACTCAGTTCGACGTTTTCTCTGAAGAGTTCAACGATTTTCAAGATTCAAATTCAGACAGTTAAGGAATTGCTGTCAACATTTAATTCAAAGATCTTGTAGCCGTTTTTCATTTAATCTGTAGCAAGTTTCAAGAAATTATCAAGAAATGTTTTATTGGACTTTCCTCCAGAAGACAAAAGCAATTAAACAAGTAATTAATGACAGACTAACGGTTATCTTGGACAGAGGATCATTTCTATTCAGACACAAAGGAATAAAAGATAAGATTTTTCATCCCTGAACAAGAAGATATAGAAGAAGAACAAGAAGTTAGAAAAATATTCTCTGCAACAACAATTCTCTGCAACAACAACTCTTACAACACAACAGTTACACAAGAGAAAGAAAGAGAGATGCTGAAATCTTCAAAGATTCATACAAGAACACCATCACCAAAGGAGATCAACAAACTGAAATCTTCAGATCTCTTTTGATTCAAGTGTTCAAAGGCCATCATCATTCAAGAACTCCAGACACCTCACATTTCAGTTGCTGCTGAAATCATCATTTGCTGGAGATCAATTTTCTGAAGGCCTATCACCATACTGCAAAGCTTCACTTCCTGAACAACTACAGATCTCAGAGGGAGCTTTGACAACATCCACTATCTTCTCTCTGACTGTTGACTGAGAAGATCTTCTCATCCCTCTCTCACTCTGCTGTAAAGGGTTTTTCAAACTCCCTTCAAAAGTTTGTGTTTGGTTCTTGAGCACCTTATCAAAAGCTCATTGGTGGCAAGACACTTGATCAAAAAATCTGGTTTGGTTTTTGAGCACCTTATCAAAAGCTCATTGGTGCCCAGGACACCTGATCAACTCATCCTGCAGTGGATTCCTACCTAGGGTGGTAGAAGAGTGGATGTACCCAGGTTGATTGGGGAACCACTATAGCTCCTTGTGTCATCTGGTTGCTTACTTTCTTTTTGTTTCTGGATGTGGTTTGTGTCTAGATTGCATTGTGATTGCTTCTGTGTTTAGATTACTTTTTATTATTTGCTTCCCTGTTCACTTAGAATTACAACAACTGCTGTAAAAGTTCTTAGCAAGCACCATACTCTATTCACCCCCCCTCTAGAGTATATCAGATCTAACTTGCAATTTCAATTGGTATCAGAGCAAGGTTGGTTAAAAATACCACATCTTCCAGCTTGGTTAAAAATACCACAACTCAGTGGTTGCACAGGCTAACACCTGAACCCAAAGATTCCTATAGTTAGATCTGCTTGTTTTGATTTTGTTATTATGATTATTTCTTCACAAAATATGGCCTAAAACAAAGATTATGCTAGCACCAGACCTCCAGTGTGCAATCTATCCAAGTTTACACTTTGGAAGGCAAAGATTAGACTCTACATGAATTCTACTGATGATGACATCTTCAATTCTGTTTTGAC
Source organism: Platanthera guangdongensis (assembly GCA_039583875.1). NCBI lineage: Eukaryota > Viridiplantae > Streptophyta > Magnoliopsida > Asparagales > Orchidaceae > Platanthera > Platanthera guangdongensis. The sequence goes on from CM077155.1 coordinate 2,426,272, forward strand.
AGTGTGTCCAAGACCTCCAGAGAACACATGCACAAATGTTGTTCCACCTCCCTCAGGAACAGATGCTGACATCAAGAAATGGAAAGTTGCAGATGCAAAAGCTATGAATATCTTAGCCCAGACTATGTCTGATGACATTTTCCAAAAGGTGTCTAAATGTAACTCAGCAAAGGAAATCTGAGATAAGCTATCTGAGATAGTCTCAGGATCTGCTGATAAAAGAAAAGACAGAATATCTCACCTCATAACCCAATATGAGAACTTCAAGAAAGGAGAAGCTGAGTCAGTAGCAGAAATGTATAATAGACTCAGTCTGATAGTCAATGAACTGAAAACTTTGGATAAAGAGATCTCATTGACTGTGCTAAATGATAAAATCCTAATGTGCTTCCCAAGCACTTGAGACTCAAGGATCTGGCCAATCAAGGATGCCAGAAGTCTGAATGAGATTACAACAGAAGCTCTCTTGGGCAAGCTCAAGTCTTATGAGCTGCTCATCAAAAATAGAGAAGAAGAGCAGAAGGCTGCCTCACCAGCCACAAGAAAGGAAAAGTCAATAGCTTTCTAAGCCACTGAAGATCAGCCTGAAGACAAGGTCACAGGCAATGATGAGCTGCTTAGTCTACTGGCCAAAAGATTTTACAAAATGGCTAGAAAGCACTTCAGAAAGAGATCATAGAAAGAGCATGACAAGCCAAGGTATGATAAATCAAACAATAAAGAAATTGTTTGCTTTGGTTGCAGGAAACCAGGCCACATTGTGTCTGACTGTACAGAGAACAAAAACAAGGACAGAAAGGACAAGAGAGAAAGAAGAAAAGACAAGGACTTCAAGAAGAATAGCAATGACAAACCCTCCTCAAGCAAGAACAGACACACAAGGAAGGGATTTGTTGCTGAATCTTGTAGTGAGACTGAAGAGTAATCAGAAGCTTCATCCAGCTCAAGTGATGATGAGGATGATGCTGAAGAAAAAAATTCTGCATGATGGCTATCAATGCCTCACAACACAATGCTGATGCAGAAGATTCAGAGTCAGACTCAAAGACTCAACTTGAAGAGGATCAGGTGAAAAGTTCTTTTGATTTTAATTCTGAGAACTTTAAGTATGAATTTAAAGCATTGTGTTTAGACCTATTAAAATCTGAGAAGGAAATTATCTCTCTCAGAAATCAATTGTCTGAACATAGTACCTTAAAATCAGAAAACCTCAAACTCTCTAAGAAGTTGGAGTGCTGTAGGGAGCAGATAGCTTCACTGAAAAGTGAGCTATCAGAGGCCAAAAAGCTTGAATAATCCCTTAATGGGAGAAGCATCAAGCTAATGGACATCACAAGCACATTGAACTCTAGATTCAACAGTACACTGGGCCTGGGTGCTTCATCCAGCCAACCTATAGTACTAACAACCCCAATTAAGTTTATTTCTGATAAAGGGAAGAGAGTTGTAGAGGTAGCTAGGAAGAATTCTGACTTACCCAAGAAATCAAGTGTTCAACAGAAACCGTCGAACGGAGCTAGACGATCGTCGAATGCAGATCGACGATCTCAGGCAAAATTGTCGAACTCAGGTCGACGATCTCTAAACCCTGAACTCTGCCACAGTCGATCGTCGAACGGAGCTCGACGATCTGACCCAAGATCGTCGAACGCAGCTCAACGATCGTCGAGCAGAGATCAGAGATTTGAAAACTTTTTCAAGGGTAAATCAAACTCCAATCCTAGGGGTCCTTCATCCAGATTTAACCCTTATACTGAATGGATAATACCTCCAAGGAGATATCATCTTGAAGGTTATAAGAGTCAACCAGGGATGTCATTTATTTCTGAATTTAAAGGTTATCAACCTAGGCCCAAGGTAAACTGGGTCAAAAACAAGTAAATTATTTTATGTGCATGTGAAGACCTATCCAACATCAAACAACAATGATATCTGGATAGTGGGTGCTCAAAGCACATGACAGGAAACAAGGACAACCTCACATCCTTTAAAGCCAAGCTTGGACCCAAAGTCATATTTGGTGATTCAAACTTTGGACTGACTAAAGGAAATGATGCAGTTCAGATTGGCACAGTCACATTCAAGAAAGTAGCCTATGTGGAAGGACTGAAGCACAACTTGATCAGCATCAGTCAGCTATGTGATGAAGGCTACCAGATGACTTTCAGCAAATCCTTATGCAGGATCAAATCAGAGGACAACACAACTGTGTTGACAGGTAAAATGAAAGGTAACATCTATTTAGTATACTTTCTTTCAACTGAAGTAGATATTTGCCTGTTTAACTCTGTTAGTAGATCTAATGTATTATGGCGTAAGAGATTAGGGCATATAAACCTTAGAACCATCGCTAGGCTATCCAAGGACAACCTTGTTAGAGGACTACCTTCTGACCCCTAAAAGAAAGAAGGACTCTGCAGGACTTGTCAATTAGGCAAGCAAACCAAAAATAGTTTCAAGTTACTTAATAAGAGTGATTCACCTAGGATTTTGTATCCGTTACACATGGATCTTTTTGGACTCATTACAGTACAAAGCTTAGGAGAGAAATCTTATACTTTAGTGGTTGTAGATGACTTCTCTAGATTCACATGAGTGTTCTTTCTGAGGAAAAAGTCGGATAACTTTAAGTGTTTGACAGAGTTTCTCAAATGCATACAGACTGAGTTCAATACTCACATTGCCCTGATCAGAAGTGATCATGGGACAGAGTTTGATTCTCTTCTTATGCAAGAGTTCTGTCAGAGTGAAGGGATCAGACACACTTTCTCAGCTTCTAAAACTCCTCAACAAAATGGGGTACCTGAAAGGAAAAATAGAACCATTATTGAATCTGCCACTACATTGTTGTCGGATGCTCACCTTCCTCTATTTTTTTGGGCAGAGGCAGTGAACACCTCCAACTATGTGTTGAATAGAAGTTTAATACATAAACTGAAGTGCAAGACTCCCTATGAATTACTCAAAGGGAAGAAACCTAAAGTAGATTACTTTAAAATTTTTGGTTGTATCTGTTACATGCACAATAATGACAAGAAATACTTAGCAAAATTTCAAGCTAAAACTGATGAAAGAGTGTTTTTGGGATACTCCATGATCAGTAAGCCTTATAGGGTATATAATAAATCAACTCTTAAAATTGAAGAATCTGTGCATATATCTTTTGATGAATCTAACATGTCTTTCAAAGAGAAGAACACTTCTACCATAAAACCTTTGCAGGTACATTCTCTTGCTGAAGACCTAAACAGATTACAAATCATTCAAAAAGAGGAAAGCAGTGAAGATGAAGACATTCAACATCCTGAAGAGAAACTTCTTGAATAGCCAGTTGTTGTACCACAAGAGGAAACAACAACACAGGTTGGTGAACAATCAACACCTCCTGTTGATTTAGTAACATCAAGCGACAATCCAATTTCCCAATTGATTGGAGACATCTCTGCTAGTGTGCAAACCAGAAATCAGGTCAACCAAAACCTAATGCACACTTGCTTCCTTTCTCAAATTGAACCTCAATCCATTCAAGATGCTGAGCAAGATCCACACTGGATCATTGCAATGCAAAAGAGTTGCATCAATTTGAAAGGAACAAAGTTTGGTAACTAGTACCACGGCCTAAGGATCACCCCATTGTTGGAACAAAGTGGATGTTCAGAAACAAATTGGATTATCAAGGAGTAATTGTAAGGAACAAGACAAGGCTAGTTGCTCAAGGGTACTCTCAAGAAGAAGACATAGATTATGACCAGACTTTTGCATCAGTTGCAAGGTTGGAGGCCATAAGAATCTTCTTAGCATATGCAGCACACAAAAGCTTCAAAGTATACCAGATGGATGTAAAGAGCGATTTTCTCAATGGAGATATCAAAGAAGAAATCTATGTCAGACAACCTCCAGGTTTTATCTCTCCAACTCATCCTGATTATGTTTTCAAATTGCATAAAATATTATATGGTCTCAAGCAAGCTCCTAGAGCATGGTATGAGACCCTAGCATGCTTCCTTCTGAAAAATGAATTTATAAGTGGTAGAGTAGACCAAACTCTTTTCATTAGAACTCATAAGTCTCATACACTACTAGTACAAATCTATGTAGATGATATTATTTTTGGTTCTACTGATTCAAATTTGTGCAGAAGTTTCTCCAATGTAATGCATTCCAAATTTGAAATGAGTAGCATGAGTGAGCTATCCTTCTTTCTAGGATTGCAAATCAAACAACATGCTGAAGGCATATTTATTTCTCAAACCAAGTATGCAAAAGAATTGGTCAAGAAATTTGGTATGTCTGAAGCATCTTGTATGAAAACACATATGCCTACTAATGTTGTATTAGATGCTGATGAACATGGGAAACCTATTGATCAGACAACATATAGAGCAATGATTGACTTTTTATTGTACCTTACAGCTAGTAGACCTGACATAATGTTTGCTACATGCATATGTACTAGATTCCAAGTGAGCCCTAGAGAGTCACACCTAACATTAGTAAAAAAGATTTTCAGGTATGTTAAAAGTTGTCCAAATCTAGGTCTCTGGTATCCAAAAGATTCAGCATTTGACTTAACTGAATTTTCTGATACTGATTATGTTGGATGCAGAATTGACAGGAAAAGCACCAGTGGAACTTGTCAGTTTCTTGATGACAGACTTGTCTCTTGGTTTTGCAAGAAACAAACATCTGTGTCAACTTCAACTGCTGAAGCTGAATATATGACTGCAGGTAGTTGTTGTTCACAAATCTTGTGGATTCAAAACCAACTCCTACACTATGACTACAACTTAGAGAAGTCTAAAATCTTTTGTGATAATACCAGTGTTATTTCTATAGCTCAAAATCCAGTTCTCCATATTAGGACAAAAAACATAGAAATTAGGCATCACTTTTTAAGCGATAATGTTGAGAAAAATAAAATTGAACTTCAATATATCCCAACTGATTTACAAAGGGGAGATATTTTCACCAAACCTTTGGATGAAAAGAAACATACCTTCTTCCTAAACCAGTTAGGAATGTTAGATGGAGGAAGTCTAAAATAATATCCAAGATTTTAGAACTCTAAAAATTGACCAAGACTAGACAAATATCTTGATTTTTCTAGTGTATAGAGTGTTTCTGGTCTATGAACTGCGCTCGACGATTTTCCCCCAGACCGTCGAACGGAGATCGACGCTTTCCGAAATCGTCGACCAGAGTTCAGCGCTTCTCAGATAGTGCTCAACTATCTCTCCAGGTCAGCGATCGTTGAACGAAGCTTGACGATTTTGTTCTCTGAACTATCGTCGAACGGAGCTCGACGCTCTCCAATATCGTCGAACGGAGATCGACGATGTTGATGACCTTTCAGGTTCCTTTAGAAGTCTCGATCGTCGAACTGAGTTCAACGATCTTTCCTTTTCTTCGTCGAACCCTAATATAAAACTCTTTTTTCGGCCGTCGTTCTCCCTTTGCGCTTTCATACTTTCTGCAAAAATTCTCTTTCCCTCCAAACTTCTCTACACTTGGTCGTTTGTTTGCTGATTTTTGCAGGAAACAATGACCGTCTCAGTTGCAGTCCCGACCGCCATGAAATTTGATGCAGGATATGATATAGATATGGACTCTTTCAATAACAGTGATCAGATTTTCCAAGAAATTCTAGAACTTTTCAAGGAGCAAAAGCTAGTTACTATAATGTCCACCAGAATCAAATTGGCTGCTGATGAAATCAAGGAGTGGGTCTATACTGCCCACAACCAGGACCAGAATACAGTGATTGACACAATATCTGGAACTCAGGTACCTCTGACCCCTACTATCTTGACAGAGGTTTTTCAATTAAATTCTGGAGAGCACTCTGCTGAACTGTCTGGAGAAGAATTTTCTGCTATGCTTGAGAGAATGAGACATTCAACTGCAAACCCTAGCAAACTGCTGAAGAAGAATTTATCTGTGGAGTACATATTTTTGGCTGATGTTGTAGGAAAGGTGTTACTGGCCAAACACTGAGCCCATGATACCATCTCCAGGTATCAGCTATGTTTGATGGCTGCTATTGTAGATAAGAAACAATTAAACTGGGGAGAAGTTTTCTTTGACCTGATTAAGAAAAAGATCAACAAGAATTTTGTCAACTTTGAAAGGATACTAGGGCTATTTCTTCAAAATAAATGCTCTGCTCTGCTAGTCTCAAATGGGATGCACATCAATGCCTCCAAAAGGCTCTCATGTGCTCTGTTTGGAAAGTGGGACAGACAAATAGTGAAGCCCAGCAGGCCCTCTGCAAGTGCAACTTCAGGCACAAGGACTGTTGCAGTCTCTTCCCCTCAAGTCTTTGCCCCTGCAGAAGACTTGCCTGCTGCTTCTCCTCCTCCTCCACCTCTTATTTCATCTCCTCCAGTCACCTCCACCAATCAAATTTCCTCCATCATCATTATTTCAACCCCATCTCCAACTTCTATCCATTCTCCAACTCTTCCACCAACAGAAGAACTTTTCCATCCTCTACATCAATACCCTCACCTAGAAATTGAATCATCATCTCATCTTCCATCTTTCAATCTGATAGATGATTCCTTTATGGATGATTCCACTTCATCCCCTCTTGATCTATCCTCTTCATCCACATCTTACCAACAGTTACTTCAAGATATCATTGCACAACCCTCCTTCACACCCTCTGTTTTCATTCCACTATCTTCAATTTCCACAATCCCCATATCTCAACCCTCCTTTCCCCCATACACCAGCTCTCCACCAACATCTCCAGCTGTTCCACCTTCATTCTCTACCTCTGCTCAAGTCTCTATTGAGCATGTAGATCTTCCAGCCTTAGCAGACAGACTTTATGAGCTGATAGCTCACAGGCTATCCCTCTTGTTGGAGACCTCCTTGGCTCCACTTTTAAAGTCAGTTGCAGACCTGTCTGCCAGGCTCTCCTCCCTCATTCCTCCTCAGGCAATCCTTTCATTTGTGTGCCTTGATCCAGTCCTGACTGAATCTAAGCAAGGGGAGATGCCTCATGAAGTGGATAAGTTGCATGCTGCTGCTGCTGCTGTTACTTCTATCCAAGCTCAAGCCTCAACACCTCCTGTTGCAGTTTTCTCAATGGACCTCAGGTCATTATTATCAAATTTTGATTCTATATATTTCAGCTGTCTTCCAGAGCATACTGCAGTCCAGCCATCAGAAGATCTATCTAAGACCATTGTGCCCATTTCAAGCTGTGACACCAGCTTAATTTATTCTTTTGTAAAGTCCCTTTCTGCTGCTGCCCCAGTTACTGCTGTATCTACTGCTGCTGTACCTTCCATTTCTGAGAATGTTACTTATGAAAGTTTTGTATCTGCTGATGTAATCTCCTCTGCTAGTGTTGCTTCTATTCCTCTTGTTAAAATTTTCTCAACGTGGTCAGCAAGATAGCCCAAACGCCAAATTAATATCTTCGGAACTACCCAGTTCGCACGCTGAACCTGCGGAAACCCAAGGACTAGAGGTTGCACCCAACAAAACAATGGAAGCACAAGAAGATCTTATTATGCATTCACTTCATTACAATCCGAGGCATACATAGCGAGACATGATTTCGCTAGTATTACAGCTGTAAACAGAAAGAACCAAAAAACAAGCCGGGCGGACAGAACTCCAGTCCGCCGAGACCGCGAGGTCGCCGAGACCGCCGAGACCGCCGAGACCGCCCAAGCTATGCTGCAATCCGCCGAATACCACGGAGTCCGCCGAGACCGCGAGGTCGCGCGGACAGACCGTTATTCGCCTCCTGCTGAACCCGAACTGAGGAACTCCCCTACCCGCCTGAAGCCGGCGGACAGGTTATTGAAGCTGGGAAAGTTGAAACAGAACTGACAAGCCGCAGAGCGACCTCCTGCTGAGTCCGCAGAGACCGCACACTTCCAAGCACTGACCGAAGTCACAGCCAAACTCCTGGCTCCTTGAAGTTATCCGCGCGACCTGCACACAGCAAACCGTCAGCCTGAAACAATCCGTGCGGACTGAAAAACACAGACCGCAGCACTCGCCCAACCCAAATTACTGTTCACTCACGTTACTTCTGGTTACTGTAGATGTGCCAGGGGGGTCCTATTTATAGGCCAGGTGAGGAGTGTGGTCACCGCCCATGAGATAGCGACACCGCCCCAGCCCGCGCGAACACAAAACGACTGTCCGCTCAGTCCGCGAGGACTTAGCCAGTCACCAAGGGAAACCGCCAGGAGCAAGGCAACCAATGACGAACCCTCTCCAGTCCGCCCAAGCTAAGCGGACAAGGCACCAGCCCGCAAAGCTCCAACTGCTTCAGGACAGCACCTTCTTCAATGGCAGTCCGCACCAACCCGAGGCAGTCCGCAAGACTCACACCTCAATCCGCCACAAGTCCACGACCAAAGGCAAACAGCAACAGTCCGCCCGGTCACAGCGGACTTGGCGGATACGGCGGACACCATGAACTTGACACCAAGTGTGACCAAGTCCAAAACCATCAAGGGCCAGTGCGAGCATGGCGGACACAAAGTCCCGTCCGCCAAACACCCTAGCACAGACCGCAACCAGTCCGCGAGCTCCTCGCACTTGTCCAACGCAGTAGCACCAAGCCGGACTCCAAACATCAGTCCGCCAACCGGTCTCCACAGCAAACACCTGCTGTGCCACCAGAACTTGACAAGGCCTCAGCCAAGCTCTAGGTCCAGTCCGCAACAGCCCCAACCGCGGACACACCAGTCCGCAAGGCTTCCCGCGAACTCGAACCAACCCGCCAACAGCACAAACTTGCACCCGCGACCACTGAGCAATGCACCAGTCCGCAAGCCTCTCTATCCGCAGATACCAGGCCGCACCAAACCGCGGACACCATGCAACAACCCGCTCAGAACACAGCCGGCTTCCACCAGACTTTTCACCAGGCCGCAACCTCAGTCCGCCCAGTCCGCCCAGTCCGCCAAAGCTGTCCGCACAGGCCGCGCGGCCTGTCCCGTCACCCACTTCCACTTCACAAATTTCAACACTCCCCCTTGAAGTGAGAAGTGGTGACCAAGCCCAGCAAGCTGCGCAAGCGTTCAAAGGGCCCCTTCGACAGCGGCTTCGTGAAGATGTCAGCAAGATTATCTTCACTCCGAACATGCCCGACCAGCAGAGATCCTTCCAACACCTTCTCCCTGATGAAATGGTGATCAATCTCTATATGCTTGGTCCTGGCGTGACACACTGGATTGTTTACCAGTTTGAGAGCACTCTCATTGTCACCCCGGAGTAAAGTAGGCCCTTGCACTTCTTCATGAACATCCTCTATGAGTCTCCTCAACCAAACGGCTTCCCGAGCAGCCAAGGCCGAAGCCTTATACTCCGCCTCCGTGGTTGAAACCGACACCGAGTCCTGCTTCTTGCTACACCACGAGATGCTAGCTGAACCGCAAGTGAACACATAACCTGAAGTAGACCTTCGATCATCCGAATCACCGCCATAGTCAGCATCCGTGTACCCGAGCAACGCAAACTCCGCATCCCTTCCATAGAGGAGTCCCATCTCAGAAGTCACCTTGACATACTTCAGAATTCCCTTCGCCGCCACTAGATGAGATTGCCTTGGTTCAGCCATATACCGACTTACTCGGCCAACAGCATAAGCTATATCCGGCCTTGTAATCGTCAGATAGATCAAGCTCCCAACAAGAGCCCTGAACACCAAGGGATCATTAAGCACCCTTCCCTCATCTCGTCGAAGCTTCAGCCCAGATTCCAGTGGAGTAGAGCACTTCTTCCCTTCGCCCATGCCAAACCGCTTCACAATACGATCAGCATACCCTTTCTGGCTAATGAGAATCCCGCACTCCTTCCTCTCCACTTCCAGACCAAGAAAGTGATGCAACTCTCCCAAGTCTTTCATCTCGAAGCGTATAGCAAGCTCTCCCCTGAGCCTTGCTACTTCCTCCTCCGAGTTCCCTGTGATGATCATATCATCCACATACAGCAGGACCAAGACTCTTAGCTCTCCCTTCTTCTTGACGAACAAGCTAGAATCCGAGTTAGAAGCCAGGTATCCACAGAACTGCAGGTACTCTGCAATCTTCCCATACCACGCTCGAGGAGCTTGCTTCAACCCATAGAGAGCCTTCCTGAGTTTGCAGACATAGTCCGGATGCTTCTCAGAGACGAAACCAAGCGGCTGATCCATGAAGATGTCCTTGTCAATCTCTCCGTAAAGAAAGGCATTCTTCACATCGAGTTGCCACAACCTCCATCCCTTGCTAGCAGCCAAGGCGATCACCACTCTTACAGACGTCATCTTCGCAACTGGACTGAATGTCTCCTCATAGTCTTCTCCATACTGCTGTGAGAATCCTCTAGCGACCAGGCGAGCCTTGAACCGATCAATGCTCCCATCAGCCTTCTTCTTCAACTTATACACCCACTTGCAAGTAACCGGAGTAATGCCATCAACCTTGGGCACAAGGTCCCAGGTTTCATTCTTCTTCAGAGCATCAATCTCTTCCTTCATGGCACCTTCCCACTCCTTCACTCCAGTGGCCTCGTTGAAGCTTGCAGGCTCTCGCTCATCCAGAGGACCTGCAAAGAAACAGGAGACAAAGCTCACTGCATTCCCATCACAGTACCGAGCCGGTGGCTTAACCACCCTCTTCGATCTCCGAAGACACGGCTCCTTGCTCACGGCTTCCGTTGCTTCTTCAGGCTCCACTCCTACCTGGGGCAAGCATTGAGCAGTGCTCCCCCTGCTTCCTGAGCCAGAAGGCTCAGCCTCGGAGTTCGAAGCAACAGGAGCTGCTGGAGAAACAGCAAGCTCCTCTTCCAAGCCTTCAGCAGCCTCCACCGGTGCTTCCTCAACCTTGCTACTTCCGGTAGGCTCCACCGAGCCACCTCCATATGACGTCAGCTCGTCAAAGACAACGTCTCTTGACACCACGAACTTCTTCGTCACAGGGTCCATGCACTTCCATCCCTTCTTCCGCTCATCATAGCCAACAAAGACAAGTTTCCTTGCCTTCGCATCCAGCTTTGTCCGTGAAGCATCCGGGACATGCACGTAGCAAGTTGAACCGAACACCCGAAGGTGTCCAACACTCGGCTTCTCCTTCAGCAACAGCTCAATGGGCGTCTTCATGTTGATAGGGCTGAGTGGCATCCGGTTGATAACATATGCAGCACAAGACATTCCCTCCGCCCAAAAGGACCTCGGGATATCTTTCGCATGCAGCCAGCATTTGCAGGTTTCCGTCAAATGACGGATCTTCCGCTCCGCTACCCCATTTTGTTGTGGAGTGTGAGCACATGTAAGCTCCCGTTGGATCCCGTGCTTCCTGCAGAAGTTAGAAAACTCGGAAGAGACAAACTCTCCCCCGTTATCAGTTCGAAACTTCTTAATCCGCAAGCCAAGCCGGCCTTCTACCAACTCCTTGAACTCCACGAACAAACGGAAGGCATCCGACTTCTCCTTTAAGAAGTACACCCAAGTATACCTTGAGTAGTCATCAACCAAGACAAGCATGTATTTGCTTCCACCAAGGCTGGCAGTAACAGTCGGTCCCATCAGGTCGCCATGAATACACTCCAATGGTTTCTTGCTCCTTGTTTGAGATTTATCAAACGGAAGGCGATGTGCCTTACCGTATTGACAGCCCGCACAAACATGCCCATCACCAAAGGAGGACAACATCGGCAACCCCCTCACCAGACTTCTACTCGCCATTGCCTTCAGCTTGTCCATGCCAACATGCCCCAGCCTCTCATGCCAGATAGCCGCACTATCATTGGCCCTCATCTTATCAACATAGGCACTGGTGGAAAGAACAAACAAGTTCTTCACCCTCCTCCCAACATGAGCAACATCAGCCTTTACCGCTGATACGTTGCGAAGGAACCTCACGTCTGTTGGCCCAAACAGAACGTGATACCCAGCGTCCACCGCGTTGGTCACCGAGAAGAGGTTCTTCTTCATGCCCGGCACGTGATACACACTCCTTAACGTGAGTGGCCCCTGATCACTACCCAAAGACACGACCCCCTCCTTCTCTACTGCATAAACAGTATTATCAGCAGTGATAATAGCTTCATTACCTGAGTAAGCCTGCATGGAGGTGAACTTCGACTTGTCTCCGGTGAGGTGATGACCACACCCGGAGTCGACGATCCACTCGCTGTTGAAGTCCTCAGCAGATAAGGCCCGGACACAAGTGCCCGTCATGAAAGCTCCTCCCCATTCTGCTTCTTCACTTCGTGAGCAAGCTTCCTCCTTTCCCGCAGCATGCCCAGGCTGCAGTTTGACCTTGCAGTCCCGCTTGAAGTGCCCTCGCTGATGACACCGGTAGCACTTCAGATTCTTCTTCCAGTCCTTAGGAGCATTGCTCCTCTCCGGCGGATATGAAGTTGAAGTCTCCTTCTCAACAGCGGCCTGCACCTTCTTCTTCTTCTTCCCTTCCCATCCCTTCTTCTTGCCTGAGAAGAGAGCCTCGCTGCCTTCCTGATTCAGATTCACTCCAGCCATCTGCCTTGCTAAGCTCTCCTGCGAGGCAAGCAGATTCTCCAGCTCCAGCAGAGACGGCTGAGTAGCCCACCCTTGAACAGACGTAACAAAGGCCACATACTCCTTCCGCAAGCCGCGAAAAATGTGCCTTTTCATCTTTGCCTCAGAGATAGGCTCATCAGGATCCAGCGCCGACAGCTCAGCACACAAGCTCTTCATCTTTAAGAAGTACCTGGAGATGGAAAGGTCTCCCTGAGTTGCCCTGGCCAACTCATTCTCCAGGAACTGAAGCCGCGCCACATTCTTCCTATTGAACAACTCATCAATGGTTGTCCAAATATCAGCAGCCGACTCACATCCAATGATGTGATCAAACAGTTCCGGAGAGACAGCTCTCTTCAGAACGAACTCTGCCTTAGCATTAGTTCTTCTCCAGAGCCTCACCTGTTCAGCAGTACCGAAAGCAGCAGTTACTTCCTGTCTGTCGTCTCCACCGACAACTTCCCACAGCTCCTCGCCCAGAAGATAACTCTTCATGCACGACTTCCACTTTTTATAGTTAGTCGGCGTTAAGAGTTCAATGCCCAGACCTCTTGCTAAGCTTCCTTCCATTGCAATCACCTGTTGGTACCCTTCAGCAGCTCCGAGCAACAACACAGGTTGATCACCACTCAATCACTGAGTAACAACACTGGCTGACCTCCGCTCACGCAACTGAACCTCCGCAACCTCAGGAACCTCGCTTCTGATACCATGTTAAAATTTTCTCAACGTGGTCAGCAAGATAGCCCAAACGCCAAATTAATATCTTCGGAACTACCCAGTTCGCACGCTGAACCTGCGGAAACCCAAGGACTAGAGGTTGCACCCAACAAAACAATGGAAGCACAAGAAGATCTTATTATGCATTCACTTCATTACAATCCGAGGCATACATAGCGAGACATGATTTCGCTAGTATTACAGCTGTAAACAGAAAGAACCAAAAAACAAGCCGGGCGGACAGAACTCCAGTCCGCCGAGACCGCGAGGTCGCCGAGACCGCCGAGACCGCCCAAGCTATGCTGCAATCCGCCGAATACCACGGAGTCCGCCGAGACCGCGAGGTCGCGCGGACAGACCGTTATTCGCCTCCTGCTGAACCCGAACTGAGGAACTCCCCTACCCGCCTGAAGCCGGCGGACAGGTTATTGAAGCTGGGAAAGTTGAAACAGAACTGACAAGCCGCAGAGCGACCTCCTGCTGAGTCCGCAGAGACCGCACACTTCCAAGCACTGACCGAAGTCACAGCCAAACTCCTGGCTCCTTGAAGTTATCCGCGCGACCTGCACACAGCAAACCGTCAGCCTGAAACAATCCGTGCGGACTGAAAAACACAGACCGCAGCACTCGCCCAACCCAAATTACTGTTCACTCACGTTACTTCTGGTTACTGTAGATGTGTCAGGGGGGTCCTATTTATAGGCCAGGTGAGGAGTGTGGTCACCGCCCATGAGATAGCGACACCGCCCCAGCCCGCGCGAACACAAAACGACTGTCCGCTCAGTCCGCGAGGACTTAGCCAGTCACCAAGGGAAACCGCCAGGAGCAAGGCAACCAATGACGAACCCTCTCCAGTCCGCCCAAGCTAAGCGGACAAGGCACCAGCCCGCAAAGCTCCAACTGCTTCAGGACAGCACCTTCTTCAATGGCAGTCCGCACCAACCCGAGGCAGTCCGCAAGACTCACACCTCAATCCGCCACAAGTCCACGACCAAAGGCAAACAGCAACAGTCCGCCCGGTCACAGCGGACTTGGCGGATACGGCGGACACCATGAACTTGACACCAAGTGTGACCAAGTCCAAAACCATCAAGGGCCAGTGCGAGCATGGCGGACACAAAGTCCCGTCCGCCAAACACCCTAGCACAGACCGCAACCAGTCCGCGAGCTCCTCGCACTTGTCCAACGCAGTAGCACCAAGCCGGACTCCAAACATCAGTCCGCCAACCGGTCTCCACAGCAAACACCTGCTGTGCCACCAGAACTTGACAAGGCCTCAGCCAAGCTCTAGGTCCAGTCCGCAACAGCCCCAATCGCGGACACACCAGTCCGCAAGGCTTCCCGCGAACTCGAACCAACCCGCCAACAGCACAAACTTGCACCCGCGACCACTGAGCAATGCACCAGTCCGCAAGCCTCTCTATCCGCAGATACCAGGCCGCACCAAACCGCGGACACCATGCAACAACCCGCTCAGAACACAGCCGGCTTCCACCAGACTTTTCACCAGGCCGCAACCTCAGTCCGCCCAGTCCGCCCAGTCCGCCAAAGCTGTCCGCACAGGCCGCGCGGCCTGTCCCGTCACCCACTTCCACTTCACAAATTTCAACACCTCTTTCTACTGTTGCTGCCACAACTGCTGTCACTTCTGTTTCTCCTGCTCAATTACAACAACAGAAAGACTATCTGAAAAGGATTGATGCACTGTATGATGAACAAAGCTCAGAAAGTGATCAATATAGGACTGATTCAGATGACTCTGCAACTATTGCAAGAAAAAGAAAGGTCAGAAGCAAGGCTATGAAAAGGGTTCCTCCAGCAAAAGTCAAAGACACCAATGATATTCCTTATTACATACTGCATAACTGTCGTATCACAGAACACTGGATGCAATACTCCAAGAATCAATTGAAAGCCATGAAGAAAAAGAGAAAGTATGAGAAAGGTTCCTCTCAGTTCCATCCTCCTCCTCCTCTTTCGCCTGATGCAGGTGCAGGTGGTAGCTCTGCTGTTCAACCCTCTGCCAGAAGCCAAACCCCTTATCAACCTCAAGGTAGATCACAGTACAGGGGAAGTCAATCCAGAGGCTACCAATCAAGGAGAGGAAACTATAGAGGAAACCAAAGAGAATTTCAAGTATACTCCAAAGGCTATTCCAGGCAACACCCTTATTCAAGGGAAGGACAAGCTTCCTCTGATACTACTTCAGGTCCCTTTCCCTACAAGCTTAAAGAGTTATTCTCATCCAGAGCTCCTCCAGACAATCCCTCAAACAAATATGAGCCTCCAGTTCCTTTTGAGGATCCAGAGAACAATCCAACTTCATGGACAGCCAGGATGAAGGAATTAGCTGCTTTGGATCAAATTAAGAAAGACAGAGAACAATGCAAAAACACTTCCAATATTACTATTTTATCAGAACAAAGGAAAAAGGAACTTGAAAGATATGCTTCCAGCAAGTTCTTTGATTCTGAAAGGTACATGAAACTGCATCCTGAAGCTGTAGTGCCCAGGCCTAAGCAACAAACCTTTTTAGGTGCAGCTGATGACAGGAGATCTAAAAAGGAAGCTCTTAATGCAAACAGAGAAATAGTACTCATAAATAACAAAGAAAAATAGTAATTCAGTAAGGTGACAGTTATTTTGATTTCTGATCTATCTGTGACAATATATGTGTGATTCTGCAATGTCTTGTTTGTTATATTGTTGCCTTGTATATGTTTTTAATTTTCCAATATCTGTAAATAGTAATCCTAACCCAAATATGGGGAGATTGTTGGAACACCCTATTACTGATTTGGGTCAGGATCATTATGTCTCTTAGGAAACCTGTTTTGACCTCATTGTATAGATCTAAAGGTCAAGTAGAATTAAGTCTAAGGGTTAGTAGTTAGGTTTGGAAGCTGCCCTCAAGACCAAGATTTTCAGTTTCAGAAGACTAAGTCATTTCGTCGAGCTCAGTACGACGAATCGTCGAACTCCATTCGACGATCGTTGAGCTCACTTCGACGAGTCGTCGAACTCCATTCGACGATCTCTGAGCTCAACTTCATCAAGTCGTCGAACTCCATTCGACGATCTTCGAGCTCAGTTCGACGATCTTGACTCCAGTTTGATCCTCTATCTCTGAGCTCAGTTCGACGATAGTTGAGCTCAGATCGACGATCTCTGTTTCTGTCTAAGTCCAAATCTCTGAGCTCAGTTCAACGATAGTGGAGCTCAGTTCGACGTTTTCTCTGAAGAGTTCAACGATTTTCAAGATTCAAATTCAGACAGTTAAGGAATTGCTGTCAGCATTTAATTCAAAGATCTTGTAGCCGTTTGTCATTTAATCTGGAGCAAGTTTCAAGAAATGTTTTATTGGACTTTCCTCCAGAAGACAAAAACAATTAAGGAAGTAATTAATGACAGACTAACGGCTATCTTGGACAGAGGATCATTTCTATTCAGACACAAAGGAATAAAAGATAAGATTTTTCATCCCTGAACAAGAAGATATAAAAGAAGAACAAGAAGTTAGAAAAATATTCTCTGCAACAATAATTCTCTGCAACAACAACTCTTACAACACAACAGTTACACAAGAGAAAGAGAGTTGCTGAAATCTTCAAAGATTCATACAAGAACACCATCACCAAAGGAGATCAACAAACTGAAATCTTCAGATCTCTTTTGATTCAAGTGTTCAAAGGTCATCATCATTCAAGAACTCCAGACACCTCACATTTCAGTTGCTGCTGAAATCATCATTTGCTGGAGATCAATTTTCTGAAGGCCTATCACCCTACTGCAAAGCTTCACTTCCTGAACAACTACAGATCTCAGGGGGAGCTTTTACAACATCCACTATCTTCTCTCTGACTGTTGACAAAGAAGATCTTCTCATCCCTCTCTCACTCTCTGCTGTAAAGGGTTTTTCAAACTCCCTTCAAAAGTTTGTGTTTGATTCTTGAGCACCTTATCAAAAGCCCATTGGTGGCAAGACACCTGATCAAAAAATCTGGTTTGATTTTTGAGCACCTTATCAAAAGCTCATTGGTGCCCAGGACACCTGATCAACTCATCCTGCAGTGGATTCCTACCTAGGGTGGTAAAAGAGTGGATGTACCCAGGTTGATTGGGGAACCACTATAGCTCCTTGTGTCATCTGGTTGCTTACTTTCTTTTTGTTTCTGGCTGTGGTTTGTGTCTAGATTGCTTTGTGATTGCTTCTGTGTTTAGATTACTTTTTATTATTTGCTTCCCTGTTCACTTAGGATTACAACAACTGTTGTAAAAAGTTTTTATCAAGCATCATACTCTATTCACCCCCCTCTAGAATATATCGGATCTAACTTGCACTTTCACATTCCTATGCCAGATGAATGTTTCCCGCTCCTATTAAAGTCCTGCAATTTTCATTTTCTCTCATTAACCGTTTATCTTCTTCTACTTTTCAAAATAAAACCCCTTTTTCTCTGCTATATCTGACCAACACACCTTTTCCACCTCAGCACGTGTGTCTTTGGTGGTATTGCTTATGTACAAACTCCCGCATCTGGTCGCGATCAAGGTTGCAGATGTCAGATGTCGGGTTCATGTCGGTTTGAGTTTGAAATGTCGTATATCGGATTGCGGGGGATAAATCGAGGATATTTTACAATATCGAATTTTAATATTTAAATAAATTTATTCAAATATATATATATACACAGTTTTTATAAATATGTATAATTATATACATAATGTATGTTTATAAATTACATAATAAACATATATACACATAGTGTATGTTTATAAATTACACAAGAAAGAATTGTCGACTGCAATAAACGAGAAAAAGATCACCAAATGAGAGTGAGATGAGAAAATAGTCGACACTAGACTTAGAGAGATGCACGAAAGAAAGCCCAGTGCACAAAGCATCCCCACACATCGAGGGTCTAGGGAAGGAACCCACCACAAGGTTAAAATGTAAGCAAACCTTACCATGCTTTTTGCAAGAGGCTGCTAGCAGGACTCGAACCCGTGACCTCAAGGTCACACGACAACACCTTAACCGGTGTTTGGTCTTTTCAAAAAATGAAAAAACTATTTTTAATACTCACAGCTTTATATCGGTTGTGAAATATCGCCCGATATATCTGGTTAAACGGATATATCATGTGATATTTTCAAAAATGACATTTTTGCTTAAAATATCGATGTCGTTGCGTTTTATAAATATGTATAATTATATACATAATGTATGTTTATAAATTACATAATAAACATATATACACATAGTGTATGTTTATAAATTACACAAGAAAGAATTGTTGACTGCAATAAACGAGAAAAAGATCACCAAATGAGAGTGAGATGAGAAAATAGTCGACACTAGACTTAGAGAGATGCACGAAAGAAAGCCCAGTGCACAAAGCATCCCCACGCATCGAGGGTCTAGGGAAGGAACCCACCACAAGGTTAAAATGTAAGCAAACCTTACCATGCTTTTTGCAAGAGGCTGCTAGCAGGACTCGAACCCGTGACCTCAAGGTCACACGGCAACACCTTAACCGGTGTTTGGCCTTTTCAAAAAATGAAAAAATATTTTTAATACTCACGGCGTTATATCGGTTGTGAAATATCGCCCGATATATCTGGTTAAACGGATATATCAGGTGATATTTTCAAAAATAACATTTTTGCTTAAAATATCGATGTCGTTGCGTTTTATCCCCAAAACCTTTATGGCAGCCGACATGTCGGCCGACATCTACAACACTAGTTGCGATAAACTCTCAAATCGCGCAACCAAATGTAGCTTCATGGGGTATTCTCCAAATCAGAAGAGCTATCTCTATTTTGACCCCCTCTCCAAACGTTTACATTTATGCTACATCACCTTTTTTAGTCTACCCTTTACTTACCAAGGGCGAAGGAACTCTTACCCTCAAACACTCCTGCTCTCTCTACCACCCCTCCTCCCACCTTTGTTTCATCATTCCCTATCATTCATGACACACCAACTCCTGCACACGTCCCTCCAATTTCACCCTTTCCATATCATTATCGCCGACGTCTTGCTTCTCCACTTATTCTCGCTCTTTCGACTCCAGAGTCCTCGCCGACAGCTACCCGACCACCGCTCTCCTCTTCGGAAGGTGCCACACTTCAGTAGACTCGAACCTAAATCTTCACATTGCTTTGTGCAAAGGAGTAAAAGGGAGCACACAACGCCATCATATTAATGTTATCTTATATGTCAATCTCGATCCTTCATGCAACATGTTTGCCTGGGCTCTATTTACAGCCATTGTCCCTACTACATATGAGGAAGCTCTTCATATACCTAACTAGAAAGCAATCATGGATAAGGAAATCTCTGCCTTAAAATCACGGGGTAGCAAGACTCTTGTCCCTACCCCATCCCGGGGAGATGTTGTTGGTTGTCACTAGGTCTTTGTCATCAAGTTTCTCTCAGACAACATTGTGGATCAATACAAGGATCGCCTAGTTGCTAAGGGGTTCACCCAGACATAGGGTGTTGATTTCTTTGACACCTATCTGGTTGCCCGTATTAGTACTATCTGGGTCCTCTTCTACTTCTACTTTGTTGTCAACCGAGCTTAACAAATATCTCAGTTTGATGTAGAAAATGTTTTTCTTTATGGTGACTTACAAGAAGAAATCTATATGGAGCGACCTCTTGGTTTTGTGGCGTTTCCGCCCCGCTCCTCCGTCGCATCGCAATCGACATTCCGTCGCATATCACGTTTCACGTCGTGATTGTCTCCGCTGCTGTTTGCGCGTCTCGCCTGCTTTGACGCCCTGTTGCAAGTTTCCCCGTCGCATCGCAAATTTTTTCCCATCGAGATCGTCTCCGCTGATATTCATGTGTTCCGCCTGCTTCGACGTAGTTCGGCCCGCACGCAATCTGTCGCCTACCTTCGACGCACCTCCTGTTGGCGAAGTCCTCTCGCCTAAAGCTTCTGGCTTCTAGATCCCTCCCCTCCACCCGGCAGCATCTCCAGATCAGCATATTGACGGTCTTGCCGGACCTAACCGTTGTTCCACCGGGTTCTGTCTTTCGGCCTGCGACTTCCAGCCTTTTTCCAGATTCCCTCCTTCTTGTCGATTGCATGCCCCCTAGGCTGCGATCCATGGTCAACAACGACGCCACTTAGCTTCCCCACCCACAGATCCTCATTCTTCGTCGTTTGGATGATCATGACGACGCCATCGCCTCGCTGCAAGCCGTCAAACTCCGCATGGATGCCAAGATCGACTCCCGCTTGGTTGGTCCCGCCACCCCGTCCGCGACGTCCAATGTGGATGCTCCGTCCCTCCTGGAGTTTCCCCGGATCCGTACCCCCCCCCCCCCCCCCCGCGCCCGGAGGGTTCTCATAGGGGCCTCGTTCCCTTGATGTTCCCTCGTTCAACGATGCCGATCCTATGTGATGGATATCCCGGGTCGAACAGTTCTTCGACATTCAGCAGATCTCTGAGCCACAGAAGGTCAGCACGACATTGATCAGCATGGAGGGATCCGCTCTCCACTGGGTGAGCTGGCTACGTCAATCCCAACCGGCCATGTCTTGGTCGGACCTTCAACAGGAGCTCATTCACCGTTATGACACCCGCTACTCGGGCTCCGCGGTGGAGTGACTCAGCGGCGTCCGTTAGACGGGCTCCCATGACGAGTACATCGATGAGTTTATCGCCCTCGTGACGCATGTTCCAGGTCTTCCATCTGACCATTACCTGGTCTACTTCATGCATGACTTACAATCCCACATCTGAGCCCGCCTCTGCACCCCGCAACCATTAAATGTCCACCAATCCATGGACCTCTCCCCACTGGTGGAAGCCGACTTCCTGGCGACGGTCGGGGACCCCCCTTTCCCATCACCTCCATACCAACCATATTTTGCTCCCCCGTCTAAACCTCCACCTCTGCCACCTCTTCTACCTCGGACGACCATTATGGGCTCACGCATCAACCAATATATTCCTACTCACCGCCTGTCCAACCAAGAGTACAATGACTTGCGGAGCAAGGGTCTGTGCCACCATTGCAGGCAACCCTACTCGCCTAATCATAATTGTGTTGCCAAGGAGTTTCGGGCCCTTATCGGGGATGATGAGGACGAGATCGGCATGACTGACTTCGACGCCCTTATGCTCACGGATGTACCGCCGGACAGAGCTCCGAGCACCTCTGTTGATCACTACTAGATGACGGGCGGCGCCTCGACCTTGGGGCCAAGGTCGATTTCTAGCCGGATGGATTGTTACGTATTATATTTTGTATTTTTATTATTGTTATAATTAGGGTTTATGTGATCCCCCCTCCATATATAAGGAGGTGGCATGAGCGTGTTATGATCATCTTTTATCTTCTAGGGTTTGAGATCTCTCTTTTG
Source organism: Platanthera guangdongensis (assembly GCA_039583875.1). Lineage (NCBI taxonomy): Eukaryota > Viridiplantae > Streptophyta > Magnoliopsida > Asparagales > Orchidaceae > Platanthera > Platanthera guangdongensis. The sequence continues at coordinate 2,447,893 of CM077155.1, forward strand.
GAGAGGGGTGTCTAGGAGGAACCAATCTCCTGAAGTTGGGCGCGAGCATTCCTCGCGATTGTATTCATTTATTGTTTATTGCAAGTGTTGTTCTTTCTTCTCCGTAACACTGTAACCACACCTGACATATCTATATGTATATGGGGGGGGGGGAGTTCCTAAAGAGAGTCATATGTAAGTTACTTTAAAAATATTAGAATACATCAAAGTATCTCCAGAAAAGGGCTATTTTCTCAAAGAAACAATCATTTACACATTGAAGCATATTATATCAAGTTATACAGATGATAAAGGGGATAAAAAATCCACTTCTAGATTCCGAACATATGTAGAGAAAATCTGGTCATATGAAAAAGAAAGAAACAAGCAGTATTATTCAGGTTAAGTGTCGAAGCTGAATACAGAAGAAGCATAGCTCAAACTGCTTATGAGTAAAGTGGTTGAGAATGTTTCTAAAAGACTTGAGAGAAATCTACAATTATCACCTACCAATATTTTGTGATAATATAACTACTATCTATATATTTAAAAATTAACGTTTCAAGAAAGAACAATACATATTGATGTTATTGTCATTTCATCAAAGAAGAATTTATAAAAATATATATATATACATTATGTTTGTTCCTTCGGATAAAGAGTTGGTCGACGTCATCACCAAACCAATTTCTTTCTCTTTTTCAGATATTTGTGTCAAACTGGGAATGACCAATATATACGCTTCAACTTGAGAGTGTGTTAAAGCCCAAGAGTAAAGCCGGTCTAGGGGCTCATTGTATTTTTCTCCTTATATTTAGTATCACATCTCCAAATGTACATACTTTTTTCTCCTCTACTCAATATAAAGAGGGAAGCTCCCATGTAATGAGATAGAACCTCTTGTAAAAAATATTATACAATATTTTAAATTATCACAGTGCTCATATTTTTCTACACAAAGTACACATACGTTTTTAATTAATAGATTAAAAATGTGTAATCTGCATATACATGCTCAAAACTTCAAGATAAACATCACAAATTTCAGCCAGGGATAATAGGCCTTATACTTGTTATGTGTACATACCTCCTCCGTTAGAAGTGTCCCTTTTTCTGATGTTTTGTTATCACTTTCACTTGAAGAAATTTGCAACAATCTGATTCCATCGATGCTTTGCCTAAGTTTATAGGATTCAGCGTCAAGTCTGTAAACAAAGTATAAGTATAAGGGTCATCAGATGAGCTTCCAATCTTCTTTTTCATTTTGCAGAGGAGTGGGGTATAGATTAAAGGCTGATCCAACTTATGATTTCCAGCCACCACTATAATAGTTTGTGAGAAGAAAAGAATAGAACACAAAAATCTAGAATAAAAAATGAATGGCAGTAGAGAAAACAGCTAAACTTATGAGAAATCAAACTAGTTGATGTAACTTAAATTTTATATCTTCTTAGTAACTGTCTTACCAGGAGGCGAACCGAACCAAGATCCACGTATTTTTTAGTCTAGGGATTAAGTTTACAGCCGATGTTGAGTTTACTTTGTTCACTAAAGAGGCCGCTAGGTCAAGAAACCACAAAAGGGTTCCATCTCCTTCCTAATGTTTACTGCAGGTGACTCATCCATCCCTGAAGAAGTTTCATGAATACTCCAGATTCATCGTTGGAGAAGTTGATCGAGATCTTCTTTATGTCTAATGTGAAGTTGACCCCTTCTCCCCATATTCTGGAACCCTTAATTTTACTATTTTGAATAGGTGCAAACCAATTTTAGCAAGCCAAAAAATTTTATGTGCAAACCAAAAAGTTACGAGACAAAATAAAATCGTGATGGATCTTGAGGGCATATGATTGCCGGCGACCTCGGCGGAAGAGTGCGGCGGAGTTGTCATCGAGGAGGGATACGGCCTTTCTTGGAACTGTAGAAGGAGGGGAAAGCAGGGGAAGTCGATCTGCTCGGGAATGATGCCGGCGGCGGTGGAGACGAAGCTACGAGATGATGCCAGCGGGAGGAGGAGGAAGAGATGAAATCCTGCTGTAAATTAGACATTTACAATGTGCTTCAGAGTTGGGTAAATTAATTTCGCAATAAAATAAAGAATCGAGGAAGCGTGCAATTTGATCTCAGTCTACCTGGGAGGCGAAATCATCGTTCTCCCTTGGCCGCTTCGAGAGAGACGATCTGGATCTTTCTGTAGATGAAGATTCTTCTCCGCTTGAGAGAGGCGGCCGTCGGGCGAGCGGGGAGAGAGGCGGCCGGAGGGGAATCGGAAGAGACGAGCGAATGAATCGGGAGAGCGGGCGTGGGGGAGTGGTTTGCCCGGATGAAATAAAACCCTAAATATAAAATATTTAATTAATGTTTTTTATTTTAAGTTTTGGTTTGCACCTATTCAAAATAGGTTTGCCCATAACAATCACCTTAATTTATTGTTTTATGGAAGCTTTCCACCCTAAGTAGAGTGGAGCCTCTTCTCAGCCTGTACTGCTCAATAGAATCATTCTACTCCTGCAGAGCCTCTCCATCTTAGCCCCGTTAAAATTCCTCTTATAAAATAAACTGTCCTAAGATCGTGAAAGAAAGCCTGGAATAGAAACGACAGGGACCGACGTCTCTGTTTTGTTTCTCCAGCGTGCAGACCTAGCTGATGCCCTACCAGTCGTCCGACGCCAGTCTCCCCAGCCCCGACGCCACCTCTAGAAGCCTTTCCAGGGACCGGCGACCACTCCTCCGCCCGCTGCCAAGTGATTAGTCGAGATTTTAGTCATTCTCCCCCTTTCTCGTCGCCGATAGTCAGACCGTCTGGCCTCGCCCCCGCCTTCCACAACTTCCCGGGAATCCCGCGCCCAGTCCTTCTCCATCCTCCAATCGACTCCCTCCAGTTGATTCTCATCTAGCCCATTGCTTCCCCATAGGGGCTGTTCGAGTCTATTTGATGTGCAGCCTACCTCTTCTTCCAACCAATTCGCACCCGTTCATCCCTCCTCTACCCGAATCTTCCTTCACCAGTCAAGTTTGAAGATTATTCGCAGGTCTATAGCCAGAGATATACCTCTTGCTTCTCGCAATGCTCACTAACTGGTATCATTTTTTTATGCTTGGTATTTTATTTGATCTTTAAAACATTCAAAGCTTGCCTTTAATTAGTGTCGATCCTATTTGATGTAAATTTGAATTTCTCTTGTCAATTTGCATATTCTCGTAACAACTAAATTTGTTGCTAATATGCTTGAGGAAGAATTGAGTCATAATGCGATGTGTGCTTGATTGTTAGTTGTTTATAGGCAGGCTCACGAATACCTAAGTTGCTTTTCACATTTTATTATCTGATAAGTCGAGCTGTCATTATTAATTTTAAAGTGATCAAGAGTTTTCTTCATTTAAAATCAATTATGAGATTAGTCTACATCCCACTCTCTCCCGTTCTCACACGACTCCATCAAAGTTCCTTTCGATCCATCATGCAGTGTCTTTCCCTTTCCCAATCCTTCTTCAAAAACATGATCCACATCGCGATCTCTCCTCTAAAAATCTTTTGTCGCTCGATTTCGCCACAACCAAGTGCAACCGACCCGCAAGCAGAGCCCCAACCCCTTCCACACACCCCTTCTCCTTCCATCAAAGCAACCCACAAGTCCTCCCCCTATTGCGCACTCCACATAAGCCCCAACACCAGCTGCACACTCCTTTTCCATTACAGCAAACTGCAAGCCCTTCCCTAGCCATGCAGGATCCTCCTCCTTCCTTTACCGCAAACAGACAACCCTATTCTGCAGTTTCCTGTCGCAAGCCCATCAGCAGTCACAATCTCTAGCGGCAAGCCCCGTCCCCTGCTATGTTCTTTGCAGCCGAAGCCACTTCACCCAAAACAGCCTCCCACCATCACTTCCCACTGCCAAAACTTATATTTGTGAGTACTCTTATAGTGTGTTTATTATTTCATATTAAATATTTGGATGAACATTGCATATTTGATCGGAAATTCATCTTATTTGCGATCATGTTCCATGTTCTTAATTTTTTAGAAAAAATTTGCTTGTTTAAGATTGGCTTGAAACACTTGTGCGAAGGAGAATGTGTTTGTTTGCTTACTTGAAATTGTGATGAATACCTTGGTTGGTTGCTTAGCCTTTTAATTATATTATTCAATTTAATTTTGAATAAATTCAAATAGAGCACGCATCATATAGATTAGGCTCGTTCGAGTCAACCCATCACCATTCACATAGCTTGCATTAGCGTCAAAACAATCTCATAGCCTACCCTACGTTAAACTTGGTATCAAAGCACCAGGTTTGGGTCACTTGAATGCTACATAGCGGTAGTCCTTATCATCTACCCATGTCCAACCCAAACCTAACCAACGAAAGGACCACAACCTCCAACTCTGAAATGACACATGTATAGTCCCAACGATTGATGCTAGATCAGTTCGATCAAATGAATGCTCAATTCGACGATCTATGTACTTGCATAGATGTCCTTGAGGATCATATAGAGCATGACGATCATTTTGAGGAAGAACGTGAAGCCCTCCCACTTCAAGATTTGTGTGCTAGGAATCAACCACCACGAGAGCCCGCCCCACCTATGAGACGGCCCCTTGATCATATTTAGGATCATTGACCACGACCTGCCCCAGACAAGGTTGTCAGGATCGAGATCCTAGGTGCGATCGTTTTGAGCTTGGATCGGATCAGATCGAGGATCGCAAGATCCTACACCATTGATAAATTAAGACTAAAAAAATAAAATTGAATTTTGTATCATTAAATTATATGTCCAATTAACAAAAAAAATTAATAAATTGAGTAGTATGTGAATAACTATATTAAATTTTTTTGAATAAATAAATCAAAACGATAGTATTATTTTAAGTTCAATTTCAGTTTCAGGTAAGACACTCAATATTTACTAACAATAAAAACAAATCTGTAATGGAAGTGACTGAAGTAGCCGCTCTTGGCCTCCGTTTGCAGTCGGCAATCGACACTTGAGATATGGTAAAGCAGCATGATATGATTCTGTGATGGAGTATGCGGGCGGGATTGGGATAAAGTTAAACAATGGTTATGGGTGTTGGTCCCGTTGAATGGGGTCGGGGTAGGGTTGTACATGTTTCTAGTTACCTTTGGCCAGACCGGTAGAATCGGGTCAGGATCGCGATCCTAAAGATCCTAAGATCTGTATCGCGATCCTAAAGATCCTAAGATCTGGATCGCGATCCCAATCGTAGATGTGCCGATTTAGATCTTAGGTAAGATCTTGATCGATTTACAAAATCTGCATAGTAGAATCATAAGATCCTACGAACCGGATCGCGATCCTGATAACCATGACCCCGGATAGACATTTCTGCCCTCAGGAGGACTAACCGCCTAGGTACCCAACCCCTCATGGTCGATTCCAGGGTTGTTTGGACTATGGTGGGGCAAGTACTTTGACAGTTATCCTGAGTCTTGTAGAGCACCAAATGCGGAGCACGACATTACTCATCATATACACATTGAAGCTCCTACGTTTGACAATCACCTGAAACTGAAGGTCTTTAGTGATTGGATCCAAGAGATAGACCACTATTTTGAGTGGTATGATATGACTGACGAGCAATGCGTTCAACTGCGAAGATAAAGCTTATTGGCCGAGCAAAGAATTTTAGGATCAGCCTAGAGAGATCATTCCATCAAGATGGATACCGCCCTATTATCCGATAGGAGGACATGAAGCATCGATTGAAGGAAAAGTATCGTCCTGCTTCTCATCGAAACTAGTTGTTGGATCAACTCTCGCATGATATCTGCGGCAGAGTACATGTCTAAATATGACGAGTTGTCTGTAAGGAGTGATTTGCGAGAGGATACTAGTGTCACTGCTTCCCGATTTCATTCTGAATCGAGAGTTGATTTACGTAAGGAGCTTATTCCTTATTGCATGGAGATAATATAAAAATTTTATCAGAAGAACCTCGAGTATGAGCAGTACTTATGACTAACAGGTGTCCATCAAGCTCCATCCAGACAAGACGGGCCTACATTTAGGAAACCACCATCGGAGACAACCACTTCTGCAGAACCCTCCTGTGTTCCAATGAACACGAAGAGCAAGGTTGTCGTCGTCGGACCTCCCCCAACCACCCAGTTAAGGAACGTTAAGTATTATTGTTGCTGAAGCAGGGGCCATATGGCAGCTTAGTGCCCTGCAAGAAATCTGTTAGTTGAAGAAGGTGAGCCCAATGCTAATGTTGAGGAGGATGTTGATGAGGAAATTGTTGCCATCGTCGAGGACGGTTGGGAGAGCGATGTTGAGCACTACCTAGAGATAGGTGTTATACGGCATCTTCTTTACACCTCGCATACTGATGAATACTAACATCGTACGATGATCTTTTACACTTTCTTTCCCAACACAGGTTGTCCCTGCAAACTGACCATTGATAGCGGAGATGTGTGAATATTATGGCTCAAAGTATTTTAGAGAGGATGCAGGTAACTCCTGAGCCTCATTCTCATCCATATCGAGTGATTTGGTCGGTAAGATGGCCATACAGGTTACTCAGAGGTGTTCGATTCCGATCTCTTTCTCCTTGTTGGCCCTCGTTCCAAGATCATGTTTGGTGAGACGTCGTTTGTATAGACGTTGCCTACATTTTGCTAGAGAGACCTTGGCTCTGCGACCGTGATGTCATGTTCTTCAGTCGATCGAACACGTGTGTATTCTACGATAAGGGTTGTAAGATTACAATGAAATCAACCCAACCCAAGTAAAGATCCAAGGGGAAGGTCATACCCTCCACTAGCACAAGTTCATCTAGTCCATTGAACAATCAGTGTCACAGTAAGTTTATGAGAAAGTATTGACGCTAACATATTTTGCGTAGTGGTAGCCACCATGGCTCTTGAGAGCCCCACAGAGATCCTTGAGCCGCCCACTGAGGTTCAACGTATTCTCGATGAGCATGATGATATTTGCTAGATGATCTACCTGATGAGTTACCCCATTTGCGTGACGTACAACACATTATAGATCTAACACCGAGAGCTTTGCTCTCAAACCCACTACATTACAGGATGAGCCCGGACGAGCATGTTGAGCTCAAGATGCAGGTTGACGAGTTGCTGAGGAAGTAGTTCATGTGTGAGAGTATGAGCCCCTACACGGTCCCTACCCTTCTCACCCCGAAGAAGGATGGGAGTTGATATGTGTATTGATAGTAGATCTATCAATAGCTCTTAAACCCACCACATTACCGGATGAGCCCGGACGAGCATGTTGATCTCAAGATGCAGGTTGATGAGTTTCTGAGAAAGTAGTACATGCGTGAGAGCCTGAGCTCCTGCACGGTCCCTACCATTCTCACCCCGAAAAAGGATGGAAGTTGGCACATGTGTATCAATAGTAGATCTATCAATAAAATTACTATTGGACGACCTGCTTGACACGACGGCTAGTGCCCAAACATTCTCGAAATTCTATCTTTGTAGTGGGTACTATCAAATTAAGATTCGCAAGGGAGACGAATGGAAGATGAGCTTTAAGACCAAAGATGGTCCCGTTATGCGGTTGGTCATGCCTTTTTGGCTGTGCAATGCCCTCATCACCTTCATGCGGGTCATGATCCAGATTACGTGGCCCTACATGGGCAAATTCATCATCTATTTTGATGATATTTTGTTTTATATCCGCTCTATCGTCGACCATTTTATCCATTTGTGGTTCCAACTTGAGTTTCTCCATAATGAGAAGTTATAAGTGAACCTGAAGAAATGTTCCTTCCTGGCTGATTATGTGCACTTCCTCGAGTTTATCATATAAGCATCTAGCATGTCAGTTGACCCGAACAAGCTCTGTTCCATTCGTGAGTGGGATGTTTCATCCGCCATCACTGAGGAGTGAGGCCCATATCTTTCACGGACTAGTCACCTTATATTGGAGGTTTGTTCGGGGCTTTAATACCATCATGACCCCCTTCACGAGCTCCTTGCGGAAGAGAAATATCCAGTAGACGACAGCCACCGCTCTGTCTTTCAAAGAGATTAAGGAGAGACTGATGACTGCCCCCGTTCTGAGATTGCCTGATTTCTCTAAGGTGTTTGAAGCAACCTACGACACATCTGACAGTAGCATTGACACTGACAGAGTATTGAGCCAGGAGAGTAACTCGGTTTCTTACTTTGACAAGAAGTTGAACGAGGCCCGACAAAAACACTCCAACTATGATAGAGAGTCATACGCGGTAGTGCAGTCACTTCTGAAAGTCCACCTACAATACCCAACAACTTCGATATTGGATACACTATCTCCTCCCTCGGAAGTTCGTCCTATAATATGACCATCAGGATTTCCAGTATCTTGACTCACAGTGGAAATTGGGGCATAAGCATGTCAAGTGGGTTGAATACTTGTAAGATTTCCAATAAGTTCTCAAATATCGCGCATGTGTGGAGAACAAGCTTGTTAATGCCCTTAATCGTTATATCACACTACTCCGCACATCGAACACAAGCACAATAGCTTTAATAAACTGTCAAGGGATTACCCTACTTGCACGAACTTTGGTGAGATTTATTCTGGATTCCCTTGAGCCCACTAAGGGGTTTGATATCATTGAGGAAAATTTGTATCGTGGGTCTCGTCTCTGCACTCCTCGGACCCCCTTCTGATACTTTTTGATTTGGAAAACGCATGCGGGTGGCGCTGCGGGCCACTTCAGAAGAGACACGATGATTGCTTTGGTTGAGAATCGTTGTTATTGGCCCACCTTGAAGAAGGATGTGGCAAGATGTGGATCACTTTGATACCTGCAAGACTGCAAATGGATCAAAGCAAAACACTGGCCTTTATACCTTCTTCCGGTCCCACACCAGCCTTGGATCCATAACAACATAGATTTGTACTGACCTTTCACGCACTCTGAGGAAGTGTGATTTCATTTTTGTAGTAGTAGATCGGTTTTGGAAGACAATCTATTTTATTGTTTACAACAGGACTGCAGATTTATCCCACGTGCCGACCCTCATCATGAGAAACATCTTTCGATTACATAGATTACCCAAGTCAAGAGTGCCTGACCGTGACATACGATTCATGAGTTATTTATGGAAGACATTGCGACATAAGATAGGAACGACCTTGATGAGACATATCATCCACAAACTAACAATTAGACTGAGGTCATAAATAAGAGTTTAGGAAGTTTATTACGGTGTTTAATTGGTGATCATCCGTCAGTTTGAGATTTTGTGTTGCCAGTATAAGAATTCATGTACAATAGTTTCGTCAATAGATCTACTGGCATGACTCCAGCTCATATAATGTTAGGTCATGAGCCTAGAAAGCCTATTGACCACGTCAAGATTCCCTTAGAGTTGCGTCCTAGTGAGTCCGCTGAGTCGTTCATCTATCACATACATGAATTGCATGAATTAATCCAAAAGAAAATTACTAGCAGTAATGAATTATGTAAAACACAGACAGATGAACACAAGTGTGAGCAGCATTTTCAGGTGGGTAAGCAAATCATGATTAGAATTCATATAGAGAGGATCCCAAAAGGAGCCGCTAAAAACCTACAACCTAAATGAATTAGTCCTTATAGGATTAAAAAGAAAATTGAAACAAACGCCTACGAGATCGATCTCCATGCAGATATGAGTATTCATTATGTATTTAATAGGGAAGATTTGATACATTACTTTTAGCCTCTCGAGCATAGGGACCCCTACCTTGAGCCACCTCCAACACCCTCTCACTTACAGCCTGATCCTTTGTACAAATAGGACGAGCATCTACGAACTTGCCTGCACCCTCTATGATTCCCAAGGTTCCCCTGGATCGACCAGCACGAGAGTTGAGAGTATTTCTGACAATGTAGCGCATGAGTGCCCCGCCATCCCAGATGGCCCATCTTGTCATTACGTAGTACACTATAGTGAACGCTCCACCTTTGACGACACTTGGATATCGACGACGAAGCTTGAGAGATTTGCCACTGATCTTCGACGTCAATATAATCATATTCATTCATCGGAGATGAATGCTTTTCAGTCGGGGGGAATTAATGGGGATTAGTCATAAATGAACATTGGACTTTGGGCCACAAATCGTTGGGGGCTGCATTTGTATTTTCACGCAAGAGGCGTTGATCAAATTAGTAATATGAGACCCAGGGCATGTTTGGAGTACCATTTTACTACTTTTTTTGTATTTTAGTTTTATTTTTAGACTTTATTTGGTATTATTCGGGCATCGCATAACAACTAATCATAGTCATTCATGTAGGGTGTCAAAGCTCCCATTTCACTATAAATAGAGGTGATGGCTATCATTTTGAGGCATTTTTAGCTTTGTGAGAGATTCAAGAGTTGATAATCTTATCATGATGTGACGCCATGAGATCTCGGGGTGTGATGTTTTGGTTAATTATTTTATTTTTTTTCTTTTATTTATCCCTTCTCCTGCACGTTTTCTTCCTATCCATAACCATAACCGTCGAACTCTCCCCTCCTCAGCCACAATCGATTGCAACCACGCTTCAATATGACTACAGGCCAACACTCTCTCTCATTCTTGCACGTCTCCAGTAACGTCCCTCTCAATCCAGCCTGCAGTGTCTTTCCCTTTCTTGATCCGTCTTCCAACAAACGCCACACCTCCCGATCCTGACTCCAGCAAATCTTTTGTCGCTCAACCTCACCACAGTCAAGTGCAACCTACCAGCAAACAAAGACACAACCCCCGTCGCACACCCCACCTCCTTCGAACACTACAAACAACAAATCATCCCCCAGTCGTGCACCTCATCCCCAACCCCTGTCGCATACTCCTTCAATTACAGCAAACCTCAATCCCGTCCCCATTCGTGTACTCCACCCCAGCTCTAGTCAGTGCCTCAAGCTCCTCCTCCTTTCCTTACCGCATATAGCCAACACCGTTCTATAGCTTCCTGTCGCAAGCCCATCACCCGTCAAGATCTCCAGCGGCAAGCCCTGTCATTTGCCTTATTCTCTACAGCCGAAACCACTACATCCACGACAGCCACTCACCATCACTTCCCACCACCCAAAAAAGTGTTTGAAAGTACTAGTATAGTGTGTTAATTATTTCATATTTTGTATTTGGATGAACATTGCATATTTGATTGGAAATTCATCTTGTTTGCAATCTTAGTCAGTGTTCTTAATTTTTCTATAAAAAAATTTGTTGTTTATGTTTGTCTTGAAACTCTTATGAGTTCGCGACTTTAACCAATCTTATCCAACAAACAGGGATTCCTAGTAAAAAGGGGGGGGGGGGGGGTTCTCGGTCAATGGTTTGATTCTATATTCTTAAATTTATATTTGATTTGAGATTTCTTATTTATTTTTCTTTCCCATATTTTTTGGAAAGAAAAAGAAACTCTTTTTCTCTTGACAAGGGAGGGATGCTTATTCCTAATCAGTAAGAGATGTGCTTTGTGCGTATATCGAGAGATCTTTACAAATAAGAACCAGAACATCTACTTAAAAGATAAAGGACCAAAGAATAAATTTTGAGTGAATACATTATGTGTGTGAATGATATGTCGTCATTTCTTTTCTGGTTAGATAATGGATATTGTTCGCAAATGTTGGACATTTTTGCGCATACTCATTTATACCTGAAAATCCTCAAACCTACTTTCAATCGATGATCGGCGGTTATTAGCCTCAGTCAACGACCAACAATTGTTATTCCCGTCGGCAATCGGCGATCTTTATAATAGCTGTATTGAGACAATATGAATATTAGAGAACCCTCACGGGATAACAACGAATACAGACTCAATCTTTTCATATATAGTTTTTTTAGATAACAAAAGTGATTTGTGTTGTCAAATAGTAAATGCGAATACAATATGAGATGTGTCAATACTCATGGAAGTGTTGACGATATTCCACAATAATGAAAAATGATTTCACATAGAGTTCGCGAGCATTATTTGAATAACTAAGAAGAATTTATGGTTAGAAATCTAGAATACTATATATGAGGCATCTGATGATTTAGTACTGCTACAGGTAATATGTTGGGACTAGAAATGATTTGCGAGACCTGAAACATTAAGTATTCAGAAAATAAGAAAACGGTTTGTTAGAAAGCATCCATACAGAGCTTTTCCTCAGAAAGGAATGATCCAGTTGGGCATAAGGAACCTGTAAGGGGCTTTCCCTCCGAAAGGTTAGTGTTGATGATATGATATCTTTGTTGATGCGCTACAGAGCTCATCAGTCACCTCTAACAGATCAGCAGACCATAATATGCAAATCGTGAACATTTCCAGCAAAAGCAATGGTACTGGGTATTATAGCAATCGATCTGATAGCGAGGATCAATAGATGTTTGCGAGAGACCAAAATACCTAAAGATCATCGTGAAATATTGGATCAGGTCTACCACTGCACAACTGTGATTCAATTCTAGCGGAGTTGTGGTCTTGGTGGGCATTATGATCAAGCAATCTCAATTCAAGTAAGCACTGGTGAGAGCCACTAAAGAATTCAACTGCTTAAAGTTCTCTGCGAGATTGTATCTGGGGGTCACAATAAAACGGGGTTCAAGTAAGTGTTGAATAAAGTGTAAGAGAAGGAATACGAAACATGGCGTTAGATAGATCTAACTATCAAAGACCTTTTTCATGATTGATGTTGATCAAAACAGGCTACAGTCACAGCTATTTCACATGTTTCTCTTGGGAGAAGATCACAACTTAACCCCACGGTGCCTTCTCCCAAGATCATTGATTCCATGACTTTATGTATGCACCGGAAAGTTTGTTGGTTGGCCCAAAAGTTTGTTTGCCCAAAAGTTCCAATTATATATTTGCTCACAAGTTTGTTTTATAAACAAATTTGTTTAATTATTTAGAATAATACACTCGAAGTTGTTGGTTGGCTGCATGAAGCACGATAGTCAACATATAAAAAACAGGTGACGAGGACCCATGCTCAAATTAAGTTCAGGCACCTTAATTGGTTAAATTGAATTCACGCACCTTAATTGGTTAAATTGAATTCACGCACAGTGGCCATTGAGCTATGACGACTAATTTTCTAAAATAAAGCCTCAACCAAATTGGACTTTTAACCATTTTTTGAAATAACGTATGTAATATATTTAAAATAAAAGAAAAAATCCAATATATATATATATATATATATATATATATATATATATATATATATATATATATATATATAGGGTTGATTGAAAAACGCGGAACCCGGATATAGTTAAATCCGGGTTCCGTGCGGCTTTTGAAAATAAACCTTCTATATGACATTTTTAGGAAAAGTGTTCAACATGAAAGTTGTAGATCTCATCAGTTTCATGTTGAACACTTTTCCTAAAAATGTCATCTAGAAGGCCTATTTTCAAAAGGGGCGGAACCCAGGCGAAACTATGTGAATCGCATAGTTCCGCCCGAGTTCCGCCCCTTTTGAAAATAGGCCTTCTAGATGACATTTTTAGGAAAAGTGTTCAACATGAAAGTTGTAGATCTCGTCGAGATCTACAACTTTCATGCTGAACACTTTTCCTAAAAATGCCAAATAGAAGACCTATTTTCAAAAGGCGCGCGAAATCCGGATTTAGCTAAATCCAGGTTCCGCGTTTTTACAGTTTTCCGTATAAACTGTAAAATGCCATATGAATTCCAAGCTAGACATGCAATAGAATCTAGACCCTAAAAGGCTAAAACATCCTACATAACTCGATGCATATGGTTAAGAAGCAAATAGAAATGTACTATGAAGGGAGTTCATAGATTGGGCTTCAAGTATCCAAGAATAGTGACCAAGGCTTATTATAACAGAAACTATCATTTGTTCAATAATTGCAATTGATCTGAAAGGGATTGCATTTACTTAAATTCGCCATATTGCTTTGGAGAAAGATAGGATACAAACACATATGCATCACTATAAATGGTAAAATTATCATCATATAACAAATGCAATTTATAGAAAATATACATGAAGAAAAAAGCTGTGCACTCTAATGCTTAACTTGAATGCCTAGCCCTGATTTGCTTTGTTTTCTCCAGGATATATAAAATATGAATCTTTCCTGTGTTTCAACACAAAATGATCCCAAATGATTGTTTACTAATAAATAACAACTAAAAATACAACAAAGTTTCTCATAAACCTTGAAAAAACAGCATGTTTTAGTCGATAATCGTGAAGATGAGTACCAAGGGAATTACTATGACAAATAAAGCTTCTTACAGACCTCGCAATATCAGCATTTAACTTCAGCCCTGAAATGGCACCTTGAGCAAACTGAAGTAGTTCTTCCTTCTTTACCTGAGAAATAGAACCACATCAATGACATGTGACATTGGGATTGTCACATTATGCATTCATATACTTTTCTCCCATTTTAGAAGGGATACAAATGTTATCACAACTCGTGGGACCTATATTTCTATGGATGTTATGTTACGTGAAAATGAGTCTCAAGTCCAGGAAAAACAGACTCCGTCTATAACAGATTACAATGATTTGGTATCTACATCTTCAGATTCTACTTTTACTCAAAGTTCAGATAAGTGATCAATTGGCTTCAAAAAGGATATATGTTCATGTTATCTCTAAACTTACCCCTCATAGGTATCAATGCCACCGTATTATTGTATTCATATCATCCATAATTATACCTAACTAATAGCCGGAAGTACTCAAGGTTCCTAAACGGTGCTATGCTATGGTAGAAAATATAACGTCTGTAGAGAATAAGCAAATGCCGAAAATGGTAAATCTTCATTCAAGGAAGAAAATTATCAAGTACAAGTGGATATTTATTGTTAACAAGAATGTTGATGGTGTTCTTGAAAGATATAAATGTGATGGGTAACACGAGGATATAAGAAGACTTTAAAATCAGCATACGATTTATAATAGAAAATATGCATATCATCAAATTTTACTATCATGTGATGCAAACAAACAGAGGGATCTCCAACATTTAGATGTCAAGAATGTATTTCTATATGGAAAAAAGATGGAAGAAGTGTACTTGAGCAGCCCTTTTGTGGTCATCCCAAAGAACTCGGAAGATAAAGTGTGTAAGTTGTGGAAGGCCTTATATAGATTAAAACAATACCCAGGAGCATTGATTTATCGTTATCGTTTCAAAAATAATCACACTTTCCCTTTTTTGTATCTTAAAGCAAAGTTGATCCTACATTGTTAATCAAAGGAAAGGAGGGAAATATCTCTATATATGTAGATGATATCTTAATGGTTGGGGATAATATTCTGAAAATCGTATCCCTCAAAATTTAAGCATGCAGTGGAATTCGAGAGAAAGGATCATAGAAATTTATCATATTTTCTTAGAATTGAAGTTTCATGAACTAGATATTTTTATTTCTCAGAAAAATTATATCATGTACTTGATTGAAGACACTTGACTATGAGAAGCTCATTGATTCCCTCATTAAGATGTAATCTATACGATGGGCCACCAACAAATTCTGCTTCCAAAGTTTGACTCCCAACGACCCGAGTTCTAGCAAAAAGCTCTGTGTCCGTCCATCTATTTTTCTTCAAGTGTCTTGCTCTTTGCTACTCGCACTATAGCAATAGATATATGTTCGGGTCCCAACAGCTCGAGCACTAGCAACAGATATGTGTTTATCCCCTCTACATATTGATGGCGATCGACGACCCACACACGTTTATTCTCGCAGAAGGTGGTGATCGGAGACCCATTTGGGCGATCCGAGTCCGCAGATGTGCCCGGATGGTCGTTCTGAGTCTGTTTGATATATTATTTTTTTTATTTCGTGTTGTACTTAGCCCCTGATCGGCTCGAACATTATTAGCCGTCCATCGGGATGCCCTAGTTTTATTTTTCCTCTCTCCCTATACATACTCATGTTTGTGGCAGGATTAGGGATCGAAAAGTTGCGTGCTTGCAACCGACCCAAACCGAAACCAAAGCAACATGCCTCTGTTTTTGGTTTGTCCAAACCGACCCGAACCGAACCGGTCGGTTCGGTTCAAAGTCGGTTCGGTTCAAAGTCGGTTCGGTTCAAAGTCGGTTTGGTTTTTGACGGTTCGATGTCGGTTTTTTACGAGCTTAACTCCAACCACCTTGATTTTCCACTAATTACTATTTTCGTTCATTGGCTCCACTTTTCCTGTGCTTAAAAACTGTGATAGTGACATCTATGTAGTATGGGGTTTTTACTGAAAATGAAATAATGCGCTTGTAAACTGTAGAAAATGATCGAAGTAGGCAAGGAGAGATGATAACTGGAGTTAGAGAACTTGTCTTCTTGAACTTGGGTTTTGATTTATGAGTATCTTTGCATTATGTGTTAATTCAATATGAACTTGAGATAAAATTTAGTTTGTTTTATCATGAAATTGCTGAGCTCTAAGTTTGCTAGGAATGACTGCGTTCATTTTTATTGGCCCATATATCCATTTTTACCCTGGTATTTTTTTAGGACTCTATGCATGCACATTCTACGACTAGCTGTACATTTCTTGATTTAAGAGTGTCTCATTAGCAACTACCTGATGGTACTTCAATCCAGAGTTAAATAACCAAAATGTTAATCTGTTGTTGTAAATTTTCAGTTTACTGATATAAAAATTAAGAATTCTCTTTTGTTTTTGATTACTTAATGCAAATGATATGATTAAATAATTTTCATGTGCATCTTTATCCCCTTAATTGACCGAAAGAGGTTTAGGATTTAGTCATTTTGAGTTAGAGGAGTTGAATGATCTTCTTTTTTAATCATCCTATGCTAAATATAAATGAAATTGAGAATTTAGCTCCATGATTCACAATAATCAATTTTTAAGGTCATTTGTCTCAAAGCATGTGGTTGTTTATATATCTTTTCAAACAACAACTATGAAACAAACACCTAATAATAATCGGTTCGGTTTGATTGGTTTTCACAACTTGAAAACCGACCTGAACCGATAAGCCTTCGGTTTACAAATGCTCCAAACCGAACCGACACCGGATCGGGTGGCTCGGTTTCAAAATCGGTGCGATTTGGTCGGTTCGGTCGGTTTTGTCGGTTTTTGGTTTTTGCTCCTCACCCCTAGCTGACGCCGCAACCCCCACGTGCCTTCCAGCCCGTCTCCCCAGCCGATTTCCCCTACCACCAGATCCCGCCGTCCCACATCCATCTTGGCCACCTCCACCCCTCCATCCTACAGCACCCCCTTATCACTCCAACCTCGATCCACCGCTCCAAGCCCTAATCTCCCAATTCCCTACCTGCAACCCCCGAACCTGCCATAATATCCAGATCTAGTCTCGTTCATTCCTCGCAACCCCTACGAGGATCCACCGTCAACCCGAGGATGCTACCCCATCGGCTCTCCATCCCCAAAGCTAAGCCGCCACATGCATAAGTAAATCTAGGTATGCGTATTTTATTTCTCTTATTTGGATGCTTTGGTTTTGAACGATTGACATGAGATTGTTAACACGTATATGCAATCGTTACTTATTTGTCGTTTAATTTGTGGGACGTATTTGGTATACTTGAATGGAAATTGCGCCTCATCTCGGTGGTAGATTTTAATTGTTCTTTACTGATGATTGTTTGCTATCCGATTGTGCAAATTGTTGTTTTGATGCTTTAACAAATTTTATTTACTTGATTGAAGATCCCAATCCGGACTGTTGTTTCATATTTGCATGTGCACTGCATTTAGTTTGCATTTTATGTTACTGAAGTTTCAGTACGCCTACCACTGCATCATTTGGTATCAAAGCGAGGTTCGAGGCACATTTTATGCTACGTAGTGGTAGGTTGTTTCGAACCCTGATATCAGATCAGAACGTCACAGACGATCGGGCCGCCAGTTCGAATTCGGACATGACGGCCGTGGAGTTTCAGCGTCTAGTCTTCGAGCAATTTACGACCATTAAAAAAGACATCGTTAGGATCAACACTAGAGTCGACTAGTAAGGAGCCCTTAGAGGTCCAACCCTAGCGCCGCGTTATGAGGAGCCTGTGGACGATCCACGGGACGTTCCACCTCCGCTTGATAGACGAGCGAGAGAGCTACCACGCTGGGACCCCGCTCTTCGGAGAGGGACTCCCGAGCCTGCGTATGATTATCATGGTGACCCTGCTCCGATGGGTAACCCAAGTACTCCTTATGAGCCACGACTGCCACCGGCCCGCAGAGGTCATGGTCCTCCTGCGAGGCGCAAGCACGGTCCTGAGGAGCCCTACGATGATTATTTAGCACCTCGCGGGAAAAACATCCCGGCTGAGGACGACCATATTTGGCGCCTTTGTATTGATGCACCATCCTTCGACGACCGTCTGAACCCAGAGGCTTTTAGCGACTAGCTCATGGATATGGATCACTTTTTCGATTGGTACAAAATGAACGATGAGCGGTGAGTTCGGTTCGTCAAGATGAAGATGTTGGGCCGGACGAATATGTTTTGGATAAGCGTGGAGAGATCGTTGGAGAGAGATGAGTACTATCTTGTCACCCGTTGGGCAGAAATGAAGCAGCGATTGAGGGACAAATACCATGGTTGTCAGGATCGCGATCAGGATCATATGATCTTTTGATCCTACAATCCAAATTTTGTAAATCGGTCCAGATTTTGTAAAGCGACCTTTGATCCAATCCTACCATTCGTTCTGATCCAACCTCGAAACGATCTCATCTAGGATCTCGATCCTGACAACCTTGATAAATACCTCCCTGCGTCCTATCGAGATCAGGAGCTCGACCAACTCTATGCGTTGCGGGAGAGATCACTTTCAGTTGTCGAGTACATGACACGATTCGACGAATTGATGGTGAGGAGTGACATCCTAGAGGAACCTATAGCGACCGCTTCTAGATTTAGAGCTAGACTTAAGGCGGAGAGACGAAGAGAGCTTATACCACACCGCCTTGAGACGGTCGAGCAAGTGTTCCAACTCGCACTTGAGTATGAGAATTACCCGCGCCTCGCAGGACCGAGGTAGACTACGCATCGATCTGACGCCTCTCGCCGCATTCCATCAGATGCAAAGGGCAAAGCTATTGTCCTGGGAGCCCCTAAACTCGGGCCTGGCCAATGTTATCACTGCTCGGATAGAGGACACATGACTGCTAAGTGTCCTACGAGGAACCTGCTAATTGGGGACGAGGGTGAGGCTAATACGGAGATAGACGACGCGATGGTGGAGGCGATTACTGCTGAGGTTGAGGATGGTTGGGAGAGCGATGTTGAGAGATCTTTAGAGTTGGGAGTCATCTGTCGTCTCCGGCACACCCTGCATGTCGAGGAGGATTGGCACCGCACTACGATATTTTACACGTATTTTCAGAGTGTGGGCGGCCCCTGCAAACTCACGATCGATGGAGAAAGTTGTGTGAATATCGTGGCGAAGAGAGGTTTAGAGAGAATGCAGCTGTCTGTCGAGCATCATCCGCAACCTTATCGTGTCCTCTGGGTGGACAAGTCGTCCATTCAAGTTACTCAAAGATGTCTTGTGTCGATCCGCCTAGCGTCCGTAGAGGACATGGTTTGGTGCGACGTCATCCTGATGGACGTTGCACATGTTCTTCTGGGTCGCCCCTGGTTATACGATCGTGACACCGCGTGTTATGGTTGTTCCAACACGCGTCTTCTTTTTTAAGGGACGGAAAATCACTCACACCCCGACCCAGTCCCGAGATCCCCCTAAGGGACAGGTCGAGTCATACATTAGTGTTGGGTCAGCCAGGCCTCTGCACATCCTGAGGAAGGGTGACTTCCTGCGTGAGATCTTAGGCTCGAGAGTTATGTTTGTGGTGGCCGCCACCATGGCCTCCAACGCCGCCATAGACTTGGAGAGTGTGGATCCGGACATTCGACGTCTGCTGGTCAACTATACGGACATTATGCCTGAGGAACTCCTTGATGAGCTTCCTCCCTTGAAGGATATCCAACACGCCATCGATTTAGTCCCGGGGGCATCTTTTCCCAACTTGTCTCACTATTGTTTGAACCCGACGGAGCATGCCGAGCTGAAGTGGCGGATCGGCGATCTTTTTTGGGAGAACTTTATTCGGGAGAGCTTGAGCTCGTGCGCCGTTCCTTCCCTTCTTACCCCAAAGAAGAATGAGAGTTGATGCATGTGTATCGGCAGTCGCACCATCAATAAGATCAATGTGAAGTATCGTTTTCTCATTCCCTGCCTCGACGACCTCCTCGATGTGATGGTTGGTGCCCAGCTCTTTTCGAAGATCGACGTACGGAGCGGGTACCATCAGATTAGGATAAGAGAAGGGGACTAGTGAAAGTAGGCCTTCAAGACAAAGGATGGCAATTATGAGTGGTTGGTTATGCCATTCGGACTGTTGAACGTGCCCAGTACTTTTATGAGAGTGATGACGCAGATTCTACGGCCCTACATGGGCAAATTCTTAGTGATCTACTTCGACTATATCCTGATTTACAGTCAGGACCGCACTGAGCACTGAGGCACATTAGTTTGGTATTCGATCTCCTACGGAAGGAGCATCTGTATGTCAATCTGAAGAAGTGCACATTCCTGACTACATCCGTGCATTTCTTAGGTCATATCGTCTCGGAGTTTGGTATCTGATTCTTCGTTGACCTGGATAAGGTCAAGTCTACACGTGAGTGGCCCATCCCGTCTGCTATCCATGAGGCCCAGAGCTTCCACGGACTCGCCACCTTTTACAGGAGGTTTGTTCGAGGGTTTAGCTCGATCATGACTCACATTACGAGCTGCCTCCGCAAGGGGGATTTTGCCTGGACAGTAGCAACCACTAGAGATTTTGAGGAGATTAAGGAGAAGCTATCGACTGCTCATGTTGCATGCACACAACTTTTTGATCCCTAATCCTACCACAAACATGAGTATAAATAGGGAGAGAGGGAAAATAAAACTGGGGCACCCCGATGGACGACTAATAATGTTCAGGCTGATTGGGGGCTAAATACAACACAAAATAAATAAAATAATATATCAAACAGGCTCGGAACGACCATCCGGGCGCATCTGTGGACTCGGATCGCCCAAATGAGTCGCCGATCACCGCGTCCTGCGGGAATAGACGCTCGTGGGCCGTCGATTGCCATCAACTCCCCCGACTTGAAAGCACTCATCTCCGGTGAGTGAAGACGGTCGTACTCTCGGCGTAAGTTCGTGGCAAGTCTCTCGAGCTCCTCAACAAAAATCCAAGTATCATCAGAAACCAGGCGGGCGGGCCAATGAACCAAGTAAAGCAAAACCATCCGACCTCCCATCGTAGTGAAGTCGTGACCAATGTGTAGTGCATCTTCGGTAGGCGTAGGCGACTGTCGAAGCAATGTATCTCTGTCTGAAAGTGGTGCTGGTGGAACTGTCGGCGGGGTGGTCCTCTGAGGGATGCTCAACTGTCCGCGACTGCCTGGGCTTGGTGGGTGTAGAGGTGCTAAAGAAGGGTGGGGCAAGCTGTGGCTCAGGGGTCGATGGAGATAATGGGTCCACGTACACTCGCTCCTCATAGTATGGAGTCAAATCCTCCACATCAAACACCTGGTGAATTCCCATTACTGGTGGGATATCAACATCATAAGAATTCACGCCAATCTGTCGAGTGACTATATAGGGGCCCATTCAGCGGGTACTTAACTTCTTTGTTGCCCCCTGTGGGAGCCTCTCAGGTCAAAGGCGGATCATAACCTGTTCTTCCACGTCAAAAACCTACTCCCTCCTGTGCAGATTGACCTGAGCTTTATAAATTTCATTACTAGCTGCAATCTTTCTCCGGACTGTCTCATGAAGTGCGTGTATATGCTGAATGAATGACTCGACGGGCTCATTAGGTAGGGCCTCTAACGGGGCATCAACCAGGTCAACGGGTTTCCTAGGCTCATAACCTAATATGACATGAAATGGACTCAGATCTGTGGTCCTATTGAACGAGCTATTGTATGCAAACTCCACGACAGGCAGGAAGGAATCCCAGGTAGACCGACTATCCCGAATGAGACAACGCAAAAGGGTCCCCAAACTACGGTTGACAACTTCTGTTTGTCCATCTGTCTGTGGGTGATGGGCGGTGGAGAACTTCAGTGTCGTACCAATCTTCTTCCACGACGTCTTCCAGAAATAACTCATAAAGTGGACAGCGTGATCAGAGACAATGGAAGTGGGCAACCCATGGTATTTGAAAACCTCCCTGAAGAACAGGGCAACCACATGGAGGGCGTCAAAAGTCCTATGACACGGGATAAAGTGGTCCATCTGCGAAAAGCGGTCCACGACAAGAAAAATCGAGTCAAACTTTTGCAGCATGCGGGGAAGCTTGGGTACAAATCAAGCTTATATCTTCCTATGGTTTATGAGGGATAGGTAACAGAGTGTATAGACCCGTGGACTGTCGGGATCCCTTCGCCATCTGGCAGATACGACAATGACGAACGATCCCAGTAACGTCCCTCTTTAGGCCAGGCCAGAAGAAGCGATACTCGACTAACACAATCGTCTTGTCCTACCCAAAGTGCATTGTGGCCTTGCCCGCGTGCAGTTCCCAGATGTGGAAGTCCCAAAGGGAAGTCTGTGGCACACAGAGGAGAGAACCATAGAATAGATAGCCATCAAAAATGATGAGACCCTCGTAGGGTTTGGGAGGGTCCCTCGATAAGGATAAGTAAATATCACTAAAGTCCGGGCACTCAGGATAGTCATGCCGGATACGCTCAAATCCTTCCATGCACGTTCATGGTGTGGCGTGGTGACTCATCACATCAACCGGCTTTTTATCAACGCCCGCTCGGTGCTTGAGAACGTAGTGATACTCCTGCATGAATTCCACCCACTTTGCATGGCGATGACCTAACTTCTTCTGTGAATCCAGATATCACAGGGTTTGGTGGTCAAAAGTGCAGGACAAACTCCTTGTGTAGGAGATAGTGACGCCAATATCGCAGCGCTTGTACGGCGGCGTAAAACTCTCGATCATAATTGGAGTACTTCTGTCAGTCATCATTCAGCTTCTCACTGAAGTAAGCAACTGGATGACCCTCTTGACTAAGTACTCCACTGATGCCCACTCCAGACCAGTCACACGCTACCTCGAAAGCCTTGGAAAAATCCAGAAGGCGCGATACTGGCCGGTCATTCTCTCAGTGGATTCTGAGGGCTCTCCTCCGTCCGGTGCTACCTCTACCCCGTAAAGACTCCCCGACACCAACGACTGTTTCCCCATCTCCTCTCCAACCTTCCCCAGCTAGCCAAGGTTGTCAGGACCGAGATCTTAGATGAGATCGTTTTGAGGTTGGATCAGATCGGATGGTAGTATTGAATCGAGGATCACTTTACAAAATCTGTATCGATTTACAAAATTTGGATCGTAGTATCGTAAGATTCTATGATCCGGATTGCGATCCTGACAACCATGCAGCCAGCCCGCCTCCCCTCCCCCTCTTCGGCTCCCTTGCCTCCAACCCTGCACGATCCTCCAGTTCCGCTCAATCCTCCAGCCCGCAAACCTGCTACTACTGCCACAACCTCCACCTGTCTTCCAGCCTGTCTCCCCTGCCGATTCCCCCCACCACCAGATCCCGCCGTCGCTCAACCATCTTGGCCACCCCCACCCCTCCATCCTATAACTGCCCCTTATCACTCCAACCACGATCCACCGCTCCAAGCCCTAATCTCCTGGTTCCCTACCTGCAACCCCCCCAACCTCCCATAATATCCTCAGATCTAGTCTCGTTCATTCCAAGCAGCCCCTCCGAGGATCCACCGTCAGCCCGAGGACGCTACCCTAATGGCTCTCCATCCCCAAAGCTAAGCTGACACATGCATAAGTAAATCTAGGTATGGGTATTTTATTTCTCTTATTTGGATGCTTTGGTTAAACCAGCCTATGTCGGTCTCAAGCCCGGATGAAAAATGGTAAGGGTTGTGTTAGGTAGACGGTCAGCGTAAAATTTAGTCACGTTTATGAATATTGATCATTTGAAAAATTGTGTAAAAGCTAGGTTGTTTCCCCTAAGGAACGTGTTGCATGGTCTGAATGCGGCGTCTTGGCAAGGACTGTTGCATCTCCATGACTTGATTGTAGTGTTAAATTTGCAAGAGTCATCGCCATATAGTCCGAATTCGGCGTCTTGGCAAGGACCGCTGCACCTCCAAGAGAACTTGGGTGTAGTGTTAAATAGGCAAAAGTGCCCTCATATTAGACGTCTTAGGAAAGTATGTCATAGAAATCGTGGAAGTTGGAATATAAGTACACTAAAGGGAAAACGGTGGAAGTAGTGGATACAATGATTAAGAGAAGAATAAATATTTTATGTCTGCAAGAGACTAGATGGGTGAGTGAGAAAACTAAATTTTTGGATAATTCAAGTTTTAAATTATAGTACACATGAAAAAATAAAACAAACAGTGAAGTCGGTATTATTTTGGATACTACTTGGAGAGATGAAGTTGTTGCAATAAGTAGAAAATATGACAGAATCACAGCTCTTTTAAATTGGTCATAGAAAAAGAAACTATTAATGTGATCAGTGTTTATGCGCCACAAGTAAGATTAGATAAAGTTATTAAAGTACAATTTCGGGAAAACTTAGATGATTTAGTAAGGGAAATCCCACAAAGAGAGAAGATTTTCATAGGAGGAGACTTAAATGGACATATATGGAAAGAAAATGTAGATTATACAGTCGTTCATGAAAAATTTTGATATGGAGAAAGAAATGAAGAAGGCCGAACCATTTTAGAAGTTGTCGTAACACATGAGCTAATTGTGACAAATACGTTTTTCATAAAGATGGAAGAACATTTAGTTATGTTTAAAAGCGGACTAAATAAGTCACAAATTGATTATTTTATGACTCGCAAAAAGGATAAAATGATTTGTAAAAATTACAAAATCATAGCAGGAGAAAATTTCCAACACAACATAGGTTAGTAATGTTATGCGTACAAATTAAATATAATAAATTTAAAACAAAAATAAAAATGTTGCCAAAAATTCGATGGTGGAACTTGAAGATGGAAAAGTGGGTTGTTTTCAAGACAACAACTATGAAACAACTAGTTAATGACCCTTATGTTGATGTTAATGTCTCCTGAGAAGTTATGTGTTCACATTTAAGAACAACTGGAAAGAGCGTACTTGAAGTATCAAAAGGTCATGCGCCCCCAAATAAAGAATACTGATGGTGGAAAGATGAAGTACAAGATAAAGTGAGGGCAAAGAGGATCAATTATAAATGACTCTACGCTTGTGGGAATGATGAAAACTTGGTCTGATATAAATTTGTCAAAAAAGAAGCTAAACATGCAGTAAGTAAAGCGACAATCAAGCTTATGAAGAATTTTATAAGCGACTAGATACCAAGTATGGAGAATGTGACATATATAGAATTGTTCGAACTAAAGAAAGGATGACAAAAGATTTAAGCCAAGTAAAATGCATAAATGATGAAACAGATACAATTTTAACGGATGATGTGGAATATTAAAGAGCGATGAAAAAGATACTTTTATCAACTCTATAATGAAACAAAAGACAATGAATTGAACTTGAAAAATTTAAGTAAATCATAGGAGTATAGAAAATTAACGTTTTATCGTAAAATTAAATTATCAAAGTTAAATAATGCTCTAAAGAAGATGAAAAATGGAAAGTCGGTTGGGCCCGACGATATATCCATCGAAGTATGAAAATGTCTAGGGAATGAAGAAATTTTGTGTCTTACATGTTAGTTCAATAAGATACTAAAGTCAAGGATGATGTCAGAGTAATGGAGGAGAAAGTATTTTGATAACTTTGAATAAAACAAAGGAGATATACAGAATTGTGTTAATTACAGAGGAACTAAATTGATGATTCATACCATAAAATTATAGGAACGAGTAATAG
Source organism: Platanthera guangdongensis (assembly GCA_039583875.1). Lineage (NCBI taxonomy): Eukaryota > Viridiplantae > Streptophyta > Magnoliopsida > Asparagales > Orchidaceae > Platanthera > Platanthera guangdongensis. The sequence goes on from CM077155.1 coordinate 2,473,752, forward strand.
AAAGAAGAATAAGATGAGAGACTAACATCTCGGAGAATCAATTGAGATTCATGACAGGGCAGTCGACCATGGAAGTTATACATCTCTTGAGGAGACTCATTGGACAACTACCGAGAAAGAAAACAAGATTTGCATATGTTGGTTATCGACCTTGAGAAGGCTTATGATAGAGTTCAAAGAGAGATCTTATGGAGAGTCTTAGAAAAGAAAGGTGCAAATGTATCATGCATTGACATAAGCAAAGATATGTATACAAATTCAGTGACAAGGGTGAGGACATCTGGAGGATTAACACGGGAATTCCCTATCAATGTTGGCTTACATCAAGGTTCAACTTGAAGCCCTTATCTCTTTACCCTTATCTTAGATAAGCTCATCAGACATATCCAGCAAGCAATACCTTAGTGTTTATTATTTGCGGATGATATCATTTTGGTCGATGAGACATGTGAGGGTGTAAGCGCAAAACTTGAATCTTGGCGAGACACTTTAGAAAAGAAAGGATTTAGTTTGAGCAGGGAAAAGACAGAGTATATGAAGCTTAAATTTAGCAGTGCAAGAAGGACGGATGACTTCGTTATTAAGTTGGGTGATCAAGACATTTCTCATAGTGAATGTTTTAAATATCTTGAATCGATAGTTCAAAAAAACGGAGGTATTGATAACGATGTGACACATAGAATCCTGGGTTGGTTGAAGTGGAGAGGCGCGTCGGGGATCTTGTGTGATCGTAAAATACCATTAAAACTTACGGGCAAATTCTACCGTACTGCGATTAGACCAGCGATGCTCTATGGTTCTGAGTGTTGGGCAGTGAATTGTGTACATTAGCAAAATATGAGAGTTGCAGAGATGAGAATGCTTAGGTGGATGTGTGGACACACAAGACTGAAAAGAATTAAGAATGAATGTATCAGGGATAAGACAAGAGTAGCACAAATTGCAGAGAAGATGTGAGATGCTCGACTAGATGGTTTGGACGCGTACAAACGAGACTATTAGAGGCACTTGTTAGGCGTTGTGAGAGTCTAGTCACTAGGCATGTTAAACAAGGGAGGGGTAGACCAATAAAGACTTGGAATGAAATTATAAGGAAAGACATGATGTACTTAGGCATTAGTGAGATTATGACACAAGATAGGGCACAATGACGACAAAGGATCCATATAGCCGACCCCACTATAGTGGGATAAAGGCTTGAGTATTGTTGCTTATTTGGATGCTTTGGTTTTGAACTATTGCCATGAGATTGTTGACACTTATATGCAATTGTTACTTATTTATCGTTTAATTTGCGGGACGTATTCGGCGTACTTGAATGGAAATTGTGCCTTATTTTGGTGGCAAATTTTAATTGTTCTTTACTCATCATTGCTTGTTATCCGATTATGCAAATTGTTGTTTTGATGCTTTAATAAATTTTATTTACTTGCTTGAAGATCCTGATCCGGACCGTTGTTTCAAATTTGCACATGCGCTGCATTTAGTTTGCATTTTTAGTTAGTGAAGTTTTTGTCCCCGTACCACTGCATCACATATGACTTTCTTTTGCTCGAACTCTCGCTTGCACAGCGACTCTGCCAATTCCCTTGGATCAAAATTGTTGCTTCACAATTCTTCTACACCCCAACTCTTTCCCCCACTTTTGTTGAACATCATAAAGAAGAGATTTGATTAATTAATAATGTGATTACTCCAAAGATGAAATTGAACTCCGGAAACTATGTCACCTGGTCTCGCTAAGTTGGTCAATTCAATATTGGATGGGTAAAATTGGCTCTCTTACTGGTCAAATTCCAAGCCCCGTTGATAATACCTCTACTAAATTCAAGCAAGATAGTCGGCATGGAAATTGTCAATGTTCTAGTCAAATCTTGCCTCATCAATTCCATGGAAACTAATATTCGTCAAACACATATTTTGCAACTATCGTGGAAATTTGGAATTCCCTTCATACCTTATATGGATCATCTAACAATTCTATGAGAGTATAACAAATTTCAAGGGAACTTGCTACCATTTTTCAATGTGATCAATCTATGGTTGAGTATTACAATACACTCGGGGCAGTGTTAGATACTTTTCCAGTAAAACCCTAATGATTTTACTTCTTGCATGTTTTCTTATTTTATTCACGAAAGGAGATAGAGCAATCTTCTCAGTTCTAGGGTGGACTTCGCGATGACTACCATGTGCTTAGACACCATGTCCACTTTACTGATCTATTACCATCCCTGGATATCATAGCATCTATGTTCTTTGAGGCAGAGTGTGAGCATCTTACTATGAGCACACCTAGTCAACTTACTACTACTGAAAGGGTCGCATTTACCATACAGTGATGCAACATGAGACGCATCGTTTATTTTATATTAGTTATTTCTAACATTTTTATTTATGTAGCGCATGTCTTTGCGTATGTTTGACCCCTCATTCTAGTGAACATCGAGTCTGAGTTTACCCTCCATGTTTGCAACAAACACTAGCCTTTGTTTTGGTGTTATTAATGCTCGACTATAGCAAGGACTTCATCATCGAATAGGATGGACTAGAACCTGGGATCGCCATAATTCTCATGCAACAAGAAATATCGGTAGCCTACTTCATTTATCTTCATTGGGCCTACACAACCAAAAATCAACCTATGAAGTTGAACTCATGGCGCTAATCCTCGATATCCAACACTAGAGCTCATATTTTATCGGCCAACATCTCAACGTCGGTACCAATCATCAAAGTCTTTACTGCATTCTCGGTCAAAAGATCTCCACCCTAGCCCAATAATTATGGGTTGCAAAACTCTTTGGTCACTATTTTACCATCACGTACAATCCAGGAAGACCAACTAGGGCAACATGAGGGAACTTTTTGAAAATTTTCTAAAACATTGTGATTGGGGGTGGACTTGTTCAAAGTGAAATTGAACATGACCTCTAGTTAGCTGGCAGCATTTGTCAACTCCAAGTACAATCTAAAGCCCGCCCTACTTTTGTTTTTCACTATAGGACAGCTTCGTTTGCTATTCCCAGCTTCCTCATATTGGTGCAGGATAATGCGCTTGGTGGAACAATTTATAGACTCAGGTATAACATCTAAGTGAGTCAAATACAAAACCACCATTTTGGGTGCCCTCTTTGGCCGGTGCCCTCTCTGGTCGGTGCCAAGTCTAAATCTCATTTGGCATGGCATAGTCACGGGTTTTATCACGAAGTTACCTAAGTCCAAAGAGTTTGTCTGCATCTCCTTGGTAGTTGCCAGACTCTCCAACTATTGTCACTTCCTCAAACAATGACATCTTTACACAGCCAATATAATTAACCAGAGTCTTTGCTTAGATGATCGTTCAACTCCATGGATTACCAAGGTCAATCGTCAATGACTATGATTTGATATTCAAGAACAAATTTTAGTGGGAGCTTTTTAAACTCTTCATCAACCCCAAGCCAACAGTCAAACAGAGGTTGTTAACTGATAGCATGAAACAAACCTCCAATGTTTTGCATTCAAGCAACCCAAATGATGGGCAGCGTGGAGAGGCTAGGTAGAATATCTGTGTATCTCTTCATTTCACATGGCTGTAAGGATAAATTTGTTAATGGTCGACCTCCTCCAACATTAGCACATCCATTCTTGGGTACTTGGGTGTATGCCCAAGGGCAGTCAGACATCAACACTTAAACCGCAAAGAAAACCTTTGACAATAAAATTTTCATCTACATCCAGAGCAGTGAATCCACTACAATGTTGATAAAAACGTGAACCAGCTTAACTTCCAAATCGGCGAATACATTATCGTCAATTTATTTCCACACCAAGAATTCCCGAAAAATAATTTGGGTGCATCCAAAATCTCGTTTCAATACTGTGCGCCCTTCATTGTCCATTAATGTATTGGAGAGGTAGCATATGGCATTCAGCTTGCCCCCTTAGAGTCAAGTATATCAGTATTCGCATCTCTCTTCTCAAGAACTTCAATGGCAAGAACCCGGTCAAGGAAACCGTTCCCGTTGAGCTCAACGCCAATGAAACCATGCCCTTTGATCCCGGAAACGTTCTCTCTACCTATAAATAAGAGTAGGAACAATAAAAACCAAGTTCTAGTTCAGTAGCAAAAGAGTTTTTCAAACCACACCACAAGGTTAGACTAAGAGATAAAGGTAAATCTACTAGCTTTTGTCCAAGAGAAAGAAAATTTTAGTGGTAAAGTATTGTTACACAGAATCCCAGTCAATGGTTTATCTACATGAGATACCACCAAAAAGATGAAATGGTGAACAAGCAAGAAAACTTATGTATAAGGCCTAAGCAGAGGAACGTTGAGCGTAGATTAACATAGTTGAATGGCGGGAAATAGTACCAAGTAACAAGCTTGGTCCTTGGGTATAAAGACCAAGAGAATGCAAGTGGAAAATGCGTGATTTTGGTACCAACGTAGAAGGGAGCATTTTTTTAATGATTGCACTTTGCAGTTCATTGTATTTTGTGCAAATATAGCTCTATAAGGAATCAATGAGCAATAGAAGGGAATAGGTATCCAATTATCAAGTGAAAATTAATCTGTGTTCAACCACAGAGGAAGTTGTGCTTATATTGGTAGCTTGCTTTGAATATTGTTCTAGTTTCCTTTTGAAACCATGCATGAGTCTGCCAGGATTATGTGAGACTAAAGAAAGAAAATATTAAAATAGTACAAATACTCTCTACAAATATCAACAATATATCTCATTGGAATAAAAATCGATCAAACAAACAAACAAACAAACTGTTAGAGATATAATATTTTAGTGTTATTATGTTTATAATGAAAGATATCAATGTAATGAATCATATAGAAGGGAATAGGTATCCGCGAATTATCAAGATTCCGAAAATTAAGCCTTCGTGACTTCGAACGTCAACAGAGGAAGTTGCTTCTTCTCTGGATTGCTGCGCTACAGCTGCTTCTTCTCCGGCCTGCTGCGCTGCAGCTGCTTCTTCTCTGGATTGCTGCGCTGCAGCTGCTTCTCTGGATTGTTGCGCTGCAGCTGCTTCTTCTCCGGCATGCTGCGCTTGTGCTGGTCTGCCGCTGCTTATCCGGCCCGCTGCTGCTGCAGCTGCCTCTTCTCCGTCTGCGGCTGCTGCTCATCTTCTCCAGCCCCTTAGATATTTGATGTTGTTGTTTTTTTTTCTAGATTTCTTCTTGCACGTGATCTACGTGAGGGGGAGTGTAACGGCCTCGAGTCTATACCTTCATGCACGTATTCACGTGAGGGGGAGTGTTTGTGATATCGGCGCCAGGATTATGCCCCTGTATAACCTAGCACTCCAAAGTGTTTGTGAAACTCGGAACTTCTTTCCCGAAGTATTAAATATGTTGTTTGTGTCTCCTCGTCGTTTTCTCTAGTACACCTTGTTTCCGCTCCGAGTGTATACGTTGTCATGGTCGGTTTGCGGACCAACGTCGTGTGGCTCTTGCCCAAATCCCTGGTACGCGGTTGGGCCTCGGTGGCTGTTGCTTTGTCCCACGCACCTTCCTTCTTTTACCCTCTATTTTATGTTGTGTCCAAGCGGTATGCTTCCCCTCAGCATTGGAATGTTTAGTCCCAACCGCCTATCGGTGTTGTGATCATGTTGATCTATATAAAGCCCCTTTGTGGAAGAATAAATTGCACTTCTTATTTTCCTATTCCTTTCTACACAAACAAAACAAATATTTCGAATAAGAAACCTTAATAAGAACTCTCCAAATGGGATTAAATTTCTAGCAAGTAGAAGGAGATTACCTTTCACTTAAATCTTGAAGTCTCTCACTTGATCAATGAATTAAAATTACAAAGTAAAATGAATAATACAACAACAACACTCAAGCCTTTATCCCACTATGTGGGGTCGGCTATATGGATCATTTGTCGTCATTGTGCCCTATCTTTTGTCATAATCTCACTAACGCCTAAGTAAAATGAATAATAAACTAGATAATTTACTCAATCACCAATTATTGTGTTTTGTAAACAACGTATAATGAAGAATAAACTACTCAGATTATGACAAAAGTATAAGTAACAAACACGTGTAGTAGACGAAACCTGAACAACACTGGTGACATTGGAAGAAAACTGCATTTGAACCTAAAAGTGAAATAAAAGAGGCACACCCCATTAGAAGCAGAGGAGTTAGACTTAAGAAGTGATGTGGAACGGCGAGGCAAACCCATGGCGAGGAATGAGTTTTGAGCCTGTTCGGTACTGATTGACCACCTGCCATATATGGAGTCTCCGGAACGACAATCCAACTTAGTGGATGCGTCCGGATCGAAATATACGGGTCTCGTTAGTGTGTACATAAATCCAACTGTATTCCAGTTGTATAGACTAAATTAATACAGTTGGATAATACAGTTGATTTCAGGTAGAATACAACATACAGTTGGATTTATGTACAGTTCCTACTTTTGGTTCCCAAAAATTGTTCGTCCGGATCAATGTTTCGATATTTTTCATGCATTTATTTTATGTTCTTGTGCTTTATTTAGTGATATCGTTCAAACATCGTGTACGGCCAATCCTAGCCATCCAAGATGGTTGTCCTATCTCCTATGTCATTTTTATTATAAATAAGAGGGTAGGGGAAACCGTCATAGCATGCAGATTTTGGAGAAAAGTATTCCCGGAATCCAGTGATCCCCTCGCGGCGACGACTCCGTGAGGCTCTAGGTGATGACTCTTAGATAATCTCGTGTCCCCGTGCAGCCTCCTCACAACCACAGCTTTTTCTTTCCCATACACCCTCTGAAAACCCGCCAGCCCCCTTCTTCCTTCATGGGAAATCTTCCTGTTGCTGTTTCTACCAGAAAGCCCACCACATCTTGTTAATCCTACATGTGTACAAGAGTCCTGAATGAGAAATCAGTATCTTTAAAACCCACCAGCCTCCCCCCCCCCCCCCCCCCCCGGTCTTCCCTCACGACACAGCCCATTGATTACAGCCCATTAATTCTTGTTTGCGTATAAGATTCCCACATTGGGAATCTCAACATTTCACGGTTCCTGAGTCCACCACCCAGCTGTTTTCCCCAAGCCTATCCAATACATAACCCCCTTTAACCCACAAACTCATCCCCAGGAAATCCCACCATCAAATGCCCACCAATCCTTACATCCCCCCCCCCCCTCTCCTGAATCACTCAGCAAAACCTTCCCCGAACCCCAACTTTACGACCCAGTCCAGCAGCCCCAAAATCAACCACCCCACCTATACCTCATTCCAACCACAGTACATCACTTCTTCCTACGAGCAGCCACCAAGCACCCGTGAAACACTGGATCTCCACGCTACGGCCTCCTATTACTGCGTGAGTATTATTTTATTGTTGTATGGAACATTTTCTTCAATATTAAGAAATGGTTATGTGATTGCACATTTGGTTGGATCTCTAGTATCGTGATTGTTTGTTTTGGATTATATTTTGATTTGCGGGATTTATTCTACGCACGCTTTCTCTTTGGCCCTCCACATGGAGGAAAGCCTATGCATATTTTGCCTAAAAGAATTTTTTTTGCTCAAATTAGATCTATGTGAATTAATCATTTATTATTATGTCTTGAATTCGTTGTCGGATCTTGCATTTTACATATAGTCGTTAAGGTGAGTAAAACTATCTTCATGCACATCACATTAGGGTTGCATTTTAGAATTCATCCAACTTGTAGACTACCCAACATCAATCGGTGTTTAGGTTCATTACATCTGTTGCATGAATTTTTGCATTGCATATATGGTTAGGGCATCATTTGTCCGCCACCTATAGATTCATCCTGCTTCAAGAAGTCTTCCAGAAATGGAAAACAAAAGTAGAGGCCAAAGTAAGGGGCAAAAAATGCCAAAGGTTGATGCAAAACAAAAACCAATGGTTGACAACAACAAAGGCCAAAGGTTGATGCAAAATAAATGACAGGCTGAAATAACAAAGAAAGCTGCAAAGAGAATATGCTGCAACAATTAGCTTTTCATACCATAGACTGCCTCCTAACAACACCGCACTATTGCCAGCTTACAAAACCAGACAAAAATATTATATATGAGAGAGAAAAGTTGTCTTTTACTTAGCACAGATACAGTATCTGAGATAATAGAATCATGTCTGCCTTGTTATATACATATTTCATATTACACATTTCATGAGACAAATCTGCAGTGGTGTTGACAACCTGAGACAAACTGCAACGTTTGCACGCGATTTTACAAGGCCTAAATGATTTTATGGCAATAGACTAGGGAGTAGCCTGCATTTAACACAATAAAGGTTACAGAATTAAATTAGATGCAATACTACACAACCAGAGACTAAGCAGCTTATGTTCCAACCCTCATTGTCTGACAAGAAATAAACTGTTTTGGGCAATGGGAATTCAACAATTTCATATGCAAATATAGTATCGTTGTTCTCTTTGTACTTAATTTGTGAATTCATATATGGAAAAGTTAACCCAGTACTAGTACTTGTTAAACCTTTCTGCATTGTTTCAAAACCCAAAAGTACAGATGTTACGCACGTGTGGAGACGATTCTTTGGAATATCTTATTTTGTATTTTTGATCAATGTGTATTTATAATTTGTAAGGGCAATATGGTAATATGTAAGTGAGCCCCCCTCCCAATAAAAGGAGAGAGCTTGGAAATTTTAGACATCTTTTTATGCTTAGGGTTTTGGAATCTCTCTTTGAGAGAGGGATTTGAAGGAGGAACCAGCTTCCTGGGGTTAGACAGAGTATTCTTCGCAAGTGTCAACTCAAATTTTTGAGTTTTATTGCAAGCTAATTTTTTGTCGGTAATATTTGATCTTACCTGCACTTTCCACCCACAATTTATCGTTGGATTTGACATCACAAGCAGTTCTGTCGTTGTTTCATTCGGCTACTTCCACTTGGGGCTTTGATATTGTCACTCTTTGCTCGCAAGAAGTCCCCACGTGTGTTCCTCCCAGCGCTGGTCTCCCAGCCTTCCTCATGCATTCGTTCGGCCGCTACTAGGCGTGTCTCGCGGCGACCTCGACACATCCCAGTATCACTTGAAACTGATCCCTTCGTCGGTGGAGTTCGACCGATCTCTCAGTACGTCACTTCAAACAGATCTCTCCCTACAAATGCATCACAGTGTCACTTCAAGCTTCGACCAATCACCCCGTCGACGGGCTCGACAGTCTCTCCGTTCGGCTCTGCCAGCAATGCACGCACCCGGTGGCGACGCTAGAAACCGCACACTCGCACAAGTATTTTGATCGATGAATCCCTTCCAACACTTGTGGCTTTCTTCTCACGCCCTCCATCTGACCATAAACTGCCTTTTGCACGACGTTTCTCTTTAGCTTGTAACGACTACTGGTGAGTTGTTTTTGTAAGTGTCCAGAGGATCCGGCCCTTTCACCATCTCCTTTTTTATGCCAAAGATTCACCACCTGATGATGGAATCCCGCGGGGAGGCGCTTGAATACGCCCCCACCCCCATCAACTCTCGTCTCGAGCTCCAAGCCAAGCAGTTCGCTTTGATTATAGTTCTGCTCCACAACATGCAACCCGGACAGCACTTCGGTTCTAACGCCGCCTCTGCCTCGGGATCCGCAGCACATTGTCCCTTGAAGAACCCACTTTGGTGGGATTGCATCCTCCATCTTTCCCCCACATTGACATTCTCACATTCAACAGGACTGACCTCCTGAGTTGAATTGTCCGCGTTGAGCAGTATTTTGACATTAACCAAACTCCTTAAGTGCAAAAGCCTCCAAGGCTCTTATCGACATGGAAGGGTTCACCCTCCAATGGGTCCACTGGCTCCGTCAGTTCTCTCCCGATCTTAACTGGGCAGCTCTCACAGAGGCACTCATTCAACGCTATGATCAACGCTACTCTGACAACGTCATTGAATGCCTTTGTTGGTTCCATTGGACCGGATCCATTGACTCATACATGGATGAATATATCAAGTTGATCCCACGTCCCATGTCTTCCACCGACCCACTACTTGGGCTATTTCATGTATGGCTTACAGTCTCATATCTGCGCACGCCTCTGCACTCTTCATCCATCTACTATCAACCAAGCATGAACCTCTCTCAACTCGTTGAGGCTGAATCCTTGCAACGTCCGGAGACCCTCATCCTACAAAGCCAGGTTCCAAATCCCCTACCAACCATAGTTTGCCCTTTCTCCTAAACCTTCACCACCTCCACCTCGCCTACCCAGTATGCCTCCACGCATAGCTGACTTTGACGCCCTTGCTATCACATATGCACCACCGGACGGAGCCCCGGGCACCTCAACGGCAGCCAACCCACGCGGGGATGATTCCTTGGAGCATCTTACATTGTATTTTTCATTAATATGTATTTTTAATTTGTAAGAGCATTATAGTAATCTGTAAGTGAGACCCCTACATACATAAGGAGGACGCTTGGGAGATTTAGGCATCTTTTATGCTTAGGGTTTTGGGATTTTACCCTTGTGAGAGGGATTTCAAGAAGGAACCAGCCTCGGGGGGTTAGGCACGAGTATTCCTCAGTGTTGTAGATGTCGGTCGATATAAAGGTTTTAAGTTGAAAACGACACAGCATCGACATTTTAAGCAAAAATATCATTTTTGAAAATTCCCTGATATATCAGTCTTAAGGCCCTGATATATCGGTCTTGCCCGATATATTGGGCGATATCTCGCGTACGATATATGGAGAGTAATAAAAATATATATTTTTCTTACTCTCCATATATCTCGCGTACGATTTATTTTAAGCGTCTGAGCGGTAATATTTTGTTTTGTGTTATATTTCGTGCATCTCTGTAAGCCAAAATTTGACTTCTTTCTTGTCTCACTCTCATTTGGTGTACTTTATGTCATTTACTGTCATCAACGCTTCTTTTTGTGTAATTTATAAATATATATTATGTGTATATATTTTTATTGTATAATTTATAAACATACATTATGTGTATATATATTTATTGCATAATTTATAAATATACATTATGTGTATATCTGTTTATTGTGTAATGTTTATTTACAAAAAAAAGGTTTATATATATTGTAGAAAAAAGGAGAACCTTGTCTATACTTCTTTGTTATCAAATACAATGTATGAATACACATATAGGAGAAAGAAAGAGAGACGAGTCCCCTATACAAGGTGTGAGACTAATGTATAAAGAGAGAAAATAAAAGACTAAATGGGCCACAAACATGGGACTTTTTACATGGGCTTTTCTAACACTCCCCTGCAAGCTGGAGCGTACAAATTGTAGGCACCCAGCTTGGATAGGAACTGGAAGAATAGAGTACTCGGTAGAGCTTTCGTGAAAAGATCAGCAACTTGTTCAGTGCCCGGAACATGCTTCAATTATAGATTCTTCATTTGAACTTTCCCCCTAACAAAGTGGCAGTCCACTTCAATGTGTTTCGTTCTTTCGTGGAAGATAGGATTCTTTGTTATGTGTATGGCAATTTGACTGTCACATAGTAAGGTAGCAGGTGAAGAGAGTTTTACTCCTACATCCTCAAGAAGACTTTCAAGCCACGTAAGCTCAGAGACAACTGATGTCATCGTCCGGTATTCAGCTTCGGCTGAAGATCTAGCAATCACGACTTGTTTCTTACTGCGCCAGGTCACAAGGTGACTTCCAAAGTAGGTACAAAATTCACTGGTGGACCGTCGATCGTCCAGGGAACCAGCATAATCTGCGTCTGAATATGTCACCAATGTGGGAGTAGAAGAAGAAGATTTGTATACCAGCTCTTGATCAGGGTCTGATTTTAGATATCTCAAGATGCGATCGACGGTCTGTAGATGAGACATCCAAGGAGCATGCATAAACTTGCTGACCACCCCAACAGCAAAGGATATGCCCGGTCTTGTGACAGCTAGATAAATACGTTTTTCAACTAGTCAACGATAGTATTCTGGATTTGGAAGAAGAAGATCTGCATCAGAAGCATGCGCGCACAGTTTGTGATTTACATCCATCGGGGTGTCAATCGGCTTACATCCAGAATAGCCAGCATCCTGAAGAAGATCGAGACAGTATTTTCGTTGAGAGAGGACAAGTCCATCGGGGCGTCTTGCGATCTCAAGACCAAGGAAGTATCAAATGTTCCTCAGATCTTTTATTTGAAAAACAGAACTAAGATGTTGTTTGACCGCTTGTATTCCCTTTGAATCGTCTCTTGTAGTTAGAATGTCATCGACATATACCAAAAGAAGAACCTTCCCTGTCGTCCGATGTCGAGTAAATAGAGAGAAGTTTGTCGAGCTTCGAGTAAAACCAACTTCCCGAACCGCCTTACTAAACTTGTCAAACCACTCCCGAGGGAATTGTTTGAGACCATAAATAGACTTCTTAAGGTGACAAACTCAAGACTCTCTCGTGGTCTCAAACCCGGGTGGTTGTTGCATGTAAACCGTTTCTTGCAGGTCACCATTGAGAAACACATTCTTGATATCCAGCTGATGTAATAGCCAATTGCGATGCACATTCATAGAAGGACACGAACAGTGTTGAGCTTGGCCACTAGGGAGAATGTTTCCTCATAGTCGAGACCTTGTTGTTGAGTAAAGCCACGAGCCACCAGTCGGGCTTTAAGACGGTCAATCGTACCATTAGCAGCATGCTTGATGACAAAGACCCATTTACACCCAACAGTCGTGTTGCCCGGAGGAAGGGGAACTAGATCCCATGTCTGGTTTGTCCAGAGGGCTTTCATTTCTTCGTTCATGGCTGTCTGCCAGCCCGGATGTTGTAGATCCTCCTGCACTGAGTTAGGAACAAAAATAGAGGATAAAGAAGTTGCAAGGATGTGAAATGGCAGGGACAGACGATGTAACGATACATAGTTCGTCACTGGATGAGCGGTAGGGGCTGTCGCCGGATCAGCAGGTCGCAGAATGTCAGAAGTGGAAGCCGACAGCATCGAGGCAGCGGAGCGAGGAGGGCGACAGTATAGACACAGATAAGAGGAGGTTTGTGGAGAACAGGAGCCGGGTTAGGGAGAAGCGGTGGTGGAGGAGAGGTAACGGGAATGACAGGTCTTGGGACGGATTCTGGTGGAATAGGTGGGTTTGGGGTGCCGAAGAACGGGTGATCCTCCCAGAAGGTCACATCTCCAGAAACCGTTATTTTTCGGGTAGTAGGGGAATAGCAGACATACCCTTTCTGAGTACGGGAATAGCCGACGAACATGTATTTGGCTGCACAATGATCCAACTTGTCCGTAGAAGGTCCAAGTAAGTGAACAAAGCAGGTACAACCAAAGATGCGAGGGGTGGGGGAAAATGGCGGGATAAAGGGGAAGAGAAGACTGAACGGAGTCGCATTTTGAAGGACGGAAGAAAGAAGACGGTTAATGAAATAGCATGTCGTTGACAGCGCAAACTTCCAGTAAGCCATGGGGACCTGCATGTGAAGAATGTGGGAGCGAGCAACGTCGAGAAGATGTCGATTTTTACGTTCAGCGACGTCATTCTATTGGGGGGTATATGCACACGATGTTTGGTGAATAATGTCAAATTCAGAACATAGAGTGGCAAATTCATGGCTCGTGTATTCGCGAGCATTATCCGTCCGGAGAGTTTTGATTGGTGTGGAAAACTGTGTGCGAGTTTCAAGAACGAAAGCTCGGAACACACGGGGAAGCACGGAGCGATCACGAAGTAAATAGAGTCATATTATGCCAGAATAGTCATCAATAAAGGTGATAAAATATCGATAACAGATACACTAGTAATTTTTTATGGACTCTAAACATCAGAATGTAGCAAAACAAATGGAGCAGAGCTCCGAGTACAGTGAGGAGGAAACGAAGAACGGTGATGTCTGCCAAAAATACATGAATCACACTTAAACACAGGTAGATAGATCTCCGGAAGAGCCTTCTGGAGTACGGGAAGAGGGGCATGCCCAAGGCGCCTTATGTAAACTCGACTCGGTTCATGAAAAAATTAAATGTTTTAAATCAAAATATTTTATTTTATTTAAAATAAATTATGAATTTTTAGAGATAAAATGGATTTTAATTTTGAAAAGAGACCGAGTTGGCCGAAATTGAGCTTTCGCGCAGATTCACTTTCAACGTTGGAATTTTTGTAAAACTGATAACAATTATTTAAGAAAAACTCCCTTAAGCATCTAATGAGTTAAATCGTTGCGAGATCTGTTTCTAGCACAAGCAAGTACACAGATAATGATTTATAAATAACGACAATTATGACAATTTGAACGTTCGGGGCAAGCCTTTAATTATTTAAATTATGCATAAAATTAAACTAATCACGAACAAAGAAGTCGGGTGAGATTACCACCATAGGTTAGACGATCCCATCTGCAGGCGCGGAAGAAGGCAATAACATTCAACCGCTTGCTGGAGGGATGTGCCGAAGTCGACAGCAATCGGCGAGGGGGAGGGACTATCCGGCCACTGGAGGTTGGAACTGGACAGGCGACCGGCCGTTTACTGGTCAAATGAGTCGGAGTCGACAACAAGGCGCGTAACGGGGCCTGGTTGGATATGAATGGTCGGCGCCGGGAATAAGCGGTGAGGTCGACGGCGCTGGGCGACTCGGTCACGGTCTGGAGCGTTAGCCTGTAGCAGGAGCGGTGGCGTGCGGCTGGATCTGTCGTGGGCAGGAGTCGGCTAGAACAGAGACTGGAATTACCGGTAATACAGGGAGAACGATTTTTTCGTTCTCCTGTATCCTTGTCCGGGTTACCCCTTTAGCAGAGCATGGCCATGTCTTTTTATAATAAATTAAACTTTATGGAAATGAATATCACATTCATATCTTACCAAAAAAAAGAACCGGCCACTTTATTTCTAAATTATAATGTTTCCAAAGGCATTGGCCGGCCTTATATTGCCTTCTTTTTATGAAAGATTTTTCACCAATTTTTAATATGATATTCTCCTCTTCACTTGTAAAAATATTCTACCTTTTGAGTTTTGAAATTTAAATTTATGCATTTTAAATAACTTTAAGCTTGCCCGTTGCGTCCTAACTATCAAAATTATCGGACCTATTTATTCAGGGTCTCATCGGCCGGTCAAACAAACGAGACAAATATTTTTTTTAAAAAAAAAGTTAGAGCAGGTGCCCAAAAAGAAAGTACATGACAATAATTAAATGCATAGTAAATAAAACTCCGCGAAGCGTGATGACGTCACGAAAATGTGAATGCGACGGAGGATGCATCATTTCTCCTGGGGTTGAAAGAGCTCGACCCCGGCGAGACTTTGCAAAAGCCGGCAATAGGGAGATCTTTCATCATTGTTGGAGCTAGATCGGGTGGAATATCTGGAGCCTCGACGGGTGGTTTGACTGGGGGCCCAATGCGCTGTTGATCATGAACTAGGCCAAACCTCCTAAAGTAAACAATCACCAGACCTCCCTTTGAAAAGTACATCTCATGACGATAACGACCGACCGTGAGTTTGTAATTTTCAAAGATTGCTCGCAAAAGATTACCAGTAATTTTAGACAATCTTTGTAAATAATTAATTTGAGCTTGTGCCTCGAAGAAAATACGTTCATGGAATGGAAGATGTGGGCGGTCAGGTGGGCGGGGCAATGCATGGAAAATCTCGAAAGGAGATATAGTAAAAAAGCGGAGTTTAGAAGTATTACATGTGAATTTTGATTGTGGAGGTACAAAATCTCATTGCTTTAAATTCGTCCCGATTAAACGCCTAAGAAAATTCTTCAAACTCTTATCAACGATTTTAGTCAGTTCATCGATTAGAGAGTGATAAGCGCTACTGATGCGGAGCAGAGACGAGGACGCGTTTTGGGCCCGTTCAGGGCTGATTTGGCAACTTTCCATATATGGCGTGCCCGGATCGACGATCGGGCTCCGCGATTGCGTCCGGAGCGTCGCCGCGAGTCAAAACGCTATATTACTTTATATTTTTTTAGTTTATTTTGATGTATTTTAAGGGCTAACACACCAGCCAATCATAGCCGTTGATGGGGATGCTCTAGTTTGTGTTTTCTTATAAATAGGATGCTAGGGGGCTGGTTTGAGGCTATTGCAGAATTTGGAGAGTTCATTTTCGGATTCCTGCGATCCTTCCCCGGTGCCTACGTCGTGGAGCCCTAGGTGACGACTCCTAGGTGGTTTTCTTCATCCCCAAGGTAATACTTATCCATAGTCTTCTCCTTCCCCCTCCGAAACCCTCATCTGCATCCCCTACAACCCCTAAATTTCAATCCCCACCGCTGATTACTGTTCACGATTACTGTTCACGGGTACTGTTTATCGACACTGGTCACGGTGTACTGTTCATCGATACTATTCATCCGCCATTACTGTTCACCCGCACTGTTCATCCGTCGACACTGTTCATCCGCCGGACCTATACCAATCCCGCAGCCTCCTTCCCTCCGTGGATCCACTTCCCACCGCCCCGAAAACCCTAGATCTATTTTGATCTAGTGCTACCACCCTCCGATCCGTTATTTCCACCGCACAAACCTTCCATTTTTGCCCGGATCCGCTCCTAAATATCGGATCTACTCACCCCCGGTCCGGATCTACTCATTCGTGTCCGGATCCGCCGTTTTACCTTCCATTACCACCACTTTCCACCGAGGGCAGCCACCGTCACCGTCATCTCGCCACCGGTTCCAACTCCGATCGCCCGTTTGCATCCGGTCCCTCAAATTCTCCACCACCTCGGATCAGCCCACTGCATCGTGAGTATCTCGTGGTATTGTGTTTTGTATTTGACATTTGCACTTGGTTGTTTATCTATATTTGTGATGTGACCATCGTTTGGTAGTTGTTGTACTTTTACGTTAATAATTGTTTGTGGAATTAATCGCCGCCGCTTGCTTAGGCCCTCCGCGAGGAGGAAGCCGTTGCCAAATCGCTAAAATTATTTAATTGCTTCTTTATTTTGATTAACTGCGTGGTGTTGTTAATTATCATTGCTTCAATTAATTGTCGTTGTTATCCGACTGTTTCATTGCATGTAGCATTGCATTCGCATATCCCCTCACACGTGCACGTAGAGTCCTAGCTTCCGAGCACCACTAGCCTACCCCTACATCATTTTGGTATCAGAGCTCAAGGTTAGGCCTTTTGCATGCTTTGTAGTGGTAGGTCATATAGTCTTTAGGTTCATCCATGTCTAGTTATCGTCGTCGTTCGTCTCCTCCATCTGAGTATTCTAAGTCCGCATATACCCGATCTCATAGAGTAACTTTAGAGAAATCCTCACGTTATCATGATGATTATTATCATCTGCGACACACCACTTCCCGAGATCGTGTCGACCCACCGACACAACCTCACTATGCTAGAGATGATCAGTATGATGATTGTCACCGTCGTTCTTATCCTTGAATGCGAGCGGATCGTGTTGAACCCTCGACTCGACCTGATTACCTTAGGGATGACTATGACTATTTTGAGGATCCTCACTTTGAGAGAGATCTTGAGAGTCAGCTTCGTACAGTTTCCCCTTCCTTTGACGGCTCATCGAGTCCTGAGTCTTTCAGTTATTGGCTCGTGGATGTTGAGTATTATCTTGATCATTTTGAGTTATTCGGCGAGCGTCGCGTTAAGTTTGCAAAACTTGGACTTTTAGATCAGGCGAGGGCATATTGGGCTAGCGTTGAGAGGACCGGCGAGCGAGACCGTCTTCGTCGCATCACTAGTTGAAGGGACATGAAACGTATATTGTGTCAGAGGTATCTGCCTTCATTGTATCGGAGTCACTTGCTCGACCAATTATTTTCCCTTCAGCAAGGATCCATGTCCGTCGCTAAGTACATTGATTGCTTTGATAAGGTAGTTATGAGGAGCGACATCCGAGAGGACCCAGCCATGACCACTTGCAGATTTAGATCTGGGCTTCGATCTGACATTCGTGCTAAGGTGGCTTATCATAGCTCGAAATCCCTCGAGCAGACGTGTCAGCTTGCCCTTCATTACGAACAGTCTTTGAGATCCGCCAGAGCTGGTCGGTTGGACCCTCACCTTGACCTCCGCAGTACGAGCCCTTCTCATACTGAGGTCACTACGATGCCTACCACTGCCCTGTCACCCACGACGGGAGTGATACCTGATGCGGGTTACTCTCACCCCAGCGAGATGCTTAGTCCCGTGAGTGACCTATCTCTTATTTCTGACCCGTCTCTTGTGATCCCGACGAAGGGTGAGCCTGAGCGACCTATTGAGTCTGTAATGCTGTGTCCCTCACCCACACCTCCACTTTTGGCATGTCCGGGGTTGATTAACACTAATACCCTAGACTCATGTCTTGACACCGCACCCGCAGATCCATTCTTGAGCGTAGGTCTATGTCGCTTTTCCCTTGGCATTACCCTGAGCCACGTTACGACCGAGAGCTCAGAGCCTGGTGTTGACCTCGTAGTGGCTATGTCACCCATGCACGGGGGCACTACCCCTTTTGATAGTACTTATCGGGAGGACCTTGACCTTAGTGAAGCCCGATGAGCCCCCTGTTGAGCCTCCTGATGATCCGCCACATTTTGGTGAGGTTGAGACTCGGGTGAGCCACTCAGGTATGACGCCTCTTTCATTATCATCTATGGCCTTGCCCCAGAGAAGGGACCTTGAGTGGAGCATGACATATGCAGGGCCTTCCTTGAGTCCACTTGAGTATACTCATATTGTGAGGACCTACCTTATGACGCCTCACACTCTGGATGAGTTTTGGGGCACGCCACCCGCTGAACCACCCGATGAGTTTCCTCCTTGTCTGGGACGCTCACCATATTCTAGAGTCACGACTTCTAGTCTGTGTACACAGTTTTCACCCAAGTAGTCGTCTTATCCGCGATGACTTTTCGTACACACCTCCTGGCGAGCCCCCTGATGTGTCACGTTTCCTTAGAGACATTTGGCTCTTTACGAGCCCGTATTTGAGTATAGTTGTCTCTCACGGTCATCTGAGCGCTCGTCACACACAGGATGAGTTTGTCTATACTCCACCGAAAGAACCTCCTGATAGGCCACCACATTTGAGAGACATCTCAGGAATTATTAGATTTTCCTATAAGGAGTGTACCGTATCTGACATGTTGTCTTTGCATCATTTGCATTACCCGCATGAGTCTGCTGAGTCATTTGCACAGCATTTGCATGATTTGCATGAGTCGGTCCGCCGACAAATATTAACAAGCAATGAAAATTACAAAGCCCATGCAGTTAAGCGAAGGCGAGAGCAAATATTTAATGTAAGCGAGAAGGTATTGGTGCGAGTCCGCCCTGAGAGGCTCCCTTCGGGGCCTGCCAAGAAGTCAAGCGCGAGGCGATTGGGTCTGTACTCCATTATTAGTCGTATTTGGACCAACGCCTACCGACTTGACATCCCGGCCAGTATGGGAATGCACCATGTGTTTAATGTTGAAGATCTGACTTTATACTATGAACCTCCTGAGTATGTGGACCCGATCAGTGGAGATGCCCAGCCACCCCCACCCCCACTGTCATTACCATATCACCCTCATACGTCCTCACCCATTGTTGACCTCCACCCACCTGGGGACTCGTCTTCTTTGGTTTCACCGCAGGCACCGCCAATCACACCGGGATCCACCACTCGTGAGTTGAGCGTTAAGAGCTTCATGGAGACCAGACTCCACCAGTACATTCACACTACAGACGTTGGTGACTCTTGGGTACTTGCAGCAGAGCTTGATCGATTCGCCCCTGGACTTCGACGTCAGCACGTCCGTCTCCATTCATCGGAGATGACATCTTTTCAGTCAGGGGGAGTTGATTGGCGCGGACACTTTCCAGCGACGACACTTGGGCGACCTCTGGTGGACTTCTTCGAGTTCTACCCGGCATGCAGCAAGAGAATTTTGATCCCTATTCATCGGGAGATGAATTCTTTTAAGCCGGGGAGATTGATGCGGAGCAGAGACGAGGACGCGTTTTGGGCCCGTTCGGGGCTGATTTGGCAACTTTTCATATATGGCGTGCCCGGATCGACGATCGGGCTCCGCGATTGCGTCCGGAGCGTCGCCGCGAGTCAAAACGCTATATTACTTTATATTTTTTTAGTTTATTTTGATGTATTTTAAGGGCTAACCCACCGACCAATCATAGCCGTTGATGGGGATGCCCTAGTTTGTGTTTTCTTATAAATAGGGTGCTAGGGGGCTGCTTTGAGGCTATTGCAGAATTTGGAGAGTTCATTTTCGGATTCCTGCGATCCTTCCCCGGTGCCGACGCCGTTGAGCATCCTAGGTGACGACTTTCTAGGTAATACACATCCATAGTCTTCTCCTACCCCCTCCGAAACCCTCATCTGCATCCCCTACAACCCCCAAATCCCAATCCCCACCGTTGATTACTGCGCGCGATTACTGTTCACGGTACTGTTCACCGACATTGTTCACGGGTGCTGTTCATCGATACTGTTCATCCGCCGTTACTGTTCACCCGCACTGTTCATCCGTCGGCACTGTTCATCCGCCGGCCCTATACCAATCCCGCAGCCTCCTTCCCTCCGTGGATCCACTTCCCACCGCCCCGAAAACCCTAGATTTATTTTGATCTAGTGCTACCACCCTCCGATACGTTATTTCCACCGCACAAACCTTCCATTTTTGCTCGGATCCGCTCCTAAATATCGGATCTACTCACCCCCGGTCCGGATCTACTCATTCGTGTCCGGATCCGCCGTTTTACCTTTGTTACCACCACTTTCCACCGAGGGCAGCCACCGTCACCGTCGTCTCGCCACCGGTTCCACCTCCGATCGCCCGTTTGCATCTAGTCCCTCAAATTCTCCACCACCTCGGATCAGCCCACTGCATCGTGAGTATCTCGTGGTATTGTGTTTTGCATTTGATATTTGCACTTGGTTGTTTATCTATATTTGTGTTGTGATTATCGTTTGGTAGTTGTTGTACTTTTACGTTAATAATTGTTTGTGGAATTAATCGCCGCCGTTTGCTTAGGCCCTCCGCGCGGAGGAAGCCTTTGCCAAAATCGCTAAAATTATTTAATTGCTTATTTATTTTGATTAACTGCGTGGTGTTGTTAATTATCATTGCTTCAATTAATTGTCGTTGTTATCCGACTGTTTCATTACATGTAGCATTGCATTCGCATATCCCCTCACACGTGCACGTAGAGTCCTAGCTTCCGAGCACCACTAGCCTACCCCTACATCAGCTACTAAACTTAAATGTAGTGTCCTCTCGACCCCATAATATACTCAAAAAAATTATTATAAAATGTTTAATACATTGCGGCAATTCTACAAATCCGCTCACATGTAACTTACTATTACAAATTTTAAAGTTGATTCCAATTTTATCTTTTAAAAATTTCCAAAGAAATCCTTTAAAACGTGTATCCTTATTAGGGGTGAATTTTTTTGGATTTCTCACTATCCTTATAACACATGTTCGCTTAAATATATCAATAACTTGAAAATAACTTTTTTCAAACACACTTATGTTTATAGGGCGATGTAGTGATTCAAAGTGATCTTCTCCAAATATAAAATCAATATATGACGATGATTCCAAAGCTAAGGCCAAACGTTCATCACACATAGTGTTTGTGGGCTCAAGTATTGGTAATTGTAGTGGGATAGGAGACTCACGATATATGTAGCTTGAGTCTATGTCACCTATGGTGTGGGACTCATCACTAGCCAACTCCATCTTCGGGAGAATTGGAATCGAGACCGTGTCATCCAGGGTGAGTGTTTCATTGTTATTACGTTCCTCTTCTTGGAGTAGGGGCTCGGGAAGAAACTCAGTGACTACAGTTGATGATTCAGTGGTGGCGAGTGGAATCTCTACTTCAATTGGGATGACATAACTGAGAGGAAGAAACTCTTCTTTCTGGAGCTGGGGCTCAGGAAGAGCCTCCTCGACTGAAGGGAGTGCGTCAATGACAATAAGTGAGGATAAGGTGTTTGTGGGGGAAACGAGTTTAGAAAGATGGCTATTAAAATTTTGAAATTTGGGTTCCACCGATTGATACGTACTTGAGAACTGATTAGAAAAAACATATCGTTCGTACTTTTTTATTTCGAGGTTGTGCACATCGGCGCACAATCCATTTAGACACTGCTTGAGGTCTGCAGTGACAAAGTCAACGCTTCTCATTAACTTTTTAAGTCGCTTGTCCATATCTTCCATTTTCTTAAATTATTTTTACTATTATTTTTTTTAAATAAGATAAAGTTTTTTTTTCAAAATTTTGAAATAAAATTAATTTTTTAAAAAAATGAAAGGACATAATAAATGTTTTATCATTCTTAATTTTTTTTAGAATAAAATTATAAATATTTAAAAGAGCTTTGTTTTTTAAATTTTTTTTTTTGAAATGCGGATCGCGTGATTCGCGATAGAAGCGAATCACAACCTCCTTCTGATACCAAACTGATGTAAACTCGACTCGGGTCTTAAAAAAATTAAATGCTTTAAATCAAAATATTTTATTTTATTTAAAATAAATTATGAATTTTTAGAGATAAAATGGATTTTAATTTTGAAAAGAGAGCCGAGTTGGCCAAAATCGAGCTTTCACGCAAATTCACTTTCAATGTTGGAATTTTTGTAAAACCGATAACAATTATTTGAGAGAAACTCCCTTAAGCATCTAACGAGTTGAATCGTTGCGAGATCTGTTTCTAGCACAAGCAAGCACACAGATAATGATTTATGAATAACAACAATTATGACAATTTGAACGTTCGGGGTAAGCCTTTAATTATTTAAATTATGCATAAAATTAAACTAATCACGAACAAAGAAGTCGGGTGAGGTTACCACCATAGGTTAGACGATCCCATCTGCAGGCGCGGAGGAGGGAAATAGCATTCAACCGCTTGCTGGAGGGATGTGCCGAAGTTGACAGCAATCGGCGAGGGGGAGGGACTATCCGGCCACCGGAGGTTGGAACTGGACAGGCGACCGGCCGTTTACTGGTCAAATGAGTCGGAGACGACAACAAGGCACATAACGGGGCCTGGTTGGATATGAATGGCCGGCGCCGAGAATAAGCGGTTAGGTCGACGACGTCGGGCGACTCGGTCACGGTCTTGAGCGTTAGCCTATAACAGGAGCGGTGGCGTGCGGCTGGATCTGTCGTGGGCAGGAGTCGGCTAGAACAGAGACAGGGAGAACAATTTTTTTGTTCTCTTGTATCCTTGTCCGGGTTACCCCTTTAGCAGAGCAGGGCCATGTCTTTTTATAATAAATTAAACTTTATGGAAATGAATACGGCCACTTTATTTCTAAATTATAATGTTTCCAAAGGCATTGGCCGGCCTTATATTGCCTTCTTTTTATGAAAGATTTTTCACCAATTTTGAATATGATATTCTCCTCTTCACTTGTAAAAATATTCTAACTTTTGAGTTTTGAAATTTAAATTTATGCATTTTAAATAACTTTAAGCTTGCCCGTTGCGTCCTAACTATCAGAATTATCGGATCTATTTATTCAGGGTATCATCGGCCGGTCAAACCAACGAGCCAAATATTTTTTTAAAAAAGTTAGAGCAGGTGCCCAAAAAGAAAGTACATGACAATAATAAAATGCATAGTAAATAAAACTCCGCGACGAGTGATGACGTCACGAAAATGTGAATGCGACGGAGGATGCATCAGCGCCGATGCCAATCAACGGAGGAAATGGATGAGAGGATGGTAGGAGGGACATCAAGAAGGTAGAACCCATTTTGCAGTCATCCTTTACCAATGATATTTTGCGTCCGTCGATCCTGCATCAAAAAAGAAGTTGGTGTGAATGTGACAGAACAATCCAAATCAGTAGCAAGTCGACTGACAGAAAGTAAATTAAACGGGGTGCCCGGAACATGAAGAACCGAGCGGAGAGTGAGAGAGGAATTGAGGAGGATATCAGCGGAGCCGGAGACAAGAACGTGGTCACCATTGGCTACTGTGATACACTTAGGATGCGAAGAATCCAAGTATGTGGTGGCTTTAGCGAGGTGATATGGTGAGTAGCACCTGAATCCACTATCCATCGCGGACTAGTGGAGAGACAAGCGATACCTTCATTGGAGATAGAAGCAGTGGAGGCAACGGAGGCAGGCGGGCGGCTGATCATGCCGTGAAGTTGTTGCAGTTGAAGGCGGACTTCTTCAAGGTCAACACGGGTGGCAGAGGCACTATCGACCGTAACAGATGCAGCCGGATTAGGAGGAAGACCATTTTTACACGAGTAGGTTGCCTCAAGGTGGCAGTCCCTTCCGTAGAAGGAACACTTCGGACGTGGCCGACCACCATGACCCCTCCCTCGAAAGCCTGAACGCCCTCCACGGGCAGGAGGAGGGAGAGGTAGTAAGGGCGCATCAGTTTGTTGAAGGAGGGCCGACGAGGGGGGTCCAGTAGTATCAGGAGGTGGTGATACTTTGAGCAGCATTGAGCACACATCAGAGAGAGAGGATAGCAGCTGACGAGAGAACCTGAGCCCGAATGTTGTGAAAATGAGGTGGAACACGAGCCATCATCATAGCAATACAGATGGCTTCCTTCTGAGCACGCTGGGCAGCTAGATCCATGGTAGGGGGCTGATGGCGGATCCAGGCCTCAGCCAGCGTTTTGGCCTGAGCCACAAACGACGTCAAGTCAGCAACACCACCCGTGTCTAAAGTCTGAAGATCTGTGATGATGTCGTATAAGTGTTGAAGACTGTCCTTGCCAGAGTATAGAGAATGGAATTCGTCCTACATTGCCTTGACCGTCTCATGATACATTGTCATGCGGCATGATTCATCAGCAAGGGAGTTGAGGATCCACGTGTGAACACGTCCATCATGATGAAGCCAGTCATCGGCGGGTGGAGAAGGAGGATCCGTAGTGAGATGCTGCAGAAGGCCCTTAGACTGAAGAACCTGTCTGACAGAAGGCGCCCATTCAATGAAGTTCTTCTTCCCAGTGAGGGAAATGGTGGTGATTCTCAACTCATCACGCAGCTCCGGAGCAGGGAGGAATCGGGCTGGAGGAGGAGGCATGGGCTGCTCTGAAGAATCAATCGAGGACCCCATGAGGTCACAGCGGCTAGGTCGGCAAGACAACAGCTAGACTGGCGGCAAGGTCAAGAGTACCAGACAGACCGCGCGACAAGGTCACAGTGGCAAGGTCACATCGGGCTTAGCAGCAAACAGTTGTGGCGAGGAAGAACAGACCGCGCGGCAGACAGCGCGACAAGAACAAGAACAGACCACGCGGCAGACAGCGCGACAAGAACAACCTACAACAGAAAGAACATCCCACAGCGAACAAGAACAGACCGTGCAGAGAGATAGTCAGCAAGATAGAGGCGACTAGCAAAGAGTGCGAAGACAAGACAAGTCCCCAGCGAGAAGAAGAGCAGGTCGCAGCGGCAAGGAAAAGTTGATCGCGGCGATCAGATACTAGAGACCGCCGAGGCAAGGAAGAGCAGACCACTCGGCAAGGAAGGGTAGTCGAGGCAGACCGCGGCGACAAGAACGGACAGCGGCTAAGAAGGAACCCCGCAGCGAGTAAGTAAGTAGCCCGCAGCGATTAAGAAAGAAACTTGCAGCGGTTAAGGGAATAACCTGCAGCGGTTAAGGGAATAACCCACGACGGTTAAGGGAATAACCCGCAGCGGCTAAGAAGAGAAGACCGGAGCAGCGGCTACACGATTAACCCGCAGCGCGAAGAGCCTGCGGGAAAGGCAGGCAGAGGCACGGGAGAGGGGTCCACTTGTCAGAGAGAAAAAGGCTATAAAAAGGGGGGAAGGAGAGAGAGTAGAAGTGGAAGCCACGAGAGAGACCCGCGGACGCGGATAGGCAAGAGGAAGCCGCACGGATAGATGTCCGAGCGGATAGCAGCGAGCACACAGGTTACCCGCTCAGAGGAGTTCGGGTAAAGGTGGATAGCAGCGGTCAAGAAGGAGTCCGCTTAGAGGAAGAAACCTGACTCTGATACCATGTAGAGAAAAGCAGAACTTTGTCTATACTTCTTTGTTATCAAATACAATGTATGAATACACATATATAGGAGAAAGAAAGAGAGACGAGTCTCATATACAAGGTGTGGGACTAATGTATAAAGGGAGAAAATAAAATACTAAATGTGCCACAAACATGGGCCTTTTTACATGGACTTTTCTAACATATATGAATGAATTTATTTAAATATTAAAATACGACATTGTAAAATATCCCTATATATCCCCCACAATCTGACATATGACATTTCAAACTCAAACTGACATGAACCCGACATCAGACATCTGAAAACTTTGATTCCTCGTGAGTGTATTTAGTTTTTCGAGTTAAATTACAAGCTCATTTTGTGTCGGTAATAACAGACTATAAGATTAGGGCTAAATCAGTGTTATTTTATTAACTTTCAAAGGAAAATAAAAAAGATTGATAGATATACCAGAACTTCATCTTCGTATGGTGAAAATGCTTTCGCCAAATCCTGTATGCTACTAATAACTGCATTATGAACTTCCTTGCCTCCTGTAAAACAGAGTCTGTAACGAAACAACTTAGAACATAATACTCCAGGTGACAGAACAATCCATCAAATTTACAAGAGCCAACAAAAGTAAATTTCGGATATAAACAATTCAGAATTTTATAGTATAAAAATAATACATTTTATTATAAGTCACGCAGTATCTGTTTCAGTAAGATTGTCAGTCAAAAAAAGATTTATGCAACAAATAGGTATATGCTTCGGAACTTACACAATGTGTCAGGTTTCAAAATCTGAAATCAAAAGCATAGAACCAAAAAACGTCTCTTAGGATCTCAAAACTCGTGGCTTATTTCAGTTATCCCATATCATCTGTGAGTAATTCTAGATAGAAACAGGATGAACTTAGAAAAAACAAACAAGCACCACGCTCAAATATGAAATTGTGGATAAAACCTCAAACTTGTATATACTTTCTCAATAATCAAATACAAGGTATGAATACGCATTTATAGGAGGGAGAAAGAGAGAAGAGATCTCTATACATGATGCGGGACTAAAGAGCAGAGAAGAAGAAACATAAACAAATGGGCTCCATCATGGGTCTCTATACATGGGCTTTTCCAACACACCCCGCAAGCTGGAGCGTACAAGTCATAGGCACCCAGCTTGGACAGGAACTTGATAAAATAGGGTAATCGGTAGGGCCTTTGTGAGGATATCAGCGACTTGTTCAGTACCCGGAACATGTTTCAATTCTATCTTCTTAATTTGAACTTTTTCCGGATAAAGTGACAGTACACTTCAATATGTTTCGTTCTTTCATGGAAAATCAGATACTTTGTTATGTGTATTGTCGCTTGGCTGTCACAAAACAGGATGGCTGGTGAGGGAAGTTTCACTCTTAGATCGACGAGGAGACTTTCAAGACACGTGAGCTCAGAGACAACTGATGTCATCGATCAGTATTCAGCTTCAGTTGAGGATCGAGCAACTACGGCTAGTTTCTTACTCCGCCAGGTAACCAGATGACCTCCAAAATAAGTACAAAAATCACTGGTTTACCGCCGATCATCCAAGGAACCAACATAGTCTGCATCAGAGTATGCAACCAACGTTGGAGTAGAGGATGTGGTTTTGTATATCAGCCCTTGACCCGGAGCTGTTTTATGATATCTTAGGATGTGTTCGACGGCTTGAAGGTGAGATATTCGAGAGGAATGCATAAACCGGCTGACCACCCCAGCCGCAAAGGATATATCTGGTCTTGTGACTGTTAGGTAGATCAATTTTCCAACAAGTCGTCGATAATGTTCAGGATTTTGGAGAGAAAGATCTGTATCGGAAGCATGTGCACACAGCTTATGATTTACATCCATTGGAGTAGCAGTCGGTTTGCAGCCAAAGTAGCCAGCATCTTGAAGGAGATCAAGGCAGTACTTCTGTTGGGAGAGGACAAGTCTGTCCGGACGTCTCGCGACCTCAAGACCAAGGAAGTATCGAAGGTTCCCCAGATCTTTTGTTTGAAAGACGGAGCTAAGGTGCTGTTTGACCGCTTGAATTTCCTTTGAATTGTCTCCAGTGATTAAAATGTCATCAACATATACTAACAGAAGAACCGTTCCAGTTGCCCGATGTTGAGTGAACGGGGAGAAGTCTGCTGAGTTCCGAATAAAACCGACTTCTCAAACTGTCTTACTGAACCTGTCAAACCATGCCCGAGGGGATTGTTTGAGACCATAGATGAACTTCTTAAGATGACAAACTCGGGACTCCCCCGTGGTCTCAAACCCGGGAGGTTGTCGCATGTACACTGTTTCCTGGAGATCGCCATTCAGAAACGCATTCTTGATATCCAGCTGATGTAAGGGCCCGTGGCGATGCACAGCTACGGAGAGGAGGACACGAACGGTGTTGAGCTTGGCTACTGGAGAGAATGTTTCCTCATAATCGAGACCTTGTTGTTGTGTGAAGCCACGAGCCACCAGGCGAGCTTTCAGACGGTCAGTTGTCCCATCAGGAGAATGTTTGATGACAAAGATCCATTTACACCCAACCGGTGCCTGGCCGGTAGGGAGAGAGGTACAAGGTTCCATGTCTGGTTAGCCCAGAGAGCAGTCATTTCTTCTTCCATGGCCGCCCGCCAGCCAGGATGTTGGAGAGCCTCCTGCACAGAGTTAGGTACAGAAATCGAGGATAATAAAGTGGCAAATGTTTGAATTTGAGGGGATAGGCGATGTAAGGAGACATAGTTCGTCATGGGATGAGCGGTTGATTCTAGTGTCGGAGCAGCAGGACGCGGAGCGTCAGAGGTCGAAGCCGACTACATTGGGGCAACGGAGCCAGGGTGGCGACGAGTGTAGACATGTATAAGAGGCGGCTTGGTAAGAGTGGGAGCCCGGTCATGAATTTTTGGTGGTGGAGTGGTAACGGGAATGACAGGTCGTAGGAAGGGTGATGGTGGAGGTGATGTGATGAGTGGCTCCTAAATCCACTATCCAGCGCGGACTAGTGGAGAGACAAGTGATACCTTCATTTGAGATGGAGGCAGCGGAGGCAACGGAGGCTGGTCGGCGGATGAGTAGACCCTGAAGTTGTTGAAGCTGGAGCCGGACCTCTTCAAGGTCAGTACGAGTGACAGATGAGTCGTTGGCAGCAACAGCGGCAAGGGGACGAGGAGGAAGCTCATGATTGCGGTAGCAAGTGGCCTCAAGGTGGTCGTCCTTACCGCAGAAGGAAAACTTAGGTCGTGGTCAGCCACCCCGACCTCTGCCCCGAGAACCTGAACGTCCCCCGCGAGCAGGAGGAGGGAGAGGCAGTAAAGGCGCAAAAGTCTGCTGAAGGAGGGCCATTGACGGAGGTCCAGAACTGTCAGGAGGTGGTGAGACCTTCAGCAACATAGAGCACACATCAGATAGAGATGGAGTAGCAGCAGAGGAGAGGATCTGAGTCCGAACACTCTGAAGATGAAGAGGTACACGAGTCATCATCATGGCAACACCGACGGCTTCTTTTTGGGCACGTTGGGTAGCAAGATCCATCGTAGGGGGCTGATGTTGAATCCAGGCTTCAACCAGAGCCTTGGCCCGAGTAACAAAGGAGGTGAGGTCGGCGGCCTCGCCAACGTCAAGAGTCTGAAGATCTGTTATGATGTCATACAGGTGCTGGAGACTATCTTTGTCGGAATAGAGAGAATGGATTCCATCCCACATCGCCTTAGCCGTCTCGTGATACATGATCATGCGATAAGGTTCGTCACCAAGGGAGTTGAGGAACCACGTCTGAACGCGACCATCATTGCGCAACCAGTCTTCAGTAGGTGCAGCGGGAACAACTTGAGTCAAGTGATGTAGAAAGCCTTTGGACTGAAGAACACGGCTAACAGAGTGCACCCACTCCACAAAGTTCTTCTTCCCGACTAAAGAAATAGTGGTGATACGCAATTCATTCCGGAGTTCAGGGATAAGGGCTGGGCGGTCCACAGAAGAGGAAGCCGCCTGTCCGGTAAAATCAAGAGATGACCCCATGGCAAGGCGGCCAGGAGGCTATATCGGCGGCAAGAAGACTAGCGAATTGAGAGGAGACCGCGCGAGCAGATCGGGCGATCAGAACAGCGAGCAGGAGGCCGCACGATAAACCGTGCGAGAAGACAGCACGGTCTCGGTGAAAACACACCAGCGGCAAGGCAATGAAGAGGCCACGACCAGAATGCGGAGCGGTTAGAGGGGAGAAGCCGTCGCGACTAGAGAAGAGGATAAAGTCGCACGGTCATGGTGATAACACATCAGCGACAAGGCAAGGGAGATGTCGCGACCAAGATGCAGTAAGCACAGCAACCAAGCAGAGAAGAAATCACGCGAGAAGTCCGCATGGTCACGGTGAGCACACCAGCGGCAAGGAAAGATGTCGCGACTAAGATGCGGAGCCCGCAGCGGTTAGGGAAGTCGTAGCGACTAAGAGAAGTCACGGCAAGAAGAGAGGAGAGCAGCGAGAAGGCGGGTAGAAGAAACACGCGACGGGAAAGCGAGAACTAGGCGGCAAGGCGAGTAGACAAGGAGACCGCAACGAGTAAACAGGGAGCGGGTAGACGGGAAGAAACTGCGTGGTTGGAGGGAAAGGGGAAATGGCACCTGACAGAGAGAGAGTTATAAAAGGGCCAAGAGGAAGAAGAAGAAGGGGAGGTGGAAGCCACGAGAGAGAGAGAGAGAGCAGGAAGAGCGGTTAGAGAGGACTTAACCGCACGGAGGACCTGTTCCCTCTGATACCATGTGGAAAAAACCTCAAACTTGTATATACTTTCACAATAATCAAATACAAGGTATGAATACACATTTATAGGAGAGAGAAAGAGAGAAGAGATCCCTATACATGATGTGGGACTAAAGAGGAGAGAAGAAGAAACATAAACAAATGGGCTCCATCATGCGCCTCTATACATGAGCTTTTCCAACAGAAATAAAACAACCATACGAATAAAAACACCATAGTTATGTGGGGAGGCACAACGATCAAATATCAGAATACATGACCTACAAAATAATAGCACCAAACAAATCAAATCCTCTTCATAGAAAACTAATGAGGAGAGGGAGATCTCACCAAAAACATGGAGAGCACTTTCTCAAAAGAAATCCAAAAGGAGAATTCCCTCCCACAGAAACACAAGAGCAAAACCATTAAATCCCTGAGAATGGAAGCCCATAGGGCAATCTCCTTGTCCCCAGATTATCAGTTGCAAGTCTTAGAAGAGGCTGCAATTTTTGCTCACAACTTGGAGATTGCAGTAACAGAAAGATTTCAGCACCTCTCCTCTTACTAGCTATAGAATATCCCTCTCTTGGTCACTCTTTATATTGCCCACAACCCTCAGCATCTTGAGGTTTCATTCGAGTTAGAAGTTGTTGGTGCACCTTTGCATGAGAAACAGAATGGGCGTAGTGATTAGCAGGGAGAAGTACAAAAAATTCTGAGTATTTGATATAAATCCTAAGAACTTGAAACAAGAAACGGAGAAGTAACCTCTTTCATGCACTTCCATCAATGAGATATGTGACTCCCAGTGCTCAGAGTACCCAATTGTGTTGGTCATCAATTTGAGGTTGCATTATTTATTAATCCATGTGACATTATTGGGTTTACTCTTAATTCAAATGAGTAAAAAAATATGTTCATGTAGAGAAACCAAGTAGTTGACTCTCTTCTATAGGCTTAAGCTTGTTTTGAAAATTATTAACCAAAAGAATATTAAGGTATAATTAAGGTTCCTATTTTGGTTCATACTTCATAGCTATTGATAACATAGCCCATGATTCAGCTCAAATTTCATAGTTCATATGATTTGTGGCTCGCATGGCTCTTAGAAGGTATTTATCACAGTCAAATAGATCTCAAGAGATTGGGCGCCTACCATTTGAAGCTCCACGTGCATTGCCTGATTTGCATGTCTTCCATGTTTCACAGTTAAAGCACACATGGAGGAACCAACCTGTCACCCCTAGCTTCAAAATATATTTGCTAGAGATCCAACAACCATATACACACATGTGCAGCCATTCTCCAAGAAGACAGTCCTCATGAACGAGCGTCTGAACAGATGCTTATTCAGTGGAAGGGCCACCCACAAACGAGGCCAATTAAATACTCACATTCAAGCCGAGAGATCAGTTCACGAATTTGCACCATGAGGACAAGGTCGTTCTTCCACCATGGAGTATTATAAGCACATAGTGTGCCCAACACATTGTGAGTACTCACACTGAAAGAAGAAGAGACGGGGCCCAAGCCAGTCACCGAGCTAGGCAAATGGAGCACCTAAGCTAATTCTCAATTCACTTTAATCTACTATATTTCAAGCGCGATTTATTTTGAAGTGTTTAGTGTTATTTGATTTTCCCAAGTTTCCAAATGGCCTAAAAATGCCTATATAAAGATAGTTAAATGAAAGATTAGGGCATCAAAAAAAGAGTCTTGATCCTAGAGGGGGAAACCAACCATGACTTCCCTTTTGGATTGCTCGATGATCTCACCCAACGTCGTGTATCATGCTCTGGATTTCCAACACTAAAAAAATTCTTTGATCTTCTAGCAAATAACCCCCAACAAGAAGCAGTAAGCAAGTTGTCCATGCGAAGGAAGGAATCACAATTGGGAAGGAATCATAGTTGGTAGATGTTGAAGTCGAAAACTCGGCTCGCAAAGTTCAGACTTGGGTATGGGCAATTATTACTTGCCCGCCGAAGTAGCAATTATGAATAAGAGAATAAAAAAAGTGAAAGAGAAGAATTATATTTCTTGATGGATGAGATTACAAGGTAACAACAGCTAGGAGGTCCCGGCACACACCCAAAAGTATATAGGATGTCCCTCTACCAAACCAAATGTTGTACTAGGCTAGGGGAAGAAGCAAGCTCAAAATGAGAACGGGAGAGCTCGGCTACTTCTAGACGAGGACCTTTGTCAGTTGTTGACACTGCCACTCCCACTTGACAAGTGGTCGTACTTATAGGTGACGACAGGGGGCGAAGTATACCTCATTTTCAAGAAAAGGGCCCCACCCATGCGCAAGGTGAATCTAATTGCCTGTAAGTTGTGGTGAGCAGATCTAGTTGTCCGGAGAGGTAACGATGAGCTCTATCGAAGTGGCTGCGAGCTCCTCCACGTGGGGCCCGTTCGATAGTAATTGCTTGTCAGGTTGTCATTTATTGGTCTGGACGAGTACGGGTTGTATACAATCCCTACTTTTTTTGAGCTAGGTCGGAAAAACAATGCAAGGCCCTTTGTGAGCTGGTCGATCTTCTATAAATAGTGCTTGTGCTCATGTTAATTCAAGTGCTTTCTGAACCCACTAACATGGCATCCAAAAACCTCATTGAAGATCTTATCACTTTCTTGAACCTGGGAGGTGAAGCACGCATAAAGGCCAAGTCTTCTCGGGTGGATACCTTTAAGATTCAACCCTACCCTAGGCAAGACCGAGGTGGAGAGGATGTGACGATCCTCACCCCCCCCCCCCCCAATCATCCTTCAGTCGATGATGTCGCGAGAAGCGCGGCGGAGAGAAAGGCTATAAAAGACTGGCTAATTTCTTAAATGTCAAGTTCCTTATATCTAGTAGTTACCGATAGGTGAGATCCCTTTAGGCGATGGAGCTGGCGGTCCTATACGAGGCCCATGACGCGGTCGAGCCGAGCCTCTAGCTTGGTCTGGACAGGATCAGAGTTGGCGACGTGCAGGAGATCTCGTTGCTAAGTAAACATTGTGAAGGTTGTGATCTATGACTTTGTTGTTAAACTAAGCTTCATTTTCCTATTTGTAAGCGATTTGTAGAAGAGGGCTGAACCGTCAACACTGCGAAAGGTAGACCAAATGTCGAAGAAGACGAGTACAGTCTTATTCGGCGAGACTTCGGTGGGGCATCATTCCAATAGTCCTGCCAAGCCCCCCTTAAAGAACGAGGTGACCCCTCCCGTCATTCCCAAGAACATGGGTCTTCAACATCCTTCCTAGGGAAAGGACGTGGTTGGCGGGACGCCACCCAGCTCATGTGATCCTGGCGAGCATTCTGGACGCTCGTATGATTTTGTTGATGTTGCTCTCACTGATGCATCTTGCGAGTACTCTTCTTGGAGAGTTGCTTGCGACCAACGCGTCGCATCCTGAAGGTTCCTCACCACCACCAGCTCTGCGGGGTCGATGGGTGCACGACCACCTCTCTGCCTTTTCCACTTTAATCTGCAACGCGGATGCTACTAACTAACTTCAGATCTGCCTGATTATCTTGACTGTAAATATGGACACGGGGATGCAAGCTCTCAAGCTTGCAAACCTCTCAAACTGTGTCACTGTCGTGGAGCTTCCGATGGATCTAGTGGAACACTTCAGCCTCAGTTAGTGTCCTCGGAGAACGCAACTGTGAGATCGCCTTTCAGGGCATCGTGGTCCACAAACTAGAGAGTCACATTGAGTTCCTCGCCGTCGAATTCCAAGGCACGCACTACAAGAATGGATTCTGATCAATAATGTGTGAGAGAGTTCGCTTGTCAGGCAAGTATAATCTCGCACGGGCTACAAATTTTCAGTCTGCCGCCAGGTTGGGATGGACAGCTAGCCATGTTCCGAACCCACGACACCCCCCTTTTATGTAGATTTTCTAAGTCTACGACCTCAACTTTGGAACTTTTATTTACGAAAGTATTGGAAGAACCTAGTTTTTCTCTTATGAGAGTTGAATGGATATGTGATGAGGCTTCATTATTTTGTGGGTTTTTTCTCTATCTCCTAGCCTTCTTTCTTGTCGTGTCTTTCTCTTTGCAAGTATCGGCGGTCTATCATATACCTTGGTATGGCTAAGATAATATAGAATTTTTAAAGAGCTGACATTTAGAAATGTCTCTAATGGTTGTCTTTGAGCGAGGCGATTTGGCAGGTACGAGGTAATTGGCAAGGTGTGAGAAGCATCGAGTTCCCACCTCTCACAAAAATAGGGGCGTAGCTGAAAATATGCTCTTTCCTTTTCCAAACAGCCTTTTACAGCGAGTTGTTCCTCGGATAGTGATGTGTTTCGAGTAAACACGCCATCACTATGTTGTGCCCTTTTTGTACTGCCCCTCATTCCCGTCTCCCACCGTATATGCGGGTGACCGGACCTTGTTCAGGGAGATGTTTCTCCCTGCGGGGTTCACGGCGAGGTGCCTGACTGCCGGCGGGCGCCTTAATTCGAGTTGTGAGGGGGAGCTCGCCTTCTCCCCGGAGCATTATGCATATAAGATGTGGCTTCCTCTCTAGCATAAAGTAAAGGAAATCATTCGCCATTTCAGGTTGGTACCCTCCCAGATAAATCGTCGCCATGGTTATCTCGTCATCACCTTCCTCCGAGAATTGCGAGTTCCTTGGAACTTCGCGGTTTTTTGCAACCTTTTCTTGATTAAGGAGACCTAAGAAGGGCTCGCCTCTTTTTTAGATCTCATCCAGAAGTTGAAGAACTCCACCAACAAGGTATATTGGAGGACGAGCCGAACAGTGACGCCTACAACGTATACTTCATGTTGAAAAGCCGAGATGATGCGTCGGCGGTTCTCCATGTCAAGACGTTGGAGATCACTATCAGGGCTTCGTGTGTTGCACTCTGCGGCACTAAGATGACATCGTTGGCAAGTCTCTCCACTTTGACGAAGGAAGGATCAAGGAGCTCATCGCCGACAAGAGAGCTTCCCTCGAGCACATAGAGATAAGTACTCGTTTTCTTCAGGACTAGTTTGCTTCTAGCTCAGGCGATTTGATCCTTTTGCCTTTTGAAGGATCTGGAGTGAGAAGCGGAGCGAGATTTGGCGGACTCGAAGCGAAGCTCACAATGCTTAAAAAGGAGTTTGTGGAGTATCAATCTATGGATCACGCTGAACAGGAGAGCACCATTGCCATCCTGAGGGGGCAACCTATACTAGCTCTCCTGCAGAGTGAGGTTGGATGGCCTCGAAGTTTTGGGATCGCAGCTTCGAAGACGTTTTACCTGAGCTCATTCGGAGAGGCTTGCCAACGATGTCATCTAGCTTAGGCTACAATTACTCGAGAAGTGTGAACTATAGCAGGAGTAATAGAGGTGGCAGCATTGGCAGTGGCGCTAGTAAGTAGAGGAGAGCAATGTCTGAATTAATGACTAACTGAAGCCCTCTTATATTTGTATTATTTTTGGCGCACATCGAGGTGGTGACCTGCAAGTGTAATTTTTCTTACTTTGCTTCTAATCAGGTCGATATGCTCTTACGTACGTTGATGTCTGAGTTTGATGTCGAGGTCAATAGGCTCCCTATGCTCGTTAAGACGTGAGCTCGTTTTTGAGGCCTTGTACATGCATATCAGGATTATATTTTGAAACATAATTTTATAGTCAACACCTAGGAGGGCTTATAAGCAAGCTAAATGTCATGTTGCGGTGTCAGTTTGGATTTGAGGTAAACATACGCTCAGCTACAACATGTCCATGGGGGTCCTGACGAGGTGGATCTTTTACGTGAGTTGAGTTTTGCGTCGCAGTGCTTGACCGGACTTGCAATCAATGCACTCAAGCTTTCACATGTCTACAGGGCCCATAACAAGGTGGATATTTTAGCGAGCTGAGTGTCGCATAAAAATAGTAGACTAGACATGGAATGAACACTCTCCTGGCTACCACATGTCCCTGGGGCCCTTGGCGAGGTGGAATTTTTAGGCGAGTTGAGTGTTGCGCAATGGTGCTAGACCGACTTGGAGTCAACACACTTTTTACTGTTGCGTGTCCACAGGGCCTCTAGCAAGATGCATCTTTTAGGCGAGCTGAGAGTCGTGTCACAATGCTAGACCGGGTATGGGATCAACACACTCACGACTGTCACATGGCAACGGAGCCCCTGGAGATGTGGATATTAGGAGAGCAGACTTACAGTTTAGATGACTTCAGCTTGGTAAAGCTCGTTAGGATGTTCTTCCCAATCCGGCTCCTAGCTAACCGAAATGCTTAGGAAGGAACGGTCACCCGAAAGGTAGGAAGCCAGCGTACAAGGGGGGATCTGGTCTTGGTCATCAATGCAAAGGCTTGGATTCAGAGGTATGCACCTAAAGGTGTTGACCATTCACATGGTTAGACGATCACAGAGGGAGTGGGGGAAGAGTCTGTCATCATTGGGGAGACTTTGGAGGAGAGTCATCATGATTTTCAAATTTTCATTTCACGCATGGATAAACAACCAACGTGCAAGGGGGGAGTTGATCTCGAGCGTCAATGGAAAGGCTTAAATTTACAATCACGTCGCCCAGAGGTAAGTCGAACTCTCACATAATCCGGGGGTGATTATTTATTGCATATGAAGTATCAAACAAGATCATAAAGTATTGAGCAAACTTGTTACGATTAGATAGATTGAATAAATCATTAAATGATGGTTAAGTACATCAGTTGTCTCAAATGCTCGGATGTGGGAAATTATGGAGAGCATCTCTTTATGATGTTTCTGCTCCACGTGCTTTCAAGATCCTCGGCACCGTACGTTGAAAGTTGAAAACCACCACTTTGAAGTGCCTTCCTGATCAGGAATGGTCCTTCTTGATTGGGGTTAAGCTTACCTATGGCGGCTGATCTTTCGACGCCATCTACCTTATACAAGACCAGGTCTCTTTTGGAATTCCTTTGCTCATATGTGCTTGTCGAAGTACTTTGTCATCCTTCTCTTGATCTCTTCTTGTCTGAGCACGACCTTGAGTTCCTCCACAAGATCTAGGCAATCTTCTATGCTTTCTCGTTCTTCAACCAACATTTTTCTTCCCCCACCTCCCCTGCGACTACCTGAGGGCTCCTGACTTTGAATTCCAAAGGGATGATTACTTTGGATCTGTAGGATAACTTGAAGGGAGTTTCTCTTGAGCTAAGTTGGGACTCGTTCTTAAATCCTAAAAGATAAAAGGAAGTTACCACTCAAATTCTCTTCAAGTTTTCAACCTTCTTCAGTAAGTTCGGGATTAACTTGTTGGCCTTTGCCACCTGACCGTTGCTCCGCGGGAGATGGACAAAGGCAAAACGCAAGTCAGTTCATGTTCACAAAATTAATGATAGCAAGAAGTATCCTACCTACATACGATCTCTCCCCAAATGAAGTTCTTCACAATCTAGGCGGTCGCCTTCGCTAGTTCTTTAGCCTCAATCTACTTTGTGATGTAATTAATTATCACCAAGATAAACTTTTATTACATGCTGCCCTGGGGAAAAGGTCGGAATAGATCCAATCCTCATATTGCAAACAACCACGGGGAAAAGATGAATCTTAGACGTTGTGTTAGCTGAAGCTGAAGAGGTTCGTAAAGTTAGCAATGTTGGCATCTTTCGGCAAACTCCTCTCCATCTTTTTGGATGGTTGGCCAAAACTAGTCATGCATTAGTACTATCTTTTCCAGCATAAAGCTTCCTAAATGACTATCCCACTCTTCCAAGTGAATATTTTATAGGAGATGTGACACTTCAACCTCCGTCACGCATCTTGTCAAAGGTCCAGAGAGGGTCTTCTGATATAAGTCTTCGTCGTGAAGCAAGTAATAAGCATATTTAAACAAAAAAATGCCTCCTATCTATTACTACTTCAGTGTATTTCATGGTGGTTAAGAAATCGACATATGGATCAATCCAAGAAGGTTTTTGATCGATCTCCATCAACTTTCCTTCTTCAATGGACAGTTTGAAGAGTTTGTTAGTATTCCCCTAATCCTCGGACCATATTTTGCGAGCTTATTGGCAGCACCGTTTTCCCTTTGTGGCGCATATTGGATATCGAATGACCAAAAGGATCTGATCAAGCCTTTCACTTCCGCTAAGTACTGTTGCAAAGTTGGTTCTCGAACTTCAAATTCTCACGAATCTAGGATGTGACTACCAGAGAATCGGTGTGAGCTTGAATGCCTTGCACTCCTAACTCCTTCACCATCAACAACCCAGCGAGTACCTTGGTGTGTAGCTTCACGACTTGCTCAATCTTGGCTCCGGTTAGGCTGACAAAAATTATTCATATTCATAAAAATTCTTCTAGGAGGTCCCCGCCCTTAGTTATTAAAGCGCAAGGCGCACCAAGGCGCAAAGGGGTGTTGGAACCTAGGCGCAAAACTCAAGATGCAGGCGTGCGCCTGACGAAAGCAAGGCACAACCACATTCATTTCAAAAAATAAACATCAGCTCATATTCTTGATCAGATTTTTCATCTATTCTATTCATTAATTATTCATTACTATCATTTATATCTCTTGAAAAATAGAATTAACGTGATCACTTGCATCAAATATAAAGTATTAACACTATGTTTCACAAACACTAAATCATGCAAAAAATATTGAGCTCTTGCATTATTTTTTTCTTTCTTTTGGGAAAAAATACTTGCAACAAAAATCGCACCCAAACATTCATTTATGCTCCAAAAGCACAAAAATGACGCAAGCCTCTGAGCCTGGAGCCTTAGGCGGCCTTTAACAACATACCACCAACATACATGGAACATCATAGTGGATGCTTCAAGTCTTCTTCTGCACCCTGAGCCACCGTGAGATTGACCAAGAAGTCGGACACCGCTTATGTCTGGATCGCCATCTGAAAAAGGTAAACTATGTCGAACTCCCCGAGTTCTATAGACCATTTGACCAACCTCCCCGAATGTTCGGTTCTTTCCACGATGTTGTACAAAGGATGATCTGTCACCACATTGATAGTATGGACTTGGAAATAAGACACAAGTCTTTTGGATGAGATGATCGGGGCATAGGCAAGTTTTCCAAATTTGGGTATCTAGTCTCGCATTCTTTAGAACCCTTCTGACATAGTAGATCGGCATCTGCTTTGCTCCATCTTCTCAAACCAACACTGAACTCACGGCCTCTGCTCCAACCCCTATATACAAAAAAAGATAAACTCCTTCCCGCGGGCTCTACAATAAAGGAGCCCACATTTATTGTGCTTGAGATTGAGGAAGCTTTCTTCACATCCATGGTTCCACTAATATTTTTGGTTGCCCCGTGGAGTCTTGAAGAATTGACAACACTTTTCTCCAAACTTAGAGAAAAACAGCTCAACCTGGTGATTCTTCCTGTCAGTCATTGGACCTTTTCGTTTCTCTTGGTGCTTTCATATCTAGGATGGTCATAACCTTTTTGGGATTAGACTCAACCCTCTTAGGAGTAAGATGTCTAAAAAACTTCCCCTTCGTGGCCCCAAAAACACATATGGTCGGGTTGAGCCTTATTTTATACTTCTGCAAGATAGAGAAAATATCTATCAGATCCCTCAGGTGCCCGTCACGCTCTTGCTCTTCACCATAAGGTCATCTACATATACCTCCAGATTTCTTTCATTTTGATCTTTCAATATAAGGTCCATCATCCTCTGGTATGTTGCATATGCGTTTTTCAACCCAAAAGGCATAATATTGTAGCAATAACAATCATCATTCGTGACAAAGGAACTGTTCGGGGTGTCCCAAGAATGCATCATGATCTGGGAATAACTTGAAAGGGTATCAAGAAAGCTCATAACAAGAAAACTGACTACTGAGTCAACCAACGCGCCGATTCAAGGCAAAGAATAATAATCATTCAGACAAGCTTTATTCTATAAAGAAAAAATCAATACACAATCATCATTTCCTCTAGCCCTTTTAATCATCACAGTGTTCAACGCTCATCCCAAAAATTGAATTTTAAAATAAACATTGTGACTAATAACTTTTTAACCGCCTCTCAAATAGGCTCCATCAAGGTGGTTGTACTAGCTCGTTTCTTCTTGTGGATGGAGCATACTTTAGGATCTAAGTTGAGGCGGTGGTAGGCAACATTGACATCAATGACACACGTGTCTGTTGTGCTCCATGCAAAGACGTCGATATTGTTTTAGAGGTGGGGCACTAACTCTTTTGAGCCCTCCAACAACTCCTTGCTGAACATCATAATTTTCGGGCGTCCCTGCTCCATTGTTAGCTTTATCTCCTCAGTCTCATCAGTTGCCTCGAGGCACCCTCCTCCTTCCAAGCATTATCCAATTTCTCGGCCTTCTCCTTCCAGGTAGGCGGTGTCGATGCAACATTCTCGGGATATCTTCGAATCACAGCGGACCTATATTTGTGCTACGATGATGTTGTATTTCAGGCACTGGTGGTACTAGTAAGCCACATATTAGAAAGCATTGAGGAGAGATCTACCAAAGATGGAATTGTAGCTACTTGGTGCATCAATTATGACAATCTTTGCGATTCCGCCAAGAGTAACCAAAGACTCAGCTTCTCTCTCAACCTCTTTTCTTTCTCTAGAGAAAAAGAATAGCGGTCCATCTGAAGCCTTGACTCTTGCTTCCTCTACGTCCATGACATCGAAGGCCTTCTTGAAGATCACATTTACTAAACTATTGTCCACCAAGATTCTCGAACCATGAAATTCTCGATCACAGCCTTGATAACCACCACATCGTAAAACGGATTGTCATGCTCAGGCATATCTTACGCAGAGAAAACAATTTCACTTATAAGGTGAAGGCTCATGAGGTCGATGTGACTTCTCTCATGTAGATCAATCGCATACTGCCCTTTTTCGAGGCCTCAAATTCAACCCTCCATTGATCGTGATTATTCCCACACACGTGTTGAATTCCTCGTGTTCTACATAGCGAAGTCGCTCAGGTGCATTTCCTGGCATACTTGCCTCGACTGCTTCCTACAGGTATCTTCTAGTCCTCCCTTTGGGGCTCCCGACAATCTTCCTTCTCTATTCATCCTCTCCACTAGGTTGTTAGTAGGTCATCGTGTTGTGGCCTTCCTCCCGTGGAATTCGCAGTAAGAGTCTGACCTCCGCGTTGTGGATGGATAGCTCACCTGCCTCGACGACCTCCTCTCCTGATGATCGCCATCATCGCGCAAGGTGGAGAGAGCTGGAAGCTCATCCCATCAATATCTCCTTGAAAAAAGGCTCACAGTCCCAAGATGCTGGCGAGATGGGTAGACGTGATCCTCCAAATCAAACTCAGGCCGTCGTGCAGTTGTCGCGTCCACGGCGTGAACTCGCTCCAGATGTTCATGATCTTCAGTACTCGGCTACTTTCTGGGCCGTCGAGGTAGCTCTGGGGTTTAAGATGTAGCAGTTACACGGGGTGGTGGAGAGATGACCTTGGCACAGGGCGCAAAGTCACCTTTTAGGTCTCTTCTACCATTATGCAGAAATAATCGAAATCCATGACGAAATCACATTATACTAGTGGGTTCTTGTGATCTGACTCCTGCTTGTTTTCTCATGCCATGATGTTTCTTGCGGAGTTTTTTCTTCCTATGTACAAGAAGTAGTCACAGATGTTTCATGCCAGACGTTACTTGCGCATAAAGTAGTAGTCGTGAATACAAGAATAAAACAAGAAAAAGGGAAGAACTCTTGATAGATGGATGAGATTACAAGGTAGCAAGAATTAGGAAGTCCTGTCACATGCCATGGAGTTTTTAGAAGTTGCTCCTCCAAACCAAATGTTGTGTTAGGTTAGGGGGAAGAAGCAGACTCAAAGTGAGATCAGGCGAACTCGGTTAGTTCTAGGAGAAGACACTTGAGAGTTATTACCACTACCTCTCCCTCATGATAATGGAGTGTATTTATAGGTGACGGTATGGGAGTATATACCCCATTGTCTGGGTATGGTCCCCACCCCTGCGCAAGCTGAATCTGGTCGCCAACAAGCTGTGGCGAGTAGATCTTATCGTCCGGCAAGGTAATGATGAGCTCCGGCGAGGTGGTTGCGACCTCCCCCTCATAGGGCTCTTCTAATAGCAATTGCTTGTCAGCTTTCCTTTACCAATCTCAACAAGTACGGGTCGTACAGTAGACATAGCAAAGAAGTTCCTAATTCCACAAACAAACTGGTGGCGCTTGGTTAAGCAGTTGGGAGCGGCACAACTTGTGACTGAAACACCGTATGCAAGAAGAGGCGGAAATGCGATACTCGATTTGATATAACGGCCTAACGGGAAGATGATCATCAATTCCACATAATAGTCTTAAAACCTCTTGTATTTAGAGGGCAAGAAAACCTTGCATGATTGCAGAACAACACGAGAACGATATTATGGTGACAGACGATCAACTATCTACGAAGAAGTTACCATAGAAGATGCAAACAAGTCTTATTCGCTAGACGTTCTCTAATAGCATGAACAACATATGCATACAAGTTTCTTTGCCATATCCAACATATGTGGAATCACTCAGAAGTTGTTTTTTCGTGACTTTCCATAAGGTATACTTAGATACATAAATTATAATTTTGTATTTTACCAAAGAATCCTAGGCGTCAAGCATATGTTCCAAAAACGGAGATTAAATTAAAACCTGGAGCAACACTCGACAAGAAAAAATAGAAAATGAGGATTCATAAATCCAACCCCAAATAGCTGGGATAAGGCCCTGGATGATGATTATGATTCACTTCTTCCTCAATTTTTGTAGACCAGGAGCATGTAATGTGTTAGAAAAGCCCATGTAAATGGCCCATTATTGGGCTCATGTTCTATTTTATTTCTTTCTTCTTCTATTAGTCTCACATCATTGTATAGGATTTCTTCTCTCTTTTTCTCTCCTATATATTTGTATTCTCTCCATGTATTTTGATACACAAGCAATACATACAAGTTTTAAGCTCACTCAACATGCTATCAGAGCACACGGTTCGGTCCTTGCGGTTTCACTTCCTCTAACCGCCCGACCCGTCTTCCTCTCCTGTCCGCTATTCCTCTGCGGCCTGTTCTTCTACTCGCACCGGGTAGCGGACTCTTCTTCCCGCCCGCTCTCTCCGCGGCTTCTCCCTTGCTAACTGCTGCCTGCTCTCCTCTCCCTCCCTCCCGTGGATCCACCCCTCAATGCCTTTTATAGCCTCTCTTCTCAACTCGTGGGCCCCACTTCCTGCTGCCAGCTCTGTCTTCCTCTTACCGCGCAGGCTCCTTCTCGCCCGGTCCCTCCTCTTCTTGCCGCTCGAGTAGTCCTGCTCGCGGCATCTTCTCTCGGCGTGCCGTGTCGCGCGGTCTCTTTCTCGCCCGTTCTTCTTCTTCTTGCTGCTTGCGGTTTCTCTCTCTTGCCGCTCAAGTTCCTACTCGCGGTCTCTTTTCTGGCCGCTCGAGTTCCTACTCGCGGTCTCTTTTCTTGCCGCTCGAGTTCACACTCGCGGTCTCTTTTCTTGCCGCTCGAGTTCCTACTCGCGGTTTCTCTCTCTTGCTGCTCGAGTTTCTCTCTCTTGCCGCTCGAGTTCCTACTCGCGGCCTCTGCCCTCTGCTTCCTCTCGCTACTTCCTTCTTCTAGTCGCGCGGACACTATATCTAACCGCTGCGACTTCTCCTTGTCTCTTTAGAGCCGACTTCTCTTCGCGCTCTTGTTTGGCCGCTGGTGCTCTCACAGTGACCGTGCGGATTGTCCTTGCTCTCTCTCCGCACCTGGTCTCGGCCTCCTATCACTCTCTCCCCTGGGCTTGTCGCCGTGACTACCCGCTACGGCCTCTTATTTAACTGCATGGGCTTGTCGTGCGTCTCTTCTCTGGCGACCTCCTCCTCTTTCCGCAGCAGACGT
Source organism: Platanthera guangdongensis (assembly GCA_039583875.1). Lineage (NCBI taxonomy): Eukaryota > Viridiplantae > Streptophyta > Magnoliopsida > Asparagales > Orchidaceae > Platanthera > Platanthera guangdongensis. The sequence continues at coordinate 2,518,269 of CM077155.1, forward strand.
TGTGTCTAACCGCGCGCTCGTCTATTCGCTGCAGCCTCCCCAGGCGCCATGGGCTCCTCCATCACTCTACCGGACAGGCGGCTAATCCTCCTGCTGACCGCCCGGCTTCTCTTCCAGACCTCCGAGATGAGCTGCGGATCACAACTATCTCATTATCTGGGAAGAAGAACTTTATTCCATGGGTCCACTCGGTTCGGCGTGTTCTTCAGGCCAAGGGCCTTGTGCTTCACCTTACTAACGAACATCCTTCCCCTACTACTGATGACTGACTACGAAATGACGGCCGCGTCCAAACATGGCTCCTTAATTCGCTGGAGGGTGAGTCATACCAAATGGTCATGTACCATGAGACCGCCAAAGCTATGTGGGAGGAGCTTCACTCCTTATACTCTGGAAAGGATAGTCTTCAGCACCTCTAGGACATTATTACCGACCTTCAGACTCTTGATGCTGGCGGGGCGGCTGACATGACCTTGTTTGTTGCTCGTGTGAAGACTCTGGCGAAGGCCTGGATCCAGCATCAGCCTTCTACCACCGACCTTGCTTCTCAGCGCGTGCAAAAGGAGGCCGTATGCATTGCCATGATGATAGCTCGTGTCCCGCCTCACCTTCAGAGCATCCGGGCTCAGGTGTTGGCCTCGGCCTCTACTCCCTTCCTCTCTGATGTCTTCTATGCTTCTTCGAGTATCACCACCCCTGGATTCTCTCCTCCTCTCCGGCCCTCCTTCAGCAGACCCTTCCCCCCTTGCTTCCCCCCACCGCCTTCTGCTCGTGGTGGACGTTCCGGCTCTCGCGGAAGGGGACGTGGGGGTCGGTGTCGCCCCAAGTGTTCATATTGCGGCCTGGCCACACTGATGTCGCTACAAGAAACATGGCTATCCTCCTCTCGCCCAACTGCGGCTGCTGTCACTGATGGGTCCTCCTCCACTGGTACCGACCTTGAGGTCGTTGCCTCCAGCTACAGCAACTTCAGGGGCTTCTTAGCCCTCCTTCTGCTTCGCTCTACTGCAGGTATTACTTGTCTTTCCTCCAGTCCGCGTTGGATCTTGGACTCGGGAGCTACTCATGACATCACCTCGATGCGGCCACTCAAGTACGGATGTTCCTCATCCGAAATCTATCACCGTCGCTAATGGGGCGACTGTTCTGATCTTCGGCTGTGCCGACATCTCTCTTGCCCCCTCCATCTCTCTTCGCTCGACTCTTTATGTTCTGGGCTCTTCATTTAATTTGCTTTTTGTTGGTCGCCTCACTCTGGATTGCTCTGTCACATTTACTCCATCTACCTTTTGATACAGGATTCTACCATTGGTAGGGGTCGACTGCAGAACGGGCTCTACCTTCTTGATGTTTGTCGTCTCCGTTGTTGACTGGCATCGCCGTCGCATGCCCCTCTACCCGTTCTCCACGTTGTCTGATATATCTCTGCTTTCAAATGTGATTCTTTTATTTGTACTTCTTTTCCTGCTAATTGTACTCTCTGCTCCGTTTGATTTACTGCACTCTGATGTTTGGGGTCCTTTCAAAGTTACAAGTATCTCTGGGTATCGTTATTTTATAACTTTCATTGATGGAAGATGATGTGGTGACGGGTGGTTTCTACACCGGCCTGCCAATATATGTGCAGAATTTGGTATTATTCATCAAACCTCCTGTTCCTACACCCCCCCACCCCAACAAAATGGCGTTGCCGAACGAAAGAACCGCTACCTCCTAGATGTTGCCCGCTCCCTCATGCTTTAAATGCATGTTCCAAAAATTTACTTGAACTTTGCGGTATCCACTGCGTGTTTCCTCATCAACCGCCTCCCTTCCTCAGTTCTCAACTCTGCCACTACATTCAGCCTCTGATTCCCCTCCACTCCGGCCTTCCCTATCACACCACGGGTCTTTGGCTACACTTGCTTCGTTCACCTCCTGGGTCCCTCCTTGTATAAGTTGGATCCCCGAGGAGCTAAAACTATTTTCGTCGGCTATTCTCGCACTCAGAAGGGCTACCAGTGTTACTCTTCGGTAACCCGGAAGGTCATCGTCTCCGCAGATGTTACTTTTTGGGAAGATCAGTCTTTCTTTTCCCACCTCAAGCTCCTTCCTCCCCGACGACATCTTCACCTCTGCCTATACCCCGACCCATCATCCCTACTACTGCGCATGTTTCCCTACGTCCTTGTAACCCTGCTCCTGCTCCCTCCAAGCCACCAGTTATCCAGGTTTACACTCGCCGCCTTCCTCCTCGTTCTGCTACCCCTCTGCAGTCGGCCTCATCCACGGCTACCCCGCGCCCTGCTGATCAGGTATCTCCCTCCACCGCTCATCCTTTGGTGAATTATGTCCCCTGCATTTCCTCTCTCCCCAACTGCACACATTTTCCACTTCTATTTCCTCCATTTCGGTTCCTAACACTGTGCAGGAGGCGCTACAACATCCTGGTTGGAAGGCTGCCATGGAGGAGGAAACGGTTGCTCTCTGGGACAACCAGACTTGTACTCCTGCACCACTTCCCCCTGGGTCAGAAACTGGTTGGGTGTAAGTGGGTCTTCGTCGTCAAACATGCCGCTAATGGGACGATTGACCGTCTAAAAGCTCGGCTGGTCGCCCGGGGCTTCACCCAACAACACGAGATGGACTATGAGGAAACTTTCTCTCCGGTGGCCAAACTCAACACCGTTCGGGTTCTTATCTCAGTGGTTGTCCATCACCGGTGGCCCTTACTGCAACTGGATATTAAGAATGTCTTTTTGAATGACGACTTGCAGAAAACTGTCTATATGCAGCAACTTCCCGAGTTTGAGACCACGGGGGAGTCTCAGGTTTGTCGCCTTAAGAAAGCTCTGTATGGCCTCAAACAATCACCACGAGCATGGTTCGACAGGTTCAACAAGGCTCTTCGGAAGGTTGGTTTTTCTCGAAACACGGAAGACTTCTCGATATTCACACGCCATAGTACAATGGGGACGGTTCTTCTGTTAGTATATGTTGACGACATCATAATTACGGGAGATGACTCAAAGGGCATACAGGAGGTCAAACGACATCTCGGTACAGTTTTTCAAACAAAGGATCCTCCGGTATTTTTTGGGCCTTGAGGTTGCTAGACGGCCAGATGGTCTTGTCCTTTTCCTGCGGAAGTATTGTCTTGACCTTCTTCATGATGCAGGTTACTCGGGTTGTAAGCCGATTAATACCCCAATGGATATGAATCACAAGTTATGTGCTCAGTCTTCCGACTCAGATCTCTTACTCGAGAATCTCGAATACTATCGCCGTCTAGTTGGAAAATTAATCTACCTCACGGTAACTAGACCGGATATATCTTTCGCAGTTGGTATTGTCAGTCGATATATGCATTCCCCGCGAAAATCTCATCTTCACGCCGTTGAACGCATTCTCAGATACCTCAAAACGGCCCCTGGTCAAGGATTGGTCTACAAGACCTCATCTTCAGCTCCTACATTGATAGCTTACTCTAATGCTGATTACGCTGGTTCTCTTGATGTTCGACGGTCAACCAGTGGGTTTTGCACATATTTTGGAGGACACTTGATTACGTGGCGGAGCAAGAAACAAGCAGTTGTGGCTCGATCATCTGCTGAGGCTGAATACTGGGCAATGGCGTCTGTAGTTTCTGAACTAACATGGCTGGAAAGTCTTCTTACCGATCTGGGTATAAAACTTTCTTCCCCAACCCTTCTCTTTTGTGATAGCCAAGCGGCGATACATATTGCCAAGAACCCGGTATTCCATGAGAGAACTAAACATATTGAAGTTGATTGTCACTTCATCAGAGAAAAGATTCAAATGAAGAAGATTGAAATGAAGCATGTTCCCGGGACAGAACAAGTTGTGGATGTGCTCACTAAAGCTCTTCCCAGTACACTCTTCGATCAGTGCTTGTCCAAGCTTGGTGCATACAATTTGTACACTCCAGCTTGCGGGGGAGTGTTAGAAAAGTCCATGTAAATGGCCCATTATTGGGCCCATGTTCTATTTTATTTCCTTCTTCTCCTATTAGTCCCACATCATTGTATAGGATTTCTTCTCTCTTTTTCTCTCCTATATATTTATATTCTCTCCTTGTATTTTGATACACAAGTAATACATACAAGTTTTGAGCTCACTCAACATAATGCATACCTTGATGCATTTGAACTTTATTCAATTTCTTCCATACACTAAAGAACACATTGGAAGTTAAGGAGGCTTTAACTACTCGAAACAAACCAAGATAAAGTTTGTTGAGTCTCATGTAACCAAGAATCAAGGGTCAATCCACATGAAAGAAGAAAGACCAGCTAAAGATGATAAAACTAAAACAAACATTTATTTCTCAATTCAGTAAAACAAAACATAACAAGTGAGGCCGCAATCAACTTCTTTATTTCATTACATCCAGACAACACAAGTAAATTTGCAAGCATTATGAATTTGCAACTTAAAAAGTTAACCCAAAATAAAAAATATTACTTATGTCATTAATAAATATAATGTGTCAGCAGTTACCAGAAAAACACAAAATATGAGTAAAACATATAAATATATGGTCAATCAATTAAAAATATCAATAAAATATGAAGAAAAATTGAAAAAGTTTGAAATGGTCAAATGCTGTAGTATGGGAAAAGTGTTTTGGCATATCTAACAAAGTGATGACAACTACAGAAGTTTTCACTGGTTGTAATTTAAGATGCACATGCACTTTAGAAGAAGAAAAAGGCAGGTGCTGTGTGTGGAAAAGCATCAATAGTTTTAAATGCCTAACAAAATTTATTGTTACCATACTAAAAGAAGCCTGAATAAGATATCAAGTACATCTTAAAGATGAACTAATAAACTAACGCCATACCCAAAAATTTCCAAAAGCAGAGAAACTTCCGCCTCATTTGGTGCTTGAAGAATCTGTGCCATAAAAATAGTTAACCGAGGTTTACCCCATAATTAGTAAGAAATCATGATGGATAATAAAAACAAAGTCATAGTGACTTGACAATAAATCACTACTTCCCATCAACAAATAATATAATATATGCCGAAAACTGAGAAGCGCTAGCACTTCAGTGCATTGAGCATTTCGGTGAAGAACCATCTTAGCATCTAATCCTTCCCTGCGATGTGATTGGCTAAAAAAATACAAGTTTCTCCATCTGCATTCACGCCATTGCCCATCAATCTAGGTTTCTTTCTTTGGATAAATCAGTTTTTCCCCTTTCTAACCATTCTGGTGTGTAATGTACTTATATAACACTAAGCTATTTTTCCTCATAAGTGGCAACATCAATGTTCTTTCTCATTATTCTTTATTCATAATTTGTTTCCTCGCATTTCTTGTAGCCTACAGCCTATTGCTAAATTTGCATGGTTAGTAGCACATTTGTTTAAAGTTACATTGTAATTACATCGTATATATGTTATTTGTATCACTTATGCACAGGTGACCAATGAGATAACATTAATTCTAACAATAAATTTTTTTCCTAATTCCAATTCAACAAAAAAAACTAGTGCTTTTATTTAATAAGCTGGGTACTTCATTGACAGTATGAATCCACTAGAATTATACAAAAAAGAGCAGCCTGGTGCACAAAGAATCCCCGCGTAGCGAGGGTCTGGGAAAGGATCCCACCAAAAGGGTGAAATGTAGGCAAACCTTACCCTGCATTTTTGCAAAAGGCTGCTTCCGGGACTCAAACCATACAAATAAGATTAAATAAATAACTTAACAACAAAAAAGTTCGTGCAAGTATAGAAAGAAAAAATAACACACTAAACACAAAAAAACAAGACATACAATTTGAAAAATGAGTTCCTGCAAATAGCATTAATTAGAAGAAAAAATTGCACTCCACATTATTACTATGTCATGATATAAGTATGGACTAATACTGTCATAAAAAGTCAATATTGGAGTACAAAACTACGTTTACCACTAATATAATGCTTTAAAATGGAGTTTGATTAAAAATTCCATTAAGCAGACTAACCATGGACAATGAAATGCCTTCTACTGCTTGGCTGTGAAGAAACACATCACGGAAGTTCATAGGCTCACCTTCCATATCAGAATCAAAAAATAATATCTGTTCAAATTTTAAAAATATCACAAAATGAAAACATCAATGGAAATATGACAATAAATAGTTTAAAGAAGAGCACGGATTCTCACAACAGTATAATATCATCATATGGAATATTATTAAACTAGACAAAAAGAGAACTAATGCACTGCTTGGGAATGGTAATTTGAAGAAGCCATTAAACACCTTGCACTACCTTCAAGCTAGAATTACGCATGACAATTCAACTTAATTTATGCCTTAATTTGACTCTAACATCAGAATCAACAGGAAAACAGTTAAGTGTTGGAATTGGGGATGGATCTAACGGAAAAGGCCAATGACAAGCCAGACTCAATACTAGTCGTAGTCGGATGCCTATATACTACTAAAACATAGACCTAGTTACTTTAATCAAATGGAGAAATACTAAAGATTTAAATTAACGTAACTAAATTACCTAAAATGAGTAGGTGACGCAAGACGGTTCAATCAAGTGCTAACGGGTGAACTCTAAATGCAACAATACGAATCCGAAGACTTTTAACTTGCAATTATTATGATTTATAAATGCAAACGAAAGATAACCACAATAGAAAAAAACTTCACAAAATGGAGAGCACGTGTTGAACCATTAGTGTGAGAGTGCACGAATCATAAATAAGGAAGCAAATGAATAACAACACTAACCACAAACGACGTGGAAACAAAGTTACAAAAAAATATGAAGCAGACAAGAAAATAGACACCAATTCAACAAAGAATAATTAACAACCAAATTAGAACTCACACAATTATAAAGTAGGAGGCTTGATGGACTTTCCCGGAATCGGGATTGAGGTAGGCATTGAACTCTAGGCTCCTAATAGTGATGGGGCGGCTAAACATCACTAATCAAGGCTTGAAATATACCAGTTGGAAGAGGACACGTGGCTGTATGAAGTTGCAGAACTGTTGTAAATAGTACGGTAATGATAGCAGAGGTGATGGGGTGGAATATAGGATAGGAAAGAGGCGTCTAGTGGATGGGAGAGAAACCGGTGGTTGTTGAAAGGAATCGGGGAGGATCGGAGGGGGGGAATGGGGAATTCCAGTGGCAGTTGGGTGAAAGGGAGAGCTTTGGTGGGGTTCAAGAAGGTTGGAGTGTAGAGAGATAAGTAATGGAGAGTTGGAAATGAGGGAGTTATCAGGTTGTGAGCAAATGGAGGAAGTTATCAGGTTGTGAGCAAATGGAGGAAGTGTCTAGTTGGAAATAATGGGGGAGTTAAGGTGAGAGGAAGAGAGTGAATTATGGAGAAGTGAGACTATTTTTTAGGAAATAGTTGTAGTGTAGTGGAGTAATGGGGTAGTGGGGGAGGTAGTTATGGTGGTTATGTGGTGGTGGGGTGGTGGCTGGCCAAAGGTGGCCGGAGGTGGTTTCTGGTGATCATCAGAAAATGGAAACTGCAAGGAATTTTGTGGAGGTGATGATGATCTGACGCAGGTGGCCGGAAATGCTTTTTGTCGATCGCCAATGATGGATGGAATTGGATGGGGGAGAGGGATTATGGAGAGAAGTTTGAGCTAGTAGTGGTGGTCAGCTAGTGGAGGTGGGGAGGGAAGGGAGCCGGCCAAGGAAGGTAGAGGATGGGTGACCTGTTAGGAGGTGTGCAGGGGATGGGATGGGGAGATAACTTCCAAGCTTTGGCACTCGGATTTTTCGACTTCGGCACTGGGTGAGCAAAGGAAGGAATCTCTTCTTCACTCGCTTTTTCAATTCCCTCAAATTGAACCCTCAATACCTATTTCTAGACTACAGGGCCATCAGAAACGGTCATGATTCTCCGATCATGATAACCCTCAAAATACATGAAATAGAAATTCAAAAAATAAGAAAAATCTTAGATCGCCGATTCACAAAAAATGAATGGCTCTGATCAACGTATAAGATGATGGTGTCACAATCCAAGTGCGCCAACACAACTAGTGAAAAAACAACAATGATAATTTAAACCAACGCAAAATAAGTTCCAAGCGCAAAAGAAAATAGCGGACACTAAATGAGAAAATATATAAGAAAGGGAAGTTTCTTGAATCTATAAGTATGCACTCTTGTCCAGAACTAAGGAGAGGTCATAACAAATTCGGAAAAGTATCTCATGCAATGCTGAAACTCACACTCAAAAGCCGAATAGAATTATGAATAACTCAAGCAAATGCCCCAAATTTCTCAAGATAAGTGAGAATGGCTTATTGATTTGTACTTTCGCGGGAAGAAACCGAAGAGAGAGATTCTTAATCAAATGGATTTAAAATGAGAGTCCAGCTAAGTTATCTGACAAGTCTTTAAATTAACGAAGTAAATGGTCACCGTAATGAGTGAATGAAGATGCAATATTCAGTCCTTATACCAAATTAAGATAACCAAGCCATAGTTTTCCTTTTTTTCTTCCATTACCACAATAATAAAAGCTTGACAAGCCAATGTTGCAAACATGGGTTGAGAAGAGGAGGATGAGGATATGGGTCACTAAAAATGGGGTGGGATAGAACTTTCAAAGTGGAAGTGTAGGTGGAAATCCCTAGTTATGATGAAGCAATACATGCTAAACTTTTAGATGAATAAATGAACATAATGAAAGCATACTTCACCTTATATGGGGGTAGAGCACTCATGAAAAAGTTCCATTTACCCTTTAAAAACTTGGGCATGTCTAAAGGGGATAGATCATCAAGAAGAAATCCATGGACAGTTTGAATAGCTAATTCATTGAGAATTCTATCATATGGGATATATAAAGGATTACTTCATCAAGAAGAAACTTAATTCATTGAAAATTCTATCATATGGAATGCATAAAGGATTAATGGAAGAAATGATACAGTTTAGGCTGACATCAAGGGCACTCAATATAAGAGTACATCTTATAAAGTTCCTCTGACAAGCAACAACTTTAGGGGTAAATATTGGGGACACACATACATGGATGAAGTACACCTTTGAGTTTCACTCACAAATTGCAAATGAACACGTATATTCCCAACCTCAGATTTCAGTCAGGCTAGCAAGCTAGAGATGGTCATAGACTGATAGAACCAAAGAAATAGAAAAGGACTCAGAATTTACCAAGAAGGACGAACCGATGCTTGAAGAACTACACAGTGGAACGGGGGAGGAGGTATGGGGGCGGCTGCTTGTGGAGGGGCTGGAATGGGGGTTGTTGGTGGACGGCAAAGGGAAAGGAGGAGAAATGGTAGGCCCATTGCTATGGAGAAGGGGGAATCCCATGCTTCACACACGGGGTCGGCTACGGCACCGAGTTGGCCAAAGAAAAGGCGTCTACACTCAATTCTTCAATATCTCCAAATGAGAGCTCTCACCCTCAATATATAGACACTAGGGGGCAACGAACGGCTATAATTTGTCGATCGTTGTGATCCCAAAATAAATAAATAAAACAACTCAAAATAAAAAAAAACGAAAAGAACAACTAATGCTACGATCGGCGACCCGCTCAAGATGAGAGGTCTCGATTGTCACTGTGCCCCAGGTCGACCTGAGAAGATACGGACAGGTCAAGCGGGCCGCTCCTCATCAACTCCCCACATCTCGGAATCATTCATCTCCGTAAATAGAAGATGATCGTAGTGTAATCGTAGGGCGGGGACGAGTCTCTCGAGCTCTACTGCTAAAATCCATGTATCATCAGTAAAGGTGTGGTCCTGCCAATGGACCAAGTAGCACTCTGCTTGGCGCAAGTACAGGCTCATGGATCACGATCTCTGTGATGACGTCAAACGGGTTGACGGCTGAGGAGGGTGGAACTGGTAACGAAGGATGTGGTGCAAAAACAGGAGAAGTTGTAGGATCAATCGGTGTCGAGGACTCGGGCTGAGCTGGAAGCTAGGTGGTAGATGAAGGTTGTTGCTCACGCGCTGAAGTGAAAGGGGGAACTGGTGACAACTGGAACTGTGGTGGAGTGGCGGATGAAAATGGGGGTTGATGAGATGTAGTGGTAGAGGGCGAAGAGAACATGTAGTCATGCGGCTCAAAGAATGGTGTCAGATCTTCAATGTTAAATACATGTGGAATTCTCATACACTGCGGGATATCTAGCTCATAAGCATTTGTTCTAATTCTTTAAATCAGAGTTTAAGGACTCATTCTCTTAGCATTAAATTTTTGAACAGTTCCCTTTGGGAACCTCGCAATGGATACAAACCATCACTTGTTCTCTTTCATTAAAGTTTTGCAATCTCATGTGGCTATCAACACATGATTTATAAATATCATTATTACAAAAAATCTTTTGTCGGACAGACTTATGTATGATATGCAGGTTCCTAACAAAAGACTCGGTTGACTCGCTAGAACAGGATTCTACAAGAAGGGGAATGAGAACAGTGGGTTTCCTTGGCTCATAACTAAGACTACCTGAAATGGATTGAACCCCGACAACATATTCACTGAACTATTAATTGCAAACTCGACCATGAGTAATATGGAATCCCAATAGGTGTAATCACCAACAAGGCATCAGAAAAGATTTCATAAGCTCTTGTTTACTACCTTTGTCTAATCATTTGTCTACGGATGGTAGACGAATGAGAATTGTAGTGCTAGTATTCTTCTATAGAGTTTTCCAAAAATAGCTCATAAATCGGACATCTCGATCAGAGGTAATGGTCTCAGAGAGCTCGCGAAGTCTAAAGATGTCCCAGATGAATATTAATGCGACGTGAGACGCATCATCACTCCTGTTGCATGCGATGAAGTGAGCCACTTTGGAAAATCGATCGACTACGACAAGAATAGAGTCGTGTTTGCATAGAGTGCGAGATAACCCGAGCACAAAGTCCATACTAATGTCCACTCAAGGTTGGTGTGGCTGGAAGTGGTGTATATAAACATGTGTTCTGTCGCGGCCGTTTAGTCGTCTGGTAGATGCAACAATGTCAGACGACACGAGCAACGTCCCTTTTGAGTGTGGGCCAATAGAAATGATCTTCTACAAGTGCGATGGTTTTATCCCTACCAAAGTGATCAGCTACACTGTCGACATGCATCTCCCAAACTAGATGATCTCAGAGGGGGGTCTTGGAAATGCATAAGAGTGTGCCACAAAATAAATATCGGTGATCGGGTAGTGCGGACTATATATACGCAAAGTCTGGACATATCGGATCCTCTGTGACGAGAAGCTTGAATCCCATGATCTCAGTAGTAAGGGTGTGGAATAAGCCCGCTCGGTGGCTAAGCACATCTGGTGGTTTGTTCTCAACACCAGCTCGAAGTTTAAGAACGTAATGGAAATGATACATATATTCTATACATTTGGCATGATCGTGACTCAACTTCTTTTGGGAGTGTAAATAACGTAAGGTTTGGTGATCCTGAGTATAATACAAACTCGTAAGGGAGGTGGTAGTGTCTCCAATTCTTAGTGATTGTACAATCGCGAAAAACTCCCGGTCATAGTTGGAACATCTATGTCGTGCGCCGTTCAGTTTCTCACTAAAGTAAGAAACATGGTGATCTTCCCAACTGAGTACTCCCCAAATACCTATTGCGGAAGCGTCGCAAGCTACCTCGAATGATTGGCTGAAATCAGAAAATCGGAGTACCGGGGTCGTGTCAATATTGCCTTAATGTCCTTGAATGTCTAAGTGGCGGCGGGTGTCCGCTGAATATCTCTCTTACGAAGGTACCTCGTATAGGGAGGAGCCATGATGGTGCTGAAACCCGGACAAAGCGTCTGTAAAACGTGTCCAACCCATGGAAGCTCTGAGCTTCATGGATATTAGTGGGGATTGGACAATCTCGAATAGACTTGACTTTATCAAGATCTACAGACACGTTGGAGACAGAGATGATGAACCCAAGAAAATGTACAGACTCTGATAGAAATGTGCACTTTTTAAGATGGATATAAAAGTGCTCCTTTCAGAGGGTGTCAAAGAGAAGACGTCGGTATATGAGGTGCTCTCCATGAGTCTGGTTTTAAACTAGGATATCGTCAAAATAGACTACGAGGAAGTTGTCTGTGTATGAGCACAAAATCTGAGTCATCACATGCAAGAATGAACTAGGGGCATTCGATAGCCCAAAGAAAACAACCAACCGCTCATATAACCCGTATTTTATCTTAAATACGGTCTTCCATTCATCACTCTCCCTGACCTTGATTTGGTCGTACTCACTCCGTAGATCTAGCTTGGAAAAGATTTGGGCACCTGACATGATGTCGAGGAGTTCTTCGAGTCGAGGAATGGGAAATCGATATTTGATCATGATCTTATTGATGACCCTACTATCAACGCACATTCACCAACTATTGTCCTTCTTAGAAGTAAGGACAGGTGCCACACATGGACTCAAGGTTTCTCTTAAAAATTATTTTTGTATGAGATCGGTAATCTAAGTCATGAGCTCTTCGTGCTCTTTAAGGTTCATCCGGTAGTGTGGGAGATTCGGCAGAGATAATCCCGATATGAGATCGATCGCATGTTGTATATCTGATAGTAGGGGTAGTTCATCAGGGAGTTCTTCTGGCATGATGTCATACTCATCTAGGAGATGTCGAAGTCCACAATGTCTTCTGTAGTAGGAGAATCAGCAACGACATAAATGATGTTTGTATCATGACTCTCCTGAGTGAATTCACTACGTCGTAAGATATGGATACGTACCGAGGCACCCGTGGTAACTGAAGGCTCGACCCTCCCCTCTGGGGAATCTTTGGGTTGGGGATAATGTTATCTTGTGGCCCTAATTGAAGAATACGCAAGTGTTGGACCGTCCATAACAAGTCACATCTCTATCGTAAATCCAGTGGTTGCCTAGTAATACATGTGTGATGTCCAAGAAAATGACGTCACACCAAGCTCTATCCTCGAAGGAGGCTAGCCGAATGGGTACTTGACAAGTTTGTAGATGTCGGATGTCGGGTTCATGTCGGTTTGGGTTTGAAATGTTGTATGTCGGACTGCGGGGATATATCGGGGATATTTTACAATATCGGATTTTAATATTTAAATAAAGATAACAGTATTTATAAACACATTTTTTGCAAATAAGTAAAAATGTACAGACAAATAACTATAGCAATGTACAGACAAATAAGTATTTATAACATTTTCTTTGAAATAATTTTGAAAGATAAAAGCGAAGTCCATGTAATTATGCAAAGTTGGAGAGGAGTTTTTCATAGTTACTGCAAAAATCATTATAGCAGAAGTTAACAAAATAATGTTAACATAAGTTAGAGGTGCACAGGAGAAACAAAAAACATTGCAGATTTACACAAGAAAAGGTATAAACTTAGTTATTGCAACAAAGAAACATAACTATAGCACAAGTAAGAAGCTTACAATAACACAAGTTTAATAAACTTTTAGATTTTATGACTTGATCGATATAACTTCAAATAAAACTTTTAATTGACGCAGAAATAAGAAGGAAGAAGAAAGAAGAAGGTGGCTTACAGTGGAGTGAAGTAGTAGAAACCTTAAAGCCCGGTGTCGACTCCTCGCCTGCGATGCCGATTCGTAGAAAGCCCGACGTCGTCTTCTACTCCTCGCTTGCAATGCCGATTCGTAGAAAGCCCGACGTCGTCGTCTACTCCTCGCCCGCGATGCCGATTCGTTGCCTCGTCGGAGGAGGAGCTGTCGATTGTCGACCACTCCGCCAGAGAGACTCTCCCGTAAAATTTAGGGTAGAGCGAGAAATGCTAAATGCGTGAAATAGACTCATGAAGTAGAAAAATACGGGTCCCGTGAACTTTGTTTTTTATATATTAAATATAATAACCGAAATATCGGGTTAGAGATATATCGATATATCGGGATAAATCACCGTTTTTATACAAAACGATATTTTTGTCAAACAAATCGGTTTTGTTGCGGTTTGCACCCAAAACCTTTATGTCGGCCGACATGTCGGACATGTCGGCCGACATCTACAACATTGGTACTTGACACCTTTGGGTGACCTAAATCATCATCTTATCTACCAAGATGACTCGATACGGGTACAGATGGGGCTCTACCTCAATCTTCATTTGCACAAGCCCCTTTTGGGCGATGATGTTCACACAGCTGTCATTATCGATAGCGAGCCTTCAAACTCCACCTGCACTTGGAATATAAGTGTAGAAGATAGTGGTCCGCTTCGAATCCTCATTTGCATGGGGGGTGTGCAGTACGCGGCGGATAACACTCATCTCAAGTGCTTGGTCTGCCTCGTCTTCCTAAAATTCTTCTACGGCCACGATGATCTCTTTCTCAAGTGGGTATACGGGGTCAGCTATAAGGTCAGGATCCTAAATAAGCACATTATGTATGGGGCACTATGCTGCCACATGGCCTCTACCCTGACAACGATAACACTGGATCCCGGGATTTGGGGGCTCGATTGCAGTGGGGGGGCCCTTGTATTTGTAGGAGCATGAGGAGGCATGAATGGGGTGGATCCCTGTTGAGGGGGTCTCCTAGGTGCAGAACTATCAGGCTGTAAATTAGGTCGTCATGGACCTGGTGTGCGCAAGTATTACTCATATTCTAGTGCGAGCTGGAAGATCTGCTCGACTGTCTCCAAGTGATGGGGAATTAGTTCACCACAGATGTCTGTCTGCAATCCAGATCTAAAGTGGGAGGTCGTCATGATATGCTCCTCAATAACATCACTCTTCATGACAAGTTCATCAAAACGATTCATGTACTCGGCTACGAAAAGGGAGCCTTGTCGTGGAGCTAGAAGTTGATCCAGGAATTGACTTTGATATGAAGCATCGAGATACTTTTCTCTAAGCTTTTGTTTTATATTGGTTCATCAGCTTTTGGGTTCATGACCCTCTCTATCTAGAGAGAGCTTCAAACTCATCAAGAAAATCTTGACTAACCCTACTAACTTCAGCGAACCTCACTCACCTCTCATTAGTAATTTTATACCAATCGAAGCAGTTATCCATATACCAATCACTAAGCACCTTAGGATCTAATTGCCCATCATAGAATGGGGCATCGATCTGAATACGACAGGTAATGTCATCCTCACCGCCATAACCTCTAGGGTCCTCAAAGGGAAAAACATAGTCATCTTGTTTGTAATCGTATTGTGCGTCTTGAACAAGACAACCTCTACGTGGTGGATATTAAGGTGGAGGTCGTTCTTCTGGTGGAGGGTGCTTCCGACCACCAATAGGGTTCCTATAACGATCATTGGCTAACCCCAAACCTTCTTGGATGGGTGGTGGATCCTGTGCAAGTGGGTGGTTAAATATGCGATCTGGGGTATACACAGAGTTAGGAGCTCTCTTCCTTTCACGACGATCCTCACGCTGGGCAACTTGTGGCCTAACGGCTACTAGAGGACTAGGAGATCTACTAGGCTCTAGATCTTTTACACTACTAGGGAGATTTTTGAATTTCTCTCTAAGGTGGAGTAATTGCGCGCCCATTTGATCGAATCGATCTTTCAAAAAATTTTGAAGATTGGACATGGAAATATCAGTGTTGGAACTGTTGATAGCTTGACAATTTTGAGGGTTGATTTTGACATCGTATGTCTAAATATTACACATGCACATTCACTAAGGCAAACCACCCTTGTCAGAATTTATGGAACGCGCATACGGAAGCCGCGTGATTAATTCACATGTAATTAATTTGTATGAATTAATTGATTGATATTAATTAATGAATATTAATTTATATTAATCAATTAAGTAAATTATTTTGTATTTTCTTTTTTGGTTGTCTTCCCTCATCTATATAAGGGGAGGGGTTTATGTGTGAAGTTATCTTGAATGTATGAAAGAAATTAGGGTTGCTCCCTAAGTTTCCCCTCTCTTCTTCCTCCTTTCTTCCCCCTCACCACCGCCAACCCCCTTCCCTTGCCGGATTCCTACATGAAAATTAATCAAAACCGTAACAATGGTCTGACCTGCTACTCTTTGCATGTTGTCATTGCAGTCGTCGGGAACTAGCACCATGCTCAACCTCCACCTCATCCACGACATCCACAACAACCTCCGGGCTATGAATGCTCTCATTGCCAACCACCTCACTAACGCCAAAGGCATCAAGGAAGAATCCGCACTAGCACTCCACCCGATGTCCCTCACCGGGGAACCACAGGAGGAAGCTTCCTCCCCTTCCAACGTCGAACAGATCGCCCCATCTTCCCCTTCCAGCGTCGAACAGCCAGCCCCACCTTCCCTTTGCAGCTTCGAGCAGCCCGCCCCACCATCCCCTTCCAGCATCGTCATCATCGAGCAGCATGTGTGAGCTTCCCCTTCCAGCGCCTCCGTCGTCGAGCAACCTGCAACCAGGAGTCTTCCCATGACTTCTGCGTTCCCCGTCGCTCTCGAACCGAACCTGCAAGTCAGGGGCCACCGATCCAGACACTGCTTCGCCGCTCGTTCCCCTCCAACAGTTCAAACCAAGCTTACACATTGTGTAACATCCTAAATTTTAACATCGCGATCAATTTAAAATTTCAGGGTTTGCTCGTGAGCAAAATTAATCGAGTCGACAACTTTTGGAGGTAATAATCTATTTTAACTATTTTATTATACATGATAATCGAAAAATGAAGAGTCTGCGTAATCAAAAAATTTATGTGTCAATTGACGCAATTTTGAGGTCTGCAGGAATCTAAGTTGTCAAGTTATTTTCATTGAATTACCTAAAAAGGCCAAAATACATGCTGGTTCAGTGTCCCCCACCCACTTTTTCGCGGTATGGTAATCATAGTTGCACCCCCTCACTCAATGTTGCACGGTTTTAAGCTCGCACTTCTCCACTAAATGCGTAAAGCCCTACTTTCTTTCCAGTCCAGCGCATCGAAGCCCTGCACCCCCTTTCCCGCAACTGCCCAACGATCCTCTCGCCGCCTTCTGGAACTGCAAGTGGAGCTGTGTCGGTGCGCTAGCTTGTGTCGACCGCTTCTCCTTCCCACTCTATAGGCTCTGGCGGCCTCTCTCCTCCCTTGCAGTGCCTTGGGAGGCTTCGTTTCTAACTCTAGCCAGTGGTGGAAGTTTCCTTTTTCGCCATTTATGATACTGGTGAGTGTATTTTTGCCATTCTTTCTTCTATTCAAGGGTTATCTTCACTTCTATAACGCAATCTTGCCCTTATGCCTTCCGATTTCAAATTTTGGAGGGGTAGACGCGTCCGTGTGCCTAAGCTTGATTAATTTTTGTGTAAATCCTCATCTTTGGATCGAGGTAATGATCTCTCATTTGATAGTTCTTCTGATTCAGTTATGTTTTGCTCAATTTGGTGAGTTTTAAAGTAACCTTTTTTCGTGGAGCCCAATTAAATAGGGATTTTCACCACATTTCAGATTCAGTTAATCGTTGGAGTTAAGGATTTGAGAAATTTAACATTAAACTCTGAATAGAGGTGAGACCTGAGTCTCCGAAATTCTCTCAAGTAATCTGATTCCTATTGTAGGATTATACCTGTTGAGAATCGTTTCTAATTTTATGAATTTTATGGGTTTTATATTAAGGTTTCTCAAGCTTTTGGAAAGGTGAAGTTCCGTCCATATTTTGGGGGGAGTTCAAAGTGGACGAAACTATTCAAAGGAGAATCATGTCACCTTGTCGTGTTTACAAACGTCGAAACACAGCAGTAAAAAATTCAACTCGTTTTAGTTAAACATATCAGATTGTTTTAATTTATGTTTTAATTATGTTAGTGTACGCACTTGAAAGTTACAAGTTTCTATAGTCAAAACCAAGTCAAAGAGGTAGATACACTCAGGCTAAATTATTAAATTTAGTTACATGAAAATCCTAAACCCAGAGTATTTAACTAGAACGCTACCCCGTGATTGTCTCACTGAACACTAGTCTAGATTAATTCAGAAAATGGTGAGAAGAGTTTCACCCTCGTGTTTTTGGCGAAGGCACACCAGGTTTGCCACTCGGACTACAGTTTTCGGTTTGTGTGATCGCCATTAAAAATAAGGTTTAATAAAATGAATCATGAAATCTACCTCAGCTCAGGACACAATCGGGTTTGTCACCCAGACTTCAGTTTTCATATTGTGCGCAGTCACCATTAATATAAAGATTCAATAAGTCAATCATGAAATCTATTACAACTTACAACAGACAAGATTCAAAAGCTTCAAAAATCGTTAACCAGTTCAGGACACCATTAAAAATAAGGTTTAGTAAGATGAATCATGAAATCTACCTCAGTTCAGGACACCATCAGGTTTGTCACCCAGACTTCAGTTTTCAGATTGTGCGCAGTTGCCAATAATAAAGATTAAATAAGTCAATCATGAAATTTATTAGAACTTAGAGCAGACACGATTCAAAATCTTCAAAAAAACGTTAACCAGTAGAACTCGGGAAATGAAACAGAACACATAATACATCGATTACATGAACAGAGCAAGTGTACAAACGGTAAGATTAATAGTATTCAATATTACATATTTTGTATATAAGAAAAGTTTATATATTTTTGTGTTGCTAAGAGTAGTCTTTTTACTCTCCAGTGGGCCTGACTCAATTGGAACTTGTTTTTATAGGAGGCTCAGGTAAGGGGAACCGCTTAGGATAGGCGACACAGTCTTCTCAGTTGTCAGTTTCTTTCAGTTGTACCACTTTGTTATTGTACTTTATTTGCTTACAGACATTATGTGTTATTGTATTCCAATCATGTTGATGTATCAGTTTATTTCAGATTGGTAGTATATCAGTATCATAGTGTTATATTTGGTTCTAGTTGCCTCTGTGAATTCAGCATTATGAGGTATACTTTTACCTATAGATTTTTTTTCTTACCCATGCTTCGTAGCAATTATAAGTGACTTAGGTTTGGAAGTTGGAATATAGATACGCTAACAGGGAAAGCGATGGAAATAGTGAATACGATGATTAAGAAAATGATAAATACTTTATGCCTGCAAAAGACTAGATGGGTGAGTGAGAAAGATAAATTTTTAGATAATTCAGATTTTAAATTGGTACACAGGAAAAAATAAAACAAACAATTGAGTGAGTATTATTGTGGATACTGCTTGGAGGGATGAAATTGTTGGGGTAAGTAGAATAGATGGTAGAATCATAACTCTTAAATAAGTCATAGGAAATGAAATTATTAATGTGATCAGTGCTTACGCGCCACAAGTAGGATTAAGTGAACCTATTAAAGTAAAATTTTGGAAAGACTTGGATGATTTAGTAAGAGAAATCTTACAAAGAGATAAGATTTTTATAGGAGACAAAAATGGGCATATAGGAAAGGAAAATGTAGATTATGCAGTCGTTCATGGAGGCTTTGATTATCGAGAAAAAAAATGAAGAAGGTCGAATCATTTTAGACTTTGTCGTAGCACATAAGTTAATTGTGACAAATACGCATTTCATAAAAAGGGAAGAACATTTAATTA
Organism: Platanthera guangdongensis; assembly: GCA_039583875.1. NCBI lineage: Eukaryota > Viridiplantae > Streptophyta > Magnoliopsida > Asparagales > Orchidaceae > Platanthera > Platanthera guangdongensis. The sequence continues at coordinate 2,537,712 of CM077155.1, forward strand.
CGTTTAAAAGCGGATCAAATAAGTCACAAATTGATTATTTTATAACTCGCAAAATGGATAAAATGATTTATAAGAATTGCAAAGTCATATCAGGAGAAAGTTTGACAACACAACATAGGTTAACAGTGTTAGACGTACAAATTAAATACAATAAATTTAAGATAAGAAAAAAAATATTGTCAACAATTTGGTGGTGGAACTTGAAGATAGAAAAACGGGTTACTTTCAAGACAGCAGTTATGAAACAATAAGTTGATTACCATTATGATGATCTCAATATCATATGAAAAGTTATGCTTTCACATTTAAGAACAAGTGGAAATAACGTACCTGAAGTATCAAAAGGTCATGCGCCCAAAAATAAAGAATCTTGGTCGTGGAAATAGGAAGTGCAAGATAAAGTGAGAGCAAAGAGGTTTAGCTATAAATCACTCTACGCTTATAGAAATGATGAAAACCTAACCAAGTATAAAGTTGTAAAAAAGAAGCTACACATGCCGTAAGTAAAATAAGAAATTAAGTTTATGAAGAATTTATAAGCGACTGGATACCAAAAATGCAGAGCGTGACATATATAATATTGCTCGAGCTAGAGAAAGTAAGATAAGAGATTTAAAGCCAACTAAAATGTATAAAAGATGAAACAGATACAGTTTTAATGGATGATGTGGATATTAAATAGTGATGAAAAAGAAACTTTTATCAACTCTATAATGAAACAAAAGACAATGAATTGAACTTGAAAATTTTAAGTAAATCGGATGAGTATAGGAACATAACGTTTTATCGTAAAATTCAAGCATTAGAGGTAAGAATGCTCTAAAAAAATAAAAAATGGAAAGACGGTTGAGCCAGACGATATACTCATCGAAGTATGAAAATGTCTAGGAAATGAAGAAATTGTGGCTTACATTTTTTTCAATAAGATACTGAAGTCAAAGAGGATGTTAAACCAATGGAGAGAGTATCTTGGTACCTTTGTATAAGAATAATAGATATATACAAAATTGTGTTAATTACAGAGGAATTAAATGGATGAGTCATACCTTGAAATTATGTGAATGAGTAATAGAAAGAAGAATAAGACGGGAGACTAACATCTCGGAGAATCAATATGGATTCATGTTAGGGTAGTCGACCATAGAAGTTATATGTCTCTTGAGGAGACTCACTGACAACTACCGAGAAAGAAAACAAGATTTGTCTATGTTCTTTATCGATCTTGAGAAGGTTTATGATCGAGTTCCAAGAGAGATCTTATGGAGAGTCTTAGAAAAGAAAGGTGTAAATGTATCATACATTAACATAGTCAAAGATAAGTATATAAATTCAGTGATAAAGGTGAGGACATCTGGAGGATTAACACATGAATTTCCTATCAATGTTGGCTTACATCAAGGTTCAGCTTATCTTTTTACCCTAATCTTAGATGAGCGGGGCAAAGATGGAGCATATGGAGTTTAAATTTAGTAGTGCAAGGACGGATGACTATGTTATTAAGTTGGGTGATCAAGATATTTCTCATAGTAAATGTTTTAAATATCTTAGATTGAATGATCGATAGTTCAAAAAGACGGAGGTGTTGATAAAGATGTGACACAAAATCCAAGCGGGTTGGTTGAAATGGAGAGGCGCGTCAAGGATCTTGTGTAATCGTAAAGTACTATTAAAACTTAAGGGCAAGTTTTACCGTACTGCGATTAGACCAGCGATACACTATAGAAAATGAGGGTTTTAGGTTGAGCAGGGCAAAGACGGAGTATATGGAGTTTAAATTTGGCAGTGCAAGAAGGAGTATATGGAGTTTAAATTTGGCAATGCAAGAAGGACGATGACTACGTTATTAAGTTTGGTGATCAAGATATTTATCATAGTAAATGTTTTAAATATCTTGGATTGATAGTTCAAAAGGACGGAGGTGTTGATAAAAATGTGACACAGAATCCAAGCGGGTTGGTTGAAATAGAGAGGCGCGCAAGGGATCTTGTGTAATCGTAAAGTACCATTAAAACTTTAAGGGCAAGTTTTACCGTACTGCGATTAAACCAGCGATGCTCTATGGTTTTGAGTGTTGGGCATAGAATTGTGTACATGAGCAAAAAATGGGAGTTGCGGAGATGAGAATGCGCAGGTGGATGTGTGGACACACGAGACCGAATAGAATTAGGAATGAATGTATCAGGGATAAGACAGGAGTAGCACCAATTGCAGAGAAGATGCGAGAAGCTCGACTAAGATGGTTTGGACACGTACAAAGGAGACCATTAGAGCCACCAGTTAGGCGTTGTGAGAGTCTAGTCACCAGGCATGTTAAACGAGGAGGGTAGACCAATAAAGACTTGGAATGAAACTATAAGGAACGACGTGATGTACTTAGGCATTAGTGAGATAATGACACAAGATAAGGCACAATGGCGACAGAGGATCTATATAGTTGACCCCACTATAGTGGGATAAAGGCTGGAGTGTTGTTATTGTACTCTACTTTCGTTGTCAATTTCCTTTTAGCACTTATATTTTTACCTATTTTATGTCAGTTTGTATATCGTTACTTTGTTTACTTTTTATTGATGATCCGACCGGACTGTTGATTTCTTGTTAAACTAGGTTGAGGTGTTTTAATTGTTATCAGAGCCAGGTTTAGGACCCTTGTGCCAAGAAAATTCACAAAGCCGTAGGATTGTGTCAGAATCAAATCCTCAGTAGAGTCACCGAGTTTGACAAACTCTTAATATCATGGGTGTATGAAAATACCTTCAGTAATGGATTTTTCAGATATGGTATTTGTGGTAATAATTCTTTTTTCTAAGTTCTTTAGGCACCTCAAGCAAGTGGGAGAACCCTCACGTCAAAACCCTGCTCTTGAAATCACCATGGGTGATGCCAATGCGCCACCTGCGCCACCCGCACAAGCAGCATCAGAACCGGCTGATTTGGCAACTCAGATTGCCAAGGCAGTAGCAATAGCTTTGTTAAAATTTAAGAAAGGACAGTCTGCAGGGATACCAGCTCCAGTTCCAGCACCAGTCTCTGCACCAGTAGCCGTGGAGGTCGGTATGGACCATTACTTAAGGGATTTTAGAGACCATCACCCTTCCAATTACAATGGAGATGGAACCCCGATGGATAGAGATGATTGAATTGAAAACACCAGAGATTTCCTGAATGTTATGGAGTGTCCTGAAAATAAAAAAGTTTCACTGGCAACTTTACTTCTTCGGGGTGAGGCGAAAATTTGGTGGACCAAGTATCTGGCAGATTATCCTGTCGGTAAGACATCAGGTTTAATTCTCTCTTTTATTAGAAATTATTATCGATTTAGTGTGGCGTAATGTGACATTTATCCTTGTCAAGTCGCACCGCATATATGTTTACTTGAGGCGACTTCACTAAGGGATTCGTGAACTGGTTCGTGCCCCCTTCAACACGTCGAGGTCTCCAAGAGAAGTATCTCAGGCACTTTCAAGGGGATAAGACTGTTACCGAGTACGAGCGAGAACTCACTCATTTTTCTCGCTATGCGGGCTCGATGTAAGGTGATGAGGCTGAGAAGTGCAACCGTTTTGTTGATGGCCTGCGAGACTCTTTGAGACCATCGTTGATGACCATGGTCAACGCTGATTACAGAAATCTGGTAAATACGGCAATTAGACACCGGCCAGCAGCGAGTTCAAAGGCAAGATAATTTCCGCCCCAAGCGGCCTCATGGTGGGCCGCAGTTTCAGCAGGATAAGAATCAGACAATGGACCGCTGGAGTAAAAAACAGAAGTCAGAATATAAGTAGGGCAACCAGTATGGGGCAAGCCCAGAGACTACCCCGTTTGCCCTAAATGCAGTCGTCATCACTATGGAGAGTGTTTGGCTGCATCAGGTGTTTGTTACAAGTGTCAGAGAGCAGTACACATTGTGCGGAATTGTCCAGGTTCTGCGGGTAATCAGGTAATTTGACCTTATGTTTGGTGTCTTTCTTTTAACCAGGACTTTTTCTTATAAGTATAACACTTACACCGTAACATGATTTTTAGTTGAGGTTCGAGCATGGCGGTTCAAGTGGGCTCGACAAAGGGAAGGCAGTGATGATCGCTGACCCGAAGCCAGCTCCAGGACGTGGTTTGGTTCAGCCTAGAGCAAATGGTCTTGGTCAACATGAGACCAAGTATCAGGAGGATATGGTGACAGATTTGGAACTTTAATTATTTAAAATGTTTGTCTTTCCCTCTTCCAGTAATGCTTAACTAAAATAATACACATTTGCATTTAGGTATCCTCATAGTTCATAGCATACCGTCTAAGTTCCTCTTTGATACGGGTGCATCACACTCATTCATAGCGGAATCTTTTGCGCATAAGCTTGGCCTAGAAATCATTGCCGACCCGACTCTGTTAGATGTCATGATGCTTAACGGTTCAATGATGCAAACTAGCTGTAAGTGTAGGGCATCAGTATTATCTGGAGAAACAGAACTCATAGTTAAGGCGTCCATTTTACCTATTGCTGAATTTGATCTGATTTTGGGCATTGATTGGCTGACTGGCGTGAATGCCAAGATAGATTGCAAAAGTAAGGAGATTCAGAGAGAGACCTGATCAGTCTCATTTTATTTTGAGGCTTACAAGGAGTTTCCAAGTTGATCATCTCTTTAGTAAAACTATGAGGCTTGTCAGTAAAGGGTGTCCTGCCTTCTTAGCACTGTTGCGTGCGGAAGCCAAAGCCAATTTGCAGGAGGTGTCAGTGGTCTGTGAGTTTCCCGATGTCTTTCCCGAGGAGCAACCTGGTGCTACTCCTTCCAGAGAGATTGATTTTCAGATTGATCTTATTCCTGGATCTACACTAATAGTCAAGGCTCCTTATCACATGGCCCTCAGAGAGTTGGCTGAATTAAAGATCCAGTTGCAGAAGTTACTTGATTTGGGATTCAACAGACCCAATACGTCGTCGTGGAGAGCTCCAATCCTTTTTGTGAAGAAAAAAACGGCAGTTTAAGGTTGTGTATTGACTATCGTGAGTTGAATAAACTTACTATTAAGAACAAGTATCCTCTTCTAAGGATAGCTGACTTGTTTGATCAACTTGAGGGGTTTTGAACATGCTCCAAGTTAGATCCAAAGTTGGGATACCATCAGTTAAGGATTCGAGATAAGGATATCCAGAAGACAGTGTTTAGTACCAGATATGGACACTTCGAGTTTGTGGTCATGCTGTTTGGTTTGACTAATGCCCCATCTGCCTTTATAGACCTGATGAACAGGGTGTTCATAGAGTTTTTGGACCGATTCGCTATTATTTTTATTGATGATATCCTAATATACTATAGGAGCAAGGAAGAGCATGTCGCGCACCTCAGGACAGTCTTGAGCACTCTTACGCAGAATAAGTTTTACGTAAAAAATTTTTAAGTGCGAGTTCTGGATCTCGGAGGTGGCATTTTTGGGTCACGTGGTTTGTAGAGATGGACTTGTTGTTGACCCAAAGAAAATTGAGGCGATCAGAGAGTGGCCAAGGCCGACGACAGTTGCCGAGGTCCGTAGTTTTCTGGGTTTGGCAGGCTACTACATGAGATTTATTAAGAATTTTTCGAAGATTGCCCTTCCGTTGACTTCGTTTACCAGGAAGGGAAAAGCATTATGGTTGGACCTCAGTGTGTCAGTCTTTGTTTGAGGAATTGAAGACCAGGTTGTCGGAAGCACCAGTACTATGTCTACCATCAGGTGTGGATGGCTTTCAGATTTACAGTGATGCTTTAGGCCAAGGTCTGGGTTGTGTTCTCATGTAGCATAGGAAGGTTATAGCTTTTGCATCAGGCAACTAAAGAATTATGAGAGGAATCATCATGTTCACGACTTGGAGTTAACAAGTATCATCCATGCATTGAAGATATGGAGGCACCTTTACGGTGTTCGGTGTGAGGTCTTTACAGATCATGAGAGTGGCCAAGGCCGAAGACAGTTGTCGAGGTCTGTAGTTTTCTGAGTTTGACAGACTACTACAGGAGATTTATTAAGGATTTTTCGAAGATTGCCCTTCCGTTGACTTCGCTTGCCAGGAAGGGAAAAGCATTTAGTTGGACCGCAGTGTGTGAGTCTGCGTTTGAGGAATTGAAGATCAGGTTGTTGGAAACAACAGTACTATGTCTACCTTCAGGCGTGGATGACTTTCAGATTACAGTGATGCTTCAAACGAGGGTCTGGGTTGTGTTCTCATGCAGCATGAGAAGGTTATAACTTTTACGTCAAGGCAACTGAAGAATCATGAGAGGAATTATCACGCACACGACTTGGAGTTAGCAGCTACCATCCATGCATTGAAGATATGGAGGCACCTCTACGGTGTTCGGTGTAAGGTTTCACTGATCAAAAGAGCCTCAAGTACATCTTTGATCAACAGCAGCTCAACATGAGGCAGTGTAGGTGGCTCGAGTTTTTAGCAGACTGTGATGTAGCTATTCAGTACCACCCGGGAAAAGACAATATAGTAGCAGATGCTCTCAGTAGGAGTTCCAGTTATTATCTCGTCACCCAGTAGAAAGAATTGGTGCGAGCCTTGGAAAGGCTAGAGATTAGTATAGTGTCACACACTAGTTTTTGTCCTGTCAGTTTGGGCTGGATTGAGATAAAGTGTGACATCAAGGAAAGGATCTGTGATGCCTTACCCTTAGATCCAAAGATGGCAGAAATTTTTGATTTGACGCGGGCAGGCCAGAGAGATGACTTCATGATCTGTGATGGGTTGTTGTTGCATAAGGGCAGAGTGTGCATTCCTGATGCTAATCACCTTCGTGAGGACGTTTTAGTTGAGGCTCATAACTCCAAGTATTTCATGCACATGGGCAGTATAAAGATGTATGCAGCCCTCAAGAAATCAGTTTGGTGGCTAGGGCTTTAGGGTGATGTCTCAGATTATATATGGAAGTGCGAGACTCGCATGTTGGTTAAGGCTGAGTGTCAGAGGCTTGGAGGCAAGCTGCATCCTCTTCCTATTCCTGAGTGAAACTTTGAGAACATCTCTATGAATTTTGTGCATGGCCTCCCTAGATCTCAGAATGGGAATGACTCGATTTGGGTGATGTCTCAGATTATGTAGGGAAGTGCGAAACTTACAAGTTAGTTAAGGCGAAGTGTCAGAGGCCTGGAGGCAAGCTGCATCCTCTTCCTATTTCTGAGTGGAACTTTGAAGACATCTTTATGGATTTTGTGCATTGCCTCCCTAGATCTCAGAGTGGGAATGACTCAAATTGAATGATCGTGGATCGACTGTTCAAGGTTACACACTTTATTCCCAACAAGAGGACCGACCAGTGTCCAAGGTTAGCTCAGTTGTATGTGGATGAGATAGTCCGTCTTCATGGTGTGCCGAAGTTTATTGTGTCATATGGAGATGGCAGATTTACCGTCATAGATTGGAGATATGTTCAGGAGCATTTGGGTACTCAGTTGAAGTTTAGCACAACATTTCATCCCCAGACTGATGGGCGGACAAAGCGTACAAATAGAACCTTAAAGGACATGTTTTGTATGTGTAACATGGACTTTGGCAGCAAATGAGAGAAGTATGTCACTTTGGTGGAATTCTCCTATAATAATAGCTATCAAGCGAGTATCGGCATGGCACCATTCGAGGCGTTGTATGGCTGACACTGTCAGACACTTTCATGTTGGGCGGAAAGTGAAGAGAGAGCTTCTAGCAAGAAATCATGGATAGATAAGACCACAGCACGTATCAGACTCATCCAGGAACGAATGAAGATAGCATAGGGCAAGCAAGCCAAGTACTACGATCAGCGGCATAGAGCAATACATTTCAAGGTTGGAGACTACGTTTATCTGAAGCTTAGACCAGTCAAGAGAGTCTCTAGGATAAAGCGGATGAAAAAATTGAGTCCCAAATTTGTGGGTCCATTCAAAGTAGTAGAGCGCATAGGTGAGGCTGCCTACAGATTGGCCTTACCTGGGAATATGAGTGGATTACATGACGTATTTCACGTCTCCTATTTGAGGAAAACAGTCAGAGATCCTAAGCAATTGATCGGTACTAAGGATGCGTCGATTGAGTCAAATCTGAGTATCAGTATTTTGCCAGCCAGGATTGTAAACTCGATGATTCAGATGCTCAGAAACAGAGCGATCTGTATGGTTCAGGTCCTTTGGATGAATTGTGGTCGTCCAGAGTATACTTGGAAAAAAGAAGATGAACTCCGAAGCAATGAAAATTATGTTTTACTCTTCGATTTAGGTATATTTGTAATTTTCGAGAACGAAAATTTTATTAGGAGAGGAGATTTGTAACACCCTAAATTTTAACGTCGCAATCAATTTAAAATTTCAGGATTTGCTCGTGAGCAAAATTAATCGAGCATGTGACTTTCGGAGGTAATAATCTTTGTTAACTATTTTATTATACATGATAATCAGAAAATGAAGAGTCGGCGTAATCAAAAAATTTATGTATTGATTGGCGCGATTTAGAGGTCTGCAGGAATCTAAATTGTCGAGTTATTTTCATTGAATTACCTAAAAAAGAAAGCCAAAACCCGCCAGTTCAGTGCTGCCCCCCCCCCCCCTCTTGTTCGTGGTGCGGTTATCATAACCACACCCCCTCACTCAATGCTGCATGGTTTTGATCCCGCACTTCTCCACTAAATGTATAAAACCCTATTTTCTTTCCAGTCCAGCGCATCGAAGCCCCGCACTCCCTTTCCCGCAAGCGCCCGACGATCCTCTCGCCGCCTTCTGGAACCACAAGTGGAGCTGTGCCGATGTCCTAGCTTGTGTCGACCGCTTCTCCTTCTCTCTCTCTACAGGCTCCGGCGGCCTCTCTCCTCCCTTCCAGTGGAGGCTCCGTTTCTAACACAATCCGGTGGTGGAAGTATCCTTTTTCGCCGTTTATGTTTCCGGTGAGTGTATTTTTGTCATTCATTCTTCTATTCATGGGTTATCTTCACTTCTATCACGAAATCTTGCCCTTATGAGATTTCAAATTTTGGAGGGGTAGATGCGTCCGTGTGCGTAGGCTTGATTGATCTTTGCGTAAATCCCCGTCTTTGGATGGAGGTAATGATCTCTCATTTAATAGTTCTTCCGATTCAGTTATGTTTCGCTCAATTTGATGAGTTTCATTGTAACCATTTTTCGTGGAGCCCAATTTAATAGGGATTTTCACCAAATTTCAGATACAGTTAATCGTTGGAGTTAAGGATTTGAGAAGTTTCACATTTAACTCTGAATAGAGGTGAGACCTGAGTCTCCGAAATTTTTTCAAGTAATCTGATTCCTACCGTAGATTATACTTGTTGGGAATCGTTTCTAATTTTAGGAATTTTATGGGTTTTATATTAAGGTTTCCCCAGCTTTTGGAAAGGTGAAATTTCGTCCATATTTTTTGGAGAAGTTCGAAGTGGACAGAATTATTCAAAGGAGAATCATGTCATCTCGCAGCATTTAAGAGCGTCGAAACACCGCAGTAAGAAATTCGACTCTTTTTAGTTAAACATATCATATTGATTTAATTCATGTTTCATTTATGTCAGTGTACTCACTTGAAAGTTACAAGTTCATATAGTCAAAATCAAGTCAAAGGGGTAGATACACTTAAGCTAAATTATTAGAGTCGATTACATGAAAATTCTAAACCCAGTGTATTTAACTAGAACGCTACCTCGTGATTGTCTAACTGAACACTAGTCTAGATTAATTCAGAAAATGGTGAGAGAGGTTCACCCTCTTGTTTTTTGTGAAGCCACACCACCGTGTTCTCAAGGCTAGTAGGCCACCATACGAATTTCACGCATAGGGTCGATGATTGCTACAGATAATGAAACTCCTCAGATAGAAGTTTGTGTTCCACTTAAGGGACGTTTACTTCTGGGCACCACCAGTTTTGTCACTCAGACTACAGTTTTCAGTTTGTGCAATCGCCATTAAAAATAAGGTTTAATAAGACGAATCATGAAATCTACCTCAGTTCAGGGCACCATCAGGTTTGTCACACAAACTTCAGTTTTCAGATTGTGCGCAATCACCATTAATAATAAAGATTCAATAAGTCAATCATGAAATCTATTAAAACTTACAGTAAACACGATTCAAATGCTTCAGAAATTGTTAACCAGTAGAACTCGGGAAATGAGACATAACACATAATAAATCGATTACATGAACAGAGCAAGTGTACAAACGGTAAGATTAATAGTATTCAATATTACATATTTTGTTTATAAGAAAAGTTTATATTTTTTTATGTTGCTGGAAGGAGAAGTCTTTCTTACTCTTTAGTGGGTCTGACCCAGTCGAAACTTGTTTTTACAGGAGGCTCAGGTCAGGGGACCTGCTTAGGATAGGCGACGCAGTCTTCTCAGTCATCAGTTTCTTTCAGTTTAACCACTTTGTTATTGTACTTTATTTGCTTACAGACATTATGTGTTATTGTACTCCGATCATGTTTGATGTATCAGTTTATTTCAGACTTGCAGTATATCAATATCATAGTGTTATATTCAGTTCTAGTTGGCAATATGAATTCAGCATTGTGATGTATACTTTTACTCATAATTTTTTTTTCTTACTCTACTTTCGTTATAAGTTTCCTTTTAGCACTTATATTTTTACATGCTTTATAACAATTTTTATAACGTTAGTTTATTTTTTATCACGGACACGACCGCACTGCTGATTTCCTGAAATACTAGGTTGGGGTGTTTCACATTGATGCAACCTGCCTCGTCTCTCCCATTGTCCCGCCAAACAATCCAAGCATCGGATCGTATCTCCCAGCCATCAAGCCACGTGCTCGTTGGGCTATTTACAACATCTCATCCGGTCCTACTTCCCACACCATCCTCACTGTTCTCGGGCCCCACACAAAGCAGCTTCCTCCAAATTTTTTGTCACTTCCCCGCTGTCTTTTCTACTCAACCTTTGCCCTTCTTAATTCTCTCTCATTTCTAAAAAAGGATTTCTCTTAATAGCTAGTTGCCAATATTTTAATTTTTTTCTTCCCTACTCCCCTACAAATATAACCATGCCAAAAATTCAACCTTTTCCCTCTCTCTTGCCGCCCCATCACATCTTGCATCAGCTCCCCTCTTTCTTCCTCGATCCTCACACTACCTACCAACAATTTTCAATCATACACTCTCACCTTCTTTATTTTTCCTCCATTGTCTTGCCACATGAACTTTTTTGTCCTTTTTTTATTTTTCCTCTTCCCATAACAAGCAAAAACACAACCACTTTTCCATCTCCTAGATCCGCCCCCTTTTTATGCTCATCTAGCGCCAGCTTTCACCCCCACAACCCAACCCACTCTAGTTGTCCCCCTTTATTCTCACCACACTAATAACACAAAATCTCACCCAAATTTTTTCTTTCATTTTTAACACCTCTTCATTCATTCTCCTCACGACACTTGTCGCCGCCACTATCAATGCACAATTCTTCCTCGTCAAAATCCTTAAAAGACCCCGACAAAAGAATAGAACTTGTCCTTGAGAACAAGGTCGATTTTCAAGGGAGGTGTAGTAATACGCGCGCACATTCACTCAACCTCCCTCGTCAGAATTTATGAAGCGCGCATATGGAAGCCTCCGTGATTATTCTCTTGTAATTAATTTGTATGAATTAATTGATTGATATTAATTAATGAATATTAATCAATTAAGTAAATTATTTTCTATTTTCTTGTTTGGTTGTCTTCCCTCATCTATATAAGGGCGAGGGGATTATCTGTGAAGTTATCTTGGATGTATGAAAGAAATTAGGGTTGCTCCCTAAGTTTCCTCTCTTCTTCCTCATTTCTTCTCCCTCGCCACCGTCGGCCCCCTTCTCTTGTTGAATTCTTCCCGAAAAATTTATCAAAAACGTAACACTAAGTGTCTTACCTCTACGTAACATGCAAAATGGTCCTAACTTGGCTCGATATCAAACTGACGTAGGGTAAGGCCATAAGAAAACTATGGCTAGATGCAAATGCAATTTCCGACGAAGCCAAACTAACAATTAGATATTTTATAAAATAATATGATTTAACTTTTCCACAAAACAAAACTTTAAATGAAGTTAACCGGAGAGGAGTACAAAATCAAGAGTGCGCAAAAAATAAATAACTAATTAAATGAGAGAATACAAAGATTAAACAACTGAATTTAAAGATTACAATCCAATATCTACTCAAGTGGAGATATACACAAGATTCAACTAAAAAAGAAAGTAACAAACAAACCTTAAACTTGCACAATATTGAGGGTTGGAGTTGTGTGTGGAGAGTCATGGAGTAGTCGAGAAAGCTACCCGGGGCTGGGCTTCAGGTCCTAATAAAGCTGCAATGGGCTACCTACGGCTGGGGGGCTCGAAATCATAAATCAACTACTAGGAGGGCTCAGCAAGAAGCTGAGAGGTTCAGGTAAGCTTACAGGATGTAGGGTTTGTTGGAGAGTGCGTACGCGAAGCTGGACAGCAGTCGGGTTGAGTCTGGAAGAGTTGCAGGTTGCTGTCAAGGATTTCCAGTTGCAGGGAGTGTTCGGTTGGGAGGGGGCAACGAACAGCTATGATTTGTTGATCGTTGTGATCCCAAAATAAACAAAAATACAATAAAAAACGAAAAGAACAACTAATGCTACGATCGGAAACCCGCTCAAGAAAAGTAATCCCGGTCCCGATCGTCAATGTGTCTGAGGTCGCCGTGAGTAGACCCGAATGGGTTGATGGGGCTGCTCCCCTTCAGTTACTACCTGTTCAATATGAATTTTTCCCCGTTTTATGTTCTCCATTTTCTTTTGAAAAGGTGACATATACATACACATGTGCGCGCGCGCACCGACACATATATATACATACCATTTTAATTATGTCATACCCTTGGAAAATATATATATGCACATAAAATTGTAATTACGTTGTACCCTGAGCGTACCCGTATCCTAAATTTTTTTATTTTCTAGTACTATTGTACTAGATACATATCGTATCTGGTACTCGTATAAAAAGTAATGTTTCATAGGTGCCCACGCATACTTTGCTAGTAAAATTATAAATACATACATTTATATTTTATATGCATGTATATGTGCATTTTTATGTATATGCATTTACAGTTTAATCCAATTTAGAGATATTTTGGTATATTTCAAGCTCGGGTCATTTTAAGTTTGATTTGAGCATGGTTTAGATTGACGACTGATTCGGATCATAGCTCAGATCATATATCATATACAAGCATTCGAGTTAGAGATTTGAACTCTACTTATTGATACAGATGATTAATAATATTATGTTCGAGCTCCTTGGAACTCCATTATAACTTCAAACTTCAAATCAATTTGCTTCAACTAGAGAATTAAGTACTTCAAATAAGTTGGATTCAACTCTAAATCAATTAGATGTACACACAAAACATGTATATGCATGCTTTCACACACATATATATATATACATTTATATTAGTATATTTTTTTTGTGCATACATCCAAATACATCATTCGTAACTCAAATTTAAGTGGCTTAAATAGATGAAAATTTCAGACTTTTAATTGAGTTTGAGAAGTGGGCTGCAGTTAAGGAAATGACATGGGAAGTTAATGGATACTTATGAGATAGTTGAAGATAGTTATTGGTAGTTATAGTGATTAAGTGGAAGTTGCAGGTAGTTATGTGGGTAGTCGGGTGTTGGAAGGAAGTGAATTGCCGGCCAACGTGGCGGCTGGTGGTGGTGGCCGTAAATGGGGAGGAGGGGCCGGCAAAGGGGAGGGAGGGATTTTCCTAGGCTTCGCACCTAAGCTCCGGTTTCATTACCGGGGGACCAAAAGGAGGAACTTCTTCAACTTTTGATCCCTTCTAAATGTGTTCTATCTATGTTTATAGACTAAGGAGCCGCAGTCATAATTTTGTGATCATGACGGCCTCCAAAATACACAAATAAAATACAAAAATACAAAAAAAAAACAAAAAAAGAAGTAAAAATCATGAATCACCAAAAAAGGGGCAGCCCGGTGCACAAAGCATACCCGCACAGCGAGGGTCCGGGGAAGGGTCCCACCACAAAGGTGAAATGTAGGTAAACCATACCCTTTCTTTTTGCAAGTGGGTGCTTCCAAGACACAAACCCATGCCCTCAAGGTCACACAACAACACATTAACCGGTGTGCCAAGGCTCCCCTTCATGAATCATGAATCTGCAAAAAATGAACAGTTCCGATCTCCGTGTAGACCCATGTGTGATGTGATCCCCGTCAGTTTGTCTGTTAGTGCTTTGTTAGACCACATAATTGAAATCTAACAACATTATTATGTTGATCATAGTAAAATAGCATTGTTTTTTTACTTTAGGAACTCCAAATCAGTCTCACAGTAGGTCTGAACAGATATTTTCTGCTTCACTGAGAAACAAAGTTCTCATAGCAGGAGATAGAGCCAATAAATGTTTTTCAGGAGTTCAATATGTCACTCGACAATTGATTTGGTCCAACTCTAATGAATTAATAGAAAACATGAATCTGATACTAAAACAAAGTACAAGTTTCGAAGACCCCATTTAATGAATCATATGGATAAGAAACCAACTGATTTAATGATTCAGAAATGTGAACTTACTCACAGGTGTAAACTTTTTGGTTTCTTCTGGACTCTTGTCATCTGCTAGTCCACCAGAGAGGTGTTCAGTCTCTTTCAGAGCAAGCAGCCATCTTCTTAAAAGTTGAACTCGCTCCTGGCCACTACAAGAGACAGCAGCTTCTTCCAATCTTCTCAGAGTTTGCTTAAAACTTACGTAATTTTTAATGCCCTGCAATATTATGGTTTGAAATGAAACTAGTGAGGTGGCCGTGTGTGTTGCTGCGTGTCCGTGTGTGCGGGTGTGTTACAATAAACTTAATGCAGAACAATAGATAATGAGGATCTAAGAGATGATTTTGTGTTGTTATGTCTATTTTTAGCAGATATACATAAACAAGATGGTAGAGTAATAAAACAGCTCCAAAACCTAAAGTATTCATGAAGCTTTTAGGGTTACAAGAAGGTTACATATAGTAGATATACATAAACAAGATGCTAGAGCAATAAAACATTGCAGCTCCACAACCTAAAGTATCCATGAAGCTTTTAGGGTTACGAGAAGGTTACATATAGTACTGCTCTAAGAAGCATAGCCAAATATAAGTTGAAGTTGCTAAAGTGGCTAAAAGAGATAGTCTGGTCGAGTGTTATCCATACTTTAGCGCTATTAAGACGTCAGTGTTATTTATTATTATTTTTAGTATGATTTAGTGATATACCGATAGTGTGCTTAAATATGTCGATGTTATTGATTGCAATAGTTTTTCTAAATATAGTTATGTCTATTTTTAGCAGATATACATAAACAAGATGCTAGAGCAATAAAACATTGCAGCTCCAGTGCTCCACAACCTAAATTATCCATGAAGCTTTTAGGGTTATGAGAAGGTTACATATAGTACTGCTCTAAGAAGCATAGCCAAATATAAGTTGAAGTTACTAAAATGGCTAAAAGAGATAGTTTGGTAGAGTATTATCCATACATCAGTGTTATTAAGATGTCAGTGTTATCTATTATTATTATTTTTGTTTGATTTAGTGATATACCAAACTAGCCTATGCCGGTCCCAAGCCCGGATGAAAAATGGTGAGGGTTGTGTTAGGTAGACGAACAGCGTAAAACTTAGTCATCCTCTAAGTTATCAAAGGCGTAAGGCGCACCGAGGCGCAAAGTGCCCCTAGAGCCTAGGCGCAAGGCGCAGGCGCGCGCCTGAGGCACGTGAGACACAAAAATGGGGGGAAAGGAAATTGAGCGAATTGGGCGCCCAAATCGCTGAAATTGAGCAAATTGGATGCTCAATTCGCTCAATTTCAGCAAATTGGGCGCCCAACTGCGCCTAGGGGTGCCTCGGGTGCGTCTAAGATCATGTTTTTGCCCATCCCAAAAGTATTTTTAAAAACAAACACCTTGAAAGGCCCAGGTGCGTATGGGAGCCTGTAAGGCGTGCGCCTGGGCGCTCCTGGGGCACATCGCCCGCCTCAGCCGTGCTGAGGCGCGGCGGGTTGGGTCCGGTGGGCCTGGCGCCTCAGGCGCGCCAAGGCACATGCCTTAACAACTAAGGTCACCCTTATGAATATAGATCATTTATGGCGACAAAGGATCCATATAGCCGACCCCACTATAGTGGGATAAAGGCTTGAGTGTTGTTGTGTTGTTGTTAGTGATATACCGATAGTGTGCTTAAATATGTCAATGTTATTGATTGCAATAGTTCTTCTAAATATAGTTAACTTAGGACATATTTATCGCTTATAAATGTTATTTAAAATATAAAAAATGAAACATTGGTGCCTTTTAATTACCATTGCATAGCATTATAGATGCCTCTAAATCAAATAGAACATCAAATTCAAGCTGAACTAAAATTACAAAATGTTTGGTATTAATGATATTTAATTTATCATTTCAACTTGCATATAAAGGATGCTAAGAATGACGGGAGGTAAAAGATAATGAAGATGTTCCCTTATAGAACATATTACAGTAAAGGAATCAAATATGATAAGCAACGTTGCTGCGCTCGTTGTCCTCCCTATTAAGCCAATTATATAGCTACTTTATTTGATGTGTGCTGGGATCAGATCAAGTGAAAACACTAGTGCTATTATATTCATTTTAGGCTCACGACATTTGTGAACGCCCTAAAAGGTCATTTTAGGCCGAAATGTTGGCAAATATCCGGCAATGTGTGATGTAGGACGAATCTACCGGTGGAGGACGCTCGATTTCCTAACAATAAATGCAATGCAAGTGAGCACATGATGAATGAAATGTACCTATAACAAAACCTAAAATGAGGGTGCGGGAGAATGCAAGCACGTAGTCCAATGGATTCATGATTATTGAACATAAATCCTAACGTTTCCAAAAATGCAATTCTTTCCAATGTATAGTTAATTAAACAAGGAAATTTAAATATGACACATTTCATCACAATTAAACGTAGAAGCTTTAATTAGGTTAACAAATAACAATTGCAAGTAATTGAAAGTTACTAAGAATTAGTGTAGGCTAATGAGAACACACCCATACGAGAAATAAAAGAGTTAAACAAATCAAGTACGATAATACTAGCAATAGAAGTGTATCCATACAAATGTAGAAAAACAAGAAACTAAATGCGGGTCTCACCAAATAAGTGGTCGTTGGCATAGGATTAGAGATCCGGCGATTGTAAGAGCAGTGAAGGCAATCCGAGAAGATAACAATTGTTGAATGGTGGTTGTCGGAGAAGTGGATGGCTGTTTGGAGGGGTCAAAGGGTGTCGGTGGCTGTTTTTGAGGGTCTGGAAGGGTTGTAGAGAGGAAGAAGGGGCTGGCCAAGGCTGGTGGGTTGTTTGGGGCGGATTTTCGTAGGAGAGGGGCAGTGTAAAGTGGGGAGTGGCAGCTGCAGGGGAGAATTTGCGGAAATGCTGGGAGAGGGAAAACAAGGGGGTTGCGGTTGTTTTGAAGGGATTTATGGTGGAGGAATGTTGTTGGTGAATGGAGGAGTTTAGTGGAGGGTCGGGAAAGGGGAAGGGGGGTTAGTCAGCCTTGGAATAAGCTGATGCGTTGGAGAAGGGAACCAAGAGGACTGCTCGGGAGCTTCGACAGTGGGAGGAAGCATCTAGGAGGGGTCTGAAAGCTAGGGAAGACGGGGGCGCTGAGAGCCAAGGAGGACGGCAGCGGGGGTGTTGGAAGTCAAGGAAGGCAGCGGCGGGGTGCTGGGTGCCAAGGAAGGCATTACACCGAGTGGGAGAGAGGTCGCACCTCTTAGACCGAAGCTTTCTTCTCTGAAAAAATCCCTTGATCCCTCAAAATGACTGGCTGCTACAAAATATAAAGGGGTGATTAATGGCCCAAATTGATTGATCGTATTACTTGACCTAATTCCCAAAATATGTGTTTGAAAAATAAAAAAAATACATAGAAAAACACAAAAATAACCTTGACGAGATCACAGACTCTGATCGTCATCTGACGATCCAAAATGTCGATTCAATCATCGACCTCAATGTTGCATGAACGATCTACATCAACCTCCCCGACTCAGAAGCATTCATCTTCAGTGAAGACTCTCTGCCACTCCAAGTAGAAATTACCTATGCATAAGGTTATCGAGTCGTTGAAGTCCATGTGGGTCCCAAACACCAAGCAAGTCACCGTAGGGGTGAAGGGTAGGGGACACAATGGTGATAGATAGGATTGTAGTGGAGGTTGGAGGTAGAGATGGTGTGGTGATGGACTTGATGGTGGAAATTGAAGCTATAAGAGTAGGTTGAAGATCCAAAACTAGGTGGCTCTATATCGAGTTAATTCCTCTACATTTAGTACAGGATGAACACTCGTATTCCAAGAAATATCAAACTCGAAGAAATTTGACTCAAACTCTCTCATGAAAGGGTATGGACATATTCGTCTAGCACTCACATTCAAAATTGTCCCCAATAGGAACCTCTCAAATAATGTACAACTCATCATCCAATCACATCCGTTGAGCATTTGCATTCTCATGTGATTATCGGCGCAAGTTTTTAAAAAAATATTATTTAATATAGCTTTACAATGGAGTATGTCATGCAAAGCATGCAAAAAATGCAAATAAGAAATGATTGACCTGTCACACTGATAAAATGTAGATCTCATGTAGTGATGAAGGTTCCTAAAAATGGGTGGTTTATTCGGAGTTTCCTTGGGCGGGGTGTACAGATACTCGTCGAGTTTACAGATAACACCTAAATGACTAAACAAAGTTAATGTTAGACCCTTGACCCACACTCTGGACATGACTCGTCACCACAATGTGGGTACACTCAAATGAACGTGGACTGAAAGGTGAATCTATGGTCGAGGTCAGAACTAAGTCAGTGTATGGGGTCGGGTAAAGAGAGGGGTAGAATCACCAGATCACTCGCACTCACCCTCTTTCAAGGCCATGGGGTATGACTAAAACTCAAAGGATGGGCCACTCATGGGACAAAGAATCTCGCTGAAGTGGGATAACTTTGTACTATAAGTCATGGCACTTGTGTCCAAGCGGGCACGAGTAGGCAAGATGGTAGCCTCGAATTGGGGAGGACTCATAGAGGGATGGTCAGGGTGCGAGTCCACTCGACTAACTCTAGCAGATCTCAAGGACTGCTCCTTATGAAGGGACAACTGGTATGTCTGCTCGAGAAACTCAAGTAATGATTAGTCAACTCAGTAAGTATCTCAGATTGAAGTACAGACTAAAATCGAGAAGTGGTCATAATTGGATCCTCTCGAATGTCACTCCTCACTGTTAACTCATCAAAGCAATCCATATTATCAACGATGGACATGGATCCTTGTCAAAGGATAAATAATTGCTATAGCAGGTAGCTCTGATAAGATGTTGTCAATATCTTTGACACAACCTTTGTCTTATCTCGAAACAACTAATGATGCAGTGAAGACGATCTCGCTCGTGGGTCCTCTAAATGCTAGACTAATATGCTCTCGTCTGATCTATAAGCCTAAGTTTAGCAAATTTGATACGACACTCACCTAATAACTCAAATTAATTGAGATAATATTTTATACCCACGAGTCAATAACTATAAGACTTTGGATTAGATGAACCATTAAACGATAAGGCAACTACACAAAACTTACATTCGAGATCTCTCTCAAAATGATGATCTTCTTAGTAATCATCCCTAAGATAATTGAGTTGTGACAGAGGTTCAACACAGTCCACTCGTGCACAAGGATAGGGATGACAATAATAAACGAAGTGATGGTTTATAGCATAGTGGGATCACATCGAGGGGTCGACACGATCTTTGGAAGTAGTGTGTGTAACATCTTGTCAGTACAAACAGTATAACAGAGATTCGGCTGGAACCCCACGACATAACACACACGCAAGCTAGACGTTAAAAGATGATAAACAAAAATAAACCAATCAAAGAATTAATACACTAGCAAAAACTTGATTGAACCAAATATGAAAGTCCACATTTACTAAGAAACGTTCATAAAGAGTTTCGTCTTAATGAAATTACAACACAATATAGTATCAATACACCAAACGTATTAACACAAAACATCGGCTCACGAGCCAGCTAATACTAGAAAGCAATAAAAGGAGCAGCTTTCTTTTCAATTCAGCTTTGGGCCTTATGCTCGTTATTTCCTGCTTGATTCTGCGGCACCTACACCAACAACGAGTAAGAGGTAAACGAGGATCAGCTACGAGGTAACCACAAAACCTTGTAACGATCCTTCCCCCCGACTGTCCTAACGGACTACGGGTAGGACATCGCTCGTACACCGCAACAAGCAATCTGTAGCAAAATAATGAAAGTGCGGACTAAGCTACAAATAGTGAAATTTCAAGCACAATTGATCTTCTAGGTTGAGCATATAAAAATGGGGGACCTAGGTATGCAAGTGATGATGGTTGGGTTCACCTGAAAGTTTCCCACAATCGCCTAAGCAACAGCATATGAAGCTAGAAAACCATCATCCAACAAAAATGCTCATGGGAACTCACGACCATATGAGTTCGTGCACACATGGCATGCACTCAAACCCTTTTCAATAATCAGGGGTGATGGCAGTAACCTAATATCGACCCAAAACCATTACCCCTCTTTCATAATTATTCGAACGATGAGCGGTGGCAACGTGAGTAAAGACCCTAGCCTACAAGGAAGCATTACACGTGAAGACTCTAACCTCGATATAATCTTAACACAATTAATGTGTGGCAATGCATAAAGACCCAAACAATGAACTTGCGGCGGCATCATGGGGAGACCCCAATGTCGTGACATATCCAACGACCCATTTAATAGCTTAAGCAACGATGGTAGGTTCGGTGGCGTAGAGAACTCTAAGGGCCAAGCAGGAGGCCGATAGCCTAGGCATTTTGATAGGAATACTAGGTACAAACAAAACCCCCAAACCACTCGTACACGATATGACGCATTTTGCAGAGTAGTTCTTTGGCACGTATACTTGGTCAACCCTAAATGCAAAGTCAATCAAAGCATCACCAATCCAAGCCTACAACCATGGGTAGGCATCGCATACAATGCCTAAATCCAAAACAATTACTGAATTTTTACATGCATTTTATGTCAGGGACAGACTCACTCGACCCGGGGTTCTAGATAACCAAAGGAGGTCATACCCTCCACTAATCAGTGGAAGAGACTCTTCTTATGCAAGCAAAGCAAGATGAAATGGACATACAACGTCCTATGACCAGAGAAAAGGATCGTTACACTTGGAGCTCGCTTTGGCGTCATGGAACGATGAGAGATTCAGATGAAATTGTTACGCCCCCGGACAGATCTGAAGGCGACAACGGGGCTGAACCAACTGGTTCAGCCCCCACTTTCTAAAAGGCAGCCCTCGAGGGCTGAGCCCGCCCGGTTCAGCCCCAATTGGGGCCGGCCGGCCCCCTTGGCCGGCCGGCCTTGCTCCGGGTATAAATGTACCCGAATCCTCTATTGGAGGGGATTATGCAAATATTATCAAAAGGTATTCTTCTAGCCTCCTCTCTAACCCTAGAAATCTCCTCTTCTCCCTCAAATCTAATCTAGTTCATAACATTTGGTATCAGAGGATTCTTCCTCCCAAAAATTTTTCGTTTCCGCACGCATCCAGGCTCTGCCAGGCTTTGTTTCCACCCGACTTCGTTCGACCCACGCATCGACGAACCCGGCGACCGCATCTGCATCGATCCTGCGTCGATCCCGCATCTGCATCGATCCCGCTTCGATCCAGCGCCGATCCCTGCGTCGTCTTCATCGACGAATCCCGATGTCGATCCCGCACGCATCCTGCTGCCGCCGTCGACCGCCGCATCTGCATCCGCCAGCTGCTGCTTCCAGTTGCTGCATCCGATTGCGGCATCCGGAGGCCACCGCCTCCAATTATTGTTATTTCACGCACGTCCCCGGTCCCACCATGTTGACTCGCACCCAAGAAGACTCCAATCGGCTCACACATCTCGAAGAAACATACACCGGGCTGACTGACACTGTGGCAGCCCTCGTCGATAAGTTAACGGCATCGCAAAAACGTCTCGAAGAGAAATTGGATGCCCGCATGGACGAGCTTAAAAATATGTTAACTCAACACCTTAAAAGGAAAAGCTGTTGTGGGCGAGACCAACGCAGTCCAGCTTCCCCTTCCTACTCCAGCATCGGGGCACGACGATCGGGCCTCTAGCCTCAATGGGGAGCTCGGAATTGACAGTGGAAGGGTAGGAGGCTCACGACGACCACAAGTATGGTCCGAGGCAACCCAGTTTGGCGGCATCGTCGTGTCTGCCTTGGATTTTCCTCCTTACCGTGACAACCGCCAGGAGGACCAACGACCCAACGGGATGGGGTGCCCACCTCGTGATGGGCTCCTCCCTATTCCAGGAGCACCAGGACACTCCGCGGGTGGAAGGGGAGGAGGCGGATGGGAGTTTAGGCCGCCAGTCTTGGGAAACCCCTATGGAGGGGATTGGGGGTACCCACACGTGGTCCCTGATCGTCAGCAAACACTTGGACGCGGGAAAGAGTACGGAGGACCCGGGCAACAACTACCACGCACCTATATGCAGCCAAAGGTTACCCGCATGAACTACCCCAAGTTCAAAGGAGGAGATGCACTCGAATGGGTCCAAAAGGCAGAGTTATTTTACAGTTATCAGGAGATACCAGAGGCACAGTGGATAAAGTTGACGTCCTTCCACCTTGAAGAGGACGCATACCAGTGGACCCAATGGTTCCTTCGGGGACGGGATCACGCGCCATGGCACGAGTTTGTCGACGGATTCACCGCCCGCTTTGGTCCACTTGAGTATGAAGACTTCGAGGCTCTTCTTCAGAAATTGCGTCAGAAGGGGACGGTGATGGAGTACCGAACCGCGTTTGAACGGTTGGCCAACAGGGTGCAGTGGGGCGAGAGGACATTAACAAGTTGTTTTATTTCCGGCTTGAAGGAGGACATCAGAGATGAGGTGCATGCCTATATGCCACGCAGTTTGACACACGCTATCAGCTTGGCCAGGATTCAAGAGGAGCGTATCAATCGACAGAAGTCCAGGGGGGACACTCCGAGGAACGCTACACACCTTCCCGACACAAACAAGGATCAAGCAGCTACAGAACGGTCGACGATGAAGAAATTGACTTGGACAGAGCTACAGGCTAGGAAGGACCAAGGATTGTGCTTCCACTGCGATGAGAAATTTACCTCAGGCCACAAATGTCAGAGGATCCAGGTTTACATGTTGCAGGAAGGTCCGATGTCTGATGTAGAAGGAGGGGAACAGCAGCACAGGGTATCTTCCCTGACCATGGCGGGAGATTCTTCTCCGCCCACTATTAGTATTGCGGGGTGGATTGGCCAACAGCAGGTGACCATACTGCTTGACAGTGGGAGTACACATAACTTCATTAGCCCGGCGGCGGCACAGAAGCTGGGGCTAGAGATCATCAAGGATGCTGCTTCCCAGGTTGTGGTGGCAGGTGGACACGAGCTGCAGTGCGAAGGAGTGCTTCCGGACGTGGAAATCAGTGTGCAGGGATACACCGACAACATGGATGTCTACTTATTGCCCATCCAGGGGCCAGATATGATTCTGGGGGCCCAGTGGTTGCGACAGCTGGGTAGGGTAACTCTGGATTGGGAGAAGTTGACTATGGAGTTTGCTAAGTATGGGACAGAGTACTGCCTGCAGGGAATCAGAATCTCACCAGTGACAGGGGGCTCTCTTTGTTGTGTGGAGAGGTTGCGGGACAGGGGCGTGATGTGGCTTGGGTAGGCCTGAGGGGAGGGACGGAGCCACCGGATTCCCACCTTGAGGACAAGCTGGGTCTTGATGGGGCGGGGAATGTTACGCCCCCGGACGGATCCGAAGGCGACAACGGGGCTGAACCAACTGATTCAGCCCCCACTTTCTAAAAGGCGGCCCTCGGGGGCTGAACCCACCCGGTTCAGCCCCAATTGGGGCCGGCCGGCCTTGGTCCGGGTATAAATGTACCTGGATCCTTTATTGGAGGGGATTATGCAAGTATTATCAAAAGGTATTCCTCTAGCCCCTCTCTAACCCTAGAAATCTCATCTTCTCCCTCAAATCTCATCTAGTTCGTAACAGAAATCGACTGTGACGGACACCTCTCCACAAATCTAGAATTAGCTCAATGGAAGGATCTCCTCCTTCTTCCTTCTCCTAGCTCTCACCTTTCTCAACCCTTGGAGAGAGAATGAAATAGTTAAAATGAGCTCTAACTACCCTCCAAACGACCTAATAACCTTCCTCAAAAGATCCTCACCATTGGATCTTAAGAGATCAGATCGCACGGCTCAGAAATCAAACCTAAAACTATTCACGGCCCAGATCACACGCTCGTACGTTTTAAGGAGCACAACCGTGCGTAAAATTCGTCGAAACAGCGCTCTGATTCCTGTCGTTCGCACGACCGTGCGTTTTAAGGAGCACGACCGTGCGTTTTAAGGCGCACGATCGTGCGTAAAACCGACCAAATCCACTTTCGATGAATGATCGCGCGTGCTGCCCACGCACGACCGTGCGTGGCTAAAATACACGACCAGCACTAAAATTCACCAGAAAGCCTCTAAACGGTTCTTAAGCACGTGGGACGTCTTTGGGCTCCTTTGGACCCTAACACCATTCAAAGCAAGAGGGTTTTGGGTGTTACAACTCTCTCATCCCTCCCCCTTAAAAATTTTCGTCCCAAAATTTTAAGAATAGAAAATGCACTAAAACATTCCATACTTGCATAAATAACACTGGTTACTCCTCGACCATAGTTTGTTCTCGCTCCCAAGAGAGCTCTCGTCTATAGTTGTCTTGACAAACTTTGATCATCTTTATCGATTTGTTGCATAACTGTCGGACTTCAATGTCTTCGATGCGAATGAGTTTGACTTTAGTCGATAGCCCACCATCAACTGACACCTTGTCGGTCGCAACAATCTGGGTAGACTCTTGCGGCGCCTTCCTGAATACTGATATATGGAATACGTCATGTATACCACTAAAATACGTAGATATAACAAGCCTATAAGTAGCATCACTGATGCGCTCTGTAATCTCAAATGGTCTCAAGTATCTCAAACTTAGCTTTTTCAAGCGTTTGATCCTTGATACACCCTTGAATGGTTTGTTCTTCAGATAAACCAAGTTGTCAACGGTGAACTCTATGTTTTGATGTTTAGCTTTTTTGTACTTTGTCTATCTATTATGGGCAATTAGCAGTCTCTCGTGTATCGCCTGAATCATCGCATTTGCCTTTTCAACGTCTTTTCGCTTCAACAACTTCGTGTTACTTGTTTTTGCCCATGCCAAGGGTGTACGGTACTTCCTAACCATATAGGGTCTCAAAAGGCGTCATCTTAATGCTTGTTTGGTAACTATTATTGTAAATGAATTTTACCATATAGACGTGGTCTTCTCATCTACTTCTGAAATCCAAGACGCACATTCGGAGCATAGCCTCCATGATCCTGTTGGTCTGTCCATCGGTTTGTGAATAAAAATTCTTACTAAACTTTAGCTTGGTACCGAATATGTGGTGAAGAAGCCTCCAATCGTTCGATGTAAAACGTCCATCACGATCATTCATGATGCTACGAGAAACACCATGCAATCGTACTATGTTGTCAGCATATAACTTTGTGAGCTTCTCCGCAGAATCGTCCTTTCGGTTCGAAATGAAGTGCAACAATTTTGTCAAACAATCAACAACCACCTAGATGGGGTTGTTCCCCTACTGTGACCTCAGCAATCTGTGTGCAAAGTCAATGTCGTCAAACTTCCATTCTGGAATCGGCAACGAATTCGAAATTCACCGGGCCTTTGACACTCAGCCTTCACAAGTGAGCAAGTGTGACACTTCGCCACGTAGAGGGCAATGACTTTCTTCATGCCCGGCCACCAGAATAGTTTCTTCATGTTCATGTACATGTTGCTGCTTCCCAGATGAATTGAGTATTTGGTAAGTGAGATTCGTACATCAATTCATCTCGAAGTTTTCAAAAACTATGAAAGCACAAACTGCTACCCTTCCAAAGAAGACAATTTTCGAAGGAAATCTCGACATTGGACCCTTCTATGGTCTTCGCTACATAACGCTTCATGATCTCATCAAGATCTAAAGTCCATCGGACTCGGTCAGTAATATCAATTGGTGTTAAGACTGTCATTGAAGGCCTTTTATCAAGGTGGTCGGGGATCAAGCCCCGATCTCAACAACCTATTGGCCCTGTGGTGGAGCCGGGGATGGTTGGGGTGTACAATCTGCGAACCTGATAAGGCCTATTGGGTGGACTCCCGATAAAACCCCTGGGTAAGTGGACTCCTGGTCCCGGGGTGGCAGGCAGGTGGACTCCTGGCCCTGTATTATAAAAGTGCACTTTTATGATGCAGGGCCAGGAGTCCACCTGAATGCCACCGCGGAACCAGGAGTCCGCTTACCCAGGAGACCCATCGAGAGTCCACATAATACACGGTTCAATTAGTGATAAGACTACCATTGAAGGCCTCTTATCAAGGAGGTCGGGGGATCGAGCCTCGATCTTAACAATCTATCGGCCATGTGGTGGAGTCGGGGATGGGTTGGGGTGTATGGTCCACGGACCTAATAAAGCCTATCGGGTAGAATCCTGGTGGGATCCCTGGGTAGGTGGACTCCTGGTCCCAAAGTGGCAAGCAGGTGGACTCTTGGCCCTACATCACGTTGTAGTTGTCGTACTCCTATCAACAAATGTGACCTTGAGCGCCTCCAAGCACGGATTAGACAGTCATCATGTGATACAATCCAATTCGCTTGCGCTGGAGCCCGCCGGCAAAACGTGTCTGCAATAAGTGTAATGGATATAGAAGGTGTTGTCCCCAAGAACTTCATCTACCTCCTTTGTCGCATATTCAACTCATTCTGATTTAGCAGGTACCTCCGACTCTTGTGATACGTAAAGATGTCAATCTTCATACAATACAAGTAATGTCGTCACAATTTCAGAGCGAGCCCACGACAGCTAACTTTAGGTCGTGGACCTGATAGTTCCTCCCATGCGCCCTCAGTTGACGTGAACCATAAGCAATCACCTTTCCAAATTAACACGGAACACATCCCAAGCCGCTCCCTGAGGCGTCGCTGAAAACCTAGTAGCCTTCTACCGCGCATGGCGAACACAAAACTGGTATCGAGGTCAAACGGCTCTTTAGCTCTTCAAAAACTCGCGTGCACTTCAGCGTTCAAACGAACCTTTACTCTTTCCTAGTCAATGTGGTGAGAAAAAGTTCGATCCTTGAGAAGTTCCCAACGAAACGCTTGTAGTAGTCGACAAGTCCCAAAAAGCTTCGAACTTCTGCCACATTTTTCAACACAAGACACTCTCGGATAGCCATTATCTTCAACAGATCCAGGGTGATACCCTACTCACTAACCACATGACCAAGGAATGTAATTAATGATAGCCAAAACTTGCATTTGGAGAACTTGGCGCATAACTGATGCTTCCTCGGGATGCTCAAAATAGCTCAGAGGTGATTTGCATGCTCCTCCTCGGACTTGGAGTAAACCAATAAGTCGTCGATGAAGACGATAACGAATCAGTCTAAATACTCTCAGAACGTTCTTTCCATCATGTCCATGAATACCGACGGGATATTAGAGAGGCTGAACGGCATCACAGTGAACTCATAGTGCCCAGAGCGGCTATTAAGCGTCATTTTAGGAATGTCGCATTCCCTAATCTTCAACTGGTGGTAACCAAACTTCAAGTCCATTTTTGAATACACAGTCGACCCAACTAGCGGAGAAAACAAGTCGTGAATTCGCAGGATCGAATATTTGTTCTTCTTCGTTAACTTGTTCAGTTCACGGTATTTTATACATAAACGGAAGCTCTCATCCTTCTTTTGCACAAACAGGACCAGTGCACCCCAAGAGAAAGAACTTGGGCATACGTAGACTTGCTCAAATAATTCTTGGAGCTGAACTTTCAATTGTCATTTTTGGGGGTTATTTGATGCAGTGTGCGTGACACAGGTTTGACACACGACACTAACTCAATACAGAAATCGATCTCCCGCTGAGGCGGAGCCCTAAGGAGCTCATTAGGAAATACGTCTGCAAAGTCCGCTATTACTGGAACCTCACTCAGACTAAGCTTGCACTCTGAAGCTTCTAACAATGTGAAGAACAACTTCGCGCCTTTTTGAACTGTCTTGACCACTTGAAAAGCAGATATCAGTGTCTTGCTCGCTCCTCGCAAACTAGATAACGTGGTCATGCCTTCAATGATTTTTCCCAGAGTGACCTCCTTCAGATTGCAATTAATGCACACAACTGCTTCGAGAGCCAGTTCATTTCATAGATCACGTTGAATTCCGACAGTGGCAGTAATGACACTTCCAAATCGAAGACCGCTGTCAAATCCGAACTTTCACGCAACTTCATGCTTAAACGATACCCATTTGGCAGCGCTACCTTCAATCTATCCATTGCTAAGGCAGACAGTACTCTAATATGCACCACAAAGTCCTCGGACAGAAAGGAGTGTGATGATACGGTGTAGAAGAGGATAGTTAGACACTAAGGCAAAACCTAATTGCAAACATGTAAAGCACATAATCACACATGGAGTATAAATTATTTTAAGTTATAAAAGCTTAGCTAATAATCCATACCTATGACAGCGCCGCTTTGCTGAATGGCCTCCAGGTAGCTAAGGGAGTAAACTCTCTGCTAGGTCGAATAATATTAGGAAGCGGAAGACTCCGTCGCTTTCCCTTTCTCCGCGTAGCTTGGACTCGCCGCTCGAGTATGCTCCAACGCTCGACTCTCCATCCCCGGGGGACCGCTTCAACACGCTCAGGTTATATGCCCCAACTTTCGGCAAGTGTAGCAGGTTAAAGGGCTTCGCACGGTCGTAAGCCCTGAAACTACAGAGGGAGTCGCCTCTAGAATCTTTGGTTTCTTTTTATGCCTCCTGCTCTCAAGCCATGCCTATAGGTGGAGGAGAAATGATTGTGCATAAAACCGCACTCTGGTTCTGTTCGTTCACATGGCCGTGCATTTTAAGGCGAACGACCGTGCGTAAAACTGACCAAAATTCACTTTCAGTGACAGATCGCGTGCGTTGCCCACGCACGACCGTGTGTGACTAAAACGCATCACCAGCCCTGAAATTCTCTAGAAAACCTCCGAACAGTCCCCAAATTGCGCAGGACGTCCATAGGACTCTATGACATTGGGATCTCTCCGAAGGGAATCTATGGGATCGAGTACAGATAAGCTTGGGATTCTAATATAGAAAGAGGGATGGTGGTGATAATTAGTCATAAACGAACATACAGACTAAATGACTGTGTATCAAAATAAATCCCGAACTTAGGACTCTAATACCAACTGACGCAAGACAAATTTATAGGCAAAGGTCGCTTGATGTCCTAACCCTAAATGCAATGCAAGTGAGCACACAATAAATGCAATGGACCTATAACAAAACCTAAAAATGAGGGTGTAGAAAATGCAAGCATGTAGTTCAAAGGACTAATGATTGTTGACCATAAATCCTAAAGTGATGCAATTTTTCAATCATGCAACTATTTCCAATGTGTATTGTATAGTTAATTAAACAAGGAAAATATATATATGGCGCATTTCATCACAATTAAATGCAGAAGTTCTAATTAAGTTAACAAGTATAAAGTACTAAGAATTAGTGTAAGACAATGGAAATACACGCGAGAAATAAAAAGACAAATTAATCAAGCATGATAATACTAGCAATAGAAGTGTATTCATACAAATGTAAAAGACAACAAACTAAGGAGTCGTTGGCATGGGATTAGAGATTCGTTGATTGTAAAAGCAGTGAGGGCAATCTGAGAAGATAACAATTGTTGGGCGGTGGTTGTCAGAAGAGTGCATGGCTGTTTGGAGGGGCCGAAGAGTGTCGGTGATTGTTTTAAATGGGTCGGAAGGGTTGTATGAGAGAGGGTAGGGGCTGGCTAAGGCTGGCGAGGATGTTTAGGGGCGGTATTTGTGGGAGAGCGGCTGGGTAGAGTGAGGAGTGGCAACTGCATGGAAAAACTTATGGAACTGCTGGGAGAGGGAAATAGGGGGTTGTGGCTGTTCGGAGGGGATTTAGGGTGTCGGAGGGCTGTTGGTGAATGTTGGAGGTCAGTGGAGGGTCAAGAAAGGGGAAGGTGGGCTGATCATCCTTGGAATAGGCTTGGGGGATGGGGAAGGGCGAGAAGAGGACCGACACGGGGCTTCGGTAGGGGAGACGGGAGTTAGGAGGGCGTTGGAAACCAACAAAAGTGGGCGCTAGGAGGGCACTGGAAGCCAGCGCAGGCGGTGGCAGGGAGTTGGGAGTCAAGGAAGGCAACAACGAAGTGTTAAGATCCCAGGGAAGGCGGCGGCAGGGCGCTAAAAATTAAGAAATGAGGTTGGTGTTGGAAGTCGCTCGACATCGCACCGAGCGGGAGAGAGGCATCGCCCCTCTCGGACCGATGCTTCCTTCTCTAAAAAACCCCCAATCCCTAAAAATGACATGTTGCAAGCAAATATAAAGAGGGGAATTAGGTTAAATGATTTGATGGCCCAAATTGGTGGATCGCATTACTTGACCTAAGTCCCAAAATATGTGCCCGAAAAATTAAAAAAATACATGAAAAAATGCAAAAAAAAAATGACCCCAACAAGATCACGACCTTCGTTCGTCTATCTTATGATCTAAAATGTTGATATGACCATCGTCCTCAACATCGCGCGAACGATCACCATCAATGCGTTCATTGAATTTTTGGGTTCCTCCATGTTACGGACCATGGTAATAATCCTAATATGAGGGCTCATTAGCCATTCCTTTTCTTTAGTCTCACATCTCCAATTGAAGATTGTTGCAACTCCACTACTCTATATATAGAAGATAATTCAATGTAATATATTATATATATTGATATATATATATATAATAAAACTCTTATTTGAAGGATTAGCATGGTATCAAAGCCAGGTTAAATCACAACTTGCTCATTGAGCCCCACATTCCACTCCACCTCATGCAAGCAGTCTCACATCCCACTTTCCCTCTCTCCAAGACATCCATCTCTTGTTAACCACCTCTCGCCAAGACCTCTCGTCCAGACTTCCACCTATCGTTGAGACCTATTGCTCAGACATCTCACTGAAACTTTTAACAACCTCTCGTCAAGACCTTTAACCGCCTCTCGCTGAGACCTCTAGCTGAAACTGCTTATGGAGAACTTTTTGCAAGGTTTCCGCAAAGTTTTTAGTCTAGCTTGATCTCCAAGTCATCCGGGCATGGATTAAATCATCTAGATTCATGCTTTAGAGCACTCCAGCGTACAACGCTCTTTGCGATTAATATAACAGTATGTGTTCATTATTCTCTTCTTTGATAGAATTTGTGTTGATTGTCAGATTGTATTTAAATGGCACTCGAACCCACCTTTATCGTTGTCGTGCCAACATCCACTAGCTTTCAAGCATCTAGAAACCTAGGAACCATGTCAGAGTTAACTGGTCAAAACAATGTCAATTAGAATATTTCTTTCACATTCCAGGTGCGTTCTCAGCGTAAATGACATCATCATATTGATCCTCCATCGGTAACTACTTCACCACAATATGCAGATTGAGAGGCGTGATGCCTTGGCTAAGACTTGGCTTTGAGATCACTTAGCAAAATTGCTTAGGACCACTTGGCGGTCCTTTACTCTAAAGATGCAAAAAGGCACGGATCAACACTCTCTAGTCCGACATATTTGCTCGTCCTACTGTATCCCCTAATGTTGTATATCAGGAATTGAAATCATTGGGTTTTTAACTTCTTCAACATCATTCTTTCTTTGTCAACCTCCCCATACACCAAAGACACTTTAAAAAGCTTCTAGTAATTTGTTATCTCCGACATCTATCATATTCCAATGAAACGATTCCCTCACAAATTTTTGGAGAACCAACTATCTCGACATTAGTTGAGATTGACACTCGTGTATCAATTGTGACTCATTTTCTGAGCCGACCCTCACCCATCACTGTAACTACTTCGGAGAGTTTTGCCCATGTTGTAGGGAAAAGAGGAGCTTGTGGTCGAGTAGAACATACTGGCGGGTGAGTCTAGCGAGCTCTACAAGTTTTGCAAGCTATATTGATTTTGTCGTGCTCTGCGAGTTCCTTTTCCTGCGGGAGCTCATTTCACTGATTTTGATTGTTGTTTGGTGTATCTAAATGGCGAGATAATAGAATGTGTATCGAAGATTTGGGAAATCAGCTTTATTGATTTCCTTTCTGCACACGGTTCTGATTCTGACCAACTGCTTCGATAGTATTCTGGATTTGTAAGCAGTTGGTTAGAATCAGAACCGTGTGCAGAAAGCTTGATTTCCCAAGTCTTCGATACTTCCTTGGGAAGTATCGAAGATTTCCCAAGTCTATTTTGTCGTGCTCTGCGAGGTCCTTGGATTCAAGTGTTCAGACCCCTTTCTTAATACAAATCCTTTGGGTACGGATTATCTGCGAATCCACAATTCCTCCAGCTCCTTCTAGATTTTTTTGTGTCTTTGGACGGTTCCAATTATCTCGAATGGTCCCGGGTAGGGCAACATGTCATTCGTAGTCATCAACTATATGGGTATATTGATAAAACCAATGTTCAACCTCCCAAAATTGATCTCGTATGGCGAAAGTGGGATGTTGATATTCTCTGCTGGTTTCATAGCTTCTCCACTTCATGTCTCTTTCAATTTATCATACCCACATTCTTATGAAATCTAATTTTGAGATATGAGGCTCGAGCTCGCGAAACTTACTCTCAAATTGGTAGCGCTGCCCAAGTGTATGAACTCAATAGACATCTTAAATAATTATGAGAAGTGGGTCAATGTGAATCGGACAATGCCTAATCGACAACTTCATTGAGTTAGCAATTAGCATCCATGGACTCAGAACAATGCACTATTTAGGATATTTTATGCATAGCCTCCAACCGCCTAATGCCCCACACCTATGCATGCACAACCCATCCACTATGACCAAAGATATAGCACATTATTCATGGAAAAGGAGTTTCATACTCTTACAAGGCCCCACCAAAATATCACTCACCACATCCAACAAACAAACATTACTCCCACATCTTCAATGTTCTAGTAATGGGCTTGTACAACACCACTTGAACCCACAATTGCACACAACTAGTCTTTAATAAGTCTTCCAAGTTCCATCCCTTCCTATCATACCTCTAACAAAACTGAAATCATAACCCTAACGATTGTGCCATCAAGAGTCATCATGGCATC
The DNA here is from genome assembly GCA_039583875.1 of Platanthera guangdongensis. Classification (NCBI taxonomy): domain Eukaryota; kingdom Viridiplantae; phylum Streptophyta; class Magnoliopsida; order Asparagales; family Orchidaceae; genus Platanthera; species Platanthera guangdongensis. Next base: position 2,571,065 of record CM077155.1, read on the forward strand.
TTTTTTCAATACAAAAAAAAAATCTACTCTCCTAAATACAAATGTCTAAATAAATAATTTTGCATCGTCTTCAGAGTAAAGATAAAGATATTAGTGCAATTGGTTTTGAAGCACTTGACTTGGATAATATTCGCAAACTGTTAGCATGCATTGTACACCTCAACAGATTGGAGCCACAATTCCATTCAGTTGGCAACATTTTTGGCTCTTGCACAATGAAAATGTGGGGGTCCTTCCAGAATAAAGCAGTCGTGATACTAATTAATAATGGCAACAGACACTATTTCTTATCTTGTGACTTAGTCTCCGCACTGCAACTTCAAGCAGCTTCATCACCAAAACTCCATAAATACCTTGTAAACAGTAGTAAATTCCATGATAGCAAGCAATGCATCAACCTCCTTTATTCTTCTAGCACTAACTAATTTCAGATGAATTTCTTTGTGCTCGCTCAGGCATAAATAATACCGTCTTAGGAGTTGCTTGGATGCAAACATTAGGTGATGTAAAGATAAAGGAAAAAATCATAAATCAGTCCCTAAAGTCCTCCATCTTTATGAAATAGGTCCCTATTGTTATAAAAGTAAGAAAACATCCCCCAACTTTATTGAAAACCGGAAATTGGTCCTACTTAACGGAATCTCCTAACGGAATGCAATTTAACTGGTGTTAAATCGGTCCAGAAATTAATAAAATAGCATTGTTTTTTTAAAAAAACATCATTCTAATTCATATATGCTAGACCCCCTCAACGAAGAACTAGATGTGCATGTTGGCTTTGTGAATGATGGTTTTCTCACGGTTGGTGTTCGTTAAGTTTGCAACTCAAAGGTAGAATATCTCCAACGTTGTAAATACGATAATATGAAATGCTTAAAATTAACAAAATCAAAGTGAGTACATGTGACAAAAAAGGTAAACATCGAAGAGTTCATTCATATATAGTTCAACTGGCCCAAAAAATTATGAGTCACAAAATATATAATGACCACTAATTTCATTTTTCAGCTTCAATTCTGATTGCCCCAATTTTAACAAGATTTAACCTAAAGTAAACAAAAAATAATCAGATATAAATAATATGAGAAACATGAGTAATAAAAATTGTATATACCTCAAGATGGCTCGCAATTTCTCTTGTTGTGTCCTTTGACTCTACATTTTGAAAAGGTAATAGTGTTATGTACTCGACTCATCCTTGTGGGGTTTCTCTCGACGTTGACTTCCAAAATTCGCTTCTTTCTTGGCCTACCCGGAGCCCGTCGCCGAATCGGTGGTAGAACTTGTGTCGTTGGCATAGTTGGCCAAAGATTTGGTCCATTTGTAGGCAAAATACATTGGTTATAACATGCTATGTATGCAGATTTTTAAAGCAATTAGGCATAAATGTGGCTATATCCAGATTCAAGTAATTCATGCAACTTATAGCATAACGGCAAGGTAGGCCACTTAGTCTCTAATTTCCACACGAACAAAAGCAATTATCCAATGAAACCACAAATTTTATTGGAACATGTACTACTTGAAATATTCTATCACTTGATCATATTGGCATCCACATCCCACTTAGTTTTGCCTTCCTATCAATCTTCTTTGCAATTTTAGGATCCACCTCACCAACTTATTTCTCAATTTTTTGTCTAATGTTAGTCACCTACACATTAAATATACTCGAATATACTCAAGCATTGTAAGTATAGGTTTGTCTCTTATATCTAAAATAACTCGATTGAATGCCTCTGACATGTTGTTTACAACAAAATCACATATAGGATATTCACTAAATGCATGCTTGCACCACAACTTTTTATTTATTGTACTTAGATGATCATATGCCTGGTTTGATAAACTTTTAATCTCATTATAGTCCTTATCCAATCTTCTTCATATGCTGCGTTGCTGGCTTTCCATAACAAACACTTGAAGTTTTTACTAGGAAAAAACTTTTGGAAGTTATTGTACAAATGACGAACGCAAAAGCGATGGTCCACACCTGGTAATAATTCTTAAAAGTTTGGACTAAACCGTACATGTAAGAATAAGTAAATTAGTTAAATAAAACCAACTCCAAGAAAAAGTAAATTAGTTAAATAATGTAATATATAATTCATATATTTTGCTGATCTGATATATATATGTGATTCTGTGTGATTCAACATCTCTTATGAGATTGCCAAGAAACCAACTACAAGAGTCTTTATTCTCAGTCTCAATAATTGCGTATATTACAGGTAACATTTGATCGTTGGGATCTCTGACAATAGCGGTCAATAGATGTCCACCATAGTACCCTTTCAAAAAACATCCATCCAACCCCAAAATAGGCTTACATAGTTCGAATGATTCTCGGCATCCGGTAAGACATACATACACCCTCTCAAACCGTGGTATAATAGACTTTGATGGGGGTATCATAGATTCATTATAAAATTCTGGAGGGCAACTAAATTTGAGTAAACACTGAACTTCCTTGGTTTGATCTCAATAGTACAACACAATATTGGTTCACATAGTTGTATTGGTCCCCAACACTACCTTCTAAAGTTGAACTTGCTTTGGCATTTGCTCTAGCTGTCTTATCTTTAGTAATCTCTACCACTCATTTCTCTTTTACCTTTCCAACAATTTGTTTTACTTCTAGGCTTGGGTTTTCTCTATACGTTTACCCAACCATTTAGCACTCAATAGTTTATTGTTGAATTATCTACTGCAAGAGTGTTTATCCTTTATAGTTCTCACTTCTCATGTATCATGGTTCTTCATTGGTGTTGCATATATTTGTCAATTACATCTGGGTTTGCATTTGTACCTGATTCTTCTATTATCATTTTTCATTAGTTTCAAACCTACACCCATATGAATTGAGTAAGTTGTGACTACATCCTTAAAATAATCTTTTGATTTAAACACTAGACAAGGTTCCCATTTCATTTCTTTTATATCCTTCAACATTGTAAAAATAGGTTGTCGCGGATTTTTACTGACGGAAGGACCACCGTCATCATCGCTACTAAGGGTCTGTTTGGCGCAGCTCTGGCGGCTGGAGAATCTCTTTTCCAGCCGCCAGAGTTGTTTTTTTTGTGTTTGGGACAGCTCCTTATGGAGAGCTTTTCATAAATCTGGAGTTGTTTTGCAGCTTTTCGGAAATCCCTCCCCCCTCAGCTTCTGCTCCCGCAAAATAGCTTTCTTTCACACAGGTTTTGGAATCTACCGGCCCCGACTTTTCCAATTCTTCCTGCAACTCGCGGGAGACGACGGATCTCGTCGGGGCTGACACATCTCGCCGGAGCCGACGCTCCCTCCTCCTCCCGCTCTCGCTCTATTTCTTCAAAGCGCACTTCTGCACAGAACACCCAAACACTCTGCAGCTTTTCAAAACTGCTCCCCAGAGATCTATTTTAAAACAGTTCTATCCGGACAGCAGCTTTTCAATCCGCCAGAGCTGTCCCAAACAGACCCTAAGTGATTGAATGGAATCACTTACATATTCTTCATCATTAATACCCTTTAGAGTGACTAATGACTCCTTGAAACCATGACTATGGCCTAAAGTATCAATACTAGTATCCCCATCATCGAACAATTCTTCTTCATTCCCAAACTGGATGTCTAGGGCACTATCTTCACTATCATTGTCAATATTTTTGAATACTTCATCGTTTGACTTCATAGTGACTACAATCAATCTTTTTCAATACTTAGCAAGAACAAAAAAATTGTTTGAAAACGCTAGAAAAAAGTTGTCTGATAAATTAACAAAATACAGAACTAAAAAAATTTTAAAAACTAGAAATCTAGACTACCTGAAGAAAATGTAGCAGGAAGAAAACCCTAGAAAAATGAGGAGAAAGATAATACCTCCAAGGCTCGGGGAGGAGTTCGGGGAGGACGAGTTCGTCGGATGAAAGTCGAAGAAAGGAGCAAACATTCTAAATGTCGGGGAGGAAGAGTAAAGACGGGAGGGAGAGTAAAAAGGAATTTCTGAAATTTGTCCAGGTTGTGACATTTAGGTTACTTTTAAATAATTAATAAAATTACTGTCTTGCCCTCAATTTTGAAACGGAAAGGTTAAATGGGATTAAAATCAGATCCTAGTGAAACTTTGGGGACTAAAATCATGAAATATTAAGTTAGGGGACTGATTTCAAAATTTAGGAGAACTTTAGGGATTGATCTAGTAGTTTTGCCTAAGATAAATTAGTCCAAACACACAATGGTATTGACCACCAAGGCGTCACCCACCATCTGCAGTGCAAATCTCCTTAACTCACACATCTGCTTGCAGCAAAAGACGCGGTGTGGGTCAAGGAAAAGTTTATTACAATAACAATTTCAGCTGGTCAACTTTAGGTTCAAATTCTTTCTCCATAGGGGAATGCTGATGCATGCAAGAATCTCAGCACAACTAAGGAACATATGATTCAGAAGGGCGCGGCGAGTGATGAATGCACTTACATAAAAAAAGGATTCGGATGTAGTTTGAAGAATTCTTTTATTAGCCTTACTTGTGTGTATATGTTTATTTTAAATTTGTGAGCCTCTAATTAAGAGGGATGGATTCAAATACATCAAGCACTATAGAAATTTTACTTTTTTATATAGAATTCAACCATATACCACTTAGTAGAGAACATTCATCTTATGGATTTGGATTTTCTCATTCGTATTTTCCCTTACTCTCTCTTTCAACGTTTCCTCATATGGTCCTCTACTCTATCAATGGCAACGATAACTAGGGGGCTGCTGAATTTTTCATGAAGAGAAGAGAGTTTGTAGTTGTCCATGCAAGATTGAACACCTCCTAGTAGTTGAATTACTGCGTGGAGATGCCAAAAAGGTGACTTTGTTCTTCTTAATCTTAATTTCATTCATCTGCTTGACAGTTGCATTACACTTATTATTTAGATCAATGTGAAACCTATTAGTGCATTATTTAACAATATTAAACATAATTCGTCATTCAGGGAAGATTTGAGAAAGAGACAAACTAATTCTTTCTTTCATTATTATGCTTCTCGGCAACGGCAACAATGTCACCACCATTGGAAGGGGTAAGGTATTGTCCTCCATGAAGGAGTAGCAATTCACCCTCTTCTTATCAAGGAGAGGAGGCATTCAATTTCTTGGGTTGTCCCCTCCTTAATTGGATTTTCGAGCAAGGCAGCAAAGTTACTTCCAGTGGGTGAGATCACGGCTGCTACTCCCATGGAGAAGCAACGATGCAGCCACCCCATCTCCAGAATATAAAGGTGCTTAGCCAACCCCAAAATGAACCAAGAGGACGACGCACGTGCATCTCACTAATGGTTTGCATAGGCGGTAAACTCACCACCCCTATGTACGTAGGGTCAGTGAAGTTGCAAAAACGTCACCATTAAGGTGGCGTTTGGTTGGGCTTTTTGCCTGCGGAGCGGTGAGAACGCACCGGCATTTTGGTAAAAAGCGGCGTTTGTTTTCACTTATTTTTCAATCTTCGTTTATTTATTTCCGTGATTTTTAGTTTATGCCCTGCCGCAACTTTTTTCCGCGGTGAATCGCAGACGCCTTTGTCCATAGCGCTCCTGATTCCCCCTACGCTCGCAAATCCCGATCTTCTTCTTCCTCCCTGACCAAAAATCCCGCTTGCGGTCTTTCTTCCTGAAACTCAAGCGGCGACCTTCTGCTTCTTCTTCCCAAAATCCAGGACGAAACCCTGGAGGCAACCCACTTGCGGTCCTCCTCCTCGCCTTGCAGTGCTCCTCCGATGGCGCTCAACAGACCGGCGAAGCAGCAGCCACAGTAGCTGCTAACCAAACTGACGTCACCGAACTGAGCAGGGAAAAATTCCCAGCGGGCTTCGTTTTCGGGACAGCGACGTCGGCGTATCAAGTGGAGGGAATGGCGAACAAGGATGGACGTGGTCCCAGCATCTGGGACGTCTTCGTCCGGCTTCCCGGTATTCCCCATTTTGGACTTCCTCTTCTATCCTCTGTTTCCTCTGTAATTTTCAGGGAGAAGTAATTTGCGCTCCAAAAAATTCATCTTTTTCGCTATTTTCGTGTTAGATCTGTGGATTATCTATCTGGTTTATCAATTGTGTCGATCGGAGGTCTTCTCGTCCTGCACCGCTCAACTCTCCTGATCTCGCCGGCAGGCTCGAAGAGAGCATCCTCAACCGCCCAATCTCCTCCCCGTCGATATCATTGAAGCGAAGCATACCCTTCCACCTGCGCATTCAGTAGGGGGAAAATTTGTTTTACTGTAGCTTTGTAAGTCCCCCCCCCCCATTTTTGGACAATGAAGAAAAGCTGCAATACAGAGATAGCTGGAATCGTGCTGTATCTTTTGTAATTTCCCCCATTTTTACTGCGCATTCAGATACTCCTTTGTGTTGTCCATTGATGGAGCTGCAATAATGAGATAGCTCTGCCTCTAGCCATAGTAATGTTATAAATTTCTTCCCAGAAATTTCTTCCCAGAAATTTCACATTTGTGTTGTCCATTTTGCACGCATCAGCGAAATGAAAAACCCCCTTATTAATGGGCATTGTAGGTTTCTTTAGAATGAGGCAGTTTGCAAATTGCATTTTCAATGAGAATAAAGAATATCTTGAATCCTTCAGGTAAATGTGAAATTGTTGAGCTTGAGCGCAATCCCACTCCAAATGTGTGTGTATGTGTTTTTGTCTGCATTTTAGTTTATTTTTTGTTAAGAAATTTTCAATGCATATTAGCATTTGACATGATTAGTAAGAAAATCATTACCTTTTGTGGTTGGTGATTATGATTTATTAGGAAAAAAAATTTCGCTCAAAACTCCGTTTTGTATCCAAACAACTTTTTGAAAACTCTGTTTTGTAAACTCTGTTTCACCCAAACAGTTTTTTAACAAAACTCTGTTTTCCAGAATCAGCACTTTTTCTATCAGCAACAGTTCATCAGCAGCTTTCCATCAGCAACAGCCCAACCAAACAGAGCCTAAAGGTCTGACCCTAGGTTTGGGTTAGACAATTTGAGTTAAATTACTATTGATTTGAGTTGTGTCGACCCTGGGCTTGGGTAAGTTTGATTGCAGGCTCAGCTTGACTTCGGTTTGGTTCATTTGTTGGTGAAAATCTTATCACAGACTTGAGTTTAACCTGTCACTCTAGCAAGGGTAGACTTGCAAGTACTCACTTGGAAGTCTAAAGCATATTGGTGTCTAACTTCCTTAGAGCATACAGGATGCTCAAAGTGAAATAAATGATTTCTCTGAGAGGCAATAAAGATAGAGAGCACCGCAGGAGGGGCGAACCCTCAATCTCTCTGATCAATAGATTGAATCTTAAGGGTGTGTTCGTTTGGTCGGTTTTCTAAGGAGGGAATTGGTTTTGACCAAAACCAAATATCCGTGGGTTTTGAAAATGGGTCAAAATCGTTTGTTTCTTGTTCGTTTGGAGAGGTTTTGAGATAGAAAGAATTCAGAATATCTAATGTTCATCATCTTGTTGGAAGGAGAGGAGGGCGGCTTGCGGTGACTAGTTGTTTGTGATGCTGGCGGTGACTGCTGAAATGGAGAGATCTTTGTTGTTCCGGTCGGGGAAGAAAATGGATAGGAGGAAGGTGGGCGTTGGACAGAGGAGCAGGTGCTTCATCTTCAGCAAAGGTTTGGAACGGTGATGAACAGGTAGGGCGCGGAAACCTCAGGGAACATCGACGAAGGTCAAATGGACGGTCTAAGAAGATAAACAGCTCTGTGGTTCTGGAGGATAAAGCAATCCAGTTTCAGCGATCTAAGAAGATGAACAATGTCAAAACCGACCTAAAGAGGTGTTTTTTGGGTATAGAAGGATTTTTCAAAGACCAAAACCCATGGGTTTTGGGCCAAAGCCAATTCCCTCCCTTAAAATAAGCAAATGAACACAAGAATTGGATTGTCGGGGGTTTTGTTCAAACACCATCCTCCAAAACCCATAGATTTTTCGTGAATGTCAATTCCTTCCTAAAAAACGTCAAACAAACACAAAAATTAGAATTGAGATAACCAATTCCAATTCATTTCCTTCAATCACTGTGAAACGAATGCAGCCTAATTAAACTTGCAAAGCCTTAAGACTAGGAGTCTTCATCTGCACCATCTTTCGGGATAGTATTTTTTGCAATTATGAACTCACGAGTTATTGTAATCAATACACGAGAAGAAATTTCAATTCCTTCATTGGTTGCCCATAAAGCTCAACTAGGCCTGATGGATAAATTGGGATTCAACAGATTAACAAAGTTAAACCAAATAACAAAGGGAAAGAGGGCGGCCTTCAATTATACTAGATAAAACCAATATGTAATTGAAATATTGAGATCACCATGCGATCCTGGAGAATTTTAGCGCCGCCGATGACAGCCTGGCCAGCTTGATGTACGACGTTGTCAGCGTAGTTGCGGACGGTACGAGTGAGGTTGTGTTTGCCGCTGACCTCGACGGCCTTGCTGACGGCGGACTTTAGCCACGACATTGATTGCGGCGAGCGGCGACTATCGCTGAAGAAAGTAGATCGTAAGGAAATGGGACGGGAGGTTTAGGGTTTGAAAGTGGAGAGAAGACTCGTCGGAGTCAGCGACACCACACGGCGATGAGTTTCTTGAGCTGCCACTCCCCTGTAAACCATGGTCTGGTTTCAGCCGAGGCCATACCCTCGTAGATGCCATATTCAAGCGTGACTGGTTTTAAAGAGGGCACGGCCCAGCATGGCTGGGAAAAAATTTAGTTGGATTACTCTTTTCTAGCGGTGAGATCCACAAAATTAATAATTGAGGTGCCTAAAATTTTTTTTTGAATGCGCAACTGGGTTCTTAAAATCTTAACATGGGTGGTCAAACATCAATTTTCCTCAAAAAAAAGTATAAGGGTCTGTTTGGCGTGCAGGTATTGGCTTTCTGAAATTGGTTTTTTTCAGAAAACCAATATCTGTAGGAATTGGTTTTGTGCAGAAAACCAATTCTGATGTTCGGCTGCAGGATAGAATTCAGCGAATAGAATTGGTATTGATATGTTAAAGTTGTTCGGCTGAACAATGGAATTGGATTTCTGAAATCAAAATTTTTAAAATTTAAACCAGCAAAGCTAACTAGTACTGATAATTAAATTTCAGAATTATAATTACGTTCTGTCGCATAAACATTGTCCATAATTCAAAATTTCTGGGCATAAATTTCAGATCTTAAATTTGCTGGACACAAAATTTCAGATCTTAGGTTTTTATCATTAGCACTAATTTCATACCATGCACAAAAATTCATTTCATACCATACAAGAAGAGGGGAGGAGGAAGAAGAAAGGAGGAGGAAGAAGTGGTGAAGGCAAACCCTAGATTTCTGGACACACGGAAGTAAATAGAACGTGAAGAAGAAGATATGCGGAGGGGAAGAAGAAAGGCGGAGGAAGAAGAAGAAGTTTGTGAGGAAGAAGCGGAAAATAGGGGAGATCGAGAGGATGAGGAAGGTGAAGAAGAAGAGAAGAAGAGGAGGAAGAGGAGGAGGAGGTATACCTGCGCCGGGAGAAGTGGAAGAAGGCGATCGGGGAGGAGGAAGAATGGCGCCGTCCTGCGCTGCTTCCGTCGGCTGCGATCGGGGGAAACCAAAAATCGTGAAATCCGGTGTTTGGAGGTAAGAATTGGGGGTATTGGGTTTTAATGGTAGGTTAAAACCGATGTATTTAAGGCCAATGCCAATTCCACATCAATTCCGACCCGCCGAACACGTGAAATGGCTTTAATATTGCCCAAAGCCAATGACAGAATGTCAATGTCTGCGCGCCGAACGGACCCTAAATGTTTTCATCTTATCGAGTTATTTCTCATTCATCTTGCCACCGTTTTTAACGTATAAGCAATCAAAATTCATTGACTCGACGAGAGGAAGTCAAATACACTAATAATTTTGAAAAATAATGAGGGGGTCAGTGTCCTTCGGGCCCCGCTTTGGATCTGTCAATGTTCCCTAGAAATATGTGCAGTATTAAATACTGATCGTTGATCTGATATCATACGGCTCATATGGTATTAAACACCGATCGTTGATCAGTATTTCGATCAAACATGTTATTTCTGCAGGAAATCAACGATCGGTATTTAATACTGCACTTATTTATAACTGAGAGTAACCCACCTAAAATTTAGGTGGCTTGAAAGATGGGCATCTAAGCGCTCATTTAGAAAGTTGTCTAATTTGATTGAAGATTGTTGAGCTCATCGAGAGCCTCGCTGGGCACCAGGCTTATCGGGTAGGACAGAAGCATAAAATGAGGCTTTTTGAGGTCCTCTATGTTACATCTCCCAAAACTCTGCGAGACGACATACATGTTAATTGGGTTCCAACATGGGTAATGGTCCCCAATTATCATATATCTACTTAGGATATCATTCTAATTTTAGGTCTGCACCATAAGTTTGATCTAACATAATTAGGTGAGCTTCTAAACTCCCCTAAACATGGAGGAATATAGGTGGAGCTCGGGAGATCCCTCTTGCTCCTACAGGAATCAGCGGAAAAATGGAGGGGAGGAGGTGGCGACGAACCTTTCCCCTCGATTGAAATTCATCGGCCGCTGGAGGCAAGCTGGGGGGGAGGGTCCTATTTATTGGCAATCCAGGAGGTGGTCTGCGAGTAGACACCCTCTCCTGGATGTTGAAAATTTGGCAAGCTGGCTGAAGGTATTGGAGGCCAGTGAGCTCAAGTGCTAAATGATTATGGCGGAGGCTTGCCTCTCTTTTATGGAGGGGTTCACAGCTCACTTGGAGAGTTCCGAGCAGATGTATTTTGATATTCAATGCCTGAAAGTTCGTGCGACAAAGGTGGAACACCAAGCTTGCGTGCTTCAGAACGAGGTCCACTGATTGTCACAGTGAGCAGGAAATTCGGGCAATGCGGCGAGGATGGCGGGCAAAATCTGGCGACTAGAGGAAAACATTGGCCATCATACGGAGTGTTGAAACCGGAATCTGGTCTCCTGTGGAGTTCGACCCTTGGGGAAGGGGTGGTCTCGCGCCTACTTTGCTCCTGCAAGAAAAACAACGAAGAAGGCAAGGAGAAACAGACTCAAGGGCTCGGCAGGGAGGTCCCACCACAAACCCGGAAGATCTCAGAGCGCTTCCCCTCCTTAACCAGAAGCCGAGCTAAGGTACCCTCAGAAATCACTTGAAGATTGGGGCAGGAGAGCACAGGGAAAAACCTGCTTTCTGGGGTACCCCTTTGGTCCTATTTATAGCTTTTGAAATCTGGACTACCAATAACCAAAAGAACTGACCTGAAATTACCAGAAAACCCTTGGTTGGGTCTGCCAACAGCCAAACTCCGCTGTTTTGAATGGCTATGGGCAGACCAGCGGGGGCAAAACAGTAAAAAGTACCTCATACATCCAGGCGAGCTAGGGAGTTTTGGCCACCTCGGCATGTTCTGCTCGCCTACTGTTGCCGAGCTCCACTGCGAGGACGCGAGTTGTGTGTCGCTCGGCGAATGCTGAGCTCGGGGTCGCCGATCGTCGATCTCTGGTCGACGGATGCCGAGCTCGGGCTCGCCCCCTTTACTGCCGAGCTCGCCTGTTGTCCTCAGCCCGATTTGTCTAGTCCCTGGTGACCTTGCTCGCCGGACACGGGGTTGTACACAATCCCCGCTCTTTTCGAGCTTGTCAAAGCTCGGAAAGAAACATCCAACCCCAAGTTTGCGGCGAGCACTGGTTGGCGAGTTGGAGGGAATCTTCTAGTGGGGGCCACCTGTGGCTATATATATGTGCACCTGCCCAGCTGCCTGGCTCTTGTCATTCCCTCTGCTGCCTTGCCAAGATGCCTCTTCCAAAGGAGATCCAAGAGCGCATAGACCGAGCCCGCCAGGCCTCCGCGGCTCGCGTTGCCGCTCTGACAGCGGTCCCCGCAAAAGCTCCCCAAAACCGATTCTGTCGAGCCCAGTTCCAAGAAGTCAAATTCATTCCCTGAAGCGGTCGAGCCCATTTTCAATGAGTTGAGGGCCACCCTGGCTTGCGAGACCGGCTCTTCCACCCGAACTATTCTGGAGAAGGATAGAGAGGTTTTCGTGGTTGGCGACGACCTGGACGGTCAACCAAATGGCGAGGGCGTCGTGCCGCGAGACCCCACGCCGCGAGGCGAGGCCACGCTCTCCACCTCGCGATTCTCGGCACCGGACAGCCATCCCCGGGATCCGCCGCTTCTCTTTGGGATCCTGCCTGTGAGCTCGCAGAGGCCAAATTCGCCAGCGGGCTCCCCCATCCTCGCTTAATTGACGTGGCCGCGTGGGAGGGTCTGGGGGCCATTCCCACCCCGGGCTTCGATCTCATCTCGCCGGGGGCTCGCGGCCCAGGTCGCGGGAAGGATCTGAGGTTCATTCCTCCCCACATCTCCTTTGAACCGTCGAGCTCTTCAGGTCAGTCTTGCTTGACTCCTTGCTTCATAAGTTTTTGCTCTTTTTGTTAATACCTGTCTTCACAGCTCTTCCCAGTCAATCGGCTGCCGAGGAATCCTCGTGGGAAGCCCACTACTCTCCCCTCCCTTCCCCGAGCTCGCTGGACTCTTACCTGGGTCCTGAGGTGGATCAAGGCGAGTTGACGAGGAGGGAGGTCAAGCTCCTTAAAAAGTTGGTGTGTGGACTGCGCGAGGTGCAGGGGATCAACGAGACGCTGAAGTGCGACTACGCGCGTCTTGCTGGCGAGGTGCGCCGCGGCCAAGCTGGCGAGCTGATGTCCCCCTCCCGACTCCTGGACGAGATAGACGATGGTCTCTCGGTTGCGCAGAGGAATTCCGGAAGGATCCGCGAGCTGCTCCGCGCGCGGCAGCCTGGGGGGCGGGGGTCGCGAGGCCGGGGTAGGTAAGTCAGCGGCTCCTTTGCCGAGCCGACCGGCACTCGCATCCCGATTCCCTCCCTGCTTGCGCGCCCTGCTTCTTTAAATCCCGAACTTTATTTCTGTAATAAATAAATCTTAGAATATTCTTGATCATGTTAAATAAAATGCTGCAATGTTTGACTTAGCCTTGGATGGGATGCGCCGGAAGTCGGCGAGCTGGGTAGCGAGCTGGGGTGGCGAGCTGGGGCGGCGAGCTGCGCTGATTGGACAGCCTGCCTCAGATTTCCTTTCCTATAAATAGCCCCCCCCCCCCCCCCTCTCACCTACCCCCCGTACTGTGTATTTATTGCTTTGCTTCCCTCTCTCTGTGTTCGCTTCTTTCCCTGCTCGCGTAGTGCTTTTTTTCCTGCGAATATGGGCAAGACCAACCCAGATGCCGATGGCCGCTCCAAGTGCGCGCAGCACTTCACGGAATACTGCTTCTTCGAGGGGCACACCAGCGAGGAGGAGCTCGCTGAATTCGTGGCGGAGCGCGTGCCGCCGGGCTTCGAGGCGCGCAGGCCGAGGCCGGGCGAGTCCATCAACACCTTTTATGAAGATGAGCTCGCCTTCCCCATCTCGCACTTTGAGGTGGGGTTGCGCCTTCCTTGTGGTCGGAGATCCGGCAGATCTTGAAGTACTACGGGGCCGTCCCCGCGCAGCTGAACTCCAACGCCATCGCGATGATGGTGGCGTTCGCGAGTTACCTCCGACGGGAGAAGATCGAGTTCAACCTGATGGTGTTCAGGAAGCTCTTCTCCTACAAGGCGACGCCGGACGGGGTCGCCTACTTTGGCGGCTCGCTGATCAAAGTTCGCGAGATCGCGAACAAGCACCATACCTGGATGACCAAGATCGCCTTCATCAAAGGCGATCTCGACAACATCCTCTACTTGCCGCAACAAAAAGGCGAGGAGGTGTACCGCCCGCCGGCCGTGTCTGACAACGACGCCGAACTCCATAAATACTTCCTCCATAAAGACTTCGAGGTCGCCTTCCTGCGGAGGGGCCTCGACGCGCTCCCCCCCCCCCCCATTCTGCCAGGCGAAGGTATGCTTCTCTCCTCATCTTGTCGAATTCGCCTGTCCGCCTTACTCGTCATATCATTGCTGAATTTCTCACTTTTTCAAAGTACTTTCCTGCAGGGGAGCGAATAATCCCCGTGAACCCGCCGTTCGCGGATCCGGGGCTCCATACCGACCCTCTCGCTCGCGAGAGGGCGGCGGCGACGGCTTGCCGAGATGAAGCGGCCCTCTTGCAACCCTCTTCCAGCAAGAGGCGACCTGAGGACGTGGGCTCGAACCCGCCATTCGGCCACCGACAGATAAAGAAGATGCGGAGGGCCCTGCTGGCTCCGCGGGGGCAACAACAACAGCAGCCCATCCCCAAATATATCAGCTCGTCGGAGACCCCACCCGACGCGTCGCCGGAGAGCCCGCTGAAGGAGACAACCAGCAAGGGGCGGAAAGGTGGCGAGGGCCCCTCTTCCACGGCGGCGATCTCCCCTCCTCCATCGGCGAAGAGGGCTTCCCGCGAGCGCGCGCCCCCGACGCAACGCCCCCTCTTCAACTTCGGCGCGCGCTGGAATGATTCGACGGGCGAGCCCATGCTGTAGTGGGACGAGCTCGCTCATCGAGTCTCTGTCTCGACTCTACACCCATCCTGGCACGATCGCGAGCCTGCCACCGGTCACGCCTACGCCCTCGGCTTCGGCCTATATGGCCGGGAGGATGCCGAGGCCTACAAGAGGATGACCCTTCGGCAGCTCGGCCATGAGGGGATGCAGTCCCACCTGCGGACCCTGGAGCTGCATCACATGCTGGCACGCCGCAACTTTGCCCTCAGCCACCAACTCGAAAAGGCTGAGCAGGCTCGCGACCTCGCCAAGGATAAGGTCACCGATCAGGCGAGGCGGCTCGGCATAGCGGAAGGTCTACTCGCCCAAACCGCCAGCGGGTTGGTAAGTGTCAAGCGTTGCTCCTCTCTTTTACTTAGAAAATTTTGTGCTGCTGCTAAATGGACTCTTTTCCAGGATGCCAAGGCGGTGGACGAGCTTCAGGCTCGCAACACAGAGCTGGGGGAAGAGGTCAGCCAGCTGCGCGCATTACTGGCCGCGGATGCCGACGCTGCAGGGGAGCTCCAGGCTCGCAACGCTAAGCAGGGGGAGGAGATCGGCCGGCTGCGCGCACGCTTTGCCGAGCTGGAGGGCGCGAACACAAAGCTGAAGGGGGAGAACCAGCACCTCCTCGGCGAGGTGCGTCGCTAGGCGGAGATCTTCTTCCCGCCTCACGACATCGACCCTACCCTCCCCTACAAAACCCGCGGATCTTTAGCGAGGCCGACCTCGTCGAGAGATTGCGGATCAACTCCATCCAAGCCGCCGAGTGCACCCTCCAGATGATGAATGATTCTGGGGTGCTGGTGGAGGGGTGCGAGGGGATCTCGGCTCGGGACCTGATGTCGAGCCTGTTTCCGGCGACGCCGCCCAGCGAGAAGGAAGACAGCCTGGACGCAATGTTCGGGAAGAGCTTCCAGGACCCTTCGGGTGACGGTGAGGACTAGTCCGGCGGAGGGGGCGAGGCCTGAGGATAGCCTGTACTTTTGTTTTCTTTTTTCTTTTTTCTTTGTTCACTCGCCGAGGCGAGCCCCCCTGTGATTACTTTTTTGTAAACAGCTAATGAAAGTTTTTGATCAAACCAGTGTCATTTCCTTTTCTTTTCTTTCTTTACTATGTTTGTTGTGCTCTGAATTTATGCGATTGCTTCTCCCCGCGACCTCGCCGAGACAGGTTCCGCGAGTAGAGTGGTTATGAGAGCGCGCCCGCGAGTGGACGCATTTTGAGTGTTCGCCGAGCCCCAAACGATTCGGGGGCGAGTTGCTCTCCGCCCTTATCACGCCACCATAACTCGCATGCGAGCCATCCAGGTTGAGCCCGAAAAAGGAGAAATTTTTTCAAGTCTAATGGGCAAAGGGGGTGAGGTGCCCCGGTCTGGCTTGCTTTCCTTTGGCGAGGCCCGGGCTCGCATTCCACTCGCCAATGCCGAGCCGGGATTGACGAGTCCATACTCGCTTATGCAGTCCTCCCGCCTGGCTTGCCTTCTTGATCATGTCGAGCTGGGTTTGCCGAGCCCGAGCTCGCCCTGACAGAACCTTTTCCCCTTTGCTCCCTGGCACTGAGACTTTGACCCGTATCTGACGATTTCAAGGCCGACACCATCGAGTGACCTCCGGCCCTGTCAGCTAGGTGAGCCTGACCGCGGGATCTGCTCGAGGCTAAGGATGACACCGAGTGACTTCCAGCCATGCCAGCTAGGTGAGAGCCTGGCAGCGGGATCTACTCGGGGTCCACTACTAACACCATCGAGTGACTTCCAGCCCTGCCAACTAGGTGAGAGCCTGACAGCGAGATCTGCTCGAGGCCAAGGATGACATCGAGTGACTTCCAGCCCTGCCAGCTAGGTGAGAGCCTGGCAGCGGGATCTGCTCGGGGTCCACTACTAATACCATCGAGTGACTTCCAGCCCTGCCAGCTAGGTGAAAGCCTGACAACGGGATCTGCTCGAGGCCAAGGATGACACTGAGTGACTTCCAGCCCTGCCAGCTAGGTGAGAGCCTGACAGCGGGATCGTCTCGGGGTCCACTATTAACACCATCGAGTGACTTTCAGCCCTGCCAGCTAGGTAAGAGCCTGACAGCGGGATCTGCTCGAGGCCAAGGATGACACCGAGTGACTTCCAGCCCTGTCAGCTAGGTGAGAGCCTGGCAGCGGGATCTGCTCGAGGTCCACTACTAACATCATCGATTGACTTTCAGCCCTGCCAGCTAGGTGAGAGCCTGACAGTGGGATCTGCTCGAGGCCAAGGATGACACCGAGTGACTTCCAGCCCTGCCAGCTAGGTGAGAACCTGGCAGCGGGATCTGCTCGGGGTCCACTAATAACACCATCGAGTGACTTCCAGCCCTGCCAGCTAGGTGAGAGCCTGACAGCGGGATCTGCTCGAGGTCAAGGATGACACCGAGTGACTTCCAGCCCTGCCAGCTAGGTGAGAGCCTGGCAGCGGGATCTGCTCGGGGTCCACTACTAACACCATCGAGTGACTTCCAGCCCTGCCAGCTAGGTGAGAGCCTGACAGCGGGATCTGCTCGAGGCCAAGGATGACACCGAGTGACTTCCAGCCCTGCCAGCTAGGTGAGAGCCTGACAACGGGATCTGCTCGGGGTCCAAAATACATTACATTCCTCTATGCAGGCTAGCTATGAAAATATCAGAGAGTTGAAGGAATTTATTATAATCAAAGTGCTGCTTACATGCTTTAGGGGAAAAATCGTTTTAGGTCGTCACCACTCCAGGTGAAACTCAGGGTCTCGCCCTCTACATTTTGTAGTTGATAGCCCCCTAACCCCAAGGCTACCTTTACAATGAATGGTCCCTCCCAGCTGGGATTGAGCTTCCCTACGGATGCTGACCTCCCTGCTGTATCCACTTTCTTCAGCACCAAGTCCCCTTCCACGAACTGCTTGACCCTGACATGCTTGTCAAAGTACTTGGTCATTCTTCTTTTCACCTCCTCCTGCCGGATAGCAGAAAGGTCCCTCACCTCTTCCACCATGTCAAGGGAGAGTCTCAGTTCTTCCTCATTCTCCGCTTGCCATTCCTCGCGGCCTTCTTTTGCCGCCACGACTCGCGGTGTTTGGACTTCGAATTCTACGGGGAGCACTGTCTCGCACCCATGGGAGAGTTTGAAGGGGGTCTCTCCCGTAGCCATGTTGGGGGTGGTCCTTAGGGCCCAAAGAACCGCAGGGAGCTGCTCCACCCAGCTCCCCTTCAAATTCTCCACCTTCTTCTTGAGGAGGTTGACGATGATCTTGTTTGCGGCCTCCACCTGCCCGTTGCTCCTGGGGTGATGGACCGAGGCGAACCTGAGGTCGATTCCAAGCTGCTCGCAGAAGATGGTGAACTCGGCACTGGCGAATTGGGGCCCGTTGTCTGTGACGATGGCCTGGGGCAGCCCATGACGACAGATGATCTCCCCCCAAACAAAGTTCCTGATCACCTAGGAGGTCACCTTGGCCAATGTCTTCACCTCCATCCACTTTGAGAAGTAGTCAATCATTACTAGGAGAAACCTTCTCTGACCGCTGGCTTGGGGGAATGGCCCAATCAAATCCATTCCCCAAATTGCGAAGGGCCATGGGGCCGTGATACTTCTGAGTCGCTGGGCCGGCTATAGCTGGAGAGGGGCAAACAGCTGGCACTTGTGACATCTTCTTGCGAACTCGGCGGCGTCTCGGCCCAGGGTGGGCCAGAAATACCCTTACCTGACTATCCTTCCTTCCAGGGTCCGACTCCCGGAGTGACTCCCACATTCCCCGGAGTGGACTTCCTCAAAGATCCTTCGTACTTCTCCCTCGGTCACACAGCGGGCTAGCATCCCTGAGAGGGTCTTCTTGTATAGCTGCCCATCCTGGAGGAGGTAATATGCTGACTTGTGCCTCAGTTTCTTCTTATCTACCCCCTCCGGATACTCTCCTGTGGAGAGGAAAACCACAACTGGATCCATCCACGAAGCTTGCTGGTCGATTTCCATGAGCTCTCCTTCTTCGATGGAGGGGTGGAATAGGTCGGTGATGGTGCCCCCACCTGGGGACCATGCTTCGCCAGCTGATCGGCTTGTTCATTCTCTTCCCTGGGCACGTGTCGGATGGTGAAAGTTTGAAAAGTGCCAATGACCCCCTTCACCTTGGCCAAGTATGATCACAGGGTGGGCTCCCTTGCCTTGAACTCCCTGTTGATTTGGGAAGCTACTACCATGGAGTCAGTGAGGACCTCCACATCCGACACCCCAAGCTCCCTGGCCAGGCGAAGCCCTGCTATCACGGCCTCGTACTCGGCCTGGTTGTTGGTAATGGGAAAGTGTACCACCACTGTCTGCTCGATTCGGGTCCCTTGAGGGCTTTCTAGGATCACCCCAACTCCAAGGGAATGCCTCCCTGAGGCTCCGTCCACCCTCACTTTCCAAGGAGTCGGGCGGGTGAGCTCTTCCTCCGCTACTTCAGCCACGTAGTCAGCCAAGAAGTCGGCCATCGCCTGAGCTTTGATTGAGAGCCGCGGAACGAAGGAGACGTCGAACTCGCTCAGCTCCACCGACCACTTAGCCAACCTGCCTGAATGCTCCACCCCCTCGAAGATGTTGCGGAGGGGATGGTCGGTCACCACTCGGATTGAGTGTGCTTGGAAGTAAGGTCGTAGCCTCCGAGCTGAGATGATCAGTGTGAAGGCTAGCTTCTCCAAAATTGGATACCGGAGCTCGGCCTTCCTCAGGACCCGACTCACGTAATAAATAGGGAGCTGCCTCTTTCCCTCTTCACGAACTAGGATCGAGCTCAAGGCCTCCGCCCCAACCCCCAGATATAAGAACAGGTCCTCCCCCTCCTTCGGCCCTTGGAGCAGCGGAGCCTGTGTCAACTGCACCTTGAGGGCTTGGAATGCCTCCTCACACTCCTTGATCCATTCAAACCTCTGACCACCCCTTAGCGTTTTGAAGAAGGGGGGCACTTCTCCCCTGCCCGTGAAAGGAAGCGACTCAGCCCTGCTAGGTTCCCCGTCAGCCGTTGGACCTCATTTGCATTCTGCGGGGACCCCAACTCCAAGATAGCCTTGACCTTATCTGGATTCGGCTCGACCCCCGCAGGGGTGAGGAGGTGCCCCAAGAACTTTCCCCTGCTGGCCCCAAAGACACATTTTAGGGGATTTAATCGCGTCTTGTATTTGCGCAGGGTGGCGAAGGTCTCCTCCAGGTCCCGGAGGTGGGAGTACACATCCCGACTTTTGATCATGAGGTCATCTACATACACCTCCAAATTTCTCCCTTTTTGCTCCTTAAAGACCCTATCCATCATTTTCTGGTAGGTTGCCTCGGCATTCTTCAGCCCGAAGGGGATCATCCTGTAGCAGTAGCATCCATCCCCTATGATGAACGAGACATCCTTGTTGTCTGGGGGGTGCATCCTGATCTGATGATAACCTGAAAAAGCATCTAAAAAACTCATTACAGAAAAACCGATGGCTGAGTCAACCAGCGCGTCGATTCGAGGCAAAGGATAACAGTCCTTAGGACAAGCTTTATTAAGTAAAGAAAAGTCGATACACATTCTCTATCGGCCGTCTCCTTTTTTAACCATGACAACGTTGGAGACCCAGCCGGGGTACTGAATCTCAGACACAAAGCCGGCCTTGAGGAGCTTCGCCACCTCCTCCATGATGGGCTCCGCCAGCTTGTCCGCAGTGGACCTCTTCTTCTGCTGAACGGGGCGTGTTCCCGGGTCTAGGTTGAGGCGGTGGCAGGCCACATCCGCGTCAACCCCCGGCATCTCCGCGGTGTTCCAAGCGAAGATGTCCACGTTCTTTTGGATGCACTCCAGCATCCTGCCTTGGTCCTCCGGGGTCAGCCCCCCGCTGACGCGGATCTTCTCCATCCTTCCTCCTCGGGTGAGTACCTCCAGCTCCACCACTTCCTCTGCTGCCTCCAGTCTGGATTGCTCCCCCCATCCCTCGGCATCCCCTTCCTCCGGAACGGGGACCTCTACCTCCATCTCTCCTCCCACGGCCCTCACTTCGGCCACCTCCTCAAGATCTCCTCCTGCCGCCTCCTCTGTCACAACCAGCATTTCCTCAACGAGTACATCGTATCAGAGCAAGAGGAACTACGGGTTATGATGCCACGTCGTGCAGGGGATAACTGCACACGCTCAGGCAACTCTTGACGCTTACGTTATGAGTTGAAATTCAACAGTGAAATGTAAGAAAACCTTTGGATCGAATGGCCGTATCCCTCGGCCGTAGGTATCAAAAACTGTATTTGTACGCAGCGGAAATACTTTGTTTATTTATAATGAGCTCCTAGATGCAGCCTATCGTGATACTACTATAAGAAATCCTCTTTGTTTACGTCATTTGGAAAATAAGTCTTAGTTGATCAAAACATGTATGCATGATATACAATCATAGATTTTGTTTAGCTTCAAAATATCTAATGCAACCTACCATAAATCCTTCCCAAGAGCAAGAAGACATCATCCAAATGAGTCACATAGCAGTCTCGTATTCATACATCACAAGGAAAGAAAACCACCAATGGGCGCCAACAAGCTGACACGAACCCATTGGGGCATATGTATGTCTGTACAACAAAGAGAAGAACTTCCTCGCTAAGTATGCTCGGCTAGCTCCCAAGAAACGCCACCAACCAACCTAGCCGCTCAACCGGCTACAACCTGCACCTGAGGCATTCAAGAAAGAATACCTCAGCAATCAACCAAACCATACAAAAGAGAGCATGAATTTCAGGATTGATAAAGAAGGGGTTTACCGACCCCGTAGCAATGCTTCATATAAGTACAAAGAGTGCATAAAACAAGTGCGTACAAGTAGTAACTAATGTCATTCCAAAGTATCACACCAAGTGCGTACAAGTTTAACAAGTCTTGCTCCACCCGCAGGAGAAAAAAGGCAATACACATGCCCAAACTCAACATTTTTCAACCAAGAAACAACCAAACGAGTGAAACATAAGCAGCGGTTAAGTTCAATTCCGCAAGAGTCTTTCGGTGGCGGCCCTAAAGTGGAACGCACCAAACAAAACCAGCCCAAATCGGGGCCAAAGTGGTCTATCTAACCACAAAACCAAAACCCAGTGGCCACAGGCTGAAACCACACCACCCCTTGCAGAATTTTCACACAAACGCTCCTGCCATGGTTCACAATTCGTCTCGCAAAACGCCTCATAACTCAAGCTAAACACGTTCCTTTCATCTTTCTCATGCATGACGACAAAATGCCCAAGTTATGCCAAGAAAAAAGACTACATGATGAACTACAGGAATTACACGATTCATGGCGCTACATGAACGACATGATGAAGGACAAGAATACATCACATGATTAGGCAAGAAAAAGGCTACATGAACATGAATCAAATTAGAAGGGCTAGATGAATAAGAATCCAATAGCTACATAAATCACATGAACAAGAGAAATTTAAGAGCATGGGGAAATTAGCTACATGAATCAACGTCGTTCAGCATAGGGAAATTTAAGAGCATAATAAAGCTAGTGAGGAAGAACCCAAAATAAGAAGAACAAGCTCATGAAACTTGAAAGAGAAACTAGCTATTTTGTTTGCACAATTCAAATCAAGAAAGAAGATTGGCAAGGGTGAAGAACACCGCTTGCCTGAACCGAGACGATGCCGCGACGGCTGCTCTTCTCTTTCCTTGCCTTGCTTGCTCCCTTGCTCTCTTACTTTCTCTTTGGGGATGAAGAAGAAGATGAAGAGAAGGTGAAATGAGAAAGACAATTCTCTGTTTTGGCCTTATTTCCTCCAGAACAGAGCTGGACCGTTAGATGCAGAATCAAGGAAATGAACGGCACAAAAAATCTGGAAAAACTCGAGTTTCGGGCCGGTCACGCCCTGTGTCACGCCCGTGACACAGGGCGTGTACCATAAGCGGCGCAGAAAGTCGGCAATTCCAAGTTTATCCACACGGTACATGGCCGGGTACACGCCCGTGCCGGGTCGGTCACGCCCGTGACCTAGGGCGTGTAGCCCGTGTCTCGACACCTCGTCGACACAAAGTGTCGACACTCGACACAGCTTGACACGCCCTGTGACACGCCCGTGTCACAGGCCGTGTCCCCTCTCCCGACACCCGACACTCGACACTCGACACTCGACACGCGACACTCGACACGCGACAAGCTGAACACGCCCTGTGACACGCCCGTGTCACAGGCCGTGTACCCTCTCTCGACACCCGACACTCGATACTCGACACTCGACACTCGACACTCGACACAGCGGGACACGGCCCGTGACACGCCCGTGTCACGGGGCGTGTACCCCATTCGTCGAGCTCAACTCGACGCAAAAAAATTCGTCGAGCCAAGGAGGTCACGCCCAGGTCACGGCCTGGGTCACGCCCGTGTCAGGGGGCGTGTCTAGCACAAAAACGACCATTTTTCCCTGTTTTGAAAAATGTTTCTGTGACGTCCTAGACCATTTTTGCCTTAAGAACTTTTTTTAACCCTTTTTTGTTTCCTAAACCAGCAACTTATGTTGAGCAACCTTACCCGGGCGCGAAAAAGTGCAAGCATTCCCTAAGAGGCCTCACCGAGTCCCCAATTTGGACTCCGGATTGCTGGAGAATCGTGCCACTCGGCAACCAAAACAGCCATTCGCAAGCCCGCGGGAAAACCATGCTCAAACTACGGTCAAAGCCAACGTAACGCCCATCATGCGTACGCAATCAAAATCCGGGGCGTTACAATCACTCCCCCTCACAAAAAGTTTCGCCTCGAAACTTTTCACAAAAGCAAATACATAAGCAAACCAAAACATGAATGCAACCAAACACCAAGTCACATACCAGCTTAACTATGGGAACAAATAAGGGTGAGCCGCCCTCATCGTTGACTCGAGCTCCCACGTCGCGCTTTCCACATCCTGATTTTTCCATAACACCTTGACCATCGGAATCTTCTTTTTCGGCAACACGTGATCTTGGGAGTCCAATATCCGGATGGGCATCTCCTCATACGAAAGGTTGGGCGCTAATTGCGGCACAACGTCCAACACTTGCTTGTCATTCCGCACACACTTGCGAAGTTGGCTCACATGAAACACATTGTGAACACCAGGAAAGTTCACGGGTAATTCTATTTTGTAGGCGGATGCACCAACTCGCGCAAGAATCTTGAAGGGACCCACAAATCTTGGGTCTAATTTGCGCTCTTTTCCAAACCTTTTAATCCCAACCATTGGGGAGACTTTCAAGAAAACGGAATCCCCCACCGCAAATTCTAATTCCGACCTTCGTCGGTTGGCGTACTTTTCATATCGCTCTTGGGCGATTCGGAGCTTCTCCCGAATACCTCGTACGGCAACTTCCATGTCCTCGAGCGCCTCTGGACCCAACAAAGGCCGCTCGCCAACCTCAGCCCAAAATAGTGGGGTCCGACATCGACGCCCATATAAAGCTTCGAACGGAGCCATTTGCAAGCTTTCTTGATAGCTATTATTATATGTGAATTCCATAAGCCGCAAACGTTCATCCCATGCTCTGCCATACTCAAGAATATAGCATCGAATCATATCTTCTACAATTTGATTAACTCGTTCCGTTTGGCCATTCGTCTGAGGATGATAAGCCGTGGAATATCGCAAATCTGTCCCCAAACCCTCTTGTAGACTTCGCCAAAAACGAGAGGTAAAGCGGGAATCTCGGTCTGAAATGATATTCACAGGCACACCATGCAGTCGGATGATCTCGTTTACATAGAGCTCCGCTATTGTCTTCATCGGGTAGTTGACTTTAAATGGTATGAAATGAGCACACTTGGTCAATCTATCCACGACGACCCACACGGAGTCATGTCCTCATGGAGATCTTGGTAGACCTGTAATAAAATCCATTGAGATGCTTTCCCACTTCCAGGTTGGAATCTCCAATGGTGTCAACTTGCCACAAGGCCTCCCATGATCAGCTTTCACCCGCTTGCAGGTATAACACTCAGCTACAAATTGCGCTATATCTCTTTTCATTCCATACCACCAGACAATTTGTTTCAGATCACGGTACATTTTTGTTGAGCCTGGATGGTAGGCCATACTTGAGCCATGTGCTTCCCGACACACCATCTCGCGAATGTTTCCAACTACGGGAATACAAAATCGACCACGATACTTTAACGTGCCTGCACCGTCAATCGCAAAATCTGGTAATTCATCCTTTTCAGTCCGAAGAAATAAATGTAAAAGATCAGGATCATCTTTTTGATGTTGTCTTGCAAGCACCAGCCATGACGGTTCTTCTATTGCCGAATGACTTTGCGAGTCATATTTGCCCACAGAAATATCCATCAATAGAAATTCCTCCACAAGACGGTCGACTGAAAGGTGAAATAATTTCCCTGTCTTCCGACTCAAAGCATCGGCCACAACATTCGCTTTCCCCGGGTGATACTGAATGTCCACGTCATAATCAGCTACAAACTCAAGCCATCGTCGTTGGCGCAAATTCAGTTCTTTCTGCGTGAAGACATACTTCAAGCTTTTATGATCTGTAAAAATTTTACACTGTGCACCATACAGTAAGTGTCTCCACAACTTCAAGGCAAAGATCACTGCTGTGAACTCCAAATCATGCGTTGGGTAGTTCTTTTCATGACTTTTCAACTGCCGAGACTCATATGCAATCACCTTCTTGTCTTACATTAACACACAGCCAAGTCCAACGTGCGACGCATCCACAAACACTTCATAATCTTTTCCTTCTGTCGGCAATATCAACACAGGAGCGGTACATAACCTGTTTTTGAGTTCCAGGAATGAGGTCTCACACTTGTCATTCCATTCAAATGCCACATTATTCTGGGTTAAGCGAGTCAAAGGTGCGGCCAACGTAACAAAACCTTCTACAAATCTGTGATAATAGCCGGCCAAGCCCAAGAAGCTTCGAATCTCCTTAGGTGTCTCCGGTCTTCTCCACTCCATGACTGCAGCAATCTTTTCGGGATCCACTGAAATTCCTTGGTGATTAATGACATGACCCAGAAAAGCAACTTGAGGCAACCAAAACTCGCATTTGCTTAGTTTGGCGAATAATCGTTGGTCTCGCAACGTGGCCAAAACCAATCGCAGATGTTGTTTATGCTCCTCAGCACTGCGGGAGTAGATAAGAACATCATCAATAAAAACCACCACAAATTTGTCCAAATAGTCCTTGAACACCCTGTTCATCAGATCCATGAAAGCTGATGGTGCATTGGTCAACCCAAACGACATCACAAGGAATTCAAAATGGCCATGCCTTGATCGAAATGCAGTTCGCGGAACATCAGATTCCCGGACCTTGAGCTGATGATAGCCCGAGCGGAGATCAATCTTCGAAAATACTGAACTGCCACGCAGTTGATCAAACAAATCGTCGATTCTTGGCAGTGGGTACTTGTTTTTAATCGTCACCTTGTTCAACTCTCGGTAATCGATGCAAAGCCGCATCGACCCATCTTTTTTCTTCACAAATAACACTAGTGCACCCCAAGGTGATGAACTCGGCCTGATAAACCCCTTTGCCAACAAGTCATCCAGCTGTGTCCGCAACTCTGCTAGCTCACGCGGGGCCATCCTGTACGGCGCTTTCGCAATCGGTCGCGTTCCCGGCTCCAAATCAATAACAAACTCGACATCACGATCAGGTGGAAGACCAGGAAGGTCAGTAGGAAAAACATCTGGAAATTCACGCACAACAGGAATCTCCTCCAAACGCGGTAAAACAGCACTAGTCCCCACAGTAAAGACAAGACAGGCAAAACAGTCGGAAACAAACAACGTCCGAACACATACCGCCGAAAGCCCTGGAGAATCCTGACAAGAATCACCATACACACTTCCTGGCTGACCATCATCTTTGACAAAATCCAAGCGCTTTCCTCTGCACTGGATGACGGCGTCATAGCGGGATAACCAGTCCATGCCCAGAATGACGTCAAAATCCTCCAAATCGATCACTTTGAAATCAACCTTTGCTCGGAATTCGCCCAACAAAATGGGACAATCAAGAAGACCCCAGTCTGCCACCACCGAAGCACCAGAAGGAAATTTCACCAAAAACGCATTCCCCACTCGATCTGGTGTCAAATGATACCGATCCAGAAAGTTTTGCACCACAAATGAATGGGTCGCGCCAGAATCAAAGAGAACACGCGCCCAACGGTTCTTTACCTTAAAATTTCCTATAAGGGTATATATGCTAAGGACTACA
Source organism: Platanthera guangdongensis (assembly GCA_039583875.1). NCBI lineage: Eukaryota > Viridiplantae > Streptophyta > Magnoliopsida > Asparagales > Orchidaceae > Platanthera > Platanthera guangdongensis. Next base: position 2,597,733 of record CM077155.1, read on the forward strand.
CGCAAAAGGCAGAAACAAAACAGGAACCAGATGAATGAATCGAACCTGAGATCACTTGAGGTGACGTCTGAGCTTCCTCTGCAGAGACCACATTCAACTTCCCTTTGCCTTTGTCTACACGCGGAGGCGGAGGCAAAGCCTGGAGTGGTGCGGGTTGCAAAACATGTTGGATCTGCGGGCACCTTGCACGAAGATGTCCTGGTCTGCCACACTGGAAGCACACCTTGTCTTTAGCCCAGTAGCGGCCCACATCATGACCTCTTCTCCCACAAAATGTACACTCCAAGTCTCTGGTTGGCGCACTCTGAATGGCGTGCACCTGCTCCTTCTTTTGCATCCCCAACCGCTTGAAACATTTCTCAAACGGGTGACCGGCTCGGCCACAGAAGCTACATAGTTCCTTCTTCTTCTTGATGTCTGACTCGTGAGACATTTTCTCTCCCACCAGCTGTCTCTTGCCCTGCCTCATCTGCTGCCCTCTTTGTTTGGCATTTTCGATGGCTTAAACCTTCAACGCAGCCTCAACCGCAGTGGTGTAACTTGTCGCTCCATAAGCACTTGCGAACTGCTGCACGTCGCTGCGGAGTCCGCCCAAAAATCGCTTGACTCGATCGGCTTCCGTCGTCACCAAGCTCGGGGCAAACCGACTTAGCTTGCTAAACTCCATTTCATACTCACTAACTGTGAGTTTCCTCTGCTTCAAATACAAGAAGTCATTCATCAGGCGGTCCCTTTCCACTGCCGGTAGAAACTTGCGTCGTAACATTTCTTTGAATGCTTCCCACGAACAGCCCGCCCCTAGGCCTTCCTTTTCTCGCAACCACCAACCTTTCGCCAACCCTTTGAGTTGATAGGCGGCAAGCATCACCTTCTGGTCCTCAGTAACGCCAGAATACACAAACATTTCTTCCAACGTAATCACTCAATCATCCAAGATCACAAAATTCGCTTTTCCATCATACGTCGGTGGTCCAAGTCGCTGAAACTGCGAGATGAAAGTCATCGCAGGAGGAACCACAACTGGGGGTATCACTGGCACTGAAGGAGTAGAAATCGTGGGGCCTCTAACCGTCTCTTGTCCTCTTGGTGCCAGCCCCGACATCGCTGACGACATAGCTTGGAGCTGGGACTGCACTTCCTGCACCTGCCTTGTCAAAGCCTCATTACTTTGGCGAAGACTATCCATCAGGGCATTATTCTGCGCGCCCGAAGACTCACCCTCGGATTAGGGAGTTTGCCTTGTCACTGGACGCTTCGACATCCTATTCACACGTTCACTCATGTCAAGCTCAAACCCAACAAAACACACAACGGCTATGTACAGACCATACATATAACAATATGAACATCAACTGCTAACTTGCTCTGGGAGTTTGAGAATGATGGTATGCCTAGCCTAAAGATGACTCACCGTCACCCCACTAACTTGTGCCTACCAATGAATGCATGACTTTATTTGACCCAAAACCATGAGTGTACAGGTGTCCTCATGTAAATCTTAGCTTGGCACGTTGTGCTCATGCAATGTTATGTTGTGCGCGCTGTGCGATGCAATCTAGAAAAGGCCTTAATGCATGCCATGAGCGATCGTACGCATCACAATGCTATGCATCCCATACTACATAACATTGCATGCAACGAAGAAAAGAAAACGTGCTAGTCGCATCCATGTGGGAAGGTTATGCATCTCATACTACATAACCCGCACATGTTGCCCCGATGGTGGATCCATATACAATCACATATTATGCATCCCATACTACATAATATACCCCGTATACTTCTGTTCATGCCATGAGTGTAGTGTACGTGCTTCGGCCAAGACATACTGATGGCACCTCGGTGTGTGTATGAGATGATGCTTACAAGCACAAAACAAAAAAAGGGAAAGGTTGCCCGACCAAATGTCAAGCAAACCTCCCTCTGATACCAACTGTCACAACCCGCATTTTCTCAACGAGTACATCGTATCAGAGCAAGAGGAACTACGAGTTATGATGCCACGTCGTGCAGGGGATAACTGCACACGCTCAGGCAACTCTTGACGCTTACGTTATGAGTTGAAATTCAACAGTGAAATGTAAGAAAACCTTTGGATCGAATGGCCGTATCCCTCAGCCGTAGGTATCAAAAACTGTATTTGTACGCGGTGGAAATACTTTGTTTATTTATAATGAGCTCCTAGATGCAGCCTATCGTGATACTACTATAAGAAATCCTCTTTGTTTACGTCATTTGGAAAATAAGTCTTAGTTGATCAAAACATGTATGCATGATATACAATCATAGGTTTTGTTTAGCTTCAAAATATCTAATGCAACCTACCATAAATCCTTCCCAAGAGCAAGAAGACATCATCTAAATGAGTCACATAGCAGTCTCGTATTCATACATCACAAGGAAATAAAACCACCAATGGGCGCCAACAAGCTGACACGAACCCATTGAGGCATATGTATGTCTGTACAACAAAGAGAAGAACTACCTCGCTAAGTATGCTCGGCTAGCTCCCAAGAAACGCCACCAACCAACCTAGCCGCTCAACCGGCTACAACCTGCACCTGAGACATTCAAGAAAGAATACCTCAGCAATCAACCAAACCATACAAAAGAGAGCATGAATTTCAGAATTGATAAAGAAGAGGCTTACCGACCCCGTAGCAATGCTTCATATAATTACAAAGAGTGCATAAAACAAGTGCGTACAAGTAGTAACCAATGTCATTCCAAAGTATCACACCAAGTGCGTACAAGTTTAACAAGTCTTGCTCCACCCGCAGGAGAAAAAGGGCAATACACATGCCCAAACTCAGCATTTTTCAACCAAGAAACAACCAAACGAGTGAAACATAAGCAGCGGTTAAGTTCAATTCCGCAAGAGTCTTTCGGTGGCGGCCCTAAAGTGGAACGCACCAAACAAAACCAGCCCAAATCGGGGCCAAAGTGGTCTCTCTAACCACAAAACCAAAACCCGGTGGCCACAGGCTGAAACCACACCACCCCTTGCAGAATTTTCACACAAACGCTCCTGCCATGGTTCACAATTCGCCTCGCAAAACGCCCCATAACCCAAGCTAAACACGTTCCTTTCATCTTTCTCACGCATGACGACAAAATGCCCAAGTTATGCCAAGAAAAAGACTACATGATGAACTACAGGAATTACACGATTCATGGTGCTACATGAACGACATGATGAAGGACAAGAATACATCACATGATTAGGCAAGAAAAAGGCTACATGAACATGAATCAAATTAGAAGGGCTAGATGAACAAAAATCCAATAGCTACATAAATCACATGAACAAGAGAAATTTAAGAGCATAGGGAAATTAGCTACATGAATCAACGTCGTTCAACATAGGGAAATTTAAGAGCATAATAAAGCTAGTGAGGAAGAACCCAAAACAAGAAGAACAAGCTCATGAAACTTGAAAGAGAAACTAGCTATTTTGTTTGCACAATTCAAATCAAGAAAGAAGATTGGCAAGGGTGAAGAACACCGCTTGCCTGAACCGAGACGATGCCGCGACGGCTGCTCTTCTCTTTTCTTGCCTTGCTTGCTCCCTTGCTCTCTTGCTTTCTCTTTGGGGATGAAGAAGAAGATGAAGAGAAGGTGAAATGAGAAAGACAATTCTCTGTTTCGGCCTTATTTCCTCCAGAACAGAGCTGGACCGTTAGATGCAGAATCAAGGAAATGAACGGCACAAAAAATCTGGAAAAACTCGAGTTTCGGGCCGGTCACGCCCTATGTCACGCCCGTGACACAGGGCGTGTACCATAAGCGGCGCAGAAAGTCGGCAATTCCAAGTTTATCCACACGGTACACGGCCGGGTACACGCCTGTGCCGGGTCGGTCACGCCCGTGACCTAGGGCGTGTAGCCCGTGTCTCGACACCTCGTCGACACAAAGTGTCGACACTCGACACAGCTTGACACGCCCTGTGACACGCCCGTGTCACAGGCCGTGTCCCCTCTCCCGACACCCGACACTCGACACTCGACACTCGACACGCGACACTTGACACGCGACAAGCTGAACACGCCCTGTGACACGCCCGTGTCACAGGTCGTGTACCCTCTCTCGACACTCGACACTCGACACTCGACACTCGACACTCGACACAGCGGGACACGGCCCGTGACACGCCCGTGTCACGGGGCGTGTACCCCATTCGTCGAGCTCAACTCGACGTAAAAAAATTCGTTGAGCCAAGGAGGTCACGCCCAGGTCACGGCCTGGGTCACGCCCGTGTCAGGGGGCGTGTCTAGCACAAAAACGACCATTTTTCCCTATTTTGAAAAATGTTTCTGTGACGTCCTAGACCATTTTTGCCTTAAGAACTTTTTTTTTACCCTTTTTTGTTTCCTGAACCAGCAACTTATGTTGAGCAACCTTACCCGGGCGCGAAAAAGTGCAAGCATTCCCTAAGATGCCTCACTGAGTCCCCAATTTGGACTCCGGTTTGCTGGGAAATCGTGCCACTCGGCAACCAAAACAGCCATTCGCAAGCCCGCGGGAAAACCATGTTCAAACTACGGTCAAAGCCAACGTAACGCCCATCATGCGTACGCAATCAAAATCCGGTACATCCTCCGCGCAGTCCTTCACTCCCGGCTCCTCCCCTCCTGCTTCCTGCCCGACCTCCTCCATCCTTCGCCCCATCTCCTCGGCTCCCTCCTGTCAGGAGATGGTGTTTACCGCAGTGACATAGCACTCCCGCGCCACCGTTGGGTCCCCCCTAACCCTGACCTGGACCCCCTCAGCGTTGAACTTCAAGCACTGATGAAAAGATGAGGGGACGCAGCGGAAGGTGCTGATCAGGGGCCTCCTGAAGATGGCGCTGTAGCTGCTGGGGGCGTCCACAATGACGAACTTGCAGTTTCAGGACTGCCCCCCCAAGGTGACATGGAGACCAACTCCTCCCTCTACTTCCTTCCTTTCTCCTGAAAACCCGAACAGGGGCCCGTCCGAGGCCAGCACCCTCTTTGTCTCCACCTTCATCGCGTCGAACGCCTTTTTGAAGACAGCGTTGATGGAACTCCCGTTGTCCACGAGGATCCGAGAGACGGTTAAATTCTCGATGGCCTCCTTGATGACCAACGCATCACAGAACGGATCCTCGTGGTCTGGCATATCACTTCTGGAGAAGGTGATCCTCTCCTCCGGTGGCGGGGTTTGGGATGTAGAGGTGACGCTCCGTCGGTACATGGTGTGGAGACTTGCCTTGCGGGAAGCCTCGATCCCCACTCCCCCGTGGATCACTCCAATCCCTCCTCGGGTCCTCACATCCACCCGGTCTTCACAACGATCCTCCCATGCCTGAGGCAGGACCTCCTCAATCCTCACTTCCTGTCGCCCCTGCTGCTGCTGCTGCTCCCTATTCCCCCTCATCTCGAGAAACTCCGGACAGGTGGCCGTGGCATGCCCCTCTTCCTGATGGAAGTCGCAATAGGGCAGCTCCACCCTGACCTCTCTTCTTCTTCTCCTCCACGCTCCCCTCCTTGCTCCCAAGGCTATGACCATGGCCTCTTCTTGATCGGGGAGCTGGGGCCTCTGGCCTTGCCTCCAGCCCGGGGGGTAGAACTGGTCTTGCCTCCCCTGGTAGTGATCCCTTCCGTAATGCCCTCTCTGCGGCCCCTGCCCCTGCCCCTCGGGTCTCCATCCTAGTCGTCGGTCGGGCTCTTGACGCTCCCATCTCGGCTGCTGCTGCCCCTGGAGCTGCCTCTGCTCCCTCTGCCTGGGCTCTCCTCTCCTCTCCTCCTGTCCTCTTCCTCCCTTCGACTCCTTCTCCTCCTCAGTTGCCCACCTGGCCAGCTTCCTTGCAAGTTCCGAGTTCGATGCCTCCCCGTCGACTTCTCTCGCCGCCCTCTCCATCAGCTCCTCGTAGGAGATGGGGGAACTCTCTTCAGCTCCATTCGGAAGAAACCCTGTTGCAGGCACAGAGTAAAAGCCATCATCAGACTGTGTCCCGGCATCTCCTATACTTGAGTAACTTCCTCCTGGAATCGGTCCACATAGCTCCCCAACATCTCGTTCACCCCCTGCTTTATGTGGAACAAAGACTCGGACTCCTTCTTCCTTCTCTTCGAGGTGGTGAATCTCAGCATGAACCCTCGGCGCAGGTCCTCGAAGACGTAGATGGAGCTGGCCGGGAGCTGGTGGAACCACTCCCTTGCCTTTTCCCGGAGGGTGATTGCGAAGAGTCGGCATTTAAATCCGTCCGACATCTGACGGATGGAGACCACATCCTCGAACCATTGGACATGATGGACCGGGTCTCCCTTTCCGGTATAGTAAGACATCTCAGGTTCCCTGAACCCATCTAGGACTGGAGCTGAGGAGACCAGCTCGCTGAAAGGACTGTCTCCCCCCACTGGGCGAGCTGACGAGTCTCGCGAGCCCAGCTCGCCGAACCGGCCTCGGCCTGCCGAGCCGGGGAAGAGCTCGCGCCCTGGGAGCTCGCACCCTCGACCTTCCTCGGCCACTTCCTTCCCAGCTCGCCGGCCGGGAGCGTCCTCGCCCAAAGAGGGGGCGGCCGCGATCTGGGCTGCCGGAGTCGAGCACTCGGCATGCGCGCCGAGTGCGAACTTGACGAGGACCAGCACCTCGTTCCTGAAGTCTTCCAACATCCCCACCATTGCGAGAGGCGGGGGGGGGGGGGGGGGGGCGAGTTCTGCCTGTCAGATCCTTGTCCTCCCGTCATTGAGCTCGCCGAAGCTTTTCTGCGCTGACCACGGTCCACGCTCACCGCACTAAAATGTTGAAACCGGAATCCGGTCTCCTGTGGAGTTCGACCCATGGGTAAGGGGTGGTATCGCGCCTACTTTGCTCCTACAAGAAAAACAACGAAGAAGGCAAGGAGAAACAGACACAAGGGCTCGGCAGGGAGGTCCCACCACAAACCCGGAAGATCTCAGAGCGCTTCCCCTCCTTAGCCAGAAGCCGAGCTAAGGTACCCTCAGAAAGTACTTGAAGATTGGGGCAGTAGAGCACCGGGAAAAACCTGCTTTCTGGGGTACCCCTTGAGTCCTATTTATAGCTTTTGAAATCCGGACTGCCAATAACCAAAAGAACTGACCTGAAATTACCAGAAAACCCTTGGTTGGGTCTGCCAACAACCAAACTCCGCTGTTTTGAAGGGCTATGAGCAGACCAGCCGGGGCAAAATAGTAAAAAGTACCTCATACATCCAGGCGAGCTAGGGAGTTTTGGCCACCTCGGCATGTTCTGCTCGCCTACTGTTGCCGAGCTCCACTGCGAGGACGCGAGTTGTGTGTCGCTAGGCAAATGCCGAGCTCGGGGTCGCCGATCGTCGATCTCTGGTCGACGGATGCTGAGCTCGGGCTCGCCCCCTTTACTGCCGAGCTCGCCTATTGTCCTCAGCCCGATTGCCTAGTCCTTGGTGACCTTGCTCGCCGGACACGGGGTTGTACACGGAGGGTCTTTGTCGGGCTTAGGAGGAGTTGCGAGCTGCGCGCAACATCGACTGGATGAGCTCGTTCCTTTTGCGAGATGACCTGAATAACCCGCTTCATGGAGCATGAAGGACTTCACCCAGGATATTCTTTTTTTTCTATTGGTTATTCGTAATTACCTTGCTGTTGAAATATGTTTCTTATGTGCTTAATATTTCATGTTAGTATAATTACAAGTTTCATATAAACGAGCTTTCCTTGATTTAGGCTTCGTTTGGTTCGGCGTTTTGCCGCCTTCGTTTGGAGCAAACGTCGTCGGACGATGGGTAAACAAACGAGCGCGCGATGACGTTTGCTCCGTTTGCACCCGCCGGATAGATAAAATGCCGCAAAATCGGAGCTTTTCCAACCCCGACTCCCCCCTTCGGTTTGACCCCTCCATTTGGACCCGCCGGCTCCTCCCTCCATCGCTCAATCAAACGAAGTCTTAGTTTAAATGTACTGGCTCAGGAGGTTAATATGACCTCGTTCTGCTAAGCGCAGTCGCCTAAAAAGAGCGCTCTGTCATCAGCCTCACAATAGCGCTATGGCCGACCCCTATAATTCGGGGGGGGGGGGGTTAACATCCTTCAGACAACTAGACCCCTAATAGTCGTTTTGTCATGCCTAGGTCATGAAAAAACTCTAGGAAGCACAAGAAGACCAAGTGGATCTAGGAATGCAGGTGAGACCACAATGGTCTACAAATAGTAGATTCCTAAACCCTAGTTTAGGATGATCATGGGTCTTCACCATGACTCCAAGACCCCACCATGAACTCACCAATCTATTGAAAGGCTTTAAGGATCCATTGGAGTCAACCTAGAGTGACCAAGTTGACTTAGGACCATCCTAGGCATAAATTGGGCAAGGTGCCCTTACTAAGGGCAATGTGCCACTAATAAGCCCAACCAACCCACCAGTGTCTTCCTAGACCTAAAGTGAGGTCAATAGGTCACCAAAGATCCATTGGGGTCAACTCTAGAGCCTGAGTTGACACAAGTCAACCTTAGCCCTAAAGTGGTCAAAGTGCCCTAACTAAGGGGAAAATGACCTTCAGAGTGCAAAGTTAACCATACACAACTCTTCCTAGACCTTAGGGGAAGCCATGGGGTCACCAAGGACTCCTTGGGGTCAACCCAAATGGTCATGTTGATCAAAGTCAACTCTAGCCCTAATTTGGTCAAAGTGTCATAACTAAGGGTCAAGTGACCCCCAAGATGCCCAACCAACCATACCCAAGCCTTTGTAGACTTTAGGGGAGGCCAATGGGTCACCAAGGACACATTGATGGTGACTCAAAAGGTCAAATTGACCAAGGTCAACCCTAGTCTAGGTTTAGGTCAAATTAACCCAAATGGGCTAACCCAAGCTCAAACCCATTTCCCCCACTCGGGCTAACCTCATTTTTATTATTCATATGGGTCAGTGGAGTGCCAATAGGCTGGAGGAGAGATCAAAATTCGGCCATGGTGAGTAGGAGAGAGAAAGCTCCATTTTTCTCTTTAATGGAGGAGTGAGAAAGTGAGAAAGAAGGTCATTCATGGCCAAGGGAGGTCAAGGGCCTCTCCAATCGGTGGATACATTCTCCCTCATCAGTTTTGAGGAGTTGAATAACCATAACCAGCCACCAAAGTGGCTGAATTTAATTTCTCCCATAAGGAAGAGAGAGAAAGAGGAGAGAGAAAGCCATTAATGACCATGGGAGAGCAAGAGTCCCTCTTCAATTGATTCCAAAGTCTTGATTCATCTTCCCCTCATTATTTAGAGGAGACCAAAGGTTTTTATTAGCCTTTAGGTGGCTGAATTCAGAGAACCATCTTGGCCAAAATGTGAGTTTAGTGGCCATTAATGACCATTGCATGCTAGACCCTTCCCCTCCCCCTTTTTGCTCTTTTAAAAGCTTCCCCAAGGTTAAAGGAGACGTTTCCACCCTTTACCTGAAGAAACCGAGCAAGTTGGTTGTGTAGTTGTAGAGCACCGAAAAGCTCCACCACCGGCCATAGCGCTTAAAGGTCCTCCTCTACTCCTCTCTTTGTTGGCTAGATCTTTAGATCATTTAGGAGAGAAATCGGGCTCAATTGAGCCTGATTGGGTGAGCACAGTTTCTGAAATTTCATGCATTTTACACCTTGTGAGTTCGTCGGAAACCGCCCCTCCGGCGGCCGTGCCGCCGCCTGGAGATAGCCCCCACCTCAACGAAGGTGGTGGCAGTGGTGGCCGGCCAGGGAGGTGGTCGGGTGGCCGGGAAAATGAATTGGAGTAAGCTCCAGGTCGGGCTGATCCCAGCCCTTGGCTGGAGGAAGAAGATGACAAGGAGCCCCACGATTTTGCTTTAAGATCCGTGCTGGATCTGATTTTATTAAATCCTATTATTTCAATTTCTGTCCTATTTACTGGTTTGTCTTAAATTAAATATTAAAAATACCTAGAGTCCCCTACGGAAAAAGTGACCAACATAAAAATTGTAGCCCTTGAAGTCTACTTCAACTTAAAAGTAATTTCACCAATTTGGGCAAGTGGTTAGACCACATCACTCATTTAGGTGAGGTCTATACCTAGGCTAGATCAGACATTGTCTTGATTGCCCCCATCAATCCAGTCATCCAAATAACTTGAAATTTTGTATGGGGGTCCCTCTTACCTATACATAGAACATATTCAAAAATGGAAATTTTTGGTTATACTTTTTCTATAGTTTTTATAAATATTTAATAATATTAGAATAATTTAATTAGGGGCCTAATAACTTCCAAATTCTCCCAAATTTTGATGAAATGTTATTGGGGTCAATATAGGTCACTGTATAAATTTTCATCCCATTTGGAGATGGTTTAGTTTGGAAATAAGCAAACCCTAAATTGGACCAAAAAGGGGTATTTAGGTCAAAGTGTCCCTTGTGGGTTTAAGTGGCCAAATCATCTCAACAGAGGTTGAAGATTGGGCCACTGATATGTTATGTCAGTAAGCTCCCTCACATGGATTATGTGGTGGATTAGGATGGATTTGCCCTAGGACCCAAGTTCAAACCTTAAGGTTGAACTTTGGGGGCTTGTGAGGGACATATGGTGTTATGTCCTTGGATGGACTTGGGATTTTGTACATGTGATCCTAGAGTTGTGAAATGCCCTAGGGAGAGATATGGTGGTAATTGGACACATGCACCCCACTTAAACCCCTGAGTAAGTATTTAGGTTCTTAAACCCTAGAAATTATTTAATGGGTCATATGACCTTGAATCTTGGGGGTACTTTGGTAAGGTCAATTTCATAGTATTATTAGCCTCTGAGATTTATCTTAGGTTGCTTAGATATCAGTAGCTCACCCCTGTAGGTATAGCTTCCATAATGCCCATTTTGATGATAATGATGTAATTATGATTTATTTGTCTTAGAATGGTTTTAAACTATGGAAAAGCTAATAAGATCTCATTTATTTGCACTAGTAATTTATTTGTGGTGGTTGAAGCTTTCTTTATAGTACTTCATTTGTAAAGAAAATTAGTGCATCTTACCTTGATAAATAGGAAATAAATACAATGGCTTGTTGGAATATTGTGATACTTAGCCAGATAACATTTTAGGGTATATAGAAGCATGAAAAAATTGTTAAATGTTGTTTAATTGAGATTACAAGGGCATGTCTTCATAAAGTGCCTTATGATAGTTTTCCTTAGGATAATTTTTTACCTGGTTTGCTGACTTGGGAATTTCATGAAACTTAGGCAATGAAGTGTTATGATCATAATGTAGCTCTATTAATTTTTGAGGAATTTTTAGACTAGTATGTTTGGTACTTCCTTCAATACCCCTATTTATATGAATTATTTTGGATTAAATATTTAGAAGTTAAATCTTTTGTGAAAGTTTATGATATTTAGTATTCGCTGATATCTTGTTATTCTACAATGTTCATAATTTTTGTATGGTCATACCCTAAGTAAATCTAGTGCTTCATGTTCAAATCACCCATGGATTAATTTTGGAAAACATTAATTAAATATCAAATTTAATTGGAAAATTATATATTTCTAGATTTAGACTGAATATATAAGGGTAGACCCTCAATAAATATCTTAGGGAATTTGGATGAAAAATTGGAGTACCTCCTATCATGTACATCATATAACATGAGTTGGTTTGCATTTAGTAAAACTGCGAAAATTGTGATAACATGTGGAATGGTCATAGGAAGATGAGATTATTAGTTTACTGATTTTAGTAAGGTGAAAAAAAAAGGAAAATGGAGCTTCATTAGGAGTCATGATGAGGAGAGGATATGGTTGACTGGTGTTAAGAGGTGCTCGGGATCGATGAAAGATCGTCCTTCCTGTGGAGAGAGAGAGAGTCAAAACACACTCGGGTTAGATCCAGAGTAATATTAAAAGGGATTGGGAATCGGGTATTAACTAATAATAATAAGTGCCTTGCGAAAGGGGACGATGAGCTTCATCTACCATCATAGTTTCTAGTGTCATTTGAGAGCCCTTCACGGGGAATACCGGGGGCAGTCCCGGGCTAACCTAAACTGTAGGCAAAATAAACTGCAAGAGTAACTAGTATTACTGGGGATTCACTTTCACTCACATTGATGTCTCGGGATGTTAGGTTGGGTCACTTGGGTAGTAGGTTCGGTGGATTTGGTGATGGGCAGGTTGGCCCGGCGAGCTTTAGCTCGGTTGTCATTTGTGACGGACGGGATGGTCTAGGGAGCTTTGGCTCGGTAGCTGATACATAAGGTTGCATGCGCATAAAGTATAAGGTGGTGGGTCTTTGGTATTGGAGGGTCGATGCACCGATGCCAATACGTTGACTCGGCAAGTGTGGTTTTACACTTCGCCAAGTTAAGTCCGGTGGACTTGCCGGCAAAGAGTACGCAGGAGCTCCGCTTAGTGCACCAACGTCGAGACATACGATAGGTCTGACTGGTAGTGTTATTACCGGTTTAGAGGTGGGCGAGGCCTAACCCACCGCTTCTGTTTGCCACTACGGAGGTATCCTGTGAGGTTATGCTCCAGAAAGGGGAAACTAAAGCTCTGTGTACACAGAGTCGAGTGGGTGTGTTGTACTTACATGATTCACATCATAGCATATTTGTATGTCATAGCATAACCATTGCATTTAACCCTTGACACCTATTGTATAAATTGGTATGAGACTTCTTATACAATAGGCCCTGCAAAACGACCCCTTGGTTTATAAGCTCGTGTGAGCGTGCGTATAAGTTAAGGTTTTCTATTCTGTAGATATATATATGCTTGCTGGAAAACCGATACCCTATTGTATAAATTGGTATGAGACTCTTTATACGATAGGAGTCTTGCAAAAGATCTCTTAGCTTATGTGTTTTCATATAAGTTAAGGTTACTTATTTCTTGTTCAGTTTTTCATACCTTTATTACTGTCATATATACTTATAGAACTGTTAGATTAGTTCCGTCGTCACCTGCTTCTTGTTCATTCTCCACCCTCACTACCTCTCCTTTCTTCCTCCCCGCTCGGTGCCTAGGAGCCATGGGGGAAGGGATGAGTGATGATAGGATTTAGTCTTTCAGACTAACGGTTTTCGAAGCACATCATTTTAGGGGACCGTGGAGCCCAGGATGGAGGAGTAGCCCCGGAGGTCGGTACGCTTGGAGATGGGACAGTCTAGCACCGGAGTTCAGACAGCTGGGAGTGTGAGTCCCGGTCGTTTGTAGATGTTTAGTTTTTTTGCTTCCGCGTTGAGTGATATGTAGTGAGGATATTTGATGTACCGGGCATGAGCCCTATTTTCAGTACCTTTATTATTATTTCTGTGTACTCTCCATTCATGGAGATTATTTACTATATATGTGATTTCTGTGGACATGTTTATTTACTATTTTTTCTGTAATCAATTTGGCCGGCAGGATCGACATTTTGTAGTGATGACCTTCCCGAGCGTGAAGGTGTCATCGCAAACCGGCAGTTTTGAGCCTAAGACTCCGTGGTTCTAAAAAGAAAAGGGGGGGGGGGGGTCATGCAAAGTATGTTGTTCCTGTGTTCGAGCCTTGTGATTTTAAAACAACTTACAAGTTCTCCTTTGCGTTCCCAATCTTAAATAATGGGCTCACCTTCTCAGGTCAAACGATGCAGGGAGACGAAAGGGCGACTTCACTGTGCGGAGAACTTCACAATGTTAGTCTTCCCGTCCAGTAAGATGATCACAGAAGAGCTCACCGCCTTCTGTCATAACTTTCTGCCATAGGGTTCTTCACCTCGCCTTGTCTCACCTTTTGAGCTTTTAAATTATTCTTTCTCTGAAGAGTTCGTCATCCTGCCCCATGCTTACTTTGAGATGGGGCTTCACCTGCCTTTCTATCCCAAGCTAGGTTCAGCTCATGTTGAGCCCCTTCGACATCGTACCGGAGCAAGTTAAACTGGACAGGGTTGCGACCATGATGACCTGCATGTGCTTCATGCACAAGGTCAGAGTCATCTTTAACTTCGTCGTCTTCCTGAAACTATTTTTTGTGAAGGCGAACTCGGAGGGGGTCGTTTATTTCTGCAGCGCTATGCTAAAGATTCGTGAGCTTCAGAACAAGGTCTATCGATGGTACGAGAAGCTCGTCATCGTGCGAGGACCCTTTGGCTTGATTTTTCACAGCCGTGCAGCGCACGAGAACTATTTCAAGCCTCCTCGCATCCCAGGGACCTCAGAGGCCTTGTATCTCTCCCTCGATCAGAGGAAGATGGACGCGATCAGGTTGAGATGGCGTGCCAACGAACTTGTCTCTGTTGATCCCACGACAGGTATGTGAGGTGTTGATTCTTCTGCTTTTTGACGTCATGAAGAAGCATGATGTTGATCGAATAGAGCTGTAAGTAAAACAGCTATAAGAAAGTTACAGACTGTTTGAAAAACTAAACTATGCTTAAATGGTGATCAAATAGAACTTTCTATTTAAATTATTTGATAGAAATTAAATCAATCACGTAAATGCACAAATTAGTGTCATAAAGCTGACAAAATGGGTTAGTTTCATTTTTTCTTATTGTTCATTTTTTTCATTGTCCAACTACCCTAGAATTGGAAAAATGCTTGATATTCAAGTGGAAAGCAGGGGGAAATGCAGCATATGTCATGATTAAGGCTTCGTTTGTTCCGGCATTTTCGCCGGCTGTTTGGAGGAACCGCCGTCGGACAGCGGCTAAACAAACGGATCGCTGGTTCTGATTCCTCCCGCCGAACAGAGGCTCTATTTGTTTGGGTGTTTCGCAGCTCCGGTTTGGGCAAATGCCGCCAGAAGAAGGGTAAACAAATGAACCTCCGGTGGCATTTGCTCCGTTTCCACCCGCCCGCCTTGAGAAACGCCCCAAAAAGCTCCGTTTGGAGCAGCCACCTCCCCCCTCTGTTTCGAACTCTCTGTTTCCACCCGCCGGATCGACCTGCCACCGCCGAACCAAATGGAGCCAGAAGAGAAAAAGGCAACGAAACGGGACGGGATCGCCTCCGCCCCTCAGGTTCGATTCCTCCTCCCGCCGTCTGCTCCCACCACCGCCTAACCAAATAAACCCTAAGAAACTGAATTTGTTTATCAAGAACAAAATTAGACCTTTCTAATAAAAAAGTTAATTGAGTGGCAATGCAAACCAGCACAGAAAAGGGGTTAGCACCTTTTGCAATCAGCAAGCCATCCACAAAGACTGCTTACCGCTGAACTATAGCTTCCTAAAATTTGAGAGTGACTATATATTACAAACATTATCATCAATGAACCATTCATTAGCTTTTTTATTAAATCCCCAAGTCTAATAATCCAAGATTTCCATGAAGTGTTTCACTATAGACCCTTTGAGGGGTTTAGGGCAGCAAGGTCATAAATAAAACTTCAACTCTTCTTCGATGGACAGTACAAGTGAGGAGAGGAGATCAAAACAGAGGGGCGGATTCAAGGGTTGTTGAAGGGCAGAAGCGTTGATAGACTCCAACTGCGCAACGGGCACCCAAAACTTGAAGTGGGTGACATTGTCCGACTTTTGTTTCTCCATGAGCGCTAAGATGCATGCATCACCTATCCTCGCTTCTCCTCTGTTATCCTTCTTGTGCTCAAAGAGATCAGAGAGGGTGATCGACGTCGAAATTGAGCAAAAGGGAAGATGGGTAACCGGCTCGCATGAAAGGAGAAATGAAAAATCACATATGAGCAAAAAGCTAGAGGGCCATAGGTTTTTGAAAAGTTACTTATACAATAACAACAACAACAACACTCGATCCTTTATCTCACTCTAGTGGGGTCGGCTATATGGATCCTTTGTCGTCATTGTGCCCTATCTTTTGTCATAATCTCACTAATGTCTAAGTACATACACCACGTATTTCTTTATAGTACATTCATTCCAAGTCTTTATTGGTCGACCCCTCACTCGTTTAATATGCCTAGTGACTAGACTCTCACAACGCCTAACATGTGCCTCTAATGGTCTCATTTGTGCGTGTCCAATCCATCTTAGACGAGCTTCTCACATCTTGTCTGAAATTGGTGCTACTCCTGTCCTATCTCTGATACTTTCATTCCTAATTTTATCCAATCTCGTGTGTCCACACATCCACCCAAGCATTCTCATCTCAGAAACTCCCATTTTTTGCTTATATGCTATTTTTTTAAGAAGATCAATACTCAAGAAGTTATGCAATCAAACACCTCTATTATATGTTTGCTGATGGAATAGAGCTTTTTCATCCACAAACGCTATCTCAAACAACATTAATGTATTTCATTAAAACCCGAACTCAACCTGAATATTAATGAAATTCAATGGTGATTACCACACCTGCCCAAAAATCATGATCACTACAAATAGACTAGCATAGGTTTTTAGAAATTGTTATGAGCACACTAACCATTTAGGATTCCAATTTAATTCTTTAAAATACCAATTCGAGAGTAAAGTGGCCTAACAATCCTATTCATAAATCATAGCTAACCATAAGCATGGCCTAAACATTTATAAACCTTACATTTTGTCACGCTCCGATGAAATTCAAATGAGATATATGTACATCTTCCTTACAACCAAGTTGACAGACGTAGACTTTTAACGATAATTAGCGAGAATACAATACAATAGCAAGAAATCGATGGAGCAAGCACTTCATATAGATCTTGGATTCCTTCACCTATAACCTCTTGCTAGCGGTAGCAAACCGACTGCATTGATGTTGGTTGCATTGATTGCATCGGTGTCAACTGCATTGCTATCTCCAAGCGATATTGCTATTCCCAGAGAGCTTAAAAAACAAACTGTTGTTTTTCAACTATGAAAAAAATTGGAGTGTTACAAATCTCCCCTCCCCCCTTTAAGAATTTGGCGTTTATATTGACATTTCTTATATGAATATTGACAACCAAAATATAATAATAGTCCAAAAAAAATGAATATTAGCAGCTCAAAAATTAAATTTTTTAAAAGACATTTTTAGAAAAAAAGTGTTCAACATAAAAGTTGTAGATCTCGAACAGATCTACAACTTTTATATTGAAAACTTTTTCTAAAAATGTCATATAATATGTTTATTTTCAAAAGGCGCAGAATCCGAGCGGAACTTGCACAATTCTGTCCGGATTCCGCGCCTTTTGGAAATAGGCCTGCTATATGACATTTTAAAAAAAGTATTCAATATAAAAATTGTAAATCTCATCGAGACCTACTTCGATGCTGAACATTTTTTCTAAAAAATGTCATATCATAGACCTTTTTTTCAAAAGTCGCGTGTTTCGTGTTTTGGACTACTATTAGTGACCATATTATGTGTTTTTTATTATTTTGTCGGACTGCCAATAGCCAAATCTGGGCTGTCAATATAAATACCCTAAGAATTCAAACAGTGAATTATAGAAATATTAAAAAAAATTCAAACATTGCGAACCGGCCTTTATATACACTCGCAAACTTACACCAGGTGTTGGTTTCTATTGCCCATGCTGTACAAATAAAAATCATATATTTTAAAATTCCAAAAATTCCAAAAAATCCTGAATATAATTTTTCTTTATATACATTCTCATATTTGTTTGGGGGATAATTATAGCATAATATCTCAGGGAGCTAACCCCCCATGAGGGCTGTGAAGGAAGATCCCGAATTGGTAAAAAAGCCCCACAATCCCTTGGGGTTATCCTACGCTTGGAAGCAGAAGGAAAAGGAACAAATATAGTGATAGTTTTATTCTTTGTCGCCTTAAACAGGAACATTTACAATTGAATTTTTGGAAATGAAAATAATGCGACGGGCAAACGACGGAATTGAACCCAGCGGCTCAATCTAATGCCAGACAATAAAAAAATCAGCGCATTGGAGGCCAAAGGAGAAGCAGGTTCCTATAAGAGTACCAAAATTACATATTGCACAATACCTTTAAATAACACTTTCTGCAGCACTTACACTGAAAACTGATGCTCTTAAATAGATCACAGAAAATTAATGAAGAAACATGGAACTCCTATGCCTACTGATATATATATATATATGCCGAAATAATTATGGATTTTGCTCAGGGATGCAACAAAATCATCCCATATATATGAAGGGAAAAAAGAAAGAAAGAAAAAGAGTAACCCCAGGCTATATGGGAATAATTAAATGGATTTAAGAACACTATATGAGGGCCTGAACACCAAGCTGTTGCATTTCTCTTAGCCTCCAGACAGGGAAGTACACTCCTTCGCCGAGTTCTTCTGCGTCCACCAGCTGCATGGCCCATCCATAATATACTGTTTGTATGGTGTCCTACAATGTCAAAATCAGATATTTGAACTCAAGACTATAATAATAATCAATTTTGTTTGTTTACAAATTCATTGATATATCATATTTTTTAGGAATAGAGAGAAATAGTTGCTCAAGTGTACACCATTTCCTTGAATTCATTATGTTGATTCAAGAATAAATGTAGAGCTTAGGACAAATATCATTGAATAAAAGCGTCGGTAACTATCCTTTAATCCATTATGGTATGTAGTAGATATGTTGGTCCTTTTTTTTATTTTCTTTGGAAGTTGCAATTTTAAGATTTGAAGGGTTAGAAATTTAGGATTTGGGGGTCTGAGTTTTAACACTTTTAAGGTTTAGTCAAGGATGATCAAGCATTATACTTGTTCAACGCTGCACGAACTAACAATTAGACTTGAGTGCTGGTTGGGTTAGAACAATAAAACTACCCTCAATAAACTCCAACGAGTTGACTGTCAATGGAAATGGGACTCCATGGGTTTAGACCCAATGGGCCCAATACTAGGGCATAAGCACATCAATCACCTACGAACATAGCTTTAAATGTCCCCACATGTCTGCCGACATATCATTTTTTGGGTAAAACAATTTTTTTTAAAAAAAATGTCATTTTGTAAAATATAGTTCGGGCGTATACTATTTTTTACAATATATAGGCCCACACGATTTTTGAATATATAGTCTGTTATTGTATTTTATATTTTATTACCGTTTTGCACTTCCGCTCGAAGAAAACCGACAATTACACTAACCTTGAAGAATTCTTAAATAAATGTGAGTTTGTTTAATTACCTACAGAAGTTTGCTTGGGATTATTTTGTTACCCTAACCTTACAAGTATTCTTCATTACAATAATCTATCTCCAATAATTCTTCATTCATTGTCACTCTCGTTATAATTGTTTTTAAAAAAAATTGATGTAGGGTAGGCTCGGTGCACGTGCTCGGTGCACGTGCTCGGGAACCTAAGGACATAAAGCCTAATGAGAAGAGATATGAGGGTTCATGGTTAATGTGTGCAGTCTGAAATTAAATGCATACAACTTTGAATTTTGTGTTTGATAGTTTAGCAACTTGATAATGAAACAACTATTTAGCAAGACTTGCAGTACTCTGCAGCTTTAGTGAAAACAAATGAGTTTGGTTCTTCTTCATTTGGAGTGCAAAGGCAAAAAACACCACGCAAATAAAAGCTCAACAATCTATGTTGATTAATTTGGAAGAAAAACAATTTAGAACTAAGTTCCGCTACATAATACAACATCCATTGCATACAATAAAGGAACGATGCAACCAAAATTACAAACTTACGAGTATCAGAACTATTTTGAGATGCTTGGTGGAGGCAAAGAAGTGGACAAACGGGAATGCAGAGGCTGGGCTGCTCTGTGGAGAATTGGGTGCAGCCAAGGTGGGGACTGGTTGAAGGCAAGGCTGGGCTGCTCTGAAGGTGACTAACAACGCGAAAGCTGCACCATGTGTCGTTTTCACTGGATGTTTCACCAAGTCACGTATTTCAACTTAAATTCGTCTACCTGCTACAGATGCGGGGTCCGAAAGCATGGGAAGCAAACATGGTTAGAAATCTTAGTAATTGTTGAAACCACCCGTCACCACACATCTTCCCAAAACCCCGAGGTTGTAGGAAGGGGGGACGGGGGTACATAAACACCAAGGACCACCCGCTGCAGGCGATGTGGGACTAATCCATCCACGGGATGGCGGGGATATTCCGCCACACGGGGGGCCCACCGGGGTCAACACCCAGACCTGGAACGCGATGGGGAAGCCCAAATATGCGGTCCCACACACACCCAATCCCGCTGGACCTTTGTTCTCAACACACTCCCGCAGCGGGATGACTCTGATACCATGTTGAAACCACCCGTCACCACACATCTTCCCCAAACCCCGAGGTTGTAGGAAGGGGGGACGGGGGTACATAAACACCAAGGACCACCCGCTGCAGGCGATGTGGGACTAATCCATCCACGAGATGGCGGGGATATTCCGCCACACGGGGGCCCACCGGGGTCAACACCCAGACCTGGAACGCGATGGGGAAGCCCAATATGCGGTCCCACACACACCCAATCCCGCTGGACCTTTGTTCTCAACACACTCCCGCAGCGGGATGACTCTGATACCATGTTGAAACCAACCCGTCACCACACATCTTCCCCAAACCCCGAGGTTGTAGGAAGGGGGGACGGGGGTACATAAACACCAAGGACCACCCGCTGCAGGCGATGTGGGACTAATCCATCCACGGGATGGCGGGGATATTCCGCCACACGGGGGGCCCACCGGGGTCAACACCCAGACCTGGAACGCGATGGGGAAGCCCAAATATGCGGTCCCACACACACCCAATCCCGCTGGACCTTTGTTCTCAACAGTAATGTATGCTGAAAACCGTGTGAGTTCACACTAGAACTAAACGGACCAGAGGACCAACTAATGCATGAAAAACTCGGGCTCTGTTTGTTTTGGAGCTGGCGTTTTGGAGCGGTGGGAATGGAGGGCGGGGGCAGCTTTTGCGCTGTTAGTCAAAATGACGTTTTGGAGTATTGGGAACGGAGAAAGGAGTTTTACCAAACATGTTTTTTTAACGTTAGCATTTTCCTCCCACTGCCAATGAAGAAAAAACACAGAAACAAATGGAGCCTTAGTTTGCGGAGTAAACTCCCAAGGCTGAAACTGTAAGGAACCACTTCTTTGATGAGATGAGATAGTCCAAAATAAAGAGGCCCCTAAATTGATCCGGTTGTAAAGATAATTAGTTACGCCACAAGACATGGTCAATAGAACCATGTTCCTTGTTGAGTGAGCTCAAAACTTGTATGTATTGCTTGTGTATGTAAATACAAGGAGAGAATACAAATATATAGAAGAGGGAAGAAGAGAAGAAATCATATACAATGATGTGGGACTAATAGGATGAGAAGAAAGTAGAAAAACATGGGCCCAATACTGGGCCAATTACATGAGCTTTTCTAACACTCCCCCGCAAGCTGGAGCGTACAAATCGTATGCACCAAGCTTGGACAAACACTGATAGAAGAGTGTACTAGGAAGAACTTTAGTGAGAACATCCGCCACTTGTTCTGTCCCGGGAACATGCTTCAGGTCAATCTTCTTCATTTGAACTTTTCCTCTGATGAAGTGTCAATCGACTTCAATATGTTTAGTTCTCTCGTGGAATACCGAGTTCCTGGCAATATGTATCGCCGTTTGGCTATCACAAAGGAGAAGAGCTGGAGAAGGAAGTTTTATACCCAGATCGGTAAGAAGACTCTCTAGCCATGTTAGTTCAGAAACAACCGATGTCATTGCCTGGTATTCAGCCTCAGCAGATGATCGAGCTACAACAGCTTGTTTCTTGCTCCGCCACGTAATCAGGTGTCCTCCAAAATAAGTGCAAAAGCCACTGGTTGAACGTCGATCATCAAGAGAACCAGCGTAGTCAAGCATCAGAGTAAGCTATCAATGTAGGAGCTGAAGATGAGGTCTTGTAGACCAATCCTTGACCAGGGGCTGTTTTGAGGTATCTGAGAATGCGTTCAACGGCTTGAAGATGAGATTTCCGCGGGGAATGCATATAACCACTGACAATACCAACTGAGAAAGATATATCAGGTCTAGTTACCGTGAGATAGATCAATTTTCCAACTAGACGACGATAATATTCAGGATTCTCAAGTAAGAGATCTGAGTCAGAAGCCTGAGCACATAACTTGTGATTCACATCCATTGGGGTATTGATCGGCTTACAATCCGAGTAACCTGCATCATGGAGAAGGTCGAGACAATACTTTCGCTGGGAAAGGACGAGACCATCTGGTCGTCTAGCAACCTCAAAGCCCAAAAAATACCGGAGGGATCCCAGATCTTTTGTTTGAAAAACAGTACCAAGATGTCGTTTGACCTCCTGAATTCCCTGTGAGTCATCCCCTGTAATTATGATGTCGTCAACATAAACTAACAAAAGGACCGTCCCCGCTGTACGGTGGCGAGTGAACATCGAGAAATCTATCGTGCTGCGAGAAAAACCAACCTCCCGGAGAGCTTTGTTGAACCTGTCGAACCATGCCCGTGGTGATTGTTTGAGGCCATACAGAGCTTTCTTAAGGCGACAAACCTGAGACTCCCCCGTGGTCTCAAACCCGGGAGGTTGTTGCATATAAACAGTTTCCTGTAAGTCGTCATTCAAAAATGCATTCTTAATATCCAGTTGCATTAAGGGCCACCGGCGATGGACAACCACCGAGATAAGAACCCGAACGGTGTTGAGTTTGGCAACCGGAGAGAAGGTTTCCTCATAGTCCATCCCGTGTTGTTGGGTGAAGCCCCGGGCGACCAGCCGAGCTTTCAGACGGTCAATCATCCCATCAGCGGCATGTTTTACGACGAAGACCCACTTCCACCCAACCGGTTTCTGACCCGGGGGAAGTGATGCGAGAATCCAGGTCTGGTTGGCCCAGAGAGCAGCCATTTCCTCCTCCACGGCAGCCTGCCAGCCGGGATGTTGTAGCGCCTCCTGCACAGTGTTAGTAACCGCAATGGAGGAAAGAGAAGTAGCAAATGTATGTAGTGGGGGAGAGAGACGATGCAGAGAGACATAATTTGCCAAAGGATGAGCGGTAGAGGGAGATACCTGATCAGCAGGGCGCGGGGTAGCCGAGGAAGAGGCCGACTGCAGAGGGGTAGCGGGACGAGGAGGAAGGCGGCGAGAGTAAACCTGGATAACGGGTGGCCTGGAGGGAGCATAAGGAGGGTTAGAAGGACGTAGGGGAACAGAGTCAGTAGGAGGGATGACGGGTCGGGGTAGAGGCGGTGGTGGAGATGTCGTCGGGGAGGAAGGAGCGGGAGGTGGGGGAAAGAAAGGTTGGTCTTCCTGAAAGGTAACATCGGCGGAGACGATGACCTTCCGTGTGACCGGAGAGTAACACAGGTAGCCCTTCTGAGTGCGAGAGTAGCCGACAAAAATGGATTTAGCTGCTCGGGGATCCAACTTATCCGAGGAGGGACCCAGGAGGTGAACGAAGCAAATGCAGCCAAAGACCCTCGGTGTAAGAGGGAAGGCCGGAGTGGAGGGGAAAAGAATACTGAATGGAGTGGCAGAGTTGAGAACCGAGGAAGGGAGGCGGTTGATGAGGAAACATGCAGTGGAGACCGCAAAGTGCCAGTAAAGTTTGGGAACATTCATTTGGAGCATGAGTGAGCGGGCAACGTTTAGGAGGTGGCGGTTCTTACGTTCGGCCAAGCCATTTTGTTGGGGGGTGTACGCACAGGAGGTCTGATGAATAATACCAAATTCGGCACATAGATTGGCAAATTCATGGCCTGTGTATTTTCGAGCGTTATCGGTGCGCACGGTTTTAATAGTTTTGGAGAATTGCGTGCGAGTTTCTTGTATAAAGACGCGGAATATTAGAGTCAGCTCGGAGCGATCACGAAGTAGATAAAGCCAGGTGGTGCGGGAATAATCATCAATGAAGTTTATAAAATAACGGTACCGAAAAATATTGATAACTTTAAAAGGACCCCAGACATCGGAGTGTAGTAAATCAAATGAAGCAGCGCTTCTCGTACAATGAGCAGGAAAGGAAGTACGCGACTGTTTGCCGTAAACACAAGAATCACAATGGAAAACAGGAAAAGAGATATCAGGCAGCACCTTTTGGAGAACAGGAAGAGGGGCATGCCCAAGACGTCGGTGCCAGTCAACAGTGGAGACAGAGGAGAGAATAGTGGGAGAGGCGTCAAGAAGATAGAGCCCGTTCTGCAGTCGTCCTCTACCAATGGTAGTCCGCGTCCGCCGATCCTGTATCAAAAAAGGAGGAGTAAATGTGACAGAGCAATCCATATCATGAGTGAGGCGTCCAACAGAAAGCAAATTAAAAGGTGAGCCAGGAACATAAAGATCCGAGCGAAGAGAGATAGAGGGAGCAAGAGAGATGTCGGCGCAGCCGGAGACCGGAACAGTCGCCCCATTGGCGAGGGTGATAGACTTCGGATGAGGAACATCCGAGTACTGGAGGGGCCGCATCGAGGTGATGTGATGAGTCGCCCCCGAGTCCAGGATCCAACGCGGACCGGAGGAAAGACAAGTAACACCTGCAGTAGAGATGGAGGCAACAGAAGCAGGAGGAGGGCTAAGAAGCCCCTGGAGGTGCTGCAGCTGGAGATGGACGGCCTCAAGGTCGGTACCAGTGGAGGAGGAGCCATCAGTGGCAGCAGCGACAGTGGGGCGAGGAGGATAGCCATGTTTCCTGTAGCAAACTTCATCCGCGTGGCCATCTCGGCCGCAATATGAACACTTGGAGTGGCCCCGACCCCCACAACCCCTTCCGCGAGAACCTGAACGGCCACCGCGAGCAGAAGGCGGTGGGGGAAGTAAGGGGGGAAGGGTATGCTGAAGGAGAGCCGGAGAGGAGGGTGCCGGAGAATCCAGGGGTGGTGATAGTGTGATACGCGAAGGAGCATAGAGAAGACATCAGAGAGGGAAGGTGTAGAGGCCGAGGCTAAGACCTGAGCCCGGATGCTCTGAAGGTGAGGCGGGACACGAGCCATCATCATGGCAATGCATACAGCCTCCTTTTGCATGCGCTGAGCAGTAAGGTCGGTGGTAGAAGGCTGATGCTGGATCCAGGCCTCGGCCAAAGTCTTGGCACGAGCAACAAACGAGGTCATGTCAGCCGCCCCGCCAGCATAAAGAGTCTGAAGGTCGGTGATAATGTCATAAAGGTGTTGAAGACTATCCTTTCCAGAGTACAAGGAGTGAAGCTCCTCCCACATAGCTTTGGCGGTCTCATGGTACATGACCATTTGGTATGGCTCACCCTCCAGCGAATTAAGGAGCCATGTTTGAACTCGGCCGTCATTTCATAGCCAGTCCTCTGTATTAGGGGAAGGGGGTGCGTTAGTAAGGTGAAGCACAAGGCCCTTGGCCTGAAGAACAAGCCGAACCGAGTGGACCCACGGAACAAAGTTCTTCCCAGATAATGAGATAGTGGTGATCCGCAGCTCATCTCGAAGGTCAGGAAGAGAAGCCGGGCGGTCAGCAGGAGGATTAGCCGCCTGTCCGGTAGAGTCGATGGAAGATCCCATGGAGCCGGGGAAGGCCGCAGCGAATAGAAGAGCGCGCGGTTAGAGAAGAGTCCGCAGCGGATAGGCACTCAGACAAGCACGGGGGAGAGACCAACGGGAGGCCGCGACCAGGTGCGAGAGGGAGCAAGGACAACCCGCACGGTCACTGAGAGAACGCAAGCGGCCAAGCAAGAGCGAGAAGAGAAGACGGCTGGAAAGAGACAAGAAAGCGCAGGGGTTAGAAACAGAGTCCGCGCGACCAGAAGAGGGAAGCAGAGACAGAGACCGCGAGTAGGACTCGAGCGGCTAGAGAGAAACCGCTAGGAGGGACTCGAGCGGCAAGAAAAGAGACCGCGAGTAGGAACTCGAGCGGCAAGAAGAAAGAGACCACGAGTAGGAACTTGAGCGGCTAGAAAGGAGACCGCGAGTAGAAACTCGAGCGGCAAGAAGGGAGACCGCGAGTAGGAACTCGAGCGGCTAGAAAGGAGACCGCGAGTAGAAACTCGAGCGGCAAGAAGGAAGACCGCGAGGAAGAACTCGAGCGGCAAGAATAGAGACCGTGAGTAAGAACTCAAGCGGCAAGAAGAGAGACCGTGAGTAAGAACTCGAGCGGCAAGAAAAGATACCGCGAGTAGGAGGCTGCGCGGTAAGAGGAAGAGACCGCGAGTAGGAGGCCGCGTGGTAAGAGGAAGACAGAGTAGGCAGCGAGAAGTGGGGCCCATGGGAGGAGAGGAGAGGCTATAAAAGGAACTGAGGGGGTGGATCCACGGGAGGGAGGAAGAGTAGAGCAGGCAGCGGTTTAGCAAGGGAGAAGCCGCAGAGAGACCAGCGGGTAGAATAGACCGCTACCCGGGCGAGTAGAGGAATAGTTCGTAGAGAGAGAGAGCGGTCAGGAGAGGAGGACAAGCCGGGCGGTTAGAAAAAGTGAAGCCGCGAAGTCAAAATCGCTGGCTCTGATACCATGTTGAGTGAGCTCAAAACTTGTATGTATTGCTTGTGTATGTAAATACAAGGAGAGAATACAAATATATAGAAGAGGGAAGAAGAGAAGAAATCCTATACAATGATGTGAGACTAATAGGAGGAGAAGAAAGTAGAAAAACATGGGCCCAATACTGGGCCAATTACATGAACTTTTCTAACATTCCTCTCAAATACCATAACAGCAAAACCTTTCAATCACATCTCTAAGATCACTCTAGTGATCCTCCATTCTCAAAAAATTACCATAACTTCTGCCCCAAAGCAAGCCAAGGAGATCTATAACAACATACATTCCCCAACAGAAGTCCTCATCCATTTTACAGTGCATCAGAACGAATCATATTTTAATTTAATCACATTTTCTTTTCACAATATTTTATTTATTTGGATGTACTTATTTTGGTTTATTGTATGGACCAACCAATGAGATCATAAATAAATAGGCCTGAAAAATATAGGCAATCAATGTAATTAAAGAAAAGGGTTATTTATCGGGACCTCCACTCGAAGTTTGTGTAATTACAGCTTGCACCCCCCAAACTTTTGAAATTACAATTGCCCCCTCAATGTTTACATTTCATATCATCCACGAACAAAAACACACCCTTGAAGATTTACACCAAGGGGATGCTTTTGTGCATGGATGTCATGAAATGTAAACATTGAGGGGAGGCTTTTGTAATTTCAAACATTAGAGGGGTGCAAACTATAGTTATGCAAACTTCGAGGGGAGGTCACGGGAAATAACCCTTAAACAAATAGTAAATTGGTAAGTTATTGCAAAAAATTAACCAAAAATTAATCACTGCCTATTGTGGCAAAAATCATGTGCCAATTAGTAGGCATCATTCTGTCGGCCTAAAGCAAGCTAGAAGAAGATTTAAACAGGAAATATTCCTTATGTTGGTACCACTACAAGTCTACAACTCCTTCCCCTAATTGTATGTCGTACAAATCTTTTGGTGATGTTTTAGGCAGGCGCAATGATACCTACTTTTTGGTGCAGGATTTTTATTGCAAAAGGATGTTTCGACTATTGTGATAGGATGAATCATTTTGGCAGTCATGTTGCATAGAAAAGACACAACCACAAGATCGGGCTGGAATAGATAATATGACACCCTCATGCATCAATACTATGACAATGCCTGCTCTAGATGCATCACTTTTAAAGATGAACCGTTTGGTGGAGTTAGGGAGGGTGGTGTCGAAACATGTGTGCACTGCACTCCAAGTGTGAAGTCCATTAGGAGTCGCCAGTTTTTTTGAGCACGCAAGTGAGGAGTTGGCGGACTTTGCCATATTTGAAAATGAAACATCAGCAGCAGTTGGTTGGCCACAAGAAGCCATGGGAAGCTCATACAATGTTAGGGGCGGAGGGATATGAGCTATCATTAAAGGTATTCGAGCTGGGATTGGAAGACACTGCACTTCCAATTGACCCAGGATAATGGTGGAGATTTTTCTGAATGATATGCTATTAAGTGATCATGTCAGGAACGATATATATCAAGGTATCATTAAAAAAGGGAAAAAACCTATGGATAAAGGACCAAAAGTCCAAAACATATATTTCATGGTGGACAAAATGTGTGGTAAGTTCATTAGAGAGGCAAAAAGGCATCACCAAAAGCTTGAAGGAGAAGTCACGGGAAACCCTAAGTCATGTAGAACGGTATACAACCATCGACCCTCGCACACGTCTTGTGACATAGCACCGTATTCTGTCTCAGCACTCGATCTGGCCACGATATTCTGTTTCTTACTACGCTATGTCACAAGGTTTCTTACAACGAAAGAACAGTAACCCGTTGTTGACTTACGATTATTGCGACACCCTGCCCAATCAGCATCAGTGAAAACTTCAATCTTCAAGTGGTCGTTCTTGAAGAACAGAAGACCACGACCATGGGCTTTCTTCAAATATCGTAACACACAGTATGCTGTCTCTTGATGTCTGATACTGGGAGCATGCATGTATCTACTCAGGATGTCGACTGCAAAAGTAATATCAAGACGAGTATGAGATAAATATATTAGTTTTCCAACTAATCTCAAGTAGTGTGAGGCATCTGCTTGATCACTGTCACAATCTTCCATAATTCTATGATTTGCTTCCATAGGGGTGTTCGCATGAACACAACCAAACATCTCGGTCTCCTGCAACAGATCTAATATGTACTTCCACTGAGATATAAAAATACCTTGATCGGATCTAGTTACCTCAATACCCAGGAAGTATCGTAATCTTCTCAAGTCTTTCACCTCAAACTTAGCAGAAAAGAGAAACTTGAGATTCACAATATCTTCCATATCGTTACCAATGATCACAATGTCATCCACATAGACAATAATGACCCCAATCCTCTGATCATGTCTCTAAATAAACATAGTATGATCAGAATGCGTCTGCTTGTACCCAAATTTGAGCATAGCAGTGAGAAATCAGTCAAACCATGCTCTAGTTGACTGTTTCAAACCATATAAAGATCTCCTTAGACAACAGACAAGACCTTCAACTCCCTTTTTCATGAACACGGGAGGGAATTTCATATATACCTCTACATCAAGTTCACCATGTAGGAATGCATTCTTAACATCTAGTTGGTGAAGATCTCCTTAGACGACAGACAAGATCTCTCATAGTTCCGCCCGGGTCGCGCCCCCTTTTGAAAATAGGCCTATTATATAGCTTTTTTAGGAAAAGTGTTCAACATGAAAGTTGTAGATCATGTTGAACATTTTTCCTAAAAATGTCATATAGTAAGTCTATTTTCAAAAGACGCGCGGAACCCAGATTTAAACATATCCGGGTTCCGCGTTTTTACATCTGTATATGCAATTTAAACATATGATGCAAGTCGGCTAACATAACAAAAATAAAATAGCAAGCGATATATTTAAAATTTATGTCGGCTGATATATCAGAAAAAATCAAACATGTCGGCTTATATTTTACAAAAATACATAATTTATTTTTGAAAGAAAAACGCATCGTTTTTTCCTTAAAAATGATATGTCGGGAGACATGTCGAATATGTCGGAGGACATTTAAAACAATTGATTATGCGTCAAAATATAATAGATATTACGACATACAACATACAATTCCGCCCAACCAATCCACATTATATTTGAAGCTATTTATACAACATAATAATCATAGATTATTGGCAAAAAGTAGAACTAAACCCAAATATACAACATGAGATGGTGCCAATCGGCTAGCACCATTAGCTCGATTATCTAACGGATAAAGACAAGACTAAAAACTCACATAGGGGCCATTGTATTTTTTTTCCTTCTTGTATTTAGTCTCACATCTCCAAATATACATTCTTCTCCCTCCACTATTCTATATAAAGATGAGAGCTCCCATGTAATAATTTAGGATTTTGGAATAATATTTATTTAATATTTCAAATTCTCACATGGTATCAGAGAAAAACATAAATCCTGACCGCTCACCTCTTGCGTGAATACTCCCGGCCTCCGCAAAAAATCTTTCCAATCTAGCATGAACTGTCCCGGCCCCAAATGAGATCTCCCACCATCCCTCACTGAGCTCACCTCTTGGCTCCTCACGCTGCTTGACGTTGATGTCTGTTTTGAGGCCGCCCAAGGATCTTTTATAGCTTTGTTGGATCGAGAAGGTCTCGCCGGACTCCTCAATCCCATTGTGACTTCTCACTGCACCTTCAACATCCACTTTCCAAAATCAATTCCACACTACGAGTTCGAGGTTGTAAGTTATTTTCCTTTCCGGATTGATCCCATGAGCTCAAACTCTGGCCAATCACGCGAGACCTGAACCCTTCTTTGTTTGGTCTCGCCAAACATTCCCGCCGAACTAGGCCGTTGAGCTAGTCGACCAGCTCCCACACTCTTTTGTTAGGTCTCCCCAAAACCAGCATTGTTAGGACCCGTTGGTCCTAGGCTCGCATGAGTTGGACAACTTCGCCTGGAACTCATAGCCTTTGCAAAACGAAGTCATGTAAGACAGCTCGACGCATCTCCTCCATCTGCTCTTGCCATCTTTCAAGACATACTCAGCTTTTGAATGTAAGGAATGTCAGTATGACACGCAATATCATACCACTTTCTCTGCTAAACTCTGTAAAAGATCTAATCATCATTTTGGCCTTGCTCATTCGGATATCAGAGGTCCTAGTCCCACCAAATCTATTGGTGAAGGTACTCTATACTTTGTAACTTTTATTGATTTTCTCTAGATGTACTTGGGGACCATCTTTTGAAAAAATTGCTCTGAAATTTTTTCTTTACTCACCAACATTTATAATGAAATTAGCACTCAGTTCAATCAAAATTATTCGGACCGATAATGAGAAGGAATATATGAGTCAACAATTCTTATCTTTTTATACGTCCAATGATATTATTCATCAGACCCGTTTTGTGCATACGTCCCAACAAAATGAGGTGGCAGAAAAAAAAATTTATTATCTCCTCAATGTTACTCGGATACTATGTCAGATGAATGTTGTCTGCTCATATTGGGGTCATGAAGTTCTCCTTTATAGTTTACTCGTTAACATTTTATCTTCTTTTATTTCTCTCTTTTATATCTAACCAGTACACCTTTTTCCCATTACCCCGCGCATGACTGGCAGTATTGCTTATGTCCATACTACTGCATTTGATCGCGATAAACTCTCTGCATGTGCCACCAAATTAATCTTCATGGGATACTCTCCAACACTAAAGGTTTATTATTGTTTTGACCCCAAATACAAACATCAATATGTCTCTACTAACGCCACTTTTTTGTATCTACCCATTGTTTTTCCAAGAACTGAGGAATTCTTACTCTCGAGAACTCTCCTCTAACTCCTGCACATGTACCTCCAATTTCACTCTTTTTATATCAATATTGTTGGCGTCTTGCATCCCCACTCCTTCCACTCGAGAGTCCCAACCATAATCTCCCAGGCTAGCGCTCTCCTGTTTAGAAGGTTTCCGCACTTCAGTAGACTAGAACCTGGATCTTCCCAATTTCTTTACGAAAAGGGTTAAAGCGGAGCACAAAACAACCACTTGCTAATGTTATCTCATATGCAAATCTCAGTCCTTCATGCATCAAGTTTGCATGGGCATTCTCCGCCAACACCGTTCCTACTATATACAAGGAATCTCTTTGTATTCCTTCCTGGAAACTAACCATGGATGATAAAATCTCTACCTTAAAATCACGGGGTACCTGAACTCTTGTTCTTACCCCATCTGAGGGAGATGTCGGCTTTCATTGGGTATTTACTAGGAAGCACTGGTACGGGTAGGGGTACCGGGTACGATACGTACCAGGTACCGCGGTACGACAAAATTTAAAAAATAATGATACGGGTACGACATGATACATTATAACAAATAATATATATATATATGAATATATATCATATGCGGGCACCCTTATATGCGGGCGTACGGGCAAGTGTTTTTGGGGGTAAAGATGGTTTCAAATCGAAAAGTGATCTAAATGAAAGTTGTAGATCTCACATTCATGTTGATCATTTTTTAATTGGAAGTTGTTTTGACGCTCATATTGGGCCCCGAAAAATCGGTTTTTCAGGGATTTACTGTAGCACTCTCGCCGCCCCAGATTTCGAGGCCCAAATCGAAGGTCGAGACTGTTCCAAATCAAAAAGTGATCAACATGAAAGTTTTTCGTCTCGCCGAGATATACAACTTTCATGTTGAACACTTCTCGATTTGGAGCCTCCCTGAGTCTTGCCCGTACGCCCGCACAAGATACTTCCCCAATATATATATATATATATATATATATATATATATATATATATATATATATATATATATATATATATATATATATATATCACAAGTACAATAAATAGTTCTCAAAACATCGAATTATCAAATATAAATCATAACTTGATGTACAAGTACACAAATCAATGCAACATAACATGAAGTTTTCAAACATTAAGCATTCACAAATATTACAAAATTTAATATCTTATAAGTTTAACCAAAACAGATAAAACTAAACTTAAATCTACTCATCAGTTTTTTTCTTCTTCATTGTTGGAGATTAACTTCATTGTTGGAGATCAACATCTTCAATCTAGTTAGTATAGAGACAAGTTATCCGTTTTGTTAATAACTTGTGCCGTATCAACACATTCAATACACTCGTAACAAAAACGTACCAATACTAGAAATATACTCGGTACAGATACACAACTTAATTGGACATGCCAATGCTTCCTAGCATAGAGCCAACTTTTGTTTACTCTAGAAAAACACTCCTATCATGATGCAAAATGAAGTGCTAAGTCCAAGTGTGTCCACATAGGTGTATTCGTCGAGTATCAGAAACGTACTAGTACCGGATACGTATCCGGTACGGGTATGCTGCCTTCGGGGAAGTATTCATGTTTCATAGGGTATTTGTCATCAGATTTCTACCAGACGGCACTATGGATCGATACAAGACTAGTTTAGTTGATAAAGGGTTCACCCGGATATAGGGGCTGATTTTCTTGACACCTTTTCTCTGATTGCCTTTATCAGTACAACTTGGGCCCTCTTCTCTATTGTTGTCAAACATAATTGGTAAATGTCTCAGCTTCAAGCCAAAAATGTCTTTCTTTATGGCGACTTACGCGAAAAAATGTATATCGAGACCCTCCTGATTATGTTGCTTAGGATGAGTCTCAGATGTGTAAGCTTCAGAAGACCATCTATGGTCTCAAATAAAACCCCCGCAACATATGGACTCTCCAAGATACTTCTTAGGAATTGAAATTGTGAGACGCAATAACTCCACAGTTCTCCCACAACGCGAGTATGCTTTAGATCTATTTAATGAAGCCAGTCTAATTTGAACGAAACGTGATTGGAATCTATCTCAGGTTTATGGACGCTAACAAATTTTGGGATGAGACATCCGCTCTTTCATGATATTACTCAATATAGATGTCTGGTTGGTAAACTTATCTATCTTACAGTAACCAGATCTAACATCTCCTATGTTGTTGGAAGGGTCAATTAATTTATGCAGGCTCCCAGAGAGTGTTATCTGCAAGCTAATTTAAAAATATTAGAATGCATCAAATGGTCTCAAGGACTATTATTTTAAGAAACACTTATTTACATATTAAAGCATACTCTAATGTAAGATATGCATATGATAAAGGAGATCAAAAACTCTATTCCAGATTCTACACGTCTGAGGAAAATCTGGTCAACAATAGTGTCTAGGTCAAGTGCCGAAACAGAATACATAAATATGACTCAGATTGCTAGAAATCTATGATTATCCATTACCGATGTTTAGTGACAATAAAGTTGTTATTTGCATAACTAAAAAACTAATTTTCCATGAAAAAAACAAACATATTGAAGTTGATTGTCACTTTATTAGATAGGAAGTTATCAAAAAATAAATATACTTTATTTGTTCCTTCAGATAAAAAGTTGGTCGGCGTCTTCACTAAACCCGTTTCTTCCTCTTTTTCATGTATTTGTATCAAGCTGAGAATGATTGATATATATGCTCCAGCTTGGGGGAACATTAAGGACTAAGACTAAAAACATATATAGAGGACCATTGTATTTTCTTCTCCTTGCATTTAGTCACACATCTTAAAATATACATTCTTCATCCTCCACCACTCTATAAAAAAGGGAGCTTCCATGCAATAATTCAAAATTTTGGGAATAATATTTATTTAATATTTCAAATTCTCACGCAAAAGAATGCACATTCAAAAATTAGTAGTAGAGTTCAGAACTCTGATAAAAAAATAGAATAAACTTTCCTAGCACTATTGATTGAACTGGAAAGGCAGAATATAAGGGTTAATAATTGGCTGGGAAGCATTTGGGCTTAATCACATCATCCCATACAAGGGAATTTGTAACGTGTAAGATGTATTTAATGCAAAAAAGTTGAAATGTTAATGTACCTGTCCACCAGATGTGATTGACCCTTGCCTATCACGGACACAATAAATCTGCTGAGTTTGAAACTGCAAATGTATAATATTCATGGAAAAAATGAGTAAGCTTTAAAGCTTATAAAAGGAATGTGTGCATCAATAGAGTGATATAAGGTTCATTCAAATTCTTACAGCAAGAACGATAATGGGACTAGATCCCATCATTTTTGTTTCTCGTACATCAACGTCAGAAATATGTAGAATCTGCAACGTTTAAATAAGTGCAAATCTTGTGAACAGTCAAAAAAATAAAGCAATCCAAAGAAAATGAGAAAACAACATCACATCAGAAAGATGGATTTTATATTCTGTCAAAGCCATCAGCATCATAGGAAGCAAAATTTTCAAGGAAAGACTTACACTCAAAAAAAAAACCATCATGGAAAAATACACGTTGATTGCAAAACTTTGGTTATATCCAATGATTTTTTTTTTTGTTTAAAATATCATAAAAAATGATTCAATCGTTCTTCCTTTTTTTCCAGCTTCATAAATATCAACCCCCTTCTATATTCCCCTCTCTCATCTCTGACTCTTGCTCTCATGTAGAGTTTGTTTGGTTGTATGTATTGGTAGGCATTTTATAAGTGTTCAATGAATATGGTTTTGATGCATTTGGAATACCCCAAACCTAATATTTTCCTTACAAAAGAAGAACTACTGATCATCTATTTTTAATTTTTTGCACTCCACAAGGCATTGTTGCTTATCACAAGACATGCAACTCATCTTCTTTGCTATTTAGACTATGCTTCGATGTGGTTGCATCTCTTTGAGATCTCTATCTTCTAATTTTTCCACATTATGATTGCTCCAGAGTCGGTCCTCATGGCTTCCTAGAAAAGACTTACCCATCTGCTACGAGCCACCTATGTTGCATGAGGACGGGGACATGATATGAGATAAGATATGTGATTTTTCAAAAAACTAAGATACATGATACATTTTTTGCACTTTTTTAATTACTTAAATATATGTACAAATTAATAATAACACGCGTGTGACATTTACATCTGCTTCATTTTTTTCATCATAATCTCACATATCATCTTTACTATATACAATGTTCTAAATATCAGATACATATCAGATTTAGTTTTTAAATGTCGGATGTCATAAGTCGGATACATGTCGGGGATATTTTAAAATATCGATTTTTATGTATAATAAATAATAACTATAATTATATGTTATAAAAATAAAAAAATAATATACAAATAGATAAAAGATGAATCATTTATATTACAGAATAAAATCGAATATTATCTAAGATAAAATATTATTAACAAATACAAAATGATACATTGTAAAATATATTTAATAACATATAATAATTTTTTTTTGATAACAATAAATTTATTGCAAATAAAGAAGATTTAAAAGTTAAAAATTCTTAATTGATTATAACTCTTTCCAAACCTATAAATTTATATTAAATACATGCAAACAATCAAGTAATAAATGCATTAAATTTTTTCATATTTTTTGTAATATGAAATTAAAAATTTGTGAAATAATTATACAAAATTTGTTGTAAGAATAAAACATTAAAAAATCAAAACAATAAGTCCAATCGATTTACATACATAATATAATATGTATAGGTGATTTAAATATATGTTGTTAGTCCGTTAATATAACATAAAATAAATTTGCGGACGATATATTTAAATGTCATGTCGGCCGATATATCAAAAAAATTGGACATATCGGCCTATTACAAAAGGACTTAATCTATATTTTTTAGAAAACATATCGTTTTGCCCCTCAAAATGACATGTCAGGAGACTTGTCGGATATGTCGGAGGATATTTAAAACAATGACTATATATAAAGAAATACTTTCTTGACATACCGTGTAACCCTGACATACCATCCAATCAATCTGGACCGTCCGATTTTCTTAGATCATAATGTCTCAGTCGTTCGATCACTGTCATACTATTAAATCAATTAGGACCGTTAGTCTTGATTTTCATAGGGCTCCAACACCTAGGATAGCAATGGGCCTAAACCTATAATTTTAATAAGGCCCTACAATGGGAAATAACCATTTTACCCTTCAGATTTTGAAAAAAATCAAATCAAGTGGGATTGAAAGAAAAGCCAGCGGTCTAAAAGCAAATCCCGCCCGCTCTACATTTAGCCAAACAAATTCAACCCAGTCCACTATACATAACCCACCCACTTTATGTCAAATTTCAAATGAGGATTTCCACTCCTATTATTTAAACACAAAGAAGCCTTTGAAACCCATGATGTGGGGCTAAAAATTAGAAAGGAAAAAAATAATAAAAAACAAATTAAAAAGGCAAACCCAGCGGGAATCGAACCGCTAACCTCTGATTTGAAATCAGGCACCTTATCTGTTGGACCGTGAGCGCATTTAAGTATCTACTAAAAATATATATTCTGTAACACATATAATCTCCGTCCAGCTTTATTTTATTTATAACGAGCGATTATTAAAAAGACATGCAACACATACACATATAGATATGTAAATATTCTAATTTTGGGGTTTTACAAATAACTTTTAAATATAAAAAACAAATTAATAATTCAAAAAAACTATAATGATAAAAAAAATATTATGAACCATCGTGGGTGGGCGAAGCCCGCTGCCGAGGCCAGGGTACTGTCGCGCAGGGCACGGAGGGCCCCCCGTGCATTGTCACTCGTATGTTAAATGGAAATAAGGTTTGTGTACAAAAATATATCATATCCCAAATAGTAGCCAAGAAAAAACATGTAATTAACTGAATCCAACAACTTATCATTATGCATGTTTTCTTTCTCATGTCTTTGTCCATGTTATCATTGTTGAACACAAAATTCGAAAAATTTCAAGTATACTTAGGCATATTCACTAATATCTGAAAGTTTGCATGAGTATACAAAAATTATTTATCTAAAAGAAAAAGGGAAAGTTACTGACAGAGTTTTGGGGAGGGATTTTCTAGAGTTTTAGTGAGTTCCTCGACAACAAAACATTTTGGATACTGTAGAAAAAGCTCAAACCTTGTATATACTTCTTGAATTGATAATTACAAGTATGAATACATTTATATAGGAGAAGAAGAAAGAGAGAAATCCCAATCCAAGATGTGGGACTAAAACAAATAGAGAGAGAAGAGAGAAGAATGAGCCCTAAAGTAGGCTTTTCTAACACTCCCCCGCAAGCTGGAGCGTACAAGTCGTAGACATCAAGCTTGGATAAAAACTGGTAGTATAGTGTCCGGGAGAGAGCTTTAGTCAGGATGTCAGCAACTTGGCTTGCAGCAGGAACATGCTCTAAATCTATCTTCTTTGCATGTACCTTTTCTCGGATAAAGTGACAGTCAACTTCAATATACTTTGTGCGTTCGTGAAAGACTGGATTCTTGGCAATATGGATTGCCGCTTGACTGTCACAAAATAGAGTCGCTGGGGATGAGAGACGAACACCCAAGTCTCTCAGAAGGCTCTCAAGCCAAGTTAACTCGGAAACAACAGCAGCCATAGCGCGGTACTCAGCTTCAGCAGAAGAGCGAGCAACCACATTCTGTTTCTTGCTATGCCAGGTTATGAGATGTCCACCGAAGTAGGTACAAAAACCTGTTGTGGAACGCCTATCGGCAATGGACCCGGCATAGTCAGCGTCAGAGTATGGCGACAAGGGATAAAGATGTGGATGACTTGTACACAAGCCCTTGTCCTGGAGCGTTCTTGAGATACCGAAGAATGCGCTCGACAGCTTGAAGGTGAGATGTCCTCGGGGCATGCATAAATCGACTCACGACTCCTACGGTAAAGGAGATGTCTGGTCGAGTAACTGTAAGGTAGATCAGTTTCCCAACCAGACGTCTGTAGTATTCCGGATTCGTAAGCAGCTTATCGGAGTCAGAGCTATGGGCCGATAACCTGTGATTAGCGTCCATTAGAGTATCCGTAGGTTTGCATCCCGAATAGCCAGCATCATGAAGAAGGTCCATACAATACTTCCTTTGGGATAATACAAGACCATCAGGCCGTCGTGCAACCTCAAGCCCAAGAAAATACCATAGGTTACCAAGATCTTTGGTCTGAAAGACGGAGTTCAACTGTTGCTTGGTATGTTGTATCCTTGTAGTATCGTTGCCAGTAATGAGGATATCGTCAACATAGACAAGTAGAATCACTGTTCCGGTTGGCCGGCGTCGAGTGAAGAGAGAGAAGTCGGCCGAGCTCCTAGTGAAGCCAATATCGCGGACTACCGTACTGAATTTGTCAAACCAAGCGCGCGGGGACT
The DNA here is from genome assembly GCA_039583875.1 of Platanthera guangdongensis. Taxonomy (NCBI): domain Eukaryota; kingdom Viridiplantae; phylum Streptophyta; class Magnoliopsida; order Asparagales; family Orchidaceae; genus Platanthera; species Platanthera guangdongensis. The sequence continues at coordinate 2,636,275 of CM077155.1, forward strand.
GTTTGAGACCATAAATAGATTTCCGAAAATGACAAACCCGAGACTCCCCCGTGGTCTCAAACCCGGGAGGTTGATGCATATAAACAGTCTCATGTAGATCACCATTGAGAAAGACGTTCTTAACATCCAGCTGATAAAGAGGCCAATGACGGTGAACAGCCAAGGAAAGAAGAACTCGAACCGTGTTCAATTTGGCCACTGGAGAGAAAGTTTCCTCATAATCAAGACCATGTTGCTGAGTAAAACCCCGGGCCACGAGGCGGGCCTTTAGACGCTCAACGGTGTCATCCGCCACATGTTTAATAACAAAGATCTACTTGCAGCTAACACAGGATTGACCTGCAGGAAGAGGAACCAGATCCCAAGTTCTGTTGGCCCAGAGAGCCCGCATTTCATCTTCCATGGCCGCCCGCCATCCGGGGTGGTGGAAAGCCTCCTGTACAGAATTAGGGGTGGAGATAGAGGATAAAAAGAGAGCACTCTGACGGAGTTCCGGAGAGAGGCGGTGAAAAGAGACAAAGTGGGCCATCGAGTGGGCAATGGAATCAGTTGTCGGATCCGCAGGTTGCAAAGCATCATTAGAGCAGGGCAGCTCTCGTAGGGTCGTAGACGAGGGAGGACGTCGAGTGTACACACGAATGACTGGTGGTGTAGGTGGTTTAGGTGGGATGGGTGGGGGAGGTAGAGGTGGGATGGTGGAATGGACGGGGATAACAGGTCGCGGGAGAGGTGGCGGAAGAGGAGGGTCAATAGATTGAGAGTAATACGGCTGATGTTCGAGGAAGGTGACATCAGCAGAAGTAACCACCTTGCGATCTGTGGGAGAAAAACAAATGTAGCCCTTCTGAGTTCGAGAATAGCCCACAAACATATATTTAGTGGCACGGGGAGCAAGTTTGTCAGTGGACGGACCAAGATGATGAACAAAATATACACACCCAAACACGCGTGGGGTGATGGAGAATGGAGTTTGGGAGGGAAAAAGGAGATTGAAGGGAACCGCAAAATTGAGGATAGATGAAGGCAGGCAGTTAATAAGAGTGCAAGCGGTTGAAACCGCAAAAATCCAATATTGTTTTGGAACATTCATCTGAATCATAAGGGAGCGGGTGACCTCGAGCAGGTGTCGATTCTTGCATTCAACAACGCCATTTTGTTGGGGGGTATAGACACAGGAGGTCTGATGGATGATCCCAAACTCCGCACAGAGGTGAGAGAAGGTATGACTAGTGTATTCTCGGGCATTATCGGTGCGGAGGGTTTTAATGGTTGTGGAGAACTGGTTGCGAGTTTCAAGAAAAAAGGTATGGAATACATCGGGTAATTCAGAGCGGTCACGAAGGAGATACGGCCAGGTCACCCGAGAGTAGTCATCGACAAATGTGACAAAGTAACTGTATCCAAAAACACTTGTAATTTTGTAAGGGCCCCAAATATCGGAGTGAACAAGATCAAATGGAGCAAGACGCCGAGAAGGATGTGGTGAGAACGTAGAGCGATGATGTTTCCCATAGATACAGGACTCAGACGTGAACTCGTGGAAGGACACGTCTGGGAGAGATTTTTTGAGGATGTTTAGAGGAGCATGACCCAGACGTCGATGCCAGTCAACGGAGTTAATAGACGACAACACAGTTGAGGGAGACGGGGTAAGGATATAGAGACCATTCGACAGATGCCCTTTTCCAATGATGGTTTGCGTCTTGCGATCCTGCACAACACACGAGTTAGAAGAAAAAATAACAGCACAATCGAGGTCAGCAGTGAGTCGACCAATAGAGAGAAGGTTGAACGGAGAGCCCGGAACATGAAGAGCTGAGCGAAGAGTAATGGAGGGAGTGAGGCGAATATCTGCAGCACCAGAGACGGGAAGTGTGTCCCCACTAGCAACAGTAATGAACTGGGGATGCACGAAGTTCAAATATTGGGGTGGTTTCCGCAGTGTTGTGGATATCGGCCGACATGTCCGACATGTCGACCGACATGAAGGTTTGGGAGCAAAAACGACACAAAACCGGTACAAATTATATGTGTGGCGTTTTGAAAATATCGGACCGACATGTCGACCCCAAAAAACGCCCATATCGGGCGTTTTTTAAGCTAATTTTTTTATTTAATTATTAATTTTATATTTTAATTTTTATTAATGAAATGAGCGGGGTCGGGCTACTGTTTTAACACTCCCGACCCCGCTCATTTCATTTCATCCCGTCGCTCTGCCCTAGCTCTCCTCGTCGCTCATGCCCGAGCTCTCTCGTGCGCGCCTGCGACACTATCTCTCTGGTTATTTCTTCTCCCTGCTCGTTGGTGCTCTCTGGTTCTCTGGTTCTCTGGTTCTCTGGTGCTCTCTAGCTCGTTGGTGCTCTTCCTCTCTCGCGCGCTGTCGGCACTCTATCTCTCTGGTTCTTTCTTCTCCCTACTCGCTGGTGCTCTTTGGTTCTCTGGTTTTTAATTATCTGGTGATCTCTGGCTCGCTGGTGCTCTCCCTCTCTCGCGCGTTGTCTGCACTTTATCTCTCTGGTTCTTTCTTCTCCTTGCTCGCTGGTGCTCTGTGGTTCTCTGGTTCTCTGGTGCTCTCCCTCTCTCGCGTGTTGTCAGTACTGTATCTCAGTGGTGAGATATTCGACTAGGTGTGACGACTCATGAGCTTATTCGACCAGGTGTGACAAGATTCGCTACAGCATTTCTATCTTTAGAGAGCATCTTAGAGAAGAAAAATCAATTGAGAGGTTTATTCACATCTGCAAAGTGGGCTGCAACAAAGTTGGCCAGTAGTGCTGGGGGAAAGCAGGTAAAACTATTGCTTCTTTATTCATTTCATTTAAAATATATGTTTTGAAAGTTGTCCTTTTATAGTATTTTTTTAATATTTTATTTTGCATATGGTAGACTGCAATGATAGTGATGAGCGCTAGATTTTGGGCGAATGTCGAGCTGGCTGTTGGTATATTCACACCATTTGTGAGAGTTTTGAGAAGAGTCGACGGGGATACACGATGATGAAGTCTTTCCTGGCGAGGGGCTGACATGGGCGCAAATTGACAATATAGTCGACGCTGATCATGATGAAAGGAGACCTCAAAGATTAGCTACAAGCAAAGAAGTGGCAATTAGTTATCAAAGAAGGGGAAAGAAAAAAATATCTGAAGTGGACGAGGGAGATCTAGAGGGTTCATCAAATGAAGATCATATTCTATCTACTCTGTCGACTATAGATGAGTTTTCAGGTGATGAAGAATGAGGTATGTTTGAGTTTTTATCTTTAAAGTGTTGTATGTTAAATGCTACATATAGATTTTAATATTTAAAAGTTCAATAGGTTGTAAAATAGGTAGTACTGTGATATGTATAAAAATTAAAAAATAACATTTAATTACATATATTATTAATTAAATATTAAAATCTGATATATGAAATATCCCCGATATATAAAAAACCGACATGAAAACCCAAACCGACGTGTCCCCGACATCTGCAACATTGGGTTTTCGTGATGTAATGTGGTGAGAGGCCCCGGAATCCAAAATCCAGGATGAGCTGTGAGCAAGACAGGAGGTACCACCATCGGAAACAGACACCACAGAGCCCGAAGGACAGCCGATCATTATGCAAGGAGTAGTCCGCAGCGGTCACGGTGACAACGCACCAGCGGCAAGAAACGGCCACGACCAGCGCAGTAAGAATAGAGGTCTCAGCGGCTAGAAACAAGCAGCCTGCGCGGTTAGGAGAAGACCGCAACAGAAGCAAACACCTGACGAATAAGGAACGAGACCGGGCGAATAGAAACAGACCGGGACAAGGTAAACACGGCCTTAGCGGGTCGAGAAGCGGCAACGGGGAAAAACCGGGAAGGAAGTCGCAGCGAGAAAGACCAGGCCGCAGCGAGAAGGAGCAGTCCGCGCGGTCATACCAGCGATTAGGCAGATCGCGACCAAAATGAGGAAAGGGAAGTCCGCACGCTCACAGCGGGAAGCAAGATACTGCGAGCTAGGAACTCGAGCGGTCAGGACACGAGACCGCGAGTAAAAACAACTCAAAGCAGAACCGCAGCGGACACGAAGAGAGACCGCAACAGACAAAAGGAGAGTCTGCGGCGGATAAGAGAGGTGGGCCCCACGTGTCAGAGCAGAAGATGGCTATAAGAAGCCTGAGGAGGGTAGAACCACGGAGAGGGAGAGGAGAAGCGGATGCAGAACGTGTAGGGCGCAAAAACCGCGCGGATAAGGGAAGAGCGGTCAGACCCGCAGTCCGCAAAAGAGGAGCCCGCGAAGACAGGCGGGTAGGCGGGTAGGCGGGTAGGAGGGAGACCGCAGAGCAAGCTGCGAACAGGAAGGAGAGCGTACTGGGAGACGAAGTCCGCAACGGGCAGAGACAAGCCGCGCGGACAGAGAAGAGAAGAGCTGGAGGAGACCGCGACCAAGATGCGGGTGAGAGAGGAACAGCCCGCACGCCAGGCGGATCACGGCAGCGAACTGAGGGGAAGGAAACCACGACCAAGATGCGGGTGAGAGAGGAACAGCCCGCACGGTCAGGCGGATAGAGAAGGTAGGATGCGGAGAGCGGGAACAAGTCGCAGCGGACTGAAGACAGGCCACAGCAAGTAGGGAGTCCGCAGCGGACAGCGGAGAATAAAGGAGAAGGTGGCCTCACGGATGGAGGAGGAGAAATGGCTATAAGAAGGGAGGGATAGGGGTGGAACCACGGGAGAAAAGAGAGCAACAGGAGGGAGCGGAGAAAGAAGCGGACTGAGAAGAGCAAGCCGCAGAAGGAAGCAGATAGAAACAACCAGCCCGCGGGAGGCAGATCGCGAGAGGCAGGCCGCAGGAGGCCGCAGGAGGCCTAGGTGCGGACAGAACAGAGGAGACAGCGAGAGAGCGAACCTGGCTCTGATACGATGTAGAAAAAGCTCAAACCTTGTATATACTTCTTGAATTGATAATTACAAGTATGAATGCATTTATATAGGAAAAGAAGAAAGAGAGAAATCTCAATTCAAGATGTGGGACTAAAACAAATAGGGAGAGAAGAGAGAAGAATGGGCCCCTAGATGGGCCCTAAAGTAGGCTTTTCTAACAGATACTATATGTAAGGCCATTTTAAATATTTGTGCTCATAGGAAGCTTCTTTCCCTCACACGGAATGACCACAACATTGCAATGATGAGTTCTTAAACACCATTACTTTTTTCAGCCGTCTATCTGATGAACCTACGAGAGATCCTTGCTGTCATGAGCTAGGAATAAATTCACCTCAGCATTGGACCTTTTTCACATTCTATATTCAAACACCTACCTGGTCAATTATTGAGCATAGCACGTAGCACCAATCAAATAAAAGATTTAAACCTCAGAAAACCATGTCAAAGACACTGCAGTGTTTTTTAATCTTAATTTTGAGTTTATTTATATTGGAAGTGTCATAAGTTGGATCAATACATATGATTTAAATGGTTTTGCTGGAAGATAAAAAAAGTTTGTGCATTGGTACTCATATTAACTTAGTATGCATTTGCTGTTTATTTTGTTTAAAATAAATGGTAATATATTCATGATGAATGAATGATGACTTTTTGTAGATTTATGATTTACTGTTTGCAGCTCGTGTTCTGTTTTAAATTGGTTAATCTATGATTTTCTTGATGGTGCAGCTATTCAACTATAACACCTTGTATTCTCATAAAAACAATGGTTATGTTTTCAATGACAATCAGATGTTCATAATGATAAGTTATATTTGAATTATTACAGGTTTCAATGACAATGGTCACTCTTGAATTATTACAGGTTTCATGTCAGAGATCTTGTTACTCACATTCATGGAGAGGCCTCACCGTGGAGGGTCTACACGTGCAAGGCATTGGAACGTAGCCCGACGACTTTGGCAGAGACCGCGGGAACTACTTCTATATAAATGCTTTCGTTTTGATGCTATTTATGCTTTTTTTATTTGCGCACCAAAACTCTCGTTATTTGCACCCCACTATTATAAGGAGAGTTGTATGTTCTCAATTAGGGTTATCATGGATTTATGCAAGGAATTAGGGTTGCTTCGTAATATTTTCCTCTCCTTCCCTCCCCATTCTTCTCTCCCTCTACCGCCAACTTCCTCCCTTGCCGGACTCCTCCCCGAATCTCTAATATTTGTTCCGACCTGTTGAAAGCCTACTATCGCCGCCAGTTCTTCTTTGCTCCTATGTTCTTTCACTCGAACATCCTCCCCATCAGTTGTCCGCACAAAAGCCGCCGGTCTTAACCCCTCCACTCGCTCGTCCACGAAGTCATGTACCTCCTATGGATCTTTTGATCCGCCAGCATCCGGATCCCATAGCGGAAACTGCGGACGAAGCCATCAACCGTCGCTTGGACAAGCACAATCAACTATTCAACTCCAACCAAGCAACGAGCCTCGCCATCAATTTCAAGCTCGATAATGTCCAAGCCTCCGACGCCAGCTCCGGCTCGCCAGCGGACGGGGGATCCCTCCTAAGAGACATTCCAAACCAGCTTCCGCCGGATCCACACCATCAGACGCTGGCGGAACGACCAACCCTCACCCTCGGCATCCCATCCTTCGCCGACGTCGACCGGATGGGATGGATCCCAAAGGCAGAACAATACTTTGAACTTCATCTCACTCCCGACATGGACAAAGTATCTACCGCCTGCTCCGCGCTTCATTAAGCTTGGTGGCTCTGCCAATCCAACTACTGCCTATCTTGGAACGAACACAACCAAAAGATGATTCAACGGTATGATACCAGCTACTCCGGCTCCGACATCGGGCATCTTTTGGGCATTCGCCAAACGGACGGCCTTGACGACTACATCAATGAGTTTGTCGCCTTCATCACTTATGTTTTTGGTCTTTCGCCAGATCACTATCTGGAGTTCATCATGCAAGGCCTTCTCTCGCCTCCGCACATACCATTCGCGGATGGTCTCAGACGCCTATGATATGGTCCGTCTGGTAGAAACCGACCTCTCTTCATGGTCCCTTTCGACGGACACCATACTACACGCAATAAAATAAAATGCAGAAAAAAATAATGGAAAAACATTGATCGTCGACCTGCACAAGATGGACAACTCAGATCGTCGTGTAGACCCATATGTGTCGTGAGCCCCATCACTTTTCCTAAAAAACTGGACAGTATTAGTCAAAATGGACAACTCAAATCGTTGTGTAGACCCATACGTGTCGTGAGCCTCATCACTTCTCCTTCTAAGAAATTGGACAGTATTAGTCAAAATGGACAACTCAGATCGTCGTGTAAACCCATGTGTCATGAGCCCCATCACGTCTCCAATTGCAGAGAAGATGTGAGAAGCACGACTAAAATAGTTTGGACGGGTACAAAGGAGACCATTAGAGCCACTTGTTAGGCATTGTGAGAGTTTAGTCACTGATGTAGACCGGAATTACGGTTTGAAAATAAATTATTTTTCATTAGCTATTTGGTTTAATTTAATATAGGTTGAGGAGCCAAAATGAATTTTCGTGCGTAAAACTACTCTTAACGATAAACTTTGGCAAATCGTTAATCGTTATTCAAGAAAAACTCTTTGAACGCTTAACGAGTTGAATTGTTGCGAGATTTGTAATTCCACAAGCAAAACACAAATAACAACTTATGAATAATCGACAATAAAGAGATTGCAAGAACGTTCTAGGCAAGCTTATAATTAATTAAGTAGATTGCATAAAGTTAAGCTTGCAAATGCAGCAAGAGAATGGACGAAGTTACCCCAAGCATATGCAGTACCACTGTAGGGTGGCCCAATGTCTGAGGTTATAGCCATAAGCAAAAATAACCCAGTCTAAATCACTCGTCTTAAGGTTGTCGGTGTTGTGGTTGGCGTTGGAGTCGTAACAGGGTGAAACGCCCCGACAAGATCATCTGGAAACGGGAAGGGATGAAGTCGTGTTGACCTGGTCGCCGAAGTAGAATGTTGAGGTCGACGACAACCAGAGATATGGCAGACGACCTCGACTGGCTGGGCGGCGGCGGTGGAGTCGACTGTCGTGCACCTGTGAGGCCCGGTGTTCGTCGAGAGAGAGGGAGTCGGCCCAGTGTTCGCTAGAACTAGAAACTCCGTGGAGATCGTTTGGAGGAAGGGCTAGAAATATCTGGAGCTTGGAGGTAGATCGATGGTAGGATTGACGAGTTAACAGAGGATGATGGATATCGTCTCTGCCTTTTTCGGTTTCCTCCTTGGTGGAGACCAACCCCATTGGGTCAACGCAGAAATGCCCGACGCCGCACCCGACCGGATCTCTTTCAGCTCGAATTGTTTTATTGCATTTTAATCTTATTTTGCATTTTATTTTGCAAAAAAATTAATTAATTTTTTTTTCAATTTGGACTTCGTATGTAATGCACGCTTGCACGCGTAGCGATTTGTTTTATGTTTAAAAAAATTATATATATATATATATATATATATATATATATATATATATATATATATATATATATATAATTAGGTTGAACTCCGCCCCACGGTCCAGCTAAGGCCACGAATCAGCCAGCCCATGAGAGGTTCAACCCCAGCCCAGGAAGCCTTGGGTCAGCTATGTTATCTATATATTTTAATATTTCTATATGTATATATATATATATATATATATATATAGTTATAAAGAAGAGGAGCCGGTTCAGGCGTCAACCCTATTTCATTTCACCGGTCTGCCAAAGCAGCAAGCCGCACAATTCTCCATTTCTCTCCTGAGGTCGACAATGGCGGATGCTACAGTTTCCATCGCTCTTCCCTGCTTTCTTTGCTGGACGTGATTAGAGACCACATTGTCACAACAACCCGCAGGAAAATGCCCCTCATCCACGCTACCTTAACATCCTGCGGTTTTCGCAACTGTCCACAACAACCACGATGGAGCCCCGCCATGGCCGATCCTTCACACGCAGAGGTTACCTATTTTCATTTTTTAACCCTATGAATAGGGATGTGTTGTACATTTCTAGTGGTGATTGATGAATGTATTGATGTTGTATGCATTCTCCTGTGTGAGTTGATTCTCTAGGAATGTTAATTAGAGTATTCTGTTAGCCTTGGGGAAGATGATGAACAGTAAGTCGATGTGTGCTTGCTGTGAATTCAGTTAGGTGGGGAATGTTAAAGGTTGAAAAAGAAGAAGAGATTGCTTTTAATTGAAGTTTGTTGTAGTGTTTCTTGTGTGAGAGTTTTAGAGAAGATAAACAGTGGAATAGGTGAGATTGTGATTTGCTTGTGTTAATTTCTTGTTTAGGAGTTAGGAAAGTGTGAATGATTGTTGTCGTGCTTGATTCCGGTTTGAATTTTGGGAATTACTGGTAGTTTCCTGTAGGAATAGTGGCTGATTGTTGATGTTTTAAGAGTGATGATGAGCAGTGAATCGGATTTGATGTTATTATTCAAACATTACTTTCTGTTAATATAGAAAATTGATATTATAAACCGTAGCGAGGTTAGATTAGTTAAAGTGCTTAGAGATTTTCGTGGATCAACCATTGAGCGATTTGAGGTTTCGTGGATCCACTTGCATGTGAGGTAAGAGTGAATTAATTCCGTGGAGCCACTTGTGTAAGAGCGAGTGAATTTTAGTTTGTTAGGTTTGTGGCTTCTCAAGAGTCAAGAGTGTTAGAGATTTCGTGGATCCTCTACTTGTGAGAGTGAGGGAAATTTCTCCTTGATGCCCGTGTGCGATAGCGGCCGACCTCGGAGTGGGAGATCGAAGGTGACGAGGAGTTCCTCGCGTGATCGCCATCAACTTCGAATACGAAAAGACGCCCCTTTCCGTGGGTAATTGTTTCTATCTTTTCTCTTTGTGTGTGTGCCTCTATATTTTCTCATAGGATAATAGACACATTGATTGGGTTTTCGCCCGAGTTTTGTCAACGAACGCTACGTCGAAAACTCCAAACGGAAACGTATTTGGAGTTCACGATTTCCGTTTTGCTTCGACAAGGGGAATGGAACGAAAGTTGCGAACTTCCTTCCCCGGATTTAAAATTGAATCATTTTATTAAGAAAAATCATTTTAAAACAAAATAGCGATTTTGTGCTTTACAAAGAATTTAATTGCTTCATTTCTTAAAGTTCGTGCAAATTTCGCTCAAATTTCGTTGCACAAAGTTCATCGAATATTGCATGCATTAGGGTTTCCTAAAAATAGCCGACAGACGCGCAAACCCTATGCGTCGTCCTGCATCACTCCTCTTTACTGTCCAAGCACGGGCTCTTTTAATACAGGAATCAAGTATGACATATTTTAAAATATTGTCATTAAAACATTGCCATTTAAAATATGGCCATTAAAATATTGCCATTTAAAATATTGTCATTTAAAATATTGCCAACGAGATTCCTTTTTATGATTTGTCTCAGAATATTCTTTCATAGATCCTTTTTATTTCTTTAGTAATAAAATATTAATCTCCTAACTTTTCTTTAGTTATTCGCATGCAATTTTAAATTAATTAAGCCTGTCTGTTCCGTCCTAGATACTCAAAATTGTCGGATCATTTATTCAGGGTCTCATCGGGTGGTCAATTTGATGAGCCAAACAAAACTTACAACAAGATTAAAGACTGGCAAAAATAAAAACATACATAATATAAAAAATCCTGACACATTTTGGTGTTACGCATCCTCAGCGGTGATAGAGGATGCATCAATCACCATGCATGTTTAAATGGGGGAGGGGTAGACCAATAAAAACTTGGAATGAAACTATAAGGAAAGACATTTATTTAGGCATTAGTGAGATTATAACTAAAGATAGGGCACAATGACGACAAAGGATCCATAATGCCGACCCCACTATAGTGGGATAAAGGCTTGAGTGTTGTTGTTGTATTAGTCAATCTTACATGACTTTCAATCATAGGGGAATAAAGCTGTCAGGCAGAGAGATCAAAGTAGCAAAACTAAGCAGTATTTTTTTAACTGTGAAAAATTCATAAATAAACTTGTGTACCTTGTTATCAAAATAAATACCCTGACTCTCATAAGCAATACGCTCTCCTTTACATCTTTCTAATACCTCAGGGCTACAGGTCTTTTTTAAGGCCTCGAGATCACCCTACAAATAATACATGATTCTGAGTGAAGCTATTTTCAGAATAACAAGGCCTTGCAGCTACTATCAGACATGAGTATTATTAATACAAAATAGAAAATGGAAATAAACCTTATAATATGCAGTCAGAACAGGTCTAATCATATCTTGAACTTCTTGTACGAACTCGGGTAATGAGAAATTCCTTGCCAAGCAAAAGTTCACGGCAACAAATTAGTTTAAACAGTATATTTTTATTTATTGAAGAATAGTTGAAATGTAAATATGATTTGATAAACATCATGTAAACTCCGACAAGCCAAGCTTACGGATCTCGGCGGCGTATTTCCTTGAATGACAGAGCAGTAGCATTTTCCCCAAAAACGGCTTCATTCAAACTGTGAAAAAGAAAATATTTATTTTAGAGATGTTTGAGGAAAATTTGAACATCGTCTATAAGGAGATCTCTTTATGACAGAAACAATATGTGAAAAACACAAGATTTGATAATATTCACCATTTTAGCACACACGTTGAGGTTACATTTTTTTTGACAAATGGGTAAGCTTAGCGATTCTAAAGAGAATTTAGAGAAGAATAAATTGAAACAAACAGGATTAGATAGAGTGACCTATAAAATAGAACTGTAGGGAGTTAACAGCTCAATTGGTGAAGGGAGTTAACTTAAGGACTCTCTTCAAGGAGGGATTGGGTTCGAATCCCGGCCTCAACAATCTACCGCACTGATTAAAGAGACAGTGCGGAGAGCAGGCTGGGGTGTACGGACTGTAGTTTTGTTAGCGGAAAGGCTAGTGGAGCGGGAGTGGGATGAAGCCCAGAGTCCCAGAGTCTCCGCCCTTAACATCAATCTTGCAAGCCAGCCTGACATTAAAATAAAAGCAACAAAAAGAACCAATTTGGTAAGATCGTGCTTCCAATATAGGAGATAACTTTTCAGAAAAATAAACTAATAGGGATCACATATACCAGAACATTACTGGAAAATACAAGTATGAAAGAGAATTAACATAGTATGCATTTACATGCATCGTTCTCCATATTCATAATTATAAGTCTCCCCAATTTTTGTACAACAAAATAATCTAGAAAATACGAGTTGATTGCATATCGCAAATCAGGTGTAACTGAATTTCAGTTTCTGCAAAAGCCACACACTGGAATTGTATTCCCTCAGCAGAACTGGGGACTGGAGTCATAAAACACTAAAAAGTAGGAGTGCAAAAATAGTCCAGGATAGAAAAGTCTGCAAGGTCAAAAGCCTAGATGGGTCAGATCCCGAACAGATCTGATCAAAAGCCTGATTTAGCATGGGCTTGGGCCAGGCCTTAAAGGCCCTGATAGCCCCATATTATTGCGCTAAGAATGGCATTGTTCCCGGACATGGCAAGTCCCTAAAAACAGTGGCTTTCTTCGCCAATATGGCCATCTCACTGGCCTGAGCTCACTTCGTCAAAGTAAGAGTGTGGGCAGATCCGGACCTATCATCCAGCAGAGGTTTTGAGCCCTGCATCCATTCCAATAATGCTCTTTGCCAGAGAAGATGAGATATTTGGCAGTAAGTAGGCCAGGGCTGGATATGGCCTAGCCAGTTCCATGCCCTGCTCGGCTAAACAGACCCTAGCAGAGCCACCTCTGAGCAAGGAGCCAGGGCCTAGAGCTATAAAGCTTAGGCATACAAGGCTATATTTGCACTCCTATGAATACCAAGACAAAACAATTGATGGCATAAATATAAGCGATCCAGAACACAAACAACCATGCCTAAGAAGAGGTACCATTTAATTGCTCCAAACTAAGTAAAAGGCAATCTCTTGGAAACATTCGAGTAGGGAATATCTCTGAGGTAAGTAACAGTACGAACAAAGAGTAAATCTATCAGAGAGTTCTACTCAAATAGACTATCAAGCAAAAAGGTTGGAAAAGAGAATGCACAGAGCATGTTGACTATTAAAAATATTAAACAAAATGATATGAAATTCAAAAAAAAGTATATCTAACCCAAGTAGTTGATATGCCTTTTAGTTTGCTCAACGTTGTCAATATACAGAACTCAAGGGAAAGCAGAAAGGAATACTTTTCTTTGAAGTGTGAAATGCAAGTAATGCACCGCATATCTCAGAATTTATAGTCAACATAAATTTAAATATTTAAAAATACTATGGGGCATAATAGCTTTAAGTCTTTAACGACCTCGAGAGAACATAAAAGTTTGATAAGATTTAAAACCTATATGTAAAAGTAATAACATTCAATAAAAAAACAGTATGACCATAAAATCATCTTGCTTGAGAATAAAAAAAAATAAAGCCAAAAAAAGATTTAATCATTCAAAAATTAATGACAAATTAGAATAACAAACAACAAAAACAGCACTATAGACAATATCCCACTATAGTGGGGTCGGCTATAAGGATTCTTTGTCGTCATTTCCCTATCTTAGTCATAATCTCACTAATGCCTAAGTACATCATGGCTTTCCTTCATTTTCATTACAAGTCTTTATTAGTCTACCCCTCTCCCATTTAACATGCCTAGTGACTAAGCTCTCACAATGTCTAACAGGTGCCTCTAATGTTCTCTTTTGTAAGTGTCCAAACCATCTTAGTTGAGCTTCTCGCATTTTTTCTGCAATTGGTGTCACTCATGACTTATCCCCGATACATTCTTTCCTAATTTTATCTAGTCTCGTGTGTCCACACATCCACCAAAGCATTCTCATCTCCACAACTCCCATTTTTTGCTCATGTACACAATTCATTGCCCAACACACAGAACCATAGAGCATCGCTGGCCTAATTGTAGTACGGTAAAGCTTTCATTTAAGTTTTAATGGTACTTTAAAATTACAAAAGATACCTAACGCGCCTCTCGCCTTAAACCAACCTGCTTGGATTCTATGTATCACATCTTTATCAACACCTCCATCTTTTTGAATCATCGATCCAAGATATTTAAAACACTCACTGCGGGAAATATCTTGATCACCGAACTTAATAACAAATTCATTCGTCCTTTTTGCACGACAAAATTTAAGCTTCATATACTTTGCATATGCCCTGCTCAACCTAAAACCTTCTTTTTTAAAGTGTCTCGCCAAGATTCAAGTTGTGTGTTTACACCCACGAGTGTCCCATCGAACAAAATGATATCATCTGCAAACAATAAACATCAAGGTATTGCTCGTTGGATATGTTCGGTGAGCCAATCTAAGATAAGGGTAAAGAGATAAGGGCTTAAAGCTGAACATTGATGTAAGCTGACAGTGATAGGGAATTCATGTGTTAATCCTCCAGATGTCTTCCCCTCGTCACTGAATTTGATACATACATTTGATTATGTCAATGTATAATACATTCACAACTTTCTTTTCTAAGACTCTCCATAAGATCTCTTGAAACCCTATCATAAGCCTTCTCAAGATCAATAAATAGCATATACAAATTTTGTTTTCTTTCTCGATAATTGTCAATGAGTACCCTCAAGAGATGTATAGCTTCGATGGTCGACCGCCCTGGCATGAATCCAAATTGATTCTCTGAGATGCTAGTCTCTTGTGTTACTCTTCTTTCTATTAATTGTTCTCATAGTTTCATGGTATGACTAATTAATTTAATTCCTCTTAATTAACACATTTTTAATAAAAAAATTTAACATATAAAGAAAATAAGAGTTAACAAGTAAATTGTTGCTTGAGGAAAGAGAAGAAGAATGACGAGATGAGAGAAAAACAAGAAACGAGCAAGGAAGTTGATTTGAAGAACTGAAAAAGCGTCAATCAGGGAGAAGGGCGCATTTGGAATAAGTATATTCTTTGTATGAACAATTATGATTCAATGTATAATTGTATATTTACGTAAACATTTTATTCTAAAACATGGTGAACCAAACAAGTTGAAGTGTGTATGATGAATCATTGAATCAACACAGTAAATTGCTAAAACGGAAGCCCATGCATGCAACAAAACGTGCTCCATAGACAGCATGTGAGTGGTATGGAGCAAGAGAAGTGAGTATGCATCAGTGCAATAAGTTGGATCACCTCTTCACTTCAAATGCACTTGTTACAAAGGGGCCCCAAAAAGGAGAGTTTGATCAAGTTTGGATGATCTATTGGAGGCCCAAGAGCACAAACAAATCTACAGAGTGATGTGGGACTAAGTGAACTGCACAAGCATTTTACTGTATACTTAGTATTGTCTTTTATTTTCAAGTTTATTGACCCGATTAGGGCTAATGGTTAGGGGGCCTATATATAGTTGCCTCGTATGTGTTCAGTGTAACACCCCAATCTAATTTAACAACAAATTTGAAGTTCGGTCGGGCCTGCAATAAACAGTAAACTAAGCTACGGTAATAAACCTGGTACATAGCAGACATAAAAGAAAAATACTGAAAGTAAACTTACAGCGGAAGTAGAAAGTGCAACTAACAGTGTCCATGAAAGAAAAATAGTACAGTTTAGAAGGGAAAACAATTAAAAGAAAACAAACAATATGAAGAATTCCACATATACACTCTTCCTAAGCGCAACTTCTCACCTGAGTCCCCTGTAAAAACATGTCTGAAAACGGGTCAGCTCAATGAGAGTAATAAAAACTATTCCTCCCAGTGAAACTAAAAATATGCTGGAAAATATGAATACATGCTTTTTAAAATAAAGTTTTTATACCGCAAAAAACTATGTGTTGGTATGCTATGCATGTTTTTCTAAAATAATATTGACAACATAAATATATGTTCTAGTTTTATCACGTTAAACATGATTCCTCAAGTTCCGAACTTTTGGGTGACTAAAAGAGATTCTAAGTTTCGGTCTAATCTTGTGTTATATATAGCTTATATTTGTCCTTACTTAAATTCTAAGCAGTGTAGCTTCTAATGCGCAATTCTAGTCTAACGATTCGAGCCCTACTAACGAACTCAGGTGTTCTATTATCTCAAGGACACAGACTCGAATCTACTAATCTTCTGAGCCTCATACAGTACACTACGCCCTATGAGAAAGATATTGCGCCTCTATCTAGTACAAGAGGAGGTCTCAATCGTATTTACAATTTATATTCTATCTATTGCTACCCCGCTTATGAATTTATCTGCATATCTTAAACAGTACATTATATCAATTAATCAGCAAGATTCATATTCATGAGGTTACTATCTCCCGCTTCGTAAAAGTATACGAGTGCATATGGTTCATAATTTGCACTATTTCAAAAGGTCTAACCATTTGGGAAATTTAGAAATTATCTATGTGCCACATATACTAGCTAGACGATCGCTGGTCTATAAATTTATAACGATAAAAGCAGTTTCGTACAACAATAATAATAATTTTCTTGCATTATCACAAAACTTTACAATGCAAGCTATCTGATAAGTCTAGCCAAAAAGAATATGAGTTTTTTACCGCGGTAGTGCGACGCTCGTATACCTAACACGGCGGCATGCTTCTAAAATTTATAATCTGGAGGCGCAAAATAGTTCTCCAATTACCAACGAAGTGTTACCTCAACAATCCCCACAAAACCCTAGCATGATTAAATCAAATATAAGGTTGACTAAATCTTAAAATCACTAATTCATTACGAGGGAAGGAAAAGGGGTTTACCACTTCTCTATTAGTAGAGGGTTGCTAACTCTAACTGGAAAGACCTTGACAAAGCTTTGCTATTTAAGATCCAACCACGGTTGAATGGAAAGAATCCCTAATCAACACTTCATAAAGCTTACTTGGAAGTTCTGAATGGGGAGTTATACGTGTGTTGACTCAAAAAGAGGAGAGGATGCATTATACCTGTATAAAACTGAAAAAGATGGTTGATTGACCGCAATTCTCCACTAGGAAGTCTCGATGAGGGTGTTACGTGCCCGTGATTGCGAGCATGTGCGCCTGGAAAGAGGAGGGAAGTCCTCAAGAGAGGAGGAGAGAGCGGTCTGATGAGCTATGGCGGCGGGGAGGCGCACGGTGTCAATCGGCGGAGCGGCACGACGGTATCGCGCGGTATCGCGATCTGGAGCGGGCGGCTAGGGCAACGCTGGGTTCGATCCGTGGAGATATCGGGAAGAGTTAGAGAAAGAGAGAGATAGAGAAATTAAAGATAAATTTGTGCTTGCTTGGTTCTAGTCTTGCCTCCACCCAAGTATAAATAGTCATCAAAATGCCCCCTCCTTGGGCTTAAACACGGAGGATCGATTATGCATATAAAATTCTAAAGTAAACTAGATAAATAGTTCGCGACGTGCGCGACCAAGGAGGGATCAAGGCGGGACCGTAACATCTCCACTCTTCCCAACGACGAGCTAGCCCTCAAGCTTGGTCTGTAGTGACGGTGGGCGTCAGATTTCCTGTGTCAGTGTCAGCATCTCGTTCAGAAGCTGAGTCGTCAACCTCCAACCAGAAGAGGCGCTTGCAGCGATATCCACGAAAAAAGGGTTCGTCGCAGTTGTAACAGAGGCCCTTGCCGCGGCGGTCATTCATCTCATGTGGCGACAGTCGTCGAATGGTAGCTGGGCAGTCGGCGTCACGGTCTGGGGCGAGGAGACTGGTTGTGGTCGATGACAGAGGCCGCGGAGGATGCTTGGACCCCTCGGTGTCCGGGTGATGTAGATGAGGGCGATCCAAAAGCAGACGCTTCTCGCAAACGCGAGTCAAACTCATTGCAGTGGTCGAATCTGCGGGTGCCTGGAATTCTACGTCCATGCGTAGGCGCTCATGGAGTCCCGTCGTGAAGATGGACACCTGCTGTGTCGGAAGAACGGTGGTAGTGCGGGCCAAGAGGACTTGAAACTGTTCAAGGTACTCGTCGATCGGACCGGTATGTCGGAAAGAAATGAGATCCCCTAAGGGATTGTCGTGGAGTGGTGGGCCGAAGCGGAGGGTGCAGTTGACCTCGAAATCTTCCCAAGATAGTAGTGGTTTCTCTCGTTGTAGTTGGGAAAACCAAAGTTGTGCGGGGACCATCAGGTTGAAGGCCACAATATTGAGTCACTCTTCCCAAGGGGTGCGCTGGTGGGCGAAGAACTGCTCGCAACGAGAGAGCCAAACTAAGGGGTTTTCGTGGCCGTCGAATATGGGGAAATCCAACCGTAAGTATCGTGGCACCCCGTTGCCCTCGTGTCGCGGGGGAAACAATTCCGGCAGGGTTGGCGTAATCGACACCTCACTGGACGAGCCCGTTGTCGGTTAGCCACTAGTTGGGTGGTGACGACGGCAACGAGGGCGTTGTTGTTATCCGTGAGGAGCTTGGCGAGGGACTGGAAAATTTGCGAGAGGGAGGGCTGGTCGGTCATCGCGTAGGACAAAAATAGTGGATTATCGGTGTCGGAGAGAGGGGAGGAAGAAGGGTCCGGCAGCGGAAGTAGCCCGGTAGAGTCAGCGAGTAAGGGGCCCCCGTCGAGGGAGGATCCAAGAAGGATGCACGGGGAAGAGGGGCCGGCGGAATAGGGCAGGCGGAGAGCGGCGAAAAACGGAGCCGGATAGGGATTCGGCTGGCCGGAGCTTTTAGGGGAGGAGTCGGGTTGTGTGAAGCGGCCGAGAGTGGTAGGCGGCGGCAGATCTGGGAGGTCGGTCGCCGGTTGATGCTGCGGTGGCGTCACGGGTGCTGGACGGGCTTCGATGGAGGCTGGCCGGGGCTGGGCGGCCGGCACTGGTCCGGTACAGAGGGATACGGTTGTAGTGGAGGCGGTGAAGACCGGGTCTAGGTCGTCGGAGGTGGTAAGGAAGTTTCCCTCTGATACCAAGTTGTTACGTGTTCGTGATTGCGAGCGTGTGCGCCGGGGAAGCGGAGGGAAGTCCTTAAGAGAGGAGGAGAGAGCGGCCCGACGAGCTATGGCGGTGGGGAGGCGTGCAGTGTCAATCGGCGGAGCGGCGCGGCGGTATCACGCGGTATCGCGATCTGGAGCGGGAGGCTATGGCAACGTCGAGTTCGATCCGTGGAGATATCAGGAAGAGTTAGAGAGAGAGAAAACTAGAGAGAAATAGAGAAATTAAAGATAAATTTGTGTTTGCTTGATTCTAGTCTTGGCTCCACCCAAGTATAAATAATCATCAAAATGCCCCCTCCTTGGGCTTAAGAACGGAGGATCGATTACGCATATAAAATTATAAAGTAAACTAGATAAATAGTTCGCGACGTGCGCGACCAAGGCGGGACCGTAGCAGAGGGATTCAAAAATTTATGTGGAAAAAGAAACACCAAACTTCATGCCACTTGACTGAAATTTCAGAAATAGGAGTAGAAATCGCAAATCCATCCACATAAGGGTTTTTGATCATTACCTAGTAGTCAAAATGACTGGGAATGGGAGAGGGGATTTGGACGACAGTCCACAACACAGAAAGGGAAGGGAAACCTTTCCCAAAATCGACGTTGGCTAAATGTGAGGGAGTAGAGTCGGTTAGGGCTAAGCGCAGGATTCAGCAGCAAAGGCGTCGAAGAAGAGAGAGTCCTGCGGTTGAAAAGGAAACTGTGTTTGGTGTGCGACTGGAAGGAGAAGGGGCGAAACTGCGTCTGGAAGGAGAAGAGGCGGCTTCTTCAGACTCATGTCGACGAGCAAGGGATGGCACGAGAAATTGACGAGCGCTTCTACCGAGAGAGAGTAGCGGCGGTTTCTGAAATCACTTGGCTGGGAGTCATTTAGGTTTTACACAAAACGTGGGGGGGGGGGGGGGGGGGGGGGGGGGGGGTTATCAAACAGTTTAGGTGTGAGGAGGGGGAGGGGTGTGCGGTTATGATAACCATAAAGAAGAGAAAAGGGAAAAGCGTTGATTACCATTTGGGAAATTAGACTCTTCTATGTAATTACAAAATTGTCATTCCATTCTAACATAAAAAAATACGTTACGCCCTCACGCTAACACTAAAATGTGTCGCATGCATTTTTGACGACTGTAATTAATCAATCGATAAACATACAAAATTTACCATACTTAAATCATGCTTCAATGAGACGCTTGCTCAATCAAGATCGCTCGAGATCGGACCCTGAAATCAAAATAAATTTTCGTAATAAATTTTGGATGTTACATTCAGGGCATCTTAGACCAAACAAAACAACTGATGACATAAATATAATCTACCAAGTAAACAAAGAACAATTGCCTAAGCAAAGTAATATAATTTCAAAACTAGGGCACTTAAAGCACCAAGTTGTTAGCTCGGGGATAACGGCATAGACGGAAGGACCAAAAAATAACCACACCAAACAAAGAAATCAAAGAGCTTTATTGCTCCAAACAGTTGAATATGCGTAATATTTTATTTTTTCATTCTAGCAAGTTAAGTGGTACGTCGCTTCTCTTGCTGGATTGTTCGTCCGAATATATAACGACTTAGGTCTCCTGTATGTAGACTTAATTTTGAACCTAATTATTTTTTCTCCTCTCAACTTGGTATCAAAACACACAAACATGATCCCGTCACGCACTGTCTTGCCGCTCGCCCGTTTCATCATTCCTGATAATGTCTCGTCGCCCCTATTCCAGCCTTAATGCAAACTCCAGCGACTACGTTGTAACGTCCCCTTCCACCATTACCAGGCTGCAGCCCAAGCACCCCCAACCCCTCTCCAGCCCACTGGCGGGTTGTTGGAGATGAGAAGTGAAGGAACTTCATAGTTAAGCGTGTTTGGGTGAGAGTAGTACTGGGATGGGTGACCTCCTGAGAAGTCCTCGTACGGCCCAACTTGACTGTCGAGTTCGCTCATCAAAAGGAGGCTGTGGCCACCAACAACCCGCCAGTGGATGGAGAGGGGTTGGGATGTTTGGGCTGCAGCCCGATAACGTCACCTAGAGCGGAGCCGTGACATTGTCACGTTGGATCGGCAAGGGTCGTTACACACGTGCCCCTCGCGTCCGCTAGTCAGGTCTTTGTCAACTCCCGTCTCCGCCCACAACACAGTTGTACCTCCGGTATCTACGCACATTCTCCTTCCAGACCGCGAGCTGCTTCCAGTTAGAGTTTTACCCTTCCAGGCCGCTAAGAGCAACTCCATCCAAGCAGCTAGCCACTTCCCCCTTTCAGGTAGCTAGTCGCTTCCCCCTTCTAGGCAACTAGCCATTTCCCCTTCCAGACTTCCAAACATTTTCCTTGTCCACGGTTTCTCACCTCCCAGGGCTCCTTTAGCTTCTATCTGCCAATCCAGCAGGCGGTCGTTGATCTCTGACCATTTTGTCCTTCATGACACCCGTCGGAGATGTCATGGCCACATCCTATGGTGTCCTCTCCGGTGGATCAATCTAGTGGAGATTCGTAGGATGCAATGCTTCTTCATACTATATTTTCCGATTGATTATTTTTAATGGGGTATCCTTTCGTTGTCCATGAGTGACTCTTCAGTATCTCATCTACTCTTTGGATTGTCCCTACATGTGACCTCCCTTGGAGTAGGTCACGGGTAATCAGGATCAGTGAAGATTTCTACAGTGGCATTACATGGCACAAATTACCTTGAATGGTTCAAGGAAGCTCAACATGTTATTTGTAGTGACCAGTTGAACGGTCATATTGAAGGAACTGTTGTTGAACCACCGTGGACTGAACCCTCATGGTGAAAATGGGATGCAGATAATTCTTTTGTTGTGTCATGGTTACTATACTCCATGTCCCCTCTGGTATATCGACCTCCCTTGGAGTCACGGGTAATCAGGATCAGTGAAGATTTCTACAGTGGCATTAGTGACCAGTTGAACGGGCATATTGATGGAACTGTTGTCGAACCAGCATGGACTGAACCCTCATGGTGAAAATGGGATGCGGATAATTCTTTTGTTGTGTCATGGTTACTGTAGTCCATGTCCCCTCTGGTATACCGTAACTATATGCTCATGGAATATGCCCATGAAATCTGGAATCGAGCCGTACGAATGCTTCGCAGATTGGTAACTCGACGTTCATACATGAGCATACTCATTGTGCCACGGAGCTGAAAAGGGATTTTCGTTCGTCTCTGCATACAATTCTGAATTTAAACTTCTCTATCAACAACTAGATTATTTCAATAGCTTTAATCCAACATGCACTGTAGATGCAGACAATTTTCAGAAGACAAATACCATTATTATCTCCAGAGTCATTCTTTTCTACATTGTTTTTCTCCCTTAATGTAATTCAATCTAATGTTTGGGGTCTTTCTCATGTGTTATCTTTGTCTGGATATAAATGATTTGTAAATTTTAGTGATTGTTTTCCCATATGATGTGGGTTTATTTGTTAAAAAAAGTGAAGTATTTTGTCGCTTTCGCACCTTTCATAAAATGGTAATGACAATTTGGGGAAGTTATTCTTGTTTTGAGTAGTGATAATGATGGTCAGTAGGATGAGAAGGGATTGTTCGACACTTATCATGCTGACAACACCATTTTTCATCAGATCACTTGTGTTTACACCTCCACACAAAAATGGAATTGTGAAATGAAAAAATAAACACATGTTGGAGGTTGCTTGTTGTCTGTTAGTTACCATGCACATTCCTAAGTCCTACTGAGGTGATGCTCTTTTGACCACAGCTATCATATTAATCGTCTTCCCTCACGCTCTCTACAATATGCTACTCTTCTTACTCGTCTTTCCTCTAAACACTCTGTTCACACATTTCACATCTCCCTTCGTATAATTGAGTACGTCTGTTTTGTTCATGTTATACTCCACACTGTGAAAAATTGGATGCTAGCTCTCTTAAATTGTCTTTGTTTTGTACTCTTCCACCACTTAGGGTTATTGATACTATCATGCTCCTTCTCATCGCTTCTCCTTGATGTGTCTATTTAACACATGTGATATATGATGGTGAGTGCACCGATAGCATAAGTAATAAAACTTAATGAGGCATGTATCATACTAACATAGATTTTAATTGAAAGATTGCTTGAGGTTAAATATTTCTAATTTCAAGAATTAAAAAATTAAGTATGATTTTAAAAATAAGAAAAAGTGAATTACTTAAAATTTAAAGCAATGAGAATTAGAGTTGGGTGAGTGTTTCATACTATGAATATCAACATAGATTAATTGTGAGTGAAGACGTGTAATTTTATAGAAATCCTTGCAAGAATGACGTTGATTCCTCCTAGCCATATTGAAATCCCTTGGTCCGAGCAAAGTGCATGTCGTGGATCGAACATATCTAGAATTATAACAAAAGCTTTAATACTCTGTGAAAAACTCTAACTACATTCTATTGAATAATTAACATGAGTGAAGCTACCACATAAATAAATACCATGTGTGATGCATTCCGAGATCTGAAATTGGTTTTAAAGTAAATAAATTTGTGAATCGTCTTTCAAAATAAGGCGGAGCCGCTAGATTAACACGAATATTCTCAATGGATAACCGTCCTAGGGTTCATATAAGCGCAAAAGAATCAACGTTTGTACGTAATTAGTTTAGATCATTTCTTCCACAAGCGCTTCAAGTGAGTGAGTTAAAACATTGTAGGGAATTAAAGACAAACAGGAGTTGATGATAATCTAGGCAAACAAGCTCTGTCTTTTAAATCAATTACAATTTAAGCATAATAAAATATTAGTCAATCTGAGCAAGATGGGGTAGAGAGGTATACCAAAGGAAGACAGGTGAACTTCGGGCAGCAACTGGGAGAGGATCGGGCTCTGGAAAATGGTAGGACGTAGCACAGGAGGTTTGCGGGAAAGCCGCACGGTTGCTACGGGCTCGGCGGTGCCCGAGGGTATTGGAGGAACACTCGTCGGAGGTGAACGAGCCCTCAAGAGGCTCCGTTTAAGGCTGGCGAGTTGTAGTTGATCCGGGAGGAGCGGATCCGCCAATCCCGACGACGGAGGAAGTCTGGGAGTTCGGAATCCCGGCCGGCAGACGGTGGAGGACAACTCGCCAGGGCCAGGGTAGGGCTCCGATGGCGGTGGCGCAGGCTGGTGAGGGTCGGGAAGGCGGCGTCGGGAGAAAAAGAAGGCGGAGGCAGGGCTGGGAGTTACGGAAAGTTGAGAGAGTTGACTCTGCTCTTTCCGATTTCCTCCAGCTGCCTGTGTACACTGGAAGGCAAGATTTATAAAGCAATTTTGAGTTAGGTTTTAATAAATGGTTTTAATGGGAGGTTTCAATTGACAAACCGTTTATAGCCTATGGGAATTAAATTGGGGGATTTCAACAAGCATAGGCCGGCTGAAAGAATTAAAAGGTGGGGGTTACAACTTTCAACACTTGCTGCTCTTGATGCCCAACTAAATGGTTTTAAAAATTCTCCAACAAAATAATAACTTTGAATATATATTATAATAATAACTTGATTTGTATGACCCCTCACTTGCTTGCCTAAAACACCACTACTCCTAATTTGACGGACCTCTTTATTTAGAGTCTTATTGGCCGGTCACACAAATAATCCAAACAAACGTGCGCGACGTGTGCGATACAACATAGACGAAATGATAATGCGCGAAGACGCGCGCTACAAAAATGAAATTATTGTAAATAAAATAACGATGCAAACTCGGGTTGCATCAATTCCCCCGGGGTTGAGAGAGATCGACCCCGTCGAGAATATGACAAAACCCGTTACTGAAACATCCAGGCGTGAAACTGCGAGTGAACGAAGTCATTGCCATAATGTCGTCGAAGGTAGCACAAATGAAGGTCATGTCGTTACCCCACATCAACTGAAGATATATCCTCATTCCTGAAAGACGCAGGAAACCAATCTCCAATGGAACAAGACAACTCCCGGTGATGAAATCGGCCATGAAGTTGTAGTGTTCCAAAATTGCTTGCAAACCGTTAGCCATAATATTATACAAAAATGTAATTGACCAGTAAAAATCAGAACAACAAATAGGAGGGCGTCATAAAGTGGGGAAGATGGTGGAATGAACGAACGAGGTGAAAAATAAAATAGGAGGTAAGCCAAAACGACTTGTGGAACCATTAAATCATACGACATCATACGTACTCCCGCTAAACATCTTTGTGCGTCTGCAGATCTCAGATCAATCATCGCAATGACAACACTCGCGAGAACCCAACTAGCGCGACAAATTTTACAGCCGATCTTAAATTTATCATTTAAAACCAACCAGAGGAATCACTTAAATCGAGTGTCCCTATTAGGAGAAAAAATTCTTTTAAGTCTCTGTTTCCCTAATAAGGCTAACCCTAAAGAATTCAAAATTCATTTGATGAAGTCCTAAATGCTCTCGTACACTCGCGGCATAGTGGTGCGAACTAAAAACGTGATCGCCAAATATAAAATCAACATGTGGTGGTGCTGACAGATCATCCAAAATGGATGACTCACCGGAGTCAAGGGCGCCTTCCTGGAGAAGGGGTCCAGGTAGAAGTGCTGCACTAAATAATAGTAGTGTAGTGGTAACTAAGGAAGGTGAGGGCGATGGTGACGGGGTCCTCCCAGGAGCTTTACGTACAAGACTATTCTTCTGGGGAAGAAGAACAATTTTGTGCCCACGGTGATAAAAGGAATGGGAGTTCCTTACACCATCATGTATGACGCGCTTATCGTACTGTCATGCTCTTCCTAACAAGATATGACAAACATCGATGGGGGCGACATCACATAGAACAGAATTCTGATACACATCCCCAATGTAGAACTCTTCGAGACAACGGTGAGTAATGGACATAGTCATGTGACTATTTACCCCAGATAAGTGGTAGGGTTGCTCCAAGGGGTTACCTCACTACCGCACGAGCTCAACTAAGTACGAGGAGACGCGTAGACATAACTATTAAAGAAGAGATCGGCTAGAGAGAGTAAGAGCCCAGAAGTGGTCACTGCACTCCTCAATCAAAAGGAGGATGGATCTTAGAGAATGCACGTTGATAGTAGGGGTCATTAATAAGATCACCATCAAATATCCATTTCTCATACCAAGACTTGATAGCATGTCGGAAATGTTGCATGGTTTCACTCTTACAAGATTGACCTTAGAAGCGGACCAGCGGATATCATCAAATTAGGATTCGACCTGAGGACGAGTGGAAGCAACCTTCAAGATGCGGGAAGAATTTTATGTGTGGCTTGTCAGGCCCTTTGGTTTAACGAACGCACCCATCGCACTTATACACACAATGAATCAAGTGCTCAGATCTTTTACTAAAAAATTTGTGGTAATATATTTTGATGACATCATGATCTATAGTCCACATTTCTAATTTAAAATTATGGAGGCATTATCTAATTCAACGAGAATTCGTATTGAACACTGACGACATACCATTGTGTTATTTGGGATCCCAAAAGAACTTAAATAGGAAGCATTTGCAAGAATACACTTTCATCTTTCATCTTAGGCATACGACATAAACTGTGAATTGGGTGACCGATGCTTTAAGTAGGAGGGCACACCTATTAGTCACCCTTAGACTCACTGTGGTATCACTAGATTCTTGTAAGGACCATTATTCAATTGATCCATACTTTATTACAAATTGGGAGTCCTTAGGCGCTGGAATAGACCCGACCACACATTTTTTGATCCAGGATGAATTTTTATTTAAAGCATCACGCTTATGTATCATTGAGGGGTCACTTTGAGATTGCTCTATTCGAGAAATTCACAATAGAGAATTAGATGGTCATTTAGGCAAGACCAAGATTATAGCCTTTATTCAGGATAGATATTTTTGTTCAGGGATGTGGGGATACATGTCACTTTATTAATCAATGTCCTACACTTCAATCCTTCAAAGGCACTGCACAAAATACTAGGTTGTATTCACATCTTCTTATCCTATGTTATTAAAGGCGAAGGGCGCACTGAGGCGTAAAGGGGACCTGAAGCCTAGGCATAAGGCGCAAGCGTGCGTCTCAGGCACGTGAGGCGCAAAAATGAGAAAACAATCGACTTGGGTGCCCAGTTCGCTCAATTTCACCGAATTGGGCGCCCAGTTCGCTCAATTTCACCGAATTGGGCGCCCAGTTCGCTCAATTTCACCGAATTGGGCGCCCAGTTCGCTCAATTTCACCGAATTGGGCGCCCAGTTCGCTCAATTTCACCGAATTGGGCGCCCAGTTCGCTCAATTTCACCGAACTGGGCGCCCAGTTCGCTCAATTTCACCGAACTGGGCGCCCAGTTCGCTCAATTTCACCGAACTGGGCGCCCAGTTCGCTCAATTTCACCGAACTGGGCGCCCAGTTCGCTCAATTTCACCGAACTGGGCGCCCAGTTCGCTAAATTTCAGCGAATTGGGCGTCCAATTCGCCTAGGCATGTCTCATGAACATTGCCCGCCTACGCCTTGCTGAGGCGCAACAAAGTGCACCTGACGCCTCAAGCACGCCTAGGCGCGCGCCTTGATAACACGGTTCCTATCCTTAGCAAACCTTAGGAAGATGAGACCATGGACTTTGTTTTAGGACTTTCTATAACTATTGGAAAGGTTGATTATGTTTATGTAATTGTCGATAGGTTTATCAAGATGTCACATTTCATTCAATGTAGGAAAACATCAGATGCATCACATGTAGCTGATTTATATTTTAGGGAAGTTGTACGTAGGACATTCACAATTGATCGTGACACTAAGTTCATGAGTCATTTTTAGCAAATATTACAGGCATAATTAGTAACCAAACTTCAATTTGGCAATGTATATCATCCCCAGAGACCGAAGAAATCAATAAGAGACTATGTAACTTACTTAGACGTCTTGCGGGAGAGAGACCAACTCAATGGGATTTGATATTTGAACTTGTCTAAAGTAACTCTGTGAGTCGTTCCACCGAAAAAATCCACTTTGAGATCCTCTATGGTCAGTGTATCCCCCACCTACTAGATAAGACTTCTTTACCTCTTCATGGTAGCATTAGTCCACAGTATAGTGAGCTTAGCGACAAGTTCCTAAAGGTACAAAGAGAAGTACGTAAGAAGCTCTATATATCAAATGCAATGTACAAGGTAGTTGCTGATAAGCATAGGAGAGCAACATTTTCATGAGGGAGAAATGGTGAGAACATACTTTCGGCAACAAAAGTTCCTTGTTGGTTCTTACGGATAGAAGGAGAGTTTGGCCCATTATGAATACTTCGAAGATTAGCAAATAACGCTTATTTGTTAGACTCCCATCTACAGTGGTCATTTCCCCCGCATTCAGCATTGTCGACCTGACCACATATACAAGAGACATAATAGATGGGGAGGATTTAAAACACTACCAATTACACCTGTGAAGCAGTTAGCGACTGACGTGATGGATATTTGTAGCACCCAAACGTGTCAAGGGGTACATCGATGGTTCATAGTACAATGAAGTGGACGGTCATTGATTGATTGTTTGTGGATCGAATCTGAAGAGTTAACAAGTTGATGCCCTAACATACTCCAACATATCAATGAGGCTTTCTCGTCAAGGGACAAGATTCTCCCAACCGGGGGGAATCGATGCAGATGGGCGCGTGAGACATGAAAGTCTACTTTATGCATTTATTTTAATTTAGTTATGTCAGACACTGTCTTTATTCGTACATTTGTTTCACGCATTTATTTTCATAAAAGTTTATGTTGTAGAAGTTGTAGGGGTGTATTATCTATGATGTGATAAACTATGTCATACATTTTTCAAGCTGAGTTAGTCGGAGGCATAATATTTTGATTCCAATGGATAGAGCAAAATTCATTTCCTTATTCCCCTTTTGAGCCTTAACCTTAATATTGATCATGAAGAGTTCATGCTTTAATTTTCATACTGCTACATTAAAAACAAAGCAAGTTTTCAATGGGGGATATTGTTACTGCGGGGCCCAATGACGAGGGGTTTGAACAAGTCTAAAGGGTCTATTTGTGGACACCGAAGATCGCTAAAAAATCCACAGAGTGACGATAGACTTGGTGGACTTGGCACATGTATTTATACGGCCTTTTATTATACATTTAACATCATTTTTTTCTTGTTTATTGGCTGGATTAGAGATAATGCGGGCTATTTGTAGCCTCCTTGCATGTGTTTTGGACATATTGGATGAATGAATTTGAGGAATGGGCTGAATTAGGGACTTGAGTCTATTGACGGAAGCTCACTTCCCTAGTAGTTGTACGCCTTTTTCCCCACCCCAAAACCAATCTTCCCTATTGATGGCTCACCTCGACGGGTGCTAACAACACATTCGACAAAACTGCATTTAACAAAACGGTAGAAATAAATGTGATTGTTATGTCCCCTAGAAGAGGCTCGAGTCAGAGGATAATGAGTGTGAGTCATGGAGGAGATTGTCGATCTCGCCTACTTTCTTCCACTGTAATCCTTGTGAGTCATATGGTTAGATCGTGGAGAATTGAATGAGGCTACCTAGAGAGGAACTTGATGGGTACAGAATAAGAGAGAGAGAGAGAGAGAGAGAGAGAGAGAGAGAGAGTTGTTGAAATCTCATTTGGAGGAATAATTATTCTGCTCAGTTGGTTGGCTGACCAGTCCTCTTTTAAATACAAGAGTTCCAATAAAAACTCCAAGCAATATCTAGGGCTAACCCTTCAAAGAAAAATATTCTTACAATTAAACATAAATTAATGACAGAATTAGAAATGGATATCCTTCGTGTGCGCAACCCGTCAAGTCTTGTCGATGTGAATCAACCTTTTATAAGCTTGCACAAGAAGGCATCTCAACATCAACCTTTACACTGTCAAATCATGAACATTTGAAGGGTAAGGATTATACTCACAAAAGTTATTCTAGTCTAATTTCAACAGGTTAAGGGGTATACCAATATTCTTCACAAGTAACTTCAAATAAAAATTTGTGATAGCTCAGATCTATAAATGATTAAGACTAGTATTAGATGTTATGCGCCGGATCACAAGAAGCACATTTAACAGTAAACTAGGATTTAATTGTTCAACATTCTTTTGCATGTATTGTTTATCATCAGGGGAAAAATGAAAGCACTATGGGCATACACATCAAAAACAGCTTACCAATCTTTCAGTATAAATTACTTCTGAAAATTACAAAATTAACATTTTTCTTCCAAATATAATACTAAAGTTGTTCTTGAAAGTACTGCCATCAAGGAAATCTAATAACAATCCTTAAGAGTCGGAACAAAATTATATGATAGAAATGATAAAATGCTTACTCAATAATTTTATGAACCAAAGGATGATCACTCGTCTCCAACGTCTCCCGCACATCCTCAGCTATCTGCATAGACATAAGCCATCCCAATACCATTAAAATCCCATTAGAAAATTTCAATACCAAAACACATAACTAACAAGGAAAAGTTTACTTTATCATAGAACAAAAACATCCCAAAAACCTTACCTCTTGTCCCTTAGCCACAACAGGCTCACTTATTCCCCTCACCCGCTTATAAATAGGATGGCTTTGTACCTGACGGAACAGATTTATAAAATGACTACAAAAGCAATTTGGAGGAAGTATCAGTCATAGCATAGGACCATATCACCTTCCTCTTAAATGACTCCCATTTCACACCAAGAGGTGACTTGTTGGAAGGCAGAATAGTCATATCAGTTCCTGTACTCCTGGGATTAGATGATGTAAATGTAGATGTATACCTCATTTTCCTATTCTTTGATGGGCTAGAGCTTAGCTCATCTTTAATCATATCATATCCTTTCTTGACTAAATCATGAACTTTCGTTTCCTTAAATTTCTGAAATGCTAATGAAACTCTAGGGGAAGAAAAATAAAAATTCTTTCTAAATCTGTTAAACACTGTGTCAGATTCTCTAGCTTGTTCTTGAGAATTGGAAGCTTCGTAACTCCCAGAATTCTCTGATCTAGCTGTTGTATTTTCACCATATTTTTCACCAGAAGTATGCGCATTCGTCATGGTGTGCGAAGATCCAGAAGTCTCCTGTGCTCTAATTCCCAGAGTCTCCTTGACCTACTTTGAAACAAAAAAATAGCTTAATGATTCACCATACTGAGCCAGTCTAATAGAGTTAATGCACTAGCATACCTCCTCTTTAGCAGCTGTCAGTTTCTCTTTCACATTCTCAGCCACCTGCACAATTTTCATTTTTAGTTTTTTTTTTATTTTTGTGGCGTAATAAAATGAAAGATTAGGTCATTTATCAAAAATAGAATATGATGCAGAATAACAAAAATAAGAATGTGTTTCCCTAATTGGTTCGAGGATGGCTAATAGGACTAAATTTAACCAAGGAGCTATATGCAAAAGAAACAAAAATAGTAATATGCATTAATGAGCAAGGCTGTGTTACAAGAAATGCAGATACTAAGTTTTGGATCAGCAATAATTAACTTGTTTCAGGTGAAGCATGCGAAGAAAATTTAGAATCACTTAATATGCAAATGTTGATAGTAAAAACACTCGGTACAACAGATTGCGTTAATATCATCTACAGGCACCAAAAATTGTTATTCCGAGGTTTCAACATCCAAATTGTTACTGCAACTAATGAACCAATGGTCACAACACCCCAACCAGTAAAAAATTACATTTCCAGGTTGATTATGCATTAAATTTCCCACCGGATTCATCAATGACTTTAGCGAGCTCAAATTATTGCTAACCACTCATTTCGCAAAGCGAGAATCTAAAGGACCTAGTGATTCCCTTCGAAAATTCATTTGAACTGAGAACGTGGAGCACAACCACGCCAAGTAGAGTCTTGCTCCTGGTTTGAACTATGGGCCATTCAAGTACAAATTGAGCAGACAATGTTGGAGATAGCCAATCATCGCATCATAGGTAACGAGAGCAACTCATCCATCCAGTCAATCACCTTCTTCCGCTCGTGGGAAGATCACTAACCCCAATTGGCGGGATCATGAAAGAATCTCATTACAAGGCTTTCTATTTAAAAAGTAATTAGATGGTCTAGAGAAAGTTTTTCAAGCAATATTTATTAAAAATAATACATTATTAATTATACATCCATAATTATATGCTTGACTTTATATTGATTATTGAATGAGTGAGATTGCTTCTATTTTACAATAAAAAGACATTTATTTAACTTCAACAACTGTATAATAATGGTTTTATTTTATCCTTTAAGGGAAGAAATTCTTCCCATGCATTTTCACAGTTCTTTAGCTGCAATGACAGTGCTCCAGCTATCACCGGTGTTCTAAATGCGCAGCACCCAACAGCAGGCATATTTAAAGAGGCGCACAGTTTCCTCACAGATAAAAATACATTTTTTTCTTTTTTTTCTCTTTTTATACTTTTAAAATTATTTTGCTTCATTTAAATTTTTTTATAGTTTATATTTCTTTCCCATTTATAAATTTTATTTTATTATTATATATGTTTTGCATTATTTTTCTCTGTTTATAAAATTGTATTTTGTTTATGTTCGTTTGATCGTGTTATGCTAGAGTTCCTTAAAACTATTACGAATATAGTTGATTTTGGAAAAAGTGAACATGTTACAAACTAGGTGGCATAACATATGTTGCTTCTACGGCATCATAAGCTATCAAAGCGGACTCTAAACAATGCAAACCCTAGGTGGTAGTCTTAGAAAAATGGTTCTTGTCTAGACCTAAAATGGTGTGTGCATGTAATTAATAATCGACAATAGATTGCTAGTAAGTAAAGATAAATTCTCAAGCAATTAACAGAATGTGAAATTAAATAAATTGAAAGAGCAATTAGGTTTTGCTTCTCTTCGCTCGGAAGGTGGTTAATTAACTGCAAAGAAGCATATGAGTACTGCAAAGAGTTATCAATGACGAAACAAATATATTAGTGTTAAAGAAGAAAATGTAAAAGCTCATTCTTAGGGCCCGTGTACATTTTCATTAGTCCCACATCTTAGGAGTAGCATTCTCTCATCTTCCTTCCTATATAAATGTATTCATACTAGTTTTTTTGAAGTAATAAAAAATAGAGTTGTTTTTCTCTCTCCTACGGTTTTCTCTACATGGTATCAGAGCTCAAACCGGTCCTAACAATCGCCTGTGGGCGGGTAGCTCTTTTCTGAACCGCCCCCTTTGCTCCTCGTGTGCGGATTGACCTTGGCTTAACCGCATATTGGTCTATACGCCCTGTAACTCTTTGCTGCAGTTAAATTGTTTGCAACTGTAGCTTCCTCACTTTTCTCTCCCTCCCATCCCTTCTCCACCCTCCTCCCTCTCTTTATAGAATTCTCTCGGGGCCCCACATCCTCTCGAATCGCCCAGCCTCTCAGCTGTTTCTTCTTCCCGCAACGGTTCTGCCTGGTCTTCTTCTCGCCACGAGCCGGTCATCCCATCTTCCTTCTCGGATTGCATTAGTCGCGCAGACTGCTTGTCGCGCGGACTGCTTGTCGCACGGATTGCCTTCCCCTGGTCGCCTCTCCGCTTTTTCCCTTTACCAGTCGTTCGACCTCGGGCCTTCTTCCCGCCTTTGCAAGCTTGCCTTCTCATCTTACTCGCTAGTTCCTCTTCTCGATGTGAGTTGGTCCTCTAACCGCTACCTCTGCTTGTCACTGATACTCAGTTTGCCTAGCATCATGTTCTCTTGTCGCTGTTACTTAGTCGACCGGGCCGCGGTTCTCTGGCCTCCTCTGTTTTCTCAGATTGCTTTCCGCAAGCCGCGGTTCTCTCTGACTGCTTGCCGTCGTCCATGTTTGTCTCCGGACGATTATCGTTGTTGCCTTTTTGTCGCAGACCCTTCTAGCCGCGGTTACTTCTCTATCCGCAGGGTCTCTTTTGCCCATCGTTGTTTGCTCCTGCCTTGGCCGCTCTATGCTCCCAGGCTGCTCGCTGCTACTGCCGATTGATTGCCTACTGGTCTAACCGTGCGGCCAGCTTACTCTGCTTCCTCTCTGGTTGTCGCTCCCCCTTCTTGGTATTCCTATTGCTATTGAGGACTACTCTACTCGCTTGCCGCGACGAGCTATGTTCGTTGGGGGTTTGGCCTGCTGCTAATTCCCCTTGCCTGGCCGCTTGTTCTCATGTGACTATGTTTGGCTCTTCCCCTATCATTGCTCACTCCGCTCCAACTGGAATTCAAGGTGACATTATGGTCTTGCGCTCTGGAATACAGCAACTTCAAAAAATGCTCGGCCAATCCCCCGGCTCAATTGTATCAAATTTTCACGGTGATTTCTCCTGTTTTGCAAATAGCTCATCCTGGATTTTGGATTTTGGGGCCTCCCACCACATTACCTATCGGCAACCTTCACGCTACTTGGACTCAGTGCACCCCAAGTTCATTACCGTTGCAAGTGGGGACACCATTTTTGTGTCTGGCTCAGCAGACATCGACCTTACTCCCTCTATCACTCTTCGCTCGGTTCTTCACGTTCCAGGCTCTCCTTTCAACCTTCTTTCTATTAGTCATCTCAGTCACGACCTTGATTGCTACATAACATTTACTTTTAACTCCTGTGTTGTGCAGGATTGCGAAACGCAGTTTATCATTGGAAAAGGGCATCTGTCAAATGGTCTCTACATCTTTGACCTCCCACCCCCAACGATTCTCTCCTCTATTAGCTCTATTGAATATCATCGGCATCTTGGCCACGTCCCTTTAAACATACTCCGCAAAGCTCTTCCCGATGCTTCCCTCCAAGATTTCACTTGTGAGTCATGTATCTATGGAAAACATCATTAGTGTACGTTCTCACCTCATCCTACTCGGAGTCCTGCTCCCTTTGACCTTGTTCACTTTGATATCTGGGGACCATACAAAGTCGCTAGTGATTTTGGCTATCGTTACTTTGTTATGTTTGTAGATGATTACTCTCGAGTGACATGGTCGTATCTCCTTCGTGATCGCTCTGAACCATTTGGTGTATTTCATGCCTTTATCATTGAAATTCGCAACCAGTTCTTTAATATAATGAAAACTCTCTGTTCTGACAATGCGCATGAATACACTGATAATGTGTTTACTGACATGTGCGCTGAGTTTGGGCTCATCCATCAAACCTTGTGTGCATACGCTCCCCAACAAAATGGTGTTGCTGAACAAAAAAATCGTCACTTCCTCGAGGTTACCCACTCTCTTATGTTCCAAATGAATGTTCCCAAATAATATTGGAATTTCGCGGTCTCTACTGTCTGTTCTCTTATTGGAATTTCGCATGTCTTCCTCTATTCTCAACTTTGTGGTTCCCTTCACCCTCTTGTTTCTCTCCAAACCTCCTTTTCCCTCATTTATCGTGTGTTCGACTGCGTATGTTATGTTCATCACCTTGGGCCGTCCAATGACAAGCTTGCTCCCTGTGCCACAAACTATATGTTTGTTGGTTACTACCATACTCAGAAGGATTATGTCTGCTTCTCCCCTCAGGATCGCAAGGTTGTTACTTCTGCTGATGTCACCTTTCTCGAAGCCCAGCCCTATCACCTTCCATCTACTGCTCCTTTCCTTCTGCCTCTCCTTCTGAGGCCTGTTGATCCTGTTCTATCAGACCTTCCTCCTCTCTTTCCCACGCCAATCCCACCAACCCCACCTCTCCTTTCCCCACCTATACCCCTGAAACCACCTCTCCTCCGTGTGTATTCTCGTCGTCATCCTTCGACTGCTACCCACAGGGAGATGCCCTCCTCCAATGATATTTTGCAGCCTGCAGATCCGACACTGTCTCCACTGATCATCCACTGGCAAATTATGTCTCCTTCCACCGCCTCTCCGGAGCTCCAGCATTTCGCAACTTATTTATCTTTTATCTCCTCTCCTACTTCTGTGCGGGAGCCTCTCCAGCATCCGGGATGGAGGACGGTCATGGACGAAGAAATGACTGCCTTTTGGGCGAAACAAACTTGGGATCTTGTCCCTCTTCCTCCCGGCCAGACCTGTGTGGGTTGTAAGCGAGTATTTGTCGTCAAACATGATCTGGATGGAACAATTCAATGTCTGAAGGCTCGTCTTGTGGCTCGGGATTTTACTCAACAACAAGGTCTAGATTATGATAGACCTTCTCCCTGGTTGTCAAACTCAATAATGTTCGTGTTTTGATCTCCCCAGCTGTCCATCGACATTGGCCATTGCATCAATTGGATGTAAAGAATGTTTTTCTCAATGGTGATTTGCAGGAGACTGTCTATATGCAACAACCTCCAGCGTTTGAGATCACGGGGGAGTCACTTGTATGTCATCTGAAGAAATTACTTTATGGTCTCAAACAGTCTCCTTGTGTTTGGTTTGACAAGTTCAGTAAGGTTGTGCGTGAAGTTGGATTTATACGAAGCTCAGCTGACTTCTCTATATTCACTCGTCATCAACCAACAGACATCGTGATACTCCTTGTGTATGTTGATGATATTCAGATCACTGGCGACGATTCTACGGGGATACAACAAGAAAAGCAACATTTAAACACGGTTTTTCGGACAAAAGACCTGAGAAATTTTTGGTACTTCCTTGTACTTGAGGTCACACGACATCCCGATGGTCTAGTCCTATCCCAAAGAAAGTACTGTATTGATCTTCTTTGGGATGCCAGATACTCGGGGTGTAAACCTGCGAACACACCAATGGATGTCAATCACAAGTTGTCTGCACAAGGATCTAACTCAGACCCGCTGCTTGTAAATCCAGAATACTATCGACGCTAGGTGAAGTTAATTTATCTCACGGTTACATGACCAGATATTTCGTTTGTTGTTGGGGTTATGAGTCGATTTATGCATGCTCCTCGAACATCTCATCTTCAAGTCGTCAAGCGCATTCTCAGATATTTGAAGACTGCTCCGGGACAAGAACTTGTCTACAAACCAGCCTCCACTTTGTCTCTTGTTGCGTACTCTGATGCTCACTATGCGGGTTCTCTTGATGATAGACGCTCCACAACTGGTTTTTGTACATACTTCGGTGGAAATCTTATTACATGGTGTAGTAAGAAGTAGTTTGTTATTGCGCGTTCGTTTGCTGAGGCTAAATACTATGTTATGGTTGTGGTTGTCTCTGAGCTCACCTGGCTTAAGAGTCTCCTTAATGACTTGGGAGTCAAACTCTCCTCTCCAACAACCTTGTTTTGTGACATTCAGGCAGCGATACATATTGTCAATAATACAGTATGCCATGAGCAAACCAAGCATATTGGAGTTGATTGTCATTTCATTCGGGAGAAAGTTCAATCAAAGAAGTTGGAGTTGGAGCATGTCCCTGCTGCAGAGCAAGTTGTTGACATCCTCACCAAAGCCCTTTCTCGGCCGCTTTATCATCAGTTCTTATCCAAACTTGATGCCTGCGACTTGTATGCCCCAGCTTGTGGGGGGAGTGTTAAAGAAGAAAATGTAAAAGCCCATTCTTAGGGCCCATGTAGATTCTCATTAGCCCCACATCTTAGGAGTGACATTCTCTCCTCATCTTCCTTCCTATATAAATGTATTCATACTAGTTTGTTTGAAATAATAAAAAAATAGAGCTGTTTTTCTCTCTCTTGCGGTTTTCTCTAAAATTAGCAATGTGAAACATCCAAAATCATATAGAAGTCTAGATGTATGCAAAAAAAGAGAAATTTATGACACTTAAGAGGGGTCTTAGGTGGTGATGTGAAATCTGATGGTTGTAGAAGTCGCGGAAGCAATCGGGAAGAGAGAGGAGTGATGTAAGGTGGCAATCCAAAAGTGGATAGCGGGGCAATTTTTGAGTGGGGAATGGGTTGTAGGGCACAACAATTAGAGGGGGGGCTGCAGTGGTTGGGGTAATCTTGCGGAGAGTTGGAAGTTATTGTGTGGCACCATAGAGGATGGTCGTAAGGTGGATGGTGATCGGCTGGGTGTAGGGAGGGGCAAGGAGTAATGACAATTGTTGTAGGGCCGCCCAAAGGGTGCGGGGAGGGGGTTCATTAGGGTTGGAGGTGGATGCTAGTAGGTGAGATGAAGGGAGGAAGTTATGGTAGGGCAGCTGGGATTTTAGCGTTAGGGAATGGTGGGCAGGGGGACTGATGTTTATGGCAGGAAAGGGAGTGAATATCAAGGCAAAATAAGGGAAACAAGAAGGAAAATACCTAGGAGTCGGCACCTATGGAATTGTGGAGTCAGCACCACGACAGATCGACGGATTTTAGGAAAAAAGCTATCCAAAATCTGCAATTAAAAACTGATTCATGCACCCATACTGCTTATTTATATTAACCGTACTTGGCAGAATCATCGTGGACAACTACGATTAGTCGCTCATGATGTATCCAATCTCCTAAAATAAACACCCCAAAAT
This sequence comes from Platanthera guangdongensis, assembly GCA_039583875.1. Classification (NCBI taxonomy): domain Eukaryota; kingdom Viridiplantae; phylum Streptophyta; class Magnoliopsida; order Asparagales; family Orchidaceae; genus Platanthera; species Platanthera guangdongensis. The sequence goes on from CM077155.1 coordinate 2,674,429, forward strand.
AAAGAAAATACAAAGGACATGTCACAACGGCGGCACTCTGGATGCAACCGCGAACTCCGATCATCCAAATGACGATCTGAATAATTCCTCCTATAAGGATACACGTGTGCAAACCCATTTTGTGATGGCATGCGCTCAATGTATGAATTTTACCCACATGTATCTGAGCCACTATCATATAAATTGTAAGGGCAATTTTATATAGTAGGTTACTTTATGCGCTCACAGCATATACTGCTAGTGTTATATATTCATGTATAGAATCATGTGGTTACACGTCCTTAATTTGTCACCTGCTTTACTATATATATATATATATATATATATATATATATATATATATATATATATATATATATGCCTGTGCTAATAATACTAGCAGCTTCTTTGCCTTTCCTTCCACATGATGTCTTAGGATGCATTGGGGTAGAGGGAGGGAATTGCTTTGTCATAATGACTTATGGTTTGCGTGTTTACTATCTTAGGAGCACCAAATGGAGCTCTCGCAGCGGTAACCCCTGTTGTGGATCATCACAATGACAGAGATGATCACTCCCCCCCCCCCCCCCCCACTTACTGATGAGACTGTGAGAGTTGCGGGGACTTTACTTATATTTGATTAATACTTGTAGGACCTATCATAGCCCACTGCTACTTTATATTATCTTGGACTGTATTGTGGTTTATCTTTAAATAAATTTGAACGGTTGTGTGAATTCATGTTGCATTACTTCCGCACGCTCTTTTGATGGATTAATGTTGTTACGTGATGATGGATTGATGTTCTTATGTGATGATGAATTGCCTTACAGAGTAAGCGTCGTGTAGTAGGGGTTGGTCCGTATGTGAGCACTACCGCAGAGCAAATATCTTAGGCATAAAATTCTCTTTGGATGTGTCCTAAGTTGTTAAAGGCGCGCCTCGGGCGCGCCTAAGGCTCCAGGTTCAACAGGCTCAGATGATTGCGCCTTTGTGCGCCTTTTTTGCGCCTTTGGAGCATTAAAGGCGCATCTGAGTCAAATTTCTACTATAAATTTCTTTTCTAAAATAATGAAAAAAATAATGTAAAAATTCAATAATTTTTGCATGATGTAATGTTTGTGAAACATAATCGAGCGTCAAGACTTAAATATGATTTTAATAACCACATTGATTTTATTTTTTAAGAGATATACATGATAGTAATGAATTATTAATGAGTTGAATAAATGAAAAATCTGATCTAGAAGATGAATTGGTGTTTAATGATAATTATTTAAAATGAATGTGATTGCGCCTTACCTTCGTCAGGCGCGCGCCTACGCCTTGAGCCTTGCGCCTAGGTTCAAGACCCCTTTGCGCCTTGGTGCGCCTTGCGTCTTTAATAACTAAGGATGTGTCTGTTTCCGAAAGGGGAGTCTTACACTGGATAAGTCAACGAGAACGGCAGGATGAGAAGTCGGCGAGATCTAGAACAACGGAGTGGTCGAGGATGAAACAAACCGGCGGGATGAGATGTCATGGATCTGGTGCTTCCGGCGAGAACGACGGGATGAGGATGTGTCGTTGATGAAGCAAGGACTCAAACTCTCACAAATAAACTGCTTCTTAAGTAAGTCATCAATATGCCGCTTGAGCTCAGCGTGCTCATCAGAATTCATGCGATAACGTAGGAGGTTAGGTAGCGAAGCTCTCGAAATAAGTTTAATAGCACGTTAAATATCTCACAGGGGCAGCAGCTCATCAGGCATAATGTCAGTAAGCTCATCTAAGATGCGACGGACATTCAGGTGAGTTTTAGGGGCGTCGGTAAGACTCTCAGATGCCAAGGTGGCGGCCACTACGTAAACGATAACAGAATCGGTGATCTCACATAAATCGATCTTTCTCGAGATATGGAGATATCTCGAGGAACCAGAACTAACAGAAGGCTCAAACCTACCCATGGAATGATCCTTATGTTGGGTTGACGATGGGGTGATCTTACAACCCTTACCGTAGAATACGCACGTGTTACAAGGACCCAAACACGTGACCGCATGGTCGTAAATCCAAGATCACTCCAATAGTATATGGGCAACATCCATCAAAATTATAACGCACCAGACACGATCCTCAAAAGACGCGAGACTAATTAGCAAAATACACGATTGGGTGACCTAGATAGCAGTCTTATCGACCCAACTGACTTGTTAAGGATATAGGTGTGGTTCCGCTTTCACTTTCATCCGCTTAAGACCATTATGGGCAACGATATTCACGCAATTCTCACTATCGATGGCTATCTTGCAAGGGCCCATTATACTAGAGAAATAGGTATAGAAGATATTGGTGCGTTGTCAATTCCTATTTTCATATGGAGTAACAGAAGGTGTCTACTAGTTCCCATTTTGAGGGTTCTCTCATCTCCATCTCTCACTTATCCTTAACAACGGCTACAATCTCCTACTTAGGCGTTACTTCAATCTCAATGCTATGCTCGACCTCCTACTCATTAAGCAAATTCATCGTGGGGAACTATGTTATGTAGCATATGTCAAAACATCTATAACATTGGATTCCCCCAAGCCTCAGAGCATCGGGGATGACCAATTGGCCCTTTGTGACCATGATACATGAGAAGACAGGGCAGCGATAGTAGCAGGATGGGTAGGTCGCTTAAAGGTCAAGTTTTCAGGTTATTGGACTGCCTGCTACTGACCTAAAGAACAAAACTATTGTTCATACTCCAAGGCGAGCTACAATACCTACTTGACCATCTCTAAACGATGGTGAATCAGTTCCTTGTGAATGTCAAATTTAAGACCTTCCTAAAAGCGGGTCGTGATAACGATGGCATCCTTCCGAACATTTCAACTCATAGAGACCTCATCAAAATGAGACATGTACTCAACGACATAGAGGGTCGCATGTCATACAACGTATAACAAATCTAGGATTTTGTTCATATAACATGCAGGGAGATACTTGTCATCAAGTCTATGCTACGTATCAACCCATCAGGTAACAAGACAAGTCTCTCTCTCACACACACTCACACTTCCTCTCTAAACTTGCCCAGTAGATCTTAGCTTGCCCATGCAACTTCATCCTAGAAAACTGAACACATCGTTCATCAGTCACCCCATACCACTCAAAGTAGTGGTCCATGTTCAGGAGTTAGTAGCTAAAAGCTTTCGAGTTTAGTTGACTATCAACGAAAGGGCATCGATACGAATGCGACAAGTGATGTTGCCATCAACAGGAGGACCTCCTGTGCGGGACTCCTAATAATCGTCAAAATACTAGTCCTGACCATAATTGTATCATGCTTGCGGAGTAGTGCAATTTTTACGAAGGGGTGGCGATGGGTAATAAAACTCCTCTTGGGGACAGGGGTCTATTAGGGATGGGTTCCGAGCGATGATCGTAAGCATGCTCGGGGTGTCGTCTCAAGGCCGGGATGGGATCATGAGGGGAAATCTCTAGTGCAGCGCTCTGGGGTGGAGCGTCGCGAGCCTCTTCAAGTGATCATCATGATGTCTAGATGCATCCCTCGGGTGAGGGGTGATCTAACCCAAACCTCTTGGGTTTCCTAAGGTGTATATCCCAGTATTAATTGAACTACTCATGTCTAAAATCAAGAACTGGGTATCTAGGATAAGACATTGGAAATTTGCAGACGACATGTTCATGTTTAAACTAGTGGCCCGCTCTGGGGTGGAGCGTCGCGAGCCTCTTCAATTGATCATCATGATGTCTAGATGCATCCCTCGGGTGAGGGGTGATCTAACCCAAACCTCTTGGGTTTCCTAAGGTGTATATCCCAGTATTAATTGAACTACTCATGTCTAAAATCAAGAACTGGGTATCAAATTGATCAAAGTGATCTAGGATAAGACGTTGGAAATTTGCAGACGGCATATTCATGTTTAAACTAGTGGCCCGATCATCAATGATGTTGGCACCAGATATAAAAACTATACATGACAAACTACTACATATCATAAGTGTGGCTCAATTCTTTAGCTTTGATACTAATTCTGACACATGATAGGCTGTGAAAGTGGACTCTACGCAATGCAAGCCCTTGGTGCAATGTCGGGGAAATTATTCATGTCTAGCCCTAGGATGATGAGTGCATGCAATTAATACTCTAACAATATATTGCAAGTAGTAATTAAATAAAATGAAGACACCGAACAATAAACACTCACAAGTCCATGGTATAGGTAATGACACGGAATCCGGTGATTGTAAAAGCGGTGAATGCAATCCAGAAGGAAGGGTGTTGTAAGATGGTTGTCTGGGACTGGAATGAGCGTTGTGGGTAGTTTTAGAGTGGGGGATGGGATGTGGGGCTCAGCAATGAGAGAGGGAGGGCTGGAATTGCCGAGTGAAGCTTGTGGAGATTGGAGGCTGTTGTACGGCACCGTGGAGGGTGGTTGAAGAGTGGATAGTGGTCAGTTGGGTGTGGAGAAGGGCAAGGAGGAGTGGAAGCTGTTGTCGTGCAGCCAACTGGGTGCAGAGAGAAAGCTTGATTAGGGTTGGCGGTGCCTTCTTGTAGGAGGGATGAAGATGGGTGGTTAGTGTAACGGAGGCTAGGGATTTAAAGTTAGGGAATGGAGGGTAGGGGTGGTCGGTTGCTATTTATGGCAGTAAAGGGGCTGAATGTCAAGGAAAAGCAAGGGAAACACCAAGGAAAATACATAGGAGTGGGCACCTAGGGGTTTGTGGAGTCAGTAAAATGAAAGATGGCTGGATTCGAGAGAAAGCTCTCCAAATCTACAATCAAAAACTTAAACCAGCCCCCATACTTCTTATTTATACTAATCCTACTTATGGCACCCATCCTGGACCCTATGATTGGTGTACACGAAAAGTGTATAATCTCCTAAAATAAAAAATCAAAATATAAAGAAAATACGTAGGAAATGTCCCAACGGCGCTTTGGACGCAACCGCGTAGTCAGATCGTCCATATGACGATCTGATGCCTTCGGGAGAATAGACACGTGCGAGACCGTGCTCAAAGTGTGATCCCCATCAGTTTCTCTCATGAGTAGAACAATATCAAAAAACAATTCATCAATTACAAGCCATCCATCACCTTACCAGCATAACTCCCGCATAGATCTTTACTTTGTAATGCAGGTGTTACTTTGTCAGCGGACTTACAATTTTGGTGGTTTGGATCATTTTATTTTAAAATAATCCAATTAATAATTTAAACAATACTGCTTCCACTATCATTTTCTGTTTCCACGCAGTAAAAATTACCTTCAACAAAGTGTTTTTATGAGCATCAAAGCAAGTATTCAACAATATTCTGAATAAAAGGGCTACAGATATGAGGTTCATCTACCAAAGACATCTATAAACAGACACAATAAAACAATTAACAAAAGGGTATTAAGGATGTCATTAAATCTTGACCATATGTTTTATAAACAAAATTTTCTAAATATTGAGAGGTATTCATTTATTCTCAAGCAGAACTTCAAGAGAATTGAACACAAACTACTAACTAACCTTCTTTGATGTAGCCTCAGCTTCAGTCCAGACATCGTCCACACTTTTGTGCAGTTTTGCAGTGGTCTTTTTTGTTCTGGAATTATCAACAAAAAATGTCTTAGAATCTTTTTATGTCGGATACAAAATTTAACAGAAAATTTCAAATATGAAGAACACAATTTTTACTACCTTGCCTTGAGATCTTCTTTGACAACTCCCAACTTATCATTTAGATCCTTGAATGATCTTTGAAATTCAGGATTACTGCATCAAAAAAAGTAACTCATAATATTTTTTGAGAGGCTCTGTGTAGGGTAGGTGATGTAGGGGTAGGCTAGTGGTGCTCGGAAACTATGACTTTAGGTGCGGGTGCAGGGGTGACACACTATTACAACCCTAAATGCAATGCAACCGTTGATGACGGCGACGATTAAATTAAGCAATGAAATTAATAGCATCACACAAATAATTGAATTAGAAAACAAACAATTAATTTCAGCAATTTTTATAATGGCTTCCTCCACTCGGAGGGCCAAAGCAAAGCGTGCGGCGAATAATTCCTCCTGCAATTATTAGTATAATTGTATAATAGAACTGATTTCTAGGCAAAAATAATCCCAGCATAATATGATAAAATACCAAATGAAAATGTCAAGTCAGAGAATACAATACCACAAATGCTCACAACGTAGAGGGCTGAACCGAGGCACTGGAGAATTTGAAGGGCCGGATATGTAGACGGGCGATCGGAGGTGAAACCAGTGGTACGGCGATGGCGAGGTGGCTGCCCACGGTGGAAAAGAGGGAAAACGCGCCGGAAACGGAAAGATCCGGCTACTAGGGGATGGATCCGGGTGAAGGTGGATAGATCCGATGTTTTGACGGCGGATCCGGGCTACGGGATGATGAATATGGGGAAAATGATGGATCGGAGGGCGGTAGCACTAGATCAAGGTAGATCTAGGGTTTTCGAAGCGGTGGGAAGTGGATCCACGGAGGGAAGGAGGCTGCGGGATTGGTATAGGGCCGGCGGATGAACAGTAGCGGTGGATGAACAGTGCGGATGAAAAGTAACGACGGATGAACAGTACCACGTATGAACAGTGCACGTACAGTACCGTGAACAGTAATTCTGTTCTGGACAGCAAAAGGCTTGTTGTTTCGTGGGTTGTAGGGGCTGCGGATAAGGGTTTCGGAGGGGGGTGGAGAAGGCTATGGACGGGTATTACCTTGGGGATGAAGAAAACCACCTAGGAGTCGTCACCTAGGGCTCCACGGCGTCGGCACCGGGGAAGGATCGCAGGAATCCGAAAATGAACTCTCCAAATTTTGCAATGACTCATTTCAGCCCTCATACCTCCTATTTATAAGAAAAGACAAGCTAGGGTTTCCCCATCAACGGCTATGATTGGCCAGTGGGTTCGCCCTTAAAATACATCAAAACTAAAATGAAAAATAAAAAGTAATATAGTGTTTTGACTCGCGGCGATTCTCCGGACGCAATCGCGGAGTCCGATCATCGATCCGGGCACGGAATATATGGAAAGTTGTCAAATCAGCCCCGAACGGGCCCAAAGCGGGTCCACGTCTCTGCTCCGCATCAATCTCCCCGACTTGAAAGAATTTATCTCCCGATGAATTGGGATCGGAATTCTCTCGCTGATCGCCAGGCACAACTCGACGAGGTCCACCGAAAGTCGTCCAAGTGTCATCGGCGAAAGGGTGTCCTCGCCAATCAATTCCCCCTGACTGAAAAGCTGTCATCTCCGGTGAATGGAGACGGTCGTGCTAAAGTCGAAGTCCAGGGGCGAATCGATCAAGCTCTGCTGCAAGTATCCAAACGTCAACTGCATCGGGGCCGTCCCGCCAATGTACCAAGTAGCGACAGCGCGACCCCTCTGAAGTAGGAACAAACTGGTGGAATCTGAACTCTGTGATGCTCTCATCGCTCACCTCTCGGAAGGTGGATCCCGGTGGGATCGGTGGTGCCTGCGGTGGAACCAAGGTGGACGAATTCCCGAGTGGGTGGGTGACAACAGTGGGTGAACTAGGATGGCCATCAGATGGTGGTAATGTGTGATAGTGGTATGGTAGCGGCAATGGGGGTGGGGGTGGCTGGGCATCTCCACTGCTCGGATCCACATACTCATGAGGTTCATAGTATGAAGTCAGATCTTCAACATTAAACACATGGTGAATTCTCATACTGGTCGGGATGTCAATTCGGTAGGCGTTGGTCCCAATACGACTAATAATGGAGTGCAGACCCATTCGTCTCGCGCTTAACTTCTTGGCAGGCACCAAAGGTAGCCTCTCCGGGCGAACTCGCGCCATTAACTTCTCGCTTACATTAAATATTTACTCTCGCCTTCGCTTATCTGCATGGGCTTTGTAATTTTCATTGCATGTTATTATTCGTCGGCGAACCGACTCATGCAACTCATGCAAATGTCGTGTAAAATACTCAGCAGACTCATACAGGTAATGCAAATGATGCAAAGACAACACGACAGACACGGTACACTTCTTATAAAAAATCTAATAATGCATGAGATGTCTCTAAAATGGGGTGGCCTATCAGGAGGTTTTTTCGGTGAAGTGTAGACAAACTCATCTCGTGTGTGACGAGTGCTCAGATGACCGTGAGAGACAACTATACTCAAATACGGGCTCGTAAAAAAACAAATGTCTCTCGGGGAACGTAGCACATCAGGGGGGTCCCCAGGAGGTGTGTAAGAAAAGTCATCACGAAGGAGACGACCACCTGAGTGAAAATCGTGTACACCGACTAGAAGTAGTGACTCTAAAATATGGTGAGCGTCCCAAACAAGAAAGAACTCATCAGGTTGCTCAGCGGGTGGCGTGTCCCAAAACTCATCCAGAGTGTGAGGCGTCATAAGGTAGGTCCTCACAATATGAGTATACTCAAGTGGACTCGAGGTAGGCCCTACATATGTCATGCTCTACTCAAGGTCCCTTCTCTGGGGCAAGGCTAGAGATGATAATGAAAGAGGCGTTATACCTAAGTGGCTCACCCGAGTCTCAACCTCACCAAGATGTGGCGGATCATCAGGAGGCTAAACAGGGGGCTCGTCACTAAGGTCAAAGTCCTCCCAATGAGTACCATCGAAAGGGGTAGTGCCCCCGTGCATGGGTGACATAGCCACTACGAGATCAACACTATACTCTCGACTTTCAGTAGTGAAGTGAACCGAGACAGTACTAAGGGAAGAGTAGGGGGTGCCCAGACTCAAGTGTGGGTCAATCGATATAGTGTCGAGAACCGTGTCTATGTTCAAAGGGGGCACTAGGTCTACGTGTAGGTTTAGGTGAGGTGAAAAGGATGGGTATACCATCACAGCATCACTAAGTCGCTCGTCCTCACCCACGTGACTATGCTCACTAGTCATGCCAGTATCACTCTTCACCTGTATCATAAGGTCATGATCAGGTTCAACATTAAGATCACATGAGCACTGAATCTCATCAAACTGAGAAGGATCAGAACCAAGTGTCGGGTCTCTTATCTTGGTGGGAGCACTACTCGCCGCATCGGTGGCTTGCCCTAAATCCCTAGGCTTTCTTCGTAATGTAGATCTTAGGTGATCAAATTGAGCTTCTAAGAGATCAAAGCAGTCAAGAACTAATCGCATAAATTCAGCCTCAGGTAACTCTATTGGTGGAACACTAGGAGGGTCTTGACATGTATTGTGTTCCTGCCGATGGTGACCTCTATAGGGTTCCTGAAGTTCATCTTGATGGTAGTTCCTAACATAATCAGATTGTGCTCGTGGGTGCGTATGGGCTCTATGAACGTGCAGTGGAGGTCGCACATATCCAAACTCAAGTTCCTCTCCTAGAGGAGATGTGTAGCGGCGATGACCTGAGCGATATTCAATTCTATCATCGTGAAGTCGCGGAGAGGTGTGATGATGAAGACGTGATGACCTCTCGTCATGGTGATCGCCTCTAGCATGATGGGATTGTGTCGAGGGGTCGACACGATCTCTAGGAGTGGTGTACGGGGAACGCTGATAATCATAATGATAACATGAAGGTTTCTCTAAAGGGGTTCTATGAGGTCGGCTATAAGTAGACTCAGGATCCCTAGATAGGGGAGATTGTCGTCGGTGAAAACTAAACATAAATGAACTTAAAGACTATTTAAAACCTACCACTACGAAGCATGCAAATGGCCTAACCTGGCTCTGATACCAAAATGATGTAGGGGTAGGCTAGTGGTGCTCGGAAACTATGACTCTAGGTGCGGGTGCAGGGGTGACACTATTACAACCCTAAATGCAGTGCAACCGTTGGTGACGGCGACGATTAAATTAAGCAATGAAATTAATAGCACCACGCAAATAATTGAATTAGAAAACAAACAATTAATTTCAGCAATTCTTATAATGGCTTCCTCCGCTCGGAGGGACAAAGCAAAGCCTGAGGCGAATAATTCTTCCTGCAATTATTAGTATAAGAGAACCAATTGCTAGGCAACAATAATCCCAGCACAATATGATAAAATACCAAATAAAAATGTCAAGTCACAGAATACAATACCACAAATGCTCATAACGTAGAGGGCTGAATCGAGACAGTGGAGAATTTGAAGGACCGGATATGTAGACGGGCAATCGGAGGCGAAATCAGTGGTACGGCGATGTCGAGGTGGCTGCCCACGGTGGAAAAGCGGGAAAACGCGCCGGAAACGGAAAGATTCGACTACTAGTGGATGAATCCGGGTGAAGGTGGATAGATCCGATGTTTTGACGGCGGATCCGGGCTACGGGATGATGAATATTGGGGAAAATGATAGATCGGAGGGCGGTAGCACTAGATCAAGGTAGATCTATGGTTTTCGGAGCGATGGGAAGTGGATCCACGGAGGGAAGGAGGTTGCGGAATTGGTATAGGGCCGGCGGATGAACAGTAGCGGCGGATGAACAGTAACGTCAGATGAACAGTACAAGTGAACAGTGCCGCACATGAACATTGCTTGTGCATTGCTGTGAACAGTAATTCTGCTCTGGACAGCAAAAGGCTTGTTGTTCCGTGGGTTGTAGAGGCTGCGAATAAGGTTTTCGGAGGGGGGAGGAGAAGGCTATGGACGGGTATTACCTTGGGGATGAAGAAAATCACCTAGGAGTCGTCACCTAGGGCTCCACGGCGTCGGCACCGGGGAAGGATCGCAGGAATCCGAAAATGAACTCTCCAAATTCTGCAATGACTCATTTCAGCCCTCATACCTCCTATTTATAAGAAAAGACAAGTTAGGGTTTCTCCATCAACGACTATGATTGGTCGGTGGGTTCGTCCTTAAAATACATCAAAAATAAACTGAAAAATATAAAGTAATATAGTGTTTTGACTCGTGGCGACGCTCCGGACGCAATCGCGGAGTCCGTTCGTCGATCCGGGCACGCCATATATGGAAAGTTGTCAAATCAGCCCCGAACGGGCCCAAAGCACGTCCTCGTCTCTGCTCCGCATCAGTAGGCTATGTGCACAAAACCTAGACCTCTAGGTGAAAATGCAAATGTGACACACTGATCCTAAGGCTACATGCAACGCAACTGTCGGTGACGGCGACGATTAATTTTGAGCAATGAAAATATTAACACCACGCAATATGATTAAAGAACAAAGAACTAGCATTTAATTTAACAATTTTGTAATGGCCTTCCTCCGCTCGGAGGGCCAAGGCCAAATGCGCGGCGAATATACCCTTCCTGCAAATTATTAGTGAATCGTAACAAGTTCCACAAGCGCTAATCCAAACAAAGCATGAAAACAATCCAATAATAACGAAGATTCAAATATTCCAATACGACAAGGGCTCACAAAAGTAGCGGGCTGACCGAGACACTGAAGACTTTGGATTCGAATGCGTAGATCAGCAATCGAAGGAGGAACTGGCGGCGTGGAAATGATGGTGGTGGCTGTCCGCGGCGGTATTTGACGAGATCGGGCCGTAAATAGATAGATCGGGCCACGCAGGAGTACATCCGGACAAGGGAAGGTTGGATCCGATGTTTGGGAGTGGATCCGGGCTAAAAAGGAAATATGAGTGGGGATGACGGATCGGAGGCTGAATTTCTCAAATCTGGACTGATCTTGAGAAAGGAGACGACGAGGAAGTGGCTTCACAAAAAGGGAGGGGTGGCGGGTGGGGTTTGCGGCCAAAAAGGGGAGGCAACTTGGGGAAGAGGGCTTTATTGTTGGGGGGGATTTGCGGCCTGGTAGGGGCGACGGTGGAGGGGGATATGGGCTGTAACGGTGGCGGTGGGGTGGGTTCAAGCCGGCGGTGGGGATTTTGGAAGCTGGCGGTTGCAAGGTGCTGGGAACAACAGGCCGCTGGGAACAGCAGGCCGTCGGGTTTGGTGGGTGGTTTGGAGGGCTGGCAGCGGCTAGAGGGGTGGAAATGATGGCAAGGGTTAGGGGAAGGATAGGGGGAGAAAACGAACCTAGGAAACGTCACCTAGGGCTCTACGACGTCGACACCGAGGGGTGATCGTTGGAAACCGGGAAGAAGACTCCAAAATTCTGCAATGCCTTGGTTCAGCCCCTAAGACCTCTATTTATAATAATAAGAAGACTAGTGCATCTCAATCAACGACTATGATTGGTCGGTGGGAAAAAACACATAAATATAGCAATAATAAACCAAAATATATAAAATAATATATGATCTCGACTCGTGATGCGGATCCGAAGACATCTACGGCGTCCGATCGTCGATCTGGGCACACCATATATGGTAAGTTGTCAAATCAACTCCAAACGGGCTCAAAGCTCGTCCTCATCTCTGTTTCGCATCAATCTCCCCGGCTTGAAAGAATTCATCTCCCGATGAATTTGGCTTGGAATTCTCTTGACGAATGTCAGGTACAACTCGAAGAAGTCCACCGGAAGTTGTCTAAGTGTCATCGGCGGAAGTGTACTCGACAATCAACTCCCCCTGACTGAAAAGTTGTCATCTCCGGTGAATGGAGATGGACGTGCTGAAGTCGAAGTCCAGGGGTGAATCGATCATGCTCTGTTGTAAGTATCCAAGCGTCATCTACATCGGGGCGGCCCCGTCATTGTACCAAGTAGCGACAACGTGGCCCACCTGAGATAGGAACAAGCTGGTGGGATCTGAACTTTGTGATGCTCTCATCGCTCATCTCTCGAGTGGTGGATCCCGGTGCGATCGGCGATGTCGTCGATGAAACCAGAGAAGACGAATCCATAGATGGGTGGGTGACGACAGTGGTGGGGGGGTTGTAGTAGCTATCAGACGTAAGGGGAGTATTAGAGTGGTAAGGCAACGAAAGTGGGGGTGGGGACGACTGGGTATCTCCACTACTCGGGTCCACATACTCGCGAGGCTCATAGTACGGTGTCAGATCCTCGACATTAAATACTGGATGGATTCTCATACTTGCCAGAATATCGAGCTAGTAGACGTTTGTCCCAATACGACTTATAATAGAGTAGGGGATCATTCGCCGCTTAACTTTTTGGCAGGCCCCGAGGGGAGCCTCTCAGGGAGGATTTGCATCATTACCTTCTCGCCTTCATTAAACACTTGTTCTCGCATTCGCTTATATGCATGGTTTTATAGTTTTCATTACTCGTTATTATTCGTCGACGAACCGACACATGTCATGCATGCAAATGATGAACAAGTGACCCAATCGACTCATGCAAATGAAGCGAATGATGCAAATAGAGCACAACATACTCGACACACTTCCTAAGGGAAGGTCTGGCAATGACTTGGATATTACTAACATGGGGTGGTCTATCAAGAGGCTTACCGGGTGGTCTATATAGAAATCCGGCGTGATTGACATCACCACCCGTGGGGACGACGTAGATGGTGACAAAATAGTGCGGAGCACTGGTGTGATGGGTACTTCTCAAATGATATAGCCCATCAGGTGGCTCACCAGGTGGTGTATACCAAAAGTCATTACGTGTGAGATGATCACTAGTGCGGATACACGATCCATCACTGAAGTGTAGGAGGGAAGGCTTGTCAAATGAGCCTCTCGGGGACCTAATCTAGAGAGTTGATAATGATAGGATAGTCCACCACAAGGCACCAATAATAGTAGTGTCTGTGGGAGCAAGTAGGACACCCACAACAAAGTCAACGCTAGCCTCCTGAACCTCGCAAGAGAGTAGTGGCTCATCAGGAGACTTATTTGGAGGTTCAACGATGAGGTCATTAATAATGGGAAGATCCCTCAGATGAGTATCGATGATAGAGGTTGTGTCCTCGTAAGTGGGTGAAGTAGTCATTATGAAGTTAATACTATACTCTCAACTCACAGTAGTGAAGTGACTCGAGATAGTACTAAGGGAAGAGCAAGGGGTGCCCTGACTCAAGTGTGGGTCAATCAATATATTGTCGAGAACTGTGTCTCTATTCAAAGGGGACACTAGGTCTAGGTGAGGTGAAAAGGATGGGTATATCATCACAGCATCACTGGTTCGCTCGCCCTTACCCACGTGACCACGCTCACTAGTCATGCTAATATCACTCTCCATCTGTATCATAAGGTCATGATCAGATTCAACCTCAAGATCACATGAGCACTGAATCTCATCAAACTGAGAAGGATCAAAACCAAGTGTCGGGTCTATTATCTCGGTGGGAGCACTACTCGTCGCATCGGTGCTTAGACCCAAATCCCTAGACTTTCTTCGTAATGTAGATCTTAGGGGATCAAATTGAGCTTCTAAGAGATCAAAGTGGTCAAGAACTAATCGTGAAAATTCAGCCTCAGGTAAGCTCTATTGGTGGAACACTATGAGGGTTTTGACATGTGATGTGATCTTGGTGATAGTGATCTCTATAGGACTGTTGAGGGCTGTCTAGACGGTAGTTCCTAACATAATTAGATTGTGCTCGTGGGTGCGTATGGGCCCTATAAACGTGCAGTAGAGGACGCTCATATCCAAACTCAGGTTCCTCTCCTAGAGGAGATGTGTAGCGGCGATGACCTGAACGATATTCAATTCTATCATCATGAGGTCGCGGAGAGGTGTAATGATGAAGACGTGAGGACCTCTCGTCGTGGTGGTCGCCTCTAGCATAATGGAATTGTGTCGAGGGGTCGACACGATCTCTAGGAGTGGTGTGCGGGGAATGATGATAATCATAATGATAACATGAAGGTGTCTCTAAAGGGGCTCTATGAGGTCAGATACAAATAAACTCATGCCCAGATAGAGGAGACGAACGACAGCGATAACTAGACATAAATGAACCCAAAGACTAATTAAAACCTACCACTATGAATATAAATGTGTCCCAAACCTTCGCTTTGATACCAATTGATGTAAGGTAGGTTATGGGGGTGCACAAAACCTAGACCTCTAGGTGAAAATGCAAATGTGACACAGTCACGCACTGATCCTAAGGGTACATGCAATGCAACCGTCGGTGACGGCGACGCTTAATTTTGAGCAATGAAAATATTAACACCACGCAAGATGATTAAAGAGCAAGGAACTAGCATTTAATTTAACAATTTTGTAATGGCCTTCCTCCGCTCTGAGGGTCAAGGCCAAGCGCGCGGCGAATATACCCTTCCTGCAAATTATTAGTGAATTGTAACAAAGTTCCACAAGCGCTAATCCAAGTAAAGCACAAAAACAATCCAAAAATAATGAACCGGTGGCGTGGAAATGATGGCGGTGGCTGTCCGCAGCGGTACTTGACGACATCGGACCAGAAATAGATAGATTCGGCCACGTGGGAGTAGATACGGGAAAGGGGAGGGTGGATCTGATGTTTGGGAGCGGATCCGGGCTAAAAAGGAAATATAAGTGGTGGGGATGACGGATCGGGGGCTGAATTTCTCAGATCTGGACTGATCTTGAGAAAGGAGACGACGAGGAAGTGGATCCACGAAAAGGGAGGGTGGCGGCTAGGGTTTGCGGCCAAAAAGGGAAGGCGGCTTGGGGAAGAGGGCTTTGTTGTTGTTGTTGGGGGAGGGGGATCTGCGGCCTGGTAGGGGCGGCGGTGCAGGGGGGTCTAGGTTGTAGGGGTGGGGAGGGTTCAGGCCAGCGATGGGGATTTTGGAAGCCGGCGGCTGCAAGGTGCTGGGAACAGCAGGCCGCCGGGTTTGGTTGGTGGTTTGGAGGGCTGGCAGCGGCTAGAGGGGAGGTTTGAGGGGTGGAAAATGATGGCAATGGTTAGGGGAAGGATAGGGGGAAAGAAAACCAACCTAGGAATCGTTACCTAGGGCTCCACGACGTCGGCAGCGAGGGGTGATCGCTGGAATTCGGGAAGAAGACTCCAAAATTCTACAATGCCTTGGTTCGGCCCCTAACACCTCTATTTATAATAATAAGAAGACTAGGGCATCTCAATCAACGGTTATGAATGGCCGGTGAGAAAAAACACATAAATATAACAATAATAAATCATAATATATAAAGTAATATATGATCTCGACTCGCGACGCGGATCCGGACACATCTGCGGAGTCCGATTGTCAATCCAGGCACCCCATATATGGTAAGTCGACAAATCATCCCCGAACGAGCTCAAACCTCTCTCTGATACCAATTGATGTAAGTTAGGTTATGGGGGTGCACAAAACCTAGACCTCTAGGTGAAAATTCAAATGTAACACACTGATCCTAAGGCTACATGCAATGCAATCGTCGGTGACAGCGACGATTAATTTTGAGCAATGAAAATATTAACACCAAGCATGATGATTAAAGAACAAAGAACTAGCATTTAATTTAACAATTTTGTAATGGCCTTACTCCGCTCGGAGGGTCAAGGCCAAGCGCGCGGCGAATATACCCTTCCTGCAAATTATTAGTGAATCGTAACAAAATTCCACAAGCGCTAATCCAAGCAAAGCACGAAAACAATCCAACAATAATGAAGATTGAAATATTCTCATACAACAAGGGTTCACCAAAGTAGCGAGCTGACCGAGGCACTGAAGATTTTGGATCCGGATGCGTAGATCGGCGACCGAAGGAGAAACCGGCGGCGTGGAAATGATGGTGGTGGCTGTACGCAACAGTAGTTGATGAGATCGGGCCGGAAATAGATAGATCCGACCACGTGGGAGTAGATCCGGGCAAGAGAATGGTGGATCCGGTGTTTGGGAGCGGATCCGGGCTAAAAAGGAAATATGAGTGGTGGGAATGACAGATCGGGGGCTAAATTTCTCAGATCTGGACTGATCTTGAGAAAGGAGACGACGGGGAAGTGGATCCACGAAAAGAGAGGGGTGGCGGCTAGGGTTTGCGGAAAAAAAGGGAAGGCGGCTTGGGGAAGAGGGCTTTGTTGTCGGGGGGATTTGCGGCCAGGTAGGGGCGGCGGTGGAGGGGGATCTGGGCTGTAGCAGTGGCGGCGGGGTGGGTTCAGGCCAGTGATGGGGATTTTGGAAGCCGGCCGCTGCAAGGTGCTAGGAACAGCAGGCCGTCGGGTTTGGTGGGTGGTTTGGAGGGTTGGCAGCGGCTAGAGGGGTGGTTTGAGGGGTGGAAAATGATGGCAAGGGTTAGAGGAAGGATAGGGGGAAGAAAACCAACATAGGAATCATCACCTAGGGCTCCACGGCGTCGACACCGAAAGGTGATAGCTGGAAACCGGGAAGAAACTCCAAAATTCTACAATGTCTTGGTTCAGCCCCTAAAACATAGGCATGTGCAGGAAAACTGAAAACCGACCAAACCAACAAACCCCACCGCACTGCACCACTTTTCAAACCGCACCGCGCGGTTGCGGTGCGGTTCGATTTTGTGTGTGTCAAAACCGGCCCCCAGTCGGTGCGGTGTGGTTTATAATCCCATAAAACCAAGAAAACCGCACCACACCGACGGTTTATTTAGGGATATTGTTACGGGCCGGTCCTGGACAGCGAGCTCAGCCTTATCCAGGGTAGGGCGGCGGGGCTTCTCCCCGCTCCCGAACAGGCTTTTCCCCCCTCCCGTAACAGGGTCGCGGCCCAGACACCCCAACCCTTCTCCGCACGTGTTCTCGGTGTGGCGGGTTGTTGAGGCGGGGGCTCGATCCCTCGACCCCCTTGATGTAAGCTTTTAACGCCAGCTCACATCACCAACAATCCGCCGCAACAAAGGAGGTCGGGGTATCGAGCCCCCGCCTCAACAACCCGCCGCACCGAGAACACGTGCGGAGAAGGGTTGGGGTGTGTGGGCCGCGGCCCTGTTACGGGAGGGGGGGAAAAAGCCCGTTCGGGTCGGGGAGAAGCCCCGCCGCCCGACCCTGGATAAGGCTGAGCCCGCTGTACAGGCCCGGCCCGTAACAGATATATGTATGTTTTTTGGGGGATTTATCTCATAATTTATCTAGATTTTTAACTAAGGATTAATATACAATTTTAATAAAGAATTTTCTGGGATTTTTCTCGTAGTGTTACTATAGATTCATCAAGAGATTTAACTGGAGATTTATCTTGTTCTATGTCATTGATGTTATATAAAAATTTATCTTGGTTTATCCAACGATTTATAATGGATAGAGAATCTTATGTCAACTCTAAAAGGTATCATCCACCAAAATCAGATAGGTGGACAACATGTTATCACCATTCATACTCTGGATGTATTAAGAGTAATGAGTAAAAGTCAGAAAGTTCCGGGAAGGGTGCTCAGGCGTTATAGTGAGTACTCCGGGATCACAAGTAGAAGGTCGAAAAATGGAAACTACTATGTCGTGGAAGTTGTTACTGACGATGAAAAATTAAAGTACATCTTGACCCCAATTCATTTTTACCGCGGGCAATATTTGGAATATTTGCCAAACGATAGTGTTAATGCGGGTTGTAGGTATTATTTTTATTAGGCCATTACTCATGAGAGATAATGTTGTGTGATTGTGTAATAGTAGCACGGTAGCTCCGAATTGGATCAAGTTGTTTGAGATAACCAATTTAAGCTAATAATTGGTGTTAGAAATTGAAAAGAGGTCACGATGGGTTGTCCAAGAATGAATGAGATTATAAAAAAAATAGTGATGTGGTGATGCCTCTTCCATCTATGCCCCCTTGAAGCATACCAAAATCTGAAAATTGATTTTAAAATGACAATATTGTGCGCAATATTAAACGTAGCGGTGAAGTCACGATATCTCGAGCTTTGGCACGTGATAATTAAGTCTAAGTTTTGCAAGGCCGCGTAATTGACTAACGTTTGCACGCACGTTACAATATAACCAACTCATCCACAAATTTCTCAATAAAAGGTTAGCGATAATAGTGAAAGCAATTGACGGCAAACATGAGCTAGGTTGATTTGGTCAAGCAAGCTCTGAAATTTAATAAACTTTTACGCATTCATGAAATTCAACTAACCGTGATTGAAAAGTGAGATGAGAATAGAGGTTTACCCAGCTCCTGCGCAACAGGGCGCAACAGGGCGCAACAGGGGGTTCTTGCTGCCTGCTGGATAGTGGAGAAAACTCTGAAAGGGAGTTCCCGCCTCGATTAGGTTTGGCAAATGGTTGATCGGCAAGGGGGAGGGCCTAGAGTCGGCGGTCAGGGGAGTTTGGCGGCCTGAGTCCACGAGAGAAGAGTGCAGGCGGCGGTTGCAGAGCAGGGGAGAGTTCCTGCGACCGTCGACGCCAAAAAAAACGGAAGCGGGTCTGGACTCGTCAGCGAGTTCCGCAAGTGGTGGAGGAAAGGCAGATGGGGCCGAAGGGACCCTCTGGTGGCGGCAGTGAACAGGGGGAAAGATTCGTCGTTCGTCGGGAGGGGGAGCAGTGGGCCGATGTCGAGCGATGGGAGGATTCGGAGGAGCGACTGCAGGTATTACTGGGAAACAGGAGTAATTTCTCTGTTTCCCGATTCTAACCCGTCTGTTTTTTTTTTGAAGGAGGCGATAACAAATATAAAGAGAAAGGCTTTAAATGGAATTAAATGAATGAGATTTTGATGGTAAGTTACAAAAAGAGGAATAGTATAGTCGGCCATCAGTTTTAATCAAATTAAATGGGAAAGGTTTCTTTGGAGAGCCGGCTGATGAAAGATTTCAAAGGTTAGGTGATTAAAATGGATGCCAAAAGTTTGGAAAAAAAACTGAAATTGCATAAAGTTAACACCAATTTCAGATTTAATAACTACTTTATAACTTTTTGCTTGCTTGCCTAAAATAACCCTAGTCCTAATTTGACGGACCAATTTATTTAAGATCTTATTGGCCGGTCACACCAACAAGTCACACGAACAATTGCGTAAACGCAAATACATTGGAATAAAAGACCAAATTGAGCGACAACAAGCGTTACAAAATATTTAAATAAAATGCGATAAAATAAATTAATGATGCACTTCAGGTTGCATCAATTCTCCCGGGGTTGAAAGAGCTCAACCCTGTCGAGACTGTGATGGAACCTGTCATTGAAACTTTCAAACAACGATCTGGAACATGCACTGCCTCTGCCTCGTTGCGGTAGGACCCATCATCACAGCACAAACTTTTGGCTAACGCTCTTTCCTGAAAGGAATAAAAAACTCATCTCCATTGGAAAAATATAACTCCAGGCGATGAAATCAACTACAGAGTTATAGTTTTCCAAAGTTTCTCGAAAACTGTTAGTCAAAAAATCATGCATGACATGCAATTGCTTAATAAAAATCAGAGCTGGAAGGAGGTGAGCACGATAAAGTGAGAAAGAAAGTGAGCTAATAAAAAAGAAAAAGAGACAAGGCCAAAAGGAGGCATGATCAACTTGTGGATTTATTAGAACATATTGCATCATACGTACTAGTGTTAGACACCTACAAAAGTCCACAAAACCAAGATCAACAACAGACATATTGTCACCCACTGACAACTGATTAACACCGCAAATTTTAAAACCGAGCACAATCTGTTCATTTAAAATCAACCACAGAAATCCCCTAAACCATGTGTCCCTATGAGGAAGAAACAATCTGGGGGTTGAGTCAATTCTTCTACTACGACGAAACCTAGAAAGTTTAAATTCAAGCTCACTCATAACTGTAGGATAGTGCGGTGAACTTAAAGTGTGATCACCCAAAGCAAAATCTACATAAGGTGGATCAAAAGTGTGATCACCAAAAGTGTAAACAACATGCAAGCCGAATGTCTCACTAGAATCAAGTGTCTTCCTGGAGAGGGGGTCCAAGCAGAAGAGTGGCGCTAAATAGAAGCAGCGTAGTGGTAACTAAGGAAGGTGAGGAAGATGGTGACGAGGTCCTCCCAGGAGCCTTAGGAACAAGACTATTCTTCTGAGGAAGAAAAACAATCTTGCGTCCACGGTGATCGAAGGAATGAGAGTTCCTTACACCATCATGCACGACGTGCCTATAGTACTGTCACGCTCTACCTAACAAGATATGACAGACATCGATGGGGGCGACATCACATAGAACAGAATCCTGATACACATCCCCGATAGAGAACTCTACAAGACAACGGTGAGTAACGGGCATAGTCATGTGACTATTAACCCCAGATAAGTGGTAGGGTCGCTCCAAGGGGTGCGTCTCGAGTCCTAGCTTCTCAACCATACGTTTGGAAATGATATTTTTCATGCTGCCGCTGTCAATGATGATGGAACAAAAATGTCCCTGAATGCGCGCAGTAGTGCGAAATATCTCGTGTCTCTGACAATTACACTCAGTGGCCTCACTAGGGGAAATCAAACTATATCGAAGGACACAAACTAAGTGTTCGGCTTGTTGTTCCTCGACCTTAATAACGTTATTAGACTCGGGCTTAGGCTCAGGTTTGGAGTCATTAAGGAAGACTTCATATCCTGGCTCACGCTCATCAGAGGAATAATAATAGCGACGAAGTGACATCGGGGGCACTCAGAAGATTTGTGTCCAGGCTCCATACACTTGAAGCATCGGAATACTCCAGTGTTGGGCTTGGATCCCATAGACTCCTTACCTCGGGTGAGGCTAACGGGAGGAGCTGGGGTCCCGGTAGTGACAGGAGGAAGATGATCAGTATTCTTAGAGGTGGGTGCAGTGGTGGTGGTGCTCGAGGAAGGCCTATCAGCAGACTTATGCCCAGATGTCCTCTTCTGAAGCGAGGCCTCCACTCTTCGGGCTCGGCTAGACACTTCACCCAAATCTCTAAAATCAACTCATCCCTAATAGCATAGCGGAGCCCGTTCAGGTAACGGGACACCATCATATCGTCCTTCTCATGCAAGTTTAATCTAGACTGCAATACTAAAAACTCATGGGTGTACTCATTCACAGAAAGTTTGTCCTGACGAAGGTTGTGGAACCTTCGATAAAGTGTTTGCAGATAGTCCGGGGGGGCATATCGCTTCCGCAGTTGTAACTTAAATTCTACCCACGTGGTGATAGGGGCTAGGCCTAAGGTGTATCGGGTGCACTCTAGTTTAACCCACCAGACTACTGCAGGTCCTTTAAGCCTAAGGACAGCATACTCGACTTGTCGATTCACGGGCATTTGTTTCCACGTCATGAACATTTCCACATGCTCACACCAATCGAGGCATTTCTCGGGCTCTATGTGCCCATCAAAATCACCTACATCAAGCTTAACTTCATCGTCCCAACGGGGTTGGCGACGGAGTCCAAGGTCAGGATGTGCAGGATCTGCAGGCCTAAGATTTTGTTCCTCTTGCCTAGGATTTTGGTGAGGATGCTGATTTAGTCTTAGGTGACGTTCAGCTTCTAGGTGATTAACGGTGGTTCTCAAGTTGTTTACTAAGTGATTCGTGTGTCTCCCGTTGGCAGTGAGTGCTTCTACCGTCTTCATTAGTTCACTCATTCAGTTGGCGAGGTCACCTATGGTGGCATCTATAAGATCTATGCGACCCTCCATTATTTTTTAAAGAAAAATAAAACTTAATAATAACGTTTTAAAAAAAAGAGGACTCGAAATATTTTGACAGATTTTTTAAAAATTTTTCTTGGAAAACAAAAAATTAAAACAGGATCGTTCGATTCACAATAGGAGTGAATCGAACCGAGCTTTGATACCAAACTGATGCATACCAAAATTTGAAAATTGATTTTAAATTGACAATATTGTGCGCAAAATTAAACGTCACGATATCTCGATCTTTGGCACGTGATAATTAAGTATAAGTTTTGCAAGGCAGCGTAATTGATTAACGTTTGCACGCACGTTACAATATAACTAACTCATCCACAAATTTCTCAATAAAAGGTTAGCGATAATAGTGAAAGCAATTAACGACAAACAGAAGCTAGGTTGATTTGGTCAAGCAAGCTCTGAAATTTAATAAACTTTCACGCATTCATGAAATTAAACTAACAGTGATTGAAAAGTGAGATGAGAATAGAGGTTTACCCAGTTCCTGCGCAACAAGGGGTTCTTGTTGCCTGCTGGACAGTGGAGAAAACTCTGAAAGGGAGTTCCCGCGTCGATTAGGTTTGGCAAATGGCTGATCGGCAAGGGGGAGGGCCTAGAGCAGGCCAGGGGACTTTGGCGGCCTGAGTCCACAAGGGAAGAGTGCAGGCGGCGGTTGCAGAGCGGGGGAGAGTTCCTGCGACCGTCGACGCCGAAAAAAAAACGGAAGCGGGTCTGGACACGTCGACGAGTTCCGCAAGTGGCGGAGGAAAGGTCGGTGGGGCCGAAGGGACCCTCTGGTTGCGGCAACGTGCAAGGGGAATGATTCGTCGGGAGGCGGGAGGCGGAGCAGTGGGCCGATGTCAAACGATGGGAGGATTCGGAGGAGCGACTGCGGGTATTATCGGGAAACAGGAGTAATTTCTCTGTTTCCCGATTCTAACCCGTCTGTTTTTTTTTTGTGAAGGAGAAGATAACAAATATAAAGAGAAAGGTTTTAAATGGAATTAAATGAATGGGATTTTGATGGTCAGTTACAAAAAGAGGAATAGTATAGCCGGCCATTAGTTTTAATCAAATTAAATGGGAAAGGTTTCTTTGGAGAGCCGGCTGATTAAAGATTTCAAAGGTTAGGCAATTAAAAGGGATGCCAAGGGTTTGGAAAAAAAACTGAAATTGCATAAAGTTAACACCAATTTCAGATTTAATAACTACTTAATAACTTTTTGCTTGCTTGCCCAAAACAACCCTAGTCCTACTTTGACGGACCAATTTATTTAAGATCTTATTGGTCGGTCACACCAACAAGTCACACGAACAATTGTGTAAACGCGGCACAACTCACACAAATACATTGGAATAAAAGACCAAATAGCGCGACAACAAGCGCTACAAAATATTTAAATAAAATGCGATAAAATAAATTAATGATGCACATCAGGTTGCATCACCCCTCTATTGCAGGCTTACTCTTGCCGACGACGAGGCACGAACACACAGGCCTTACCCACACAACCTGGGCCACCACTTGATTCATCTTCCGGCACTGACAAATGTAATTGTATTTCTACTCAACATCCTCGTTCTCATTTTGTGACTTATGATGTTTTGTCTCCTTTACATAGAGCGTTTGTCACCTCCTTTTCTTCTATATCTATTCCCCGTTCTTGGCAGGAAGCTCTTGAGCACAGTGAAAGGAAGGCAACTATGTTGGAGGGAATGGTAGCCCTTGACAAGAATCATACTTAGGATTTTCTCCACCTGCTTAAAGGGAAAACCGTTGCGGGTTGTAAATGGGTCTTCTCTGTGAAGCAGAACTCCTAAGGTCTAGTTGAACGGTACAAAGCAAGATTGGTTGCTAGAGGATACACTCAAACAGCTGGCATAGACTATCAAGAAACATTTGCTCCGATTGCTAAAATGAATTCAATCTGGATACTGTTTTCATGTGCATGTGCAAAGGTTGGAGTCTCAACCAGTTGGATATGAAGAATGCATTTCTTCACGGCGATCTTGAGGAGGAAGTCTACATGTCCCTGCCACCTGATGTTTTTCCAAAAGGTTCAGCGGGAAAAGTTTGCAGATTGAAGAAGGCTTTATACGGCTTGAAGCAGTCGCCTCGGGCTTGGTTCAGGAAATCCACCGACCAATGATGTCCTTCGGGTACAGGCAGAGCAATGTGGATCATACCTTGTTCGTGAAACACCGACATGGCAAGGTGACTGTCCTTATTGTCTATGTTGACGATATAGTGATAAAAGGTGATGACACAGAACAGATTGAGAACTTAAAATCTAGGCTTGCAAAGGAGTTCGAAGTGAAGGACCTTGGGACTCTCAAATATTTTCTTGGCATCGAGGTGGCCAGATCCAGACATGGGATTTTTATATCTCAAAGGAAGTACATTCTCGATCTGTTGGAAACAACTAGAATGATTGAGCGTAGACCCGTTGATACCCCAATTGAAGTCAATCACAAGTTTGATAGAGATGGCGGAGAAATGGTTGATGACATACCAGGTTTCCAGCGACTGGTTGGGAAACTTATATCTCTCATATCCGTCCGGACATATCTTATGAGGTGGGTGTTCTCAGCCAATACATGCACCCACTGAGATCACATCATCTTGATGCTACATACAGGGTCCTGAGGTATCTCAAATCCTCTTCAAGCAAAGGTATATTGTTTACACCCAGCAAGGCATTAACGGTTGAAGTTTACACAGATGCCCGTAATTAGGGTGTAGGTAGGGCTCGCCAGCCTCAGAAGGGTTCGCCTTCTCGGCGAAAACAGTGCCCGCGACTTTGGACTTCTTCTGTGCGGGCAGCTGAGGGTCGACCTTGCACTTACCCTTGTTCGGCCTCTTCCACGAGGGAGCGCCCTTCTCGTGGGAGTATGGCACCTCCTCGACGTCGCAGGGTGGATCTCGCGCATCCTTTCGGGAAGTAGCGACTTCCTTCGCTAGAAGGAGAGGCTCGCACGGAAAGATGGGAGAAGCTGCAAGAGACAAAGACGGGATTAGTCATCGTATTCAAAGCAAGGGGTAGCATAAGAGGGCAAGTATCAAGAAAAACTCGTGTCGATGGATGGTTCGCCTTCGCCCGGAAAGATCTGGCCCAGCCAGTTGACATGTTGTCGTCAGTAAACCACGTCAAACTAGAGACCTCGGAAGGCATCAACAAGTTGCTCCCTTGGCCCCTCAAATAAAGGGAGTAGGGAGGTCGCCATCGACGACTGCTGCGATTGGAGAGGAACTCCTTCGAAGTTGCCGCTGACGATGGCCAGCCACTCGCCCTAGCGATGGACCTTGTTCTCCGTGCCGACCAGGGTGCAGGCATGGCTGCTCAAGTACACGACCCCTTCGTTGGTCGTCGTGAAGGCGAAGATCTTCCAGAACACCGAGAGATCAAAGACGATCTTCCCTGATCGCAAGAAGCAGAGGAAGTCTGTGATCATCGCCACACCGTTGGGGTTGATCTGGGCGGGAACTATGCTGAAATACCGAAGTATTTGGCAGTACTCTGGCCACAGAGAATCGCAGGCTGACTTCAAAGTGTAGGATTGGGATGACGAGCTCGTCCTCCAACATGGTGTTCAGTAGCTCCCCTCGGTGAGGAAGTCTCGTTGAGTACCCTTCCGGCAAAAATTGATTTATGAAGTCGTTCGGATCCTTTTGATCGGTGACAGATTTCTTGAAGACAGTGTCAGCAAAGTTCCTCGCATGCCCCATACGCCTAGCAGCAGCATCATCACCCATCTTGGAGGACTGCAAGTTAAAGAAACGGAGTATAGGTGGCAAGAAAGAGGAAAACTGAAGATACTCGCGAGCAGGAGAAAGAAATTGTTGATGGTGTAATAAATACGTACCCAACCCTTCTATTTATAGGCAGAGGCCAGGGGGTATTTGGGTAGCTCGTCGTGAGTATCGCGAACATCGCCGACAACTCACCGCGCGTAGGAAATCACCAACTCTATCTCGTGAAGACCTGCAGAAATTCATTCGAATACTCGCCAAATTTACGCGTCTGGCATATGTAAATCGCAAAATCCAAAGAAAACAAACCAGAAGTCATCACAAGACACAAGCAAAGAATCAAGCGCGAGATCGAAGCTTGCCAAATAAGAATCACAAATTTAGAGTCAAAGATTTGATTATAAAGTCGCCAAAGGGAGAGCACTCAAAGAAGCAGAAGAAAGAACTTAGAAAAATCCTACAGCCTAGTAGGTCGCTGGTCCGGAAGTGGAGGAAGTCGCCCGCCCACCCCATGTCGCGTGAGCGCCGGAAGTGCTCGATCGTCGTGGCCATCGCCTTCTCGCCCTTCCGAAGCCGGTCCTCCATCCTCGCCAGCCGGCCCGCCGAGACCATACTCACCCGCATACCGACGAGATCGTCGTGATGAGGCGGTGCTTGCTCATCGATACTCGTCTCTCCAACTCGTTGATCACATAAAACCAGGACTACGCGTCGGCTGGCCGCTCCCCAAGTTCCTCCATCTTGGCAACTCGCACCTCCAGCGCGGAAATGTGACGATGCGGCTCGCAAATGGACAGTTGATCGAGCATGGCCTCTAGCTCCATGTAGGCTCGACAACTCCTCTCCTAATACTCGCGGCGGGGGAGGTTGAGGGCGTCAATAAAGGCACCGCTCGGAGTAGAAGCGTGTCCTGCAAGGAAGAACAAATAGTCGCCCAAGATTTTCCAGAACACCGAGAGATCAAAGACGATCTTCCCTGATCGCAAGAAACAGAGTAAGTCTGTGATCATCGCCACACCGTTGGGGTTGATCTGGGCGGGAACTATGCTCAAATACCAAAGTATTTGGCAGTACTCTGGCCACAGAGAATCGCAGGCTGACTTCAAAGTGTAGGATTGGGATGACGAGCTCGTCCTCCAACATGGTGTTCAGTAGCTCCCCTCGGTGAGGAAGTCTCGCTGAGTATCCTTCCGGCAAAAATTGATTTATGAAGTCGTTTGGATCCTTTTGATCGGTGACAGATTTCTTGAAGACAGTGTCCGCAAAGTTCCTCGCATGCCCCATAAGCCTAGCAGCAGCAGCATCACCCATCTTGGAGGACTGCAAGTTAAAGAAACGGAGTATAGGTGGCAAGAAAGAGGAAAACTGAAGATACTCGCGAGCAGGAGAAAGAAATTGCTGATGGTGTAATAAATACGTACCCAACCCTTCTATTTATAGGCAGAGGCCAGGGGGTATTTGGGTAGCTCGTCGTGAGTATCGCGAACATCGCCGACAACTCACCGCGAGTAGGAAATCACCAACTCTATCTCGTGAAGACCTGCAGAAATTCATTTGAATACTCGCCAAATTTACGCGTCTGGCATATGTAAATCGCAAAATCCAAAGAAAACAAACCAGAAGTCATCACAAGACACAAGCAAAGAATCAAGCGCGAGATCGAAGCTTGCCCAATAAGAATCACAAATTTAGAGTCAAAGATTTGATTATAAAGTCGCCAAAGGGAGAGCACTCAAAGAAGCAGAAGAAAGAACTTAGAAAAATCCTACAGCCTAGTAGGTCGCTGGTCCGGAAGTGGAGGAAGTCGCCCGCCCACCCCATGTCGCGTGAGCGCCGGAAGTGCTCGATCGTCGTGGTCATCGCCTTCTCGCCCTTCCGAAGCCGGTCCTCCATCCTCGCCAGCCGGCCCGCCGAGACCATACTCACTCGCATACCGACGAGATCGTCGTGATGAGGCGGTGCTTGCTCATCGATACTCGTCTCTCCAGCTCGTTGATCACATAAAACCAGGACTACGCGCCGGCTGGCCGCTCCCCGAGTTCCTCCATCTTGGCAACTCGCACCTCCAGCGCGGAAATGTGACGATGCGGCTCGCAAATGGACAGTTGATCGAGCATGGCCTTTAGCTCCATGTAGGCTCGACAACTCCTCTCCTAATACTCGCGGCGGGGGAGGTTGAGGGCGTCAATAAAGGCACCGCTCGGAGTAGAAGCGTGTCCTGCAAGGAAGAACAAATAGTCGCCCAAAATCAGTAGCAACCCCGGAGGAACAAAAGCGATCATGAATGAGCAAGGATATTACCAGGCGGAGTAGAGTCAGCCTTTGTCTCGCGATGGGGACTGCGGGAACGCCCGTGGCGAGAAGGACTGCGACGAGCAGGATCTCGTCGCCACTGCCAAAGAACCCCCGTGTCGATCCCTGTCCTGCTGAGCAGAACGTGGTGGCGACATCCTCTGCGGCCTCGGGATATGCGAGACGTTCCCCCTACCAAAGCCGTCCAATTGCTGACCTTCTACTCACGGCGCGAAGAAGCCTGATTAGGTCCAGGCCCCCCGATCATGTGACTTCGATTGGACCTCGGTCGGAGCAGAAGAGACCGGCAGCAAAGGCGGTGGCGGTGGAAGATTACTCGCTGGAAGTTGCGACTTCTCGGGAGGAGTTCTCTTGTCGCCCGTGGCGGGACCTTTCTTCCCCTGAGGCGGCGACGGAGATCCAGAGTTGATCCGGACTTGTTGACGAGGTTGTAGAGCGCGCTGAGCTTCAAGGGAGACTGCGGGGACTGATTGCAAGGGAGGCGCCGATAGAGGTTCTCCCAAGGATGGTGGAATTTCTGTGAGATCAAAGAAGACCGTCAGCAAGCAAGACAGAATAGTGGCAATGTCGAGTACGCGGCGGCGAAGACCCTACCTCGCGTAGAGGCGAGTTCAGATTGAGCCTGGGCCTGGGACCCAGTGAGGTCCGTTGCAGAGGAGACCTTCTCCGTCGGAGGGCGAGGTGACTTTGGAGCGAGTTGCTCCACTTCGTCGCTCAGGCCCATTTGGTCGAGCACTCTCTGGGTGCTCGCAGGGACCACAAGCTCAGTAGTCGGCGCGGCGACATTCCCAGTGGCAGGTGGCGGGTTGTCCTTCTTGGAAACGAGAGTCTTCTTCTTCAACGACTTCTTCTTCTTCGGTGGAGGAAGCGTGACAGCATGTCAGCATCGCCACCCTCTCGGGGCCGCTTCGAAGCCTTAGGCTTCAGGAACCCCACCAGTTCGGTAAGGTTCGCCTTAAGTTCTTCCTCGACAGTCGGCGACATCCCGTGCGAGTTCAGATAGGGTGCCTCAGGAAAGAGTCACCCCCTCCCTATTTATAGAGGTCAGGAGTCGATGAGAGGCCCCGATTAGTCCAGATATTCGTCCAAGAACTCGTCCAAGATAGCTCGCCAAATAAGGCTTGTATGTTTCTTTCCGAGCTCCTAAAGTCGCTCGCAAAGAGCGGAGATTATGTACAACTCATATTCGTCGAGGGTGGGCACATTCAAGGCAGAAGTCAAAGTCAAAGTCAAGACAGGAGTCAAAGTCAGCATTCAAGGCAGAAGAAGACTTGGACGAGTATGACGAGCATGCCTCGCATATTCGCCAGGTGGGCGACTAAGGCAGATACTCACTCAAGCCAAGCGAGCTCCTTCAGTGTCGTGTGGTCGTCAAGTGGTGGTTGGGCTATAAATAAGACCCCCACCCCCGCCCTTATATTTCTCAATAAATAGGACCCCAGGGGTACAAGGATTGGAACACTTGGCTGAGCTTTTGGATCCTCCTATCGAAGATTTGGGCCGTGTGACAGTGATCATCCCCTTTGGTGACCATCTGTTTTGAATACTAGCCAAGTTAGTCCTTTCCTCGTACCTTGTTCGGCCAACTTTGGTTGAGTAGGGGAAGCTTGTTTTAAACATCTGGGTACGTGGTGGGACCTCCCTGCGGCAGCACCTGGGGTCCTTTGGTGCTCCCTTGGTTTTCTTTGTCCTTGCCCGTCAAGTCATCAAGCCAAACCGCTGGAAAAATAACCTTAGGCTGCACTTTGATCCGAATTTTAGAGTCGGGATTTTCCCATCTTCAACAATCGACATGCAGAGTGTTGACACAGCGACGTGTTCATGGTTTTACCGGTGTCAATCAAGAGGACCTGGATCCGCTTAATCTTAGTCTATTGATTTTATATGAAATTATGTTTTTATGTCCTGGACTTCATTTATGTTGTGGACTAATGTTTTTATTCCGTGGAGTTTATTTATGTTGTGGATTTTATTTATGATGTGGCATTATGTTTTTATAATGTGGACTTATGTTTTTATCGTGACAATTCAATTTCATCCATTGAATTCTTACATACAGTCGAACAGCGGAATTATCAATTCCATTCTTGTGATAGAATTCATGTATTTAGTCGGACAGCAGAATTGTAACTGACTTCAATTCCAATTCCTGCGGGAAATGGAATTGGGTCAATTCCAATTTCTGCATCTCAATTCCTGCAAAATAAACAGAGCCTTCCGCTTCATTTGGTTCGGCGTTTCGCTGCCTCCGTTTGGAGCAAACGCCGTCGGACGGCGGGTAAACAAATGGGCGCCGGCGGCGTTTGCACCCACAGCAAGGAGGAAACGGCCCCAATCTGCTCTGTTTCGACCCCCACCTCTCCCTCGGGTTCCAAAGTGTCGTTTCGACCCACCGGATGCACCCGCCACCGCCGAACCAAATA
Source organism: Platanthera guangdongensis (assembly GCA_039583875.1). NCBI lineage: Eukaryota > Viridiplantae > Streptophyta > Magnoliopsida > Asparagales > Orchidaceae > Platanthera > Platanthera guangdongensis. Next base: position 2,705,196 of record CM077155.1, read on the forward strand.
TACCCTTAGTGTTTCCCAAAATGGCAACCATCCTCCAGCATGAAAAAGTGGCGCAGGAAATCCAAGATTAAGAAACATCCCCCCCCACACACACACACACACACACCAAAAAAAATTGCTGCTGAAGTTTGAAACTGCAGCAAAATTTCAATTTTTGGTTTTAATTGCTTATGTGAGTTCTAATTGGAAGTTACAATTGTTCTGTGTTGATTTTTTTAGTGAAATACATATTATTAAGGATCTAAATTCATACTAGTTTGCCTAATTATCATCCTATTTGAATAGTGTATTCGCTGAGTATCACATGAAAGCACTCTTTGTTTTAATTCAACTAATATTTGTTTGCCTATCTAATCCATTGTTTTCAATTGTGAATGTTTGTAATTCTCTTTATTAATTTAAGTATTCATTGTTATTTTATTTGTCAGATACTTGCATGAGCATTGCATTATTTTAGGTTACCCACTCATTACCACACTAGCATTCATACATTAGAGTCTTATTAGATCATAATCACCGGACTACCTTCACCTTATCCTACGTTAAACTCCCTTTTCAAGTAAGATGTTTTAGAAAGTAAATTGTGAGAAAATTTGGGCAAATATTTCCATATTTTACAAGTAAGAATTGCTCTTTTTTCCTAGCTGCTTTTGCCACCACAAAAACAAGCAGAAAACTGAAACCCAATCAAGCCTTAAGAAATCAGCACATGCAAACAAATCACGCCACACAAAAACAACCAGTCAAGCACAGCATTTTGATCTTGTGTTGACGGCCCTCTGACTCAGTCTTAATATTTATAATAGAGAGAAATATTCAAAAGAAACATCTACACAAAGAGTCAAGCTCCAAATTACTGGGAAACAAATTGCTTACTATCAAAAATAAAATGTTTCTGTCACTAAGGGCAAATCAATTGAGGGGAAAAATTGAACTTCCCGTGATAAACCTGTCTTTTTCTAACAATGGCTATTTCCATGTCAAAACAGTACTTCACATCAAAATATAACTATGACCAGTGTATAATAGGCAGTATATAAGAAAATAAGCAAAAGTAATCAGAAACCTTAAGAATCGATGTTACCTCTTCGCCTCTCCCTTAAGTTGCTTTGAAAATTCGTTTAACACACTGAATTGGCGAGGATTTCCAAACTTGTGCTCAATAATCAACAAATGTTGCATGTGTGCCTTTAATAACTCATCATGTTAGCTAAAAAAACACTTTTTAAAATGGTACTGAATTTCTTGAAAGGAGAAAAATAAGGAGATTACATGTAGCAGGATGGAAAAAACAAAAATCATAAGAGCAGCACAGGCAGAGAAAATGCTAGAAAATTGGGATATACTGAGTAATGCAACTCAACTTGTATCTTCAATTTAATTAATGCAATTTTATTTTTTATGCAGTACACTGTTAGGTTTGTTGGGCGAGAGTCTTTAGAAAAGAAGGTTTAGGTTGAGCAGAGGGCAAAGACGGAGTATATGAAGCTTAAATTTAGCAGTACAAGAAGGACGGATGACTTCGTTATTAAGTTGGGTGATCAAGATATTTCCCGCAGTGAGTGTTTTAAATATCTTGGATGGATAGTTCAAAAAGACGAAGGCATTAATAAAGATGTGACACGTAGAATCCAAGCGGGTTGGTTGCAGTGGAGAGGCGTGTCATGGATCTTATGTGATCGCAAAGTACCATTAAAAATTAAGGGCAAGTTTTACCATACTGCAATTAGATCGGTGATGCTCTATGGTTTTGAGTGTTGGGCAGTGAATTGTGTACATGAGCAAAAAATGGGAGTTGCGGATATGAGAATGCTTAGGTGTATGTGTGGACACAAAAACAACAACAACACTCAAGCCTTTATCCAGTCTCTTGTGTGGACACAAGAGACTGGATAAAATTAGGAATGAATGTATCAGGGATAAGACGGGAGTTAGCACCAATTGCAGAGAAGATGCGAGAAGCTCAACTAAGATGGTTTGGACACGTACAAAGGAGACCATTAGAGGCACCTGTTAGGTATTGTGAGAGTCTAGTCACTACACATGTTAAACGAGAGAGGAGTAGACCAATAATGACTTGGAATGAAACTATAAGGAAAAACATGATGTACTTAGGCATTAGTGAGATTATGACAAAAGATAGAGCACAATGACGACAAAGGATCCATATAGCCGACCCCACTATAGTGGGATAAAGGCTTAAGTGTTGTTGTTATTGTTACACTGTTATGTTTGTTGCACATGCATGTTAGACGTGCTCCTATATCCATATTTGTTTCATGCATTTCATTTACGCTCGTTATTGCGACTCCTTAGCGTGGTCGACTAATAAGATCTTGAATAAAATGGTCCGTCAAATTATGTTTTGCGTTAGTTTGGGCAAGCAATGAAACTATAAAAAAAATTATTAAAATAGTATCTTAAAGTAAAAAATAAATATCATACCCTTTATTTTAAGATAATATTTAATGAGAAAATCAATATAATAGGTATTCATTATTTTGGTAACAAGTTATTTCCAAAAATCCACTGCCTTCAAAAGGCAACTTTCCCACGGCTATTTCCTCTTAAAACTCTACTTTTTCGGCAGACTAAAAAAATAGTCTAATTGTTCCTTTAAAAAAATCTCTTCCCCCTCCTATTTTGGCAGCTTGGAAGAAATCAGAAAACTAAGAAATCTTTGTTTTCCAGAATCCAACCCACCTCCATACGCGATAGCGCCATCTCATTTCGTGGACGAGCGGTAGTGTGCAGAACTTTGTTTCTTAACGTATGGTGGACACATTAGGCCATGAGATGCACCCATTAAAACAACCCTACAGCTTGTCCAAAATTAATTGTCATTTGATTATGCTGATTACCCACCATTGTTTAGTAAAGTTTTCTATAGAGAGTACAAATTAGGATAGAGTGTTATGTCACGTCACCGTCATGGATGTTTGTCACATCCTATTAGGATGATCTTGGAAATACGATTGGCATGTCTTGCATGACGACATGAGGAACTCTCATTCCATCGAGTACTAGGGACGCGGGATCGTTCTTCTTCCATAGAAGAACTACTTTATTCCAAGGGCACCCGAGAGGACCTCTCCATCATCTAGTTTACCTCCTTGTGACTCCATCATGTTACTACTTATCACAATCTCGCTTGAACACCCACCCCATGAAGTAAGTTGTGATCCAGATGTGCGACTCACCCCACATGACCTAGGCTCGATCCCATATTTATCAGTTTCTGATGTGTCACCTAGTATTTCTTTGTTTACCCACATTATATTTGATGATCTCTTACCACACACACTTCACTACATCGATTTTACATTTGGCGACCTCGTGTTTTTTTTCACTGAATTTAAGCAAGCCAGTTAAGTTTCATTATCATATTATTAATCTAAATAAGCGTCATCATGTTAAGAATATAAAGATAACCCCATATGCATTCACTCATAAAAACGCACGCTTTAAGGGTTTTAAGGCAAATTTTAAAAGATAAATTCAGGATCGAAATTAAATTTTGTAGTACTCGCCTGACTCCACCAGGGAAACAAATTGAGGCGGATGATCTAGATTTACTAGGCGTGCACAAGTGTTTAATAGGAGAGCGTTGGATGCAACATGATTTGATGAACCCAGAGAATGAGCTTAGTCGCCCAATACCTTGCTTATTGACTCTCCACTCTCTTCAACTTTGGGGTTATTCTCTCCTTGATGCTGACTTTCAATGATCGTTTAAATATTATGCATAAAGTTATGTCTGATTGTTTATGAATATTATCGAAAAATTATAACTCCATGATTGACCATCGCCGGGGGTTATATTTTTTTCAAAAAAAATTGGTCCATCATTTTTCAAGACAGAGAGGTTATTTGCAGGTGTCAAACTATAGTGAAGGATATGTCCCTTATCAACCCGCCTCCCATCGCCTAGAGCCGTCATTACCCAAGTCATCTTTCAGACTCACTATGAGGGAGAGCGTTCAATTTTTGACTTCTCAATGGCACGACGACAGTCATTTTATGGAACATCATATTAACGTCCCACCATCCCAGTAACATATGTCAACACAGTCTCAACGAGATCGAGCTCTCTCAACCCAGAGAGAATTGATGCAACTCAACTTGCGTCTTCAATTTAATCTATGCATTTTATTTTTTATGCAGTGCACTGTTATGTTTTTTGCTCATGCATGCTAGACGTACTCTTGTATCCAGGTTTGTTTCATGCATTTCATTTACGTTTGATGTTGCGATTTATTGGTGTAACTGCCTAATAAGATCTTGAATAAAATGGTTCGTCAAATTAGGCTTAGCATTAGTTTGGGAAAGAAATGAAAATATAAAAATATTTTAATAAAATATTATCTTAAAGTAAGAAAACAAATATCATACCCTTTATTTTAAGATAATATTTAACGAGGAAATCGATATAATAGGTATTCATTATTTTGGTAACAAATTATTTCCCAAAATCCATTGCCTTCAAAAGACAACTTTCGCACAAAGCTATTTCCTCTTAAAACCGACCTGCTATCCTTTAGGCATACCAAAAAAATAAAGCCTAATTATTATTTTACAAAAAAACTCTCGCCCTCCTATTTTGGCAGTGTGGAAGAAATCAGAAAATAGAGAAATCACTGTTTTTTGGATTCCAGACCGCCTCCATATGTGATGGCGCCATCTTCCCTGTACGAGCTCGTCGAACTACCAACCGACGGTCAACGCCCCATTGAATCCTGTCAATCTCTCCTCCACCATTTTCTAGTGATTCAAGCGCGCCTGTTGTCGGACTCGTCGCCCCAGCTACAAGGATTTGACGACTTCCGTCTAGTCTCATCCAGAATTCAGTGTTGCCTCCACCAGCTTCCTTGAGGGCCTCCAGTGATCCCTCCTCTGTCACCACCGGCAAGCTTTCATCAGATTGAATTTTCCAACATCAACCGACCACGTTGCTTCTTTCTCTTGCCCAAGCTTTGGCGCCTTTTTCCTAGCTTCGACAACTTAGTTTACTGGCTTCTTGGATTTACGACTTGCAAGCAGATTTCCCAATGAACTTTGCCTTTTGCGGTTCCTATGCAGAGAATGTGTTGCTCCAACACGCAGATTGCCACCGACAATGCAACAAATGTGCAATGTTGTGGAGGACCATCCTGTTCACTACTGGAGCACACTTAACTATAAAGTTTTCAACACAACATTACCACTTGCACTGAAAATTCACCACCAATATTTAAGAGTCCAAATTATTAGCTAAGCTCGGTGTTGAAACCGAAATCGGTCTCTGTAGAGTTCGGGGTCACAAAAGGGGGCAACTTGCACTTACTTCTCCCAAGCGAGAGCACTTGGCCGGTCTCGCAGAACTAAGGAATAGACCATGTGCTGCAGCGCGGAGGTCCCACCACACACCCGGAAGATCTTAGAGCACTTTCCCTCCCTAGCCAATGCTGAGTTAGGCACCTTGGGGAAGAATAAAGCCTGAATCTCCTCCTCTCCAAGGTACCTTAAGGGTCTATTTATAGTTTTTCGAGTCTGGTCTGCTGATAGCGGAATTCCGCCTTCCGGTTTTACTAAATGCACCCCAAAGTGGTCTGCCAATAGCCAAACTCCGTTGTTTGTAGGGGCTATTAGCAGGCCAAAATGGGCATCATGGGGTGGCGAGTGTTTGGTGAAGCGAACACTCGCCACTCACCCTAATCCTGGATCTCGCCACTAGGGAGCTGATCTCGCCCTAAGGGGGCTTGCACTCGACCCTGGAGGGCTGAACTCGCCTCCAGGGGTCTGGTCCCGCCCCTGGGTAGCCTGCACTCGCCCTGGAGGGCTGTACTCGCCTCCGAGGGTCTGGTCTCGCTCCTGGGTAACATGCACTCGCCCCTGGAGGGCTGAACACGCCTTTGGGGGTCTGGTCTCACCCCTGGGTAGCCTGCACTCGCCCCTGGAGGGCTGAACTCGCCTCTAGGGGTCTAGTCTCGCCCCTGGGTAGCCTGCACTCGCCCCTAAAGGGTTGAACTCGCCTCTGAGGGTCTGGTCTCGCCCCTGGGTTGCCTGCACTCGCCCCTGGAGGGCGTAACTCGCCTCTGGGGGTCTGTTCTCGCCCCTGGGTAAGTAAGGTCCTCTAGGCCCTCCTCGGTCATCTTTGGTCTTGACGAATTACGGGTTATACACTCGGTAACTTTCATCTAATTTTGATGTGAGTTTCAGTTCATTTTTGCTCTTTCTTTCACTTACAAGTTTGTCAGTAGCTACTAGCTACTTTGTCTAGACTTCACTACCCCAAAAGACACTCTCCGCCCTCATCAGAGCACCCTCATCAGATTCAGAATATTACATTAAATTTAAAACTATTGATGATAATTTGTATTTGCATGAATATAATGATTTTCATTTTTGGACATAATTTAAAGATTTGTGCAAGGGACTAAATTGTTTATACAACATAGATAATTCAATATTTTAAAATTATTTTATTAAAAAGCTCAAACATTGTGGTGTAACTGTCATTTTTAATGCATAATCACACAAAAATTGTTCATCCAAACAAATAAAATTATTTTATATTCTGAACAAGTCAACAAACAGAATTAATCCAAACAATTTTAACATTTCTCTTAATAAATGTCCAAAATCTCAATTTTTCATCATAGTTTCACCCTAGTGATTTTGCACTGCAACTAAGCCAAGCAGAACCTAAGCCTTAGAAATGCAAGCAAGCAAAACAGGGATTTTGGCACTTAACACCCTTTAATTAAGGGTGTTTGGCACATTGCACCCCAGGTTTTAAATTTTGGCACTTTGCACCCTTCAATTGGATTTTGGGGTTTTAGAGGGTGCATTTGGGGTTTTAGAATAAATGATTTTAATAAAATGAGGGTGCATTTGGGGTTTTAGAGGGTGCAAAGTGCCAAGGATTCAATATGAGGGTGCAATGTGTCAAACACCCTCAATTGGAGGGTGTTAAGTGCCAAAAAACCAGCAAAACAAAAGGAGATTATGTGGTCTAACTTCATAAAGAGAAAAGGGTTTTAAGATAAGAAACAGAGAAAGAAAGTAAAGGTGTTGAACTATTCGTGGAAAACAATTTAACCAAGTTACAACAAAGGGGAAAAGGGGGAGCTTTACTAGGATTTTTCAGCAAGTATATTGTAGTACTGATCCAGAATCAATACAAAATTGAAGAATCGGTATTACCCTGCGATCCTGTTGAATTTTAGCCCTTCTGACGACATCAAGATGGGCAACACCGGCATACTTGCAGATGAGGTTGCGCTTGACGTTAGTCTCAACGCCCTTGTTAACGGCGGACTTTAACCACGACATTGATGGAGGAGAACGGAGGCTGTCAGGAAATGGTGGGATGCTTAGGGTTCCAGAGAGCTCGATAAGCAGCCTCGACTATGTCAGCGACGCCCCCATGGCGATGAGGTTTCAGAGCTTTCGCTTTCAAGTTGCCCTAGAATTCGGCGGCGCTCGCACGGGGCTGCTGGAGCTTAGAAGTTGTTAAAGGCTCCGTTTGGCAGGTTCGTGGCAGTCTGGCTTCCTTTCGTTTGGGGTTTTGCTTAGGTGGCAGAACCAGAATACAGAGTTTTTGGACCCCCAGGGAGGCTGTGGTTGGAATCTCTTTTATTTTCCTCTATTTCTCGTAGTGCGGCGGCTGCAAATGGAGCAAATGTCGCCGGAAGTCATTTGTCTATCCGCCGTGCAGGACAGTGTTTGCACCAAACAGAGCTCCAAACGTTATGCCAAACGAAGCTTTAAACACATGGGTTAAGGCTTCGTTTGGTTCGGCGTTTCGCCGCCTTCGTTTGGAGCAAACGCCAACGGAGGGGGAAAAACAAACGGCCGGCGGCGGTGTTTGCTCTGTTTGCACCCGCAGCAGCAGGGAGGAAACGGCCCCGATCCGCTCCGTTTCGACCCCCACCTCTCCTCCTTCGGTTCCAAAGTGGCATTTCGACCCACCGAATGCACTCGCCACCGCCGAACCAAATGTAGCCCTAAACCATCATTTTTTTCCGTTAAGGATCACCTAACAAACATCATTCATGATCTCTTTGAACATAAAAATGGATAAGTTTTTTAGGTGAGCGTTAATGAATTATAATTTAACCTCCATCTTCATGACCACCATCATCGTGCCAAACGGAGCCTAAATGTACGCAGGTTTCGGCTCTATACATGTCACGATTTATAAGATAAGAGTAGTATTTTTTTTCTTTTCAAATTGCAGGCCACAATTTGTAAAAAAAATGATTGGAAGGCAAGGAAGCGATCATTACCGGTGGTGCGAGCGGGATCAGGGAGGTTGAGGCATGCCTCTTCGCCGCCCAAGGTGCCAACGTTGTCATCGCATCCATTGAAGTGACTTCTTATTTCCATAAAAGGACCTCCCATACATGCATTTAGGAGCGGATAATAAAGAGTATAGATTGAAAATTGCGCAAACACTAAAGGAGTTTTTACTAGCAAAAAAACTTGGTCAAGGCAAAGATGTATTTATTTGGCTTTTATTAATGTTATATTTGGCTTGTTGATTTATTTAAAAAATTTTGAATTTAGTTTTTGAATATGTCCTGTAAATATGAAATTTGGCATGCAGGAATAATTTTCTAACATGCATGCATTCGGAATCTACATAAAGCCAAAAGCAACTTGTATATAACATTGTTTGAAATTTATTGATTCAGCCCTCAAAATATTTTCGAAATTTGTTTAGAGAAATGTATTTATTTACCCTCTTTGCAAATGAGTTAAAAAAAACTCAGGATCTGTTTGGCTCTCGGGCAAACTTCTTGTGTGGGAACAAATGTGTAACACCTCCGTCCGTTATATGAAATAGAGAGACCGGTCGAGGCCCCACACCATATTTCACAAACGGGCAGCGGGGTTACAGGTTAATACCAAAGACTACTCGAACCCTAACTCAGAGCATTCTAGCTGAAGTTTTAGGGTTGCATAAACTCATACCAATTGAATGTCCACTATAAATAAATCATACAATTTATATATATCACAGAAATGTCACTTACAAATACACAAAAAGTTATGGTCTTAAGGTTTTACAGTTACATTTCACAAGTGTGGTTTACAAACATCGGCGCGCAGACCGTGCACACATAAAAAAAGTAAAATTACTTTGCTCGGCCTTCGAGGGCCAGCATAGCAGCAAAGACTTCAGCCCGCTATTTCTCGCTAGGCTCTCCAACACCTGTGTTGAAATCGAAAATTTGTCTCCTGTGGAGTTCACCCTCGGGGAAGGGGTGATCGCGCACCTACTTCACTCCTGCAAGCAAAACAACAAGGGAAACAAGGAAAAACTGACTCAAGGGCTCAGCGGGGAGGACCCACCACACACCCGAAAGATCTTAGAGCGCTTCCACTTCTTAGCCAAAGGCCGAGCTAAGGTATCCTCAGAAAGCGCTTGAGAGGTGAAGCCAGAGAGCACATGAAGCATATTTTCTGAGGCACCCTTTGGGTCCTATACTCCTATTTATAGATTTCAGAATTTGAACTGCCAATAACCAAACTGAACTGACCTGAAGTTACCAAAATACCCTTGGTTAGGTCTGCCAACAACCAAACTCCACTGTTTTGAAGGGCTATGGGCAGACCAGCAGGGGCAAAACAGTAAAAAGGTACCTCGTAGATCTGGGCGAGTTGGGGAGCTCGGACACCCCGGAAGATCTGGCTCGCCTGCTGTTGTCGAGCTCCTTTGCGTAAGCGCGAGCTGGGACGACGAGCTCGCCCATTGGTCGGCCTCCATTAGTCGGCCTCAGCTCGACGAATCCTGACCTAGCTCGGTGAATGTCGAGCTCACGGTCGACGAATGCCGAGCTCGGCCTTCAGATTTATCTGCCAAGCTCGTCTGCTGCCTCCAGCTTTCCCTGTCGAGCTCGCCTGGGTTCTGTGTGTTATAAGTCGGCCGGTCTGATTCCTGGTTCACCCCACTCGCCGGATATAGGGTTGTACAACCTGCACAAGGACAATCCACCACGAAGATGGCAAACAAGGCAACGGTCATCATTCAGCTGACCAATTTATAACGACCTCTACCCCTTGCCTGTGTTAGTGGTATTCCTTCCCTACAGGCATAGCATTAGCACAAGCAGATATATTACAAGAACGTGCACTCACACACAGTTCATGTAAGACCCCCCCCCCCCCCCCTCCCGGATCCCAAAACACGGCACGAAGGGGGTCTTATGCCCGGAACAGTCGCCTTGCGGTAGCATTAGCACACAGACTAACCTGTACCACAAGACGCCTATTCCGCCGGCTACAACAATATCAATATAACATGTCAACCCAACCAAAATATAAGCAAGAGAAGTCAATCCACACTAAGTAATAATGTTCAAATAAGTGCAACAAAAGAGAAGCTAAAACATGCTTCTACAAATCATAGTACAGCTATAGAAATTGCCCAAAAAGGGGATACATCAAATCCTCTCAACACTCACATCTGTGACCGACGGTATCGACGACACCGTCACTTCAGGCCCTGTCGTCCTGGTCTGGATGTCCTGCTGCGTAGTCTGCGGCTGCTCTACCTGTGGCGTGACCTCCTAAAAAGAAGACGTAGCAACCGTTAGTCGAAACGACTAAGTGGCTTCACATCCGCTCCCCCGGCGAGTCCTCGGCACCGGACGGGGAGAAGGAATAAGGGTAATATATAAGTAAAGAAGTACAAGCAGGTGACATTAGTGTAAGAGTAACAGTATCATAATCTAGTAGTTATTTAAGAGCTATAGTAAACTAACAAGTATAAGTAACAGCAGGAAAGTAACTTAACTTATAAGAATGCTCATACAAACTTATAAGTTAAGGATCGGGTTACATAAAGGTAACTCATCGTATAAGAGTGCCCATACAAACTTATACGATGAGGATCTTGTTGTGCAATGTTATGAAATGCTATGTATGCTATGCAATGACTCACCCATGATCACACACATGCAATTGCTATGTCGACACAAACTGTAGTTCCCACTTTTCGAGCAGGTAGCTAACCTCTCAGGCATCAACCGTCGTGGCCAGTCGGTGAAAGTAGAACAGGCACTTCCACTACTAGGCGGGTATCCACATTACTTCACATAGGCCTCCGTATGCCTCAACGCTAAGAACACAACAGCGGAGCCCATGCGTACTATAACCCAGCAGGAGCCTCGGGTAGATGTGCACCGAGAACCAAGCCCCGAACTGACCTTGTATGACCCAGAAGGAGCCTCGGAGTGAGCACGAGGACCAAGCCCAACCGTTCACCTGGCACGGAAGGAGCCCCGGGACGTGAACACCGAGGACCAAGCCCAACCGCCCAAAGTCTAACTGTCGACTCCCGTCGGTGTGACGACTGACAAGCCCGTAGACCTGCCACACTATCCTTAACTCAGGATTACGATACCGCGTGTCGACTCACACCACATGCAAATTCCACATCATCGTGGCATGGAAGGAGCCTCAGAAAAAGGCACGAGAACCAAGCCCAACCATCCACCTGGCACGGAAGGAGCCCCGGGATGTGAATACCGAGGACCAAGCCCAACCGTCCGTTTGTCTCATCTCAAGCTATCCAAGCTTGTGACAGTTAACACCGCACTTACATCCCTTCCCAATACTACCCGTAGGGAGCCGGCGCTCTAAATATTGGACTACTAAACTCATTCCATTAATCAAACATATTCATGACCATAACTTATTCTTCTACATAACTTCCAAATGATGACAACATAATATAAACATGATGCATATATAAAGATCTATCAATCTTTCCAAAAGTACAAACATATTATAAACATGATGCGCGTATAAAGATCCATCAATCTTTCCAAAGGATAACAACATATTATAAACATGAAGCGCATAAATAACCATCTATCAAATTCTATCAAGTCAATTCGTTTAAGTAATCTTGCTTCACAATTGGATTATATGAAATCTGATTAATAAACTTCATCAATCATGCAACTAAAATGATTAATCATAAAGGAGTTCATCCAAGCCAAGTAACTTGCAATATTAATTCCACAGAATCCAAATCCATATTATATAAGCCCAGAATTTAGGTGCAGAGTAAATCTGGGCAGCAACTTCGACCGGAGATTCCCGAAGCTACATGAATCCGGTGAAGACGTGTAACCCTCGATGGAAAGGTATTTCTATGGGCTACAACTTTCGTATTCAGACCTCAACCCAAATTTGAATGTATCCTATTAGAAATCAGACTTGAAGTCTGCTGCGTACAAAACACAATTTCTGCATGCAGGATTTATTGAACACCATTTTCGTTCAGACTTTCTTGTGGCTATAGACATCGCCTGAAGTCGTGCAGCCACTCGTTGGAAAGGTATTTTCAAGGGCTTCAACTTTCGCGTTTAGTTGAAAGCCCAGATCTAGCCATGTCCTTCATGAAAATGTCCTAGAAGATCGCTGCGCGCAGAATACAAATTCAACACGCATCTTGAGGCGGGACGAACGGCATCGGTTCATCTTCCTCCTCAAGTTGATCCTCTCAAATCTCCTCCAGAAATTTCCTCCACCCTTATTCACCCTCATGAGGTCTTTGCTCTTCACGAAACCATCCCCCATCTCCACATAGAAGATCGGAGAGGTTGAAGACACCACTAACCAAGAGCACAAGCCCCGGATTGGCCTCACTCTAGAGAAAACATCTTCTCACATGTCAAGACTCTTTTGAGTCGACGTCTCGCCTAGATATCTACAGATATAGCACCAAGGGAGAGGGTAGGAAGCTCACCTCGATTCCAGCGGTTCCTCCATTACCAGCCATGGATCTCATAATTCTCCTTGGCGGCATCTTCTCCTTCGCGGCGTTGGCGGATCTCCTCCTCCGGAACTTGCTCCAGCAACTTCTCTCTCTCAATCAGGAATTTCTCTCAGGGAAAATGGCTGGAAGAAGAGTGAAAACGGCTAGGGTTTTCACAGTCCATATATATAACAAGAGCGGAGCTTTACGGACGGTTACAATGTCAAATCAATTCACCGATATGGGCGAAGCATTACAGACGGTTACAACGCCGATTCAATATTCGATTCGACGGAACACGCCCTGGTCACGCCCATGGTCACGCCCGTGACACCGGGCGTGACTCCTATCGTCGACCGTAATTCGTCAAACGCAACTAAAATCGTCTAACGGAGAACACGCCCCGGTCACGCCCATGGTCACGCCCGTGACGTGTGGCGTGACACCTAAATCGTCGAACTCAGCCAAAAATCGTCGAATGGATAATTCATTGAACTCTCCTAAAATCGTCAACCAGAGAACACGCCCCGGTCACGCCCATGGTCACGCCCGTGACATGGGGCGTGACACCTAAATCGTCGAACTCAGCCAAAAATCGTCGAACGGAGAATTCGTTGAACTCTCCTAAAATCGTCGACCGGAGAACACGCCCCGGTCACGCCCGTGACATAGGGCGTGTAACCCTCTCACTCGAGTACCTTTGGCAACTACTCGAGTACTTTTAGCACCTACTCGAGTATCTTAAGTCACGCCCCTGGGTCACGCCCGTGACCCAGGGCGTGTAACCCACTTTACTTGAGTACTTTGGAAACTACTCGAGTAACCTCGACAACTACTCGAGTACCTTCAGTCACGCCCCTGGGTCACGCCCGTGACCCAGGGCGTGTAACTGCTCTGGACTAACTTCTCCAGTCCACAAGTGCCGCCCTTTTTCCTCCACTTTCCTGAACTCAAGCCTGCCCTCCTGACTCAAAACTCGCATGGGGGCCTAGCGCGAATCGGGACGTTACAGTTCAATATATTTCAAACGAATGTCTCAATAGTCAAACGTTCCGTGAACTCAGAGCACATTTTTGGTGTATCTGTTGTCAGGGTCCCACCACTGTTCAGAGGTCTCAAACATAACGGTTAACTTTGAGCATTCATAGTCTCTACGGCTCCCGACCTGAGACTTTAGTCTTAACGGTGTACAGTCTAAGACTCTCATTATGTGATCCTAATGAACGTCAATAACTTAGGCACTCGAGTTAGACAACCATAACGAGGATACAGTTCAGCCATTGCTCGTTTCTCAAATCGTCAAATCAATGCGTAGTCTGACGCGGGTCAGCTTCCCCTTATCCGTTCAGCTCACTGGCCTTTAGGAGCTCGCAGCTCACAGGCTAGCCCCACAGTCTCCCAGAGATAGGCTTTACAATCAAAAGGGAGTTATTGTCAGCGTTCGTCATAATCGTTTGGCGGGACCAACAAAAGTTCTCTTTCTGCGCCCAAACTCAACCCAACAACCTACAGTGCCAGAAATACTGGTCTTTTCATATCACATAACACAAATAGCTCACCAAGAGCTATCGTAGTTGGCGATACTCACTGTCGCCCGACGATATCCAACTGATCTTAAAACCATGGAATTTCGAGGGTATTTTCTTGGAGTGCTACTCCAGTACTTCCTACTACTCACAAGGCACAGGTACAACCCCGCAGACCCTTTACACTACTCGTTTATACTCGGAGTCTTCTCCGGCATGCAAAATAAACATCACCAATTCAGACCAACCTGTCCGGATGGGCTTCACACAACATGCATATTCTGTACTATACATTTTCGGATCTATATGCAAGACTCACTGGGGATTTCACGAATCGACACAAAGGAATTCCCTCGATTCTCCACCTTTTGGGGGGGGGGGATACCATGCATATGCCAAAAGAAGAACTTCACTTCTTCAAGAAGGAATATTGTTACCCTTGTAGATCTTTTCGGATCCATGAGTAAGCCTTCTATTCGGATGGAAAGGAGCGCCTCACTTTCCTCTTAATGGATCTTACTTCGACCCTTGAATCTGACCGCAAGATCTCCTTCCCTTAGCTAGCAAAGCTTAGCATCAACCTTCTGGCTCTCAAGAACCTCAAGAACTAAGAGAAAGAACAATGAGAATTTATTCTCTTGAACATAGCTTATAACTAGAGACTACCGCTGAGCGGTATCTACTACCGCCGAGCGGCATCAAAGGCGGTTGCCGCTTGGGCCAATCGGTATCTTGTTGTCGCTCCAAAACAGCCTCTGCCTTACTGCCACGTGGCAGCTACCACCGCGCATCAGTTACAACCGCTAAGCGGTACTTAAGCCCGAACTATCGCCGCGCATTACTTCTACCGCCGTGCGGTAGTCACTCAATGCCGCATTGAAATCATTAAGTGATGGCACCACACGCTAGCCCACTAACGCCCCGCAGTAGTCCTCTTAACGCTTCGAAGCGTTGAGTGGTACTGCCACGCATTAGCCCACTAATGCTCCGCTGTAGTCCTCTTAACGATTCACTGAAAGCGTTGAGTGGTACCGTCATGCGCTACCTCTACTACGGCCACGCGGTAGAATCCCGAGAGGTCCGTCGATTTAATTCACAGGCTAATGTCAGCGATAACACTATCGTCGCGCGTTAACTTCCAATTTGTCTTTGGACTTTTGGGGCATTACAAACCTCCCCTCCTTATAGAAATTTTGTCCCGAAATTTTTACTCAGTTATAAGGGAAAAAACAATAGTTTATTTATTATAACATTCAAAATCCGAAGTTACAACATGACTATACAAACAACTCGGGATATTCCTCATGCATGGTCTGCTCACACTCCCATATCAGCTCTTCCTGGCCATAATTTTCCCACCGGATTTTGACTATCCCAATTGTCTTGTTTTGCAGTTGCTTGACCTCCGTATCCTCGATCCGAATGGGCCGAACTTTCGTCATCAATCGACTATCGACCGGTATCTGATCACCGCAACCACTTGAGCCAGCTCTTTCACCGCTTTTCGCAGTATCGATATGTGAAACACATCATGCAAGACACTTAGCTCCGCAGACAGAGTTAACTGATATGCAGCTTCTCCAACTCGCTCAACCACTTCAAATGGACCAAGATATCGCGGACTCAACTTTTTCAAGCGCCGAATACTGGATATACCTTTGAAGGGCTTGATCTCAAAGTACACTCACTCGCCAATCGCAAACTCCACGTTTTGGTGCTTGGCGTTATAGTACTTCGATTGTCTATCTTGGGATATCAATAGCCGCTCTCGTATGGTACGTATGGTCGAATTTGCATCTTTGGCCTCCTTATGCTTATATAATTTTGACTCGCCTATTTTCGCTCAAGCTAACGGTGTACGACACTTCCTACCATATAAAGCTTCAAAGGGCATCATTTGTACGCTAGCTCGATAGTTATTGTTGAAGGCGAACTCAATCATATAGAGATGATCCTCCCACCTCTTCCCGAAATCCAAGGTGCACATTCGGAGCATGTCCCCCATAGTTCTGTTGTTCCTCTCGGTTTGACCATCCGTTTGAGGATGAAAGGTCGTACTAAATTTCAGTTGAGTACCCAATAATTGATGGATTAACCTCAAATCATTTGAAGTAAAAATGCTCATCTCGGTCATTAACGATGTTACGGGGTACGTCATGCAATCGTACAATGTTATCCAAGTACAGTTTGGCCAATTTCTCCTCTGAATCATCTTTCCTATTTGGTATGAAGTGTGACACTTTTGTTAATCAGTCAGCGATCACCCACACGACATCGTTTCCGCTCTGATATCTCGGCAGTCCATGCATGTAATCCATAGAAATGTCATCGAACTTAAATACCGGGATTGACAATGACTTCAGGAAACCTTCAGGTTTCTGGCATTCAGCTTTCACCAAGGCATAAGTTTGACATTTTGCCACGTAATGGGCTATGTCTTTCTTCAAACCTGGTCACCAGAACATCTTCATCATGTCCTTATACATTTTTGTGCTCCCTGGGTGAATTGAGTACCTTGTAAAATGTGTTTCGTACATCAATTCCTCACGCAGTTTAGCCACATCTGGGATGCACAAACGACCATCTTTTCGCAAAAGGTCGTCATGCAAAGAGAATTGGGCATTTGACTCGTCCGTTGTATAGCGTTGTAGACTCTCATTGAGTTCTGTTGCTCGCCGAACCCTATCCGCGAGGTCATATTGAACCTCTATCCAGTTCAGGCACGCATTTGCAGTGGCATTCTTGTCAACATAAGAAATGTCTAAGTTCTCCAATTCCTGGATCAGACGCTCATCATGCATCTGCAACCAATTTGCCCTTGTCGGAGTCCTACGACTCAAGGCATCTGCGACCACATTTCCCTTCTCGGGAGTGTAATGAATTTTGAAGGTGCAGTCCCCGAGGAACTGTATCCACCTCCGTTGCCGCATATTTAGATCTTTTTTATCCAAAAGGTACTTAACGCTCTTATGGTTCGTGAAGATGTACACTTTCACACCATATAAATAATGATGCCACAGTTTAAGTGCAAAAATTATCGCCGCCAACTACAAGTCATGGACAGGATAGTTCCACTCATGCATTTTCAACTAGTGTGAGCCAAGGTACCTCGGGCTTAGCTTCTTCAAGCGTCGTACCCGCGAGACACCCTTGAACGATTTAATCTTCAAGTACACCTACTCGCCGATTGCAAACTCCACGTTCCTATGCTTGGCGTTATAGTACTTAGTTTGCCGGTCCTGAGCGACTAGCAGTCTTTCTCGAATGGTTCTTACCAACGAGGTTGCATCTTCCACTTCTTGCCGCTTGTATAGCTTCGACTCACCCGTTTCCAATCATGATAACGGCGTGCGACATCTTCTACCATAAAGGGCCTTGAAGGACGTCATTTGAATGCTCGTCTGGTAGCTGTTGTTATACGCAAATTCCTCCAAGTACATGTGATCTTCCCACTACTTCTTGAAATCCAGGAAGCACATGCGAAGCATGTCTTCTATCGTCCTGTTGACTCTCTCGGTCTAACCATCCATCTGCGGATGAAAGGCAGTGTTGAAACTCAGCTTGGTCCCCAACAACTGTTGCGCCAACCTCCAATCATTGGACGTGAACCGTCCATCTCGGTCACTCACGATCCTGCGGGGCACACCGTGAAGCCGAACAATGTTATCCACATATAACTTTGCCAATTTCTCCACAGAATCATCCTTCCTATGCGGAATGAAGTGCAACACTTTCGTCAAACGATCTACGACCACCCAGATGGCGTCGTTTCCCTTCTGCGATCTTGGCAAACCATGCACAAAGTCCATTGTAATGTCGTCGAACTTTCACTCCGGAATAGGCAAGGACTTCAAGAATCCTCCAGGCTTCTGGCACCCCGCCTTCACTATGACACAAGTTTGACACTTCGCCACATAGAGTTCCACATCCTTCTTAAGTCCTGGCCACCAGAATAATTTATTCATATCACGGTACATCTTCGTGCTCCCCGAGTGAATCGAATACTTGGTATGATGAGCCTCGTACATCAATTCCACCCACAGTTTGCCCACATTTGTGACGCACAGCCGACTGTCCTTCCATAATAATCCATCCACAACCTCAAATTGGGAATTTGACCCATCCAAAGCCTCAACCATGATTTGCTTCATGTGGCCATCCAAATCCAGAGCCTGCTGAATTCGATCAGCCAGGTCACACTGAACTTCAGTCCAGTTCAATAGCGCTTCGACACTAGTCTGCTTGTCTACATAAGAGATCTCCAACGCCTCCAACTACCAAACCAAACGCTCGTCATGAACCGACAACCAGTTGGCTTGAGCTGGGGCCCTGCGACTTAACGCATCCGCAACTGCATTGCCTTTCCCAGACACATAATGAATCTTGAATGTGTAGTCCCCCAAGAACTCCATCCATCTTCGTTGTCGTATGTTCAGATTCTTCTGATCCAACAAGTACTTCAGGCTCTTGTGGTCGGTATAGATATCGACTTTCACCTCCTACAGGTAATGCCTCCACAGCTTCAGGGCAAATATCATGACCGCTAACACCAAGTCATGGACCGGATAATTTCTCTCATGCACCTTCAGTTGACGCCAGCCATAAGCTATCACACTTCCATACTGCAGTAGGACACAACCCAATCCACTGCCTGAAGCATCGTTGTAGATCTCAAAGCCTTCGATACCACTCGGCGAACTCATCACAGGCACCGTGGTCAATCGACTTTTCAACTCTTCGAAAGCTCGTGCGCACTCAGGCGTCCAAACAAACTTCGGTTCTTTCCTCGTCAGAGTCGTGAGGGGTAACGCTATCCGCGAGAAGTTCTCCACGAAGTGCCTGTAATAGCCGGCAAGCCCCAGAAAACTCCAAACTTCCGCTATCGTAGACAGCATAGGTCACTCTCGTATAGCAACAATCTTCGCCGGATCCACCACAATTCCCTCTCCACAGACTATGTGACCAAGGAACGCTACTGAGGACAACCAAAACTCTCATTTGGAGAACTTGGCGTACAGTTGATTCCTGCTCAGCGTCTCCAACACCAAATGCAGATGTTTAAAGTGATCCTCCTCACTCTGCGAGTACACCAATATATCGTCGATGAAGACAATCACAAAGTGTTCTAGGTACTCTCTGAAAGTCCTGTTCATCAGATCCATGAACATTGACGGTGCATTAGTCAGCCCAAACGGCATGACCGTAAACTCATAATGCCCGTATCTCGTACTAAAAGCTGTCTTGGGGATACCACTTTCTCTTATCCTCAGCTGATAATACCCGGACTTAAGATCCAATTTCGAGTACACCATTGACCCGACTAACTGATCGAATAGATCATCAACCCTTGGGATCAGGTACTTGTTCTTCTCCGTTAGCTTGTTCAGCTCTCGATAATCGATACAGAGCCACAAACTTCTGTCCTTCTTCTTCACAAAAAGGACCGGTGCGCTCCAAGGCGACGAACTTGGACGCACATAACCCTGTTCCAAAAGCTCTTGAAGTTGCACCTTCAGCTCCGCCATCTCCTTAGGCGCTGGCCGATACGGAGAGCGTGACACAGGTTTTGCACCTGACACTAGCTCGATGGTGAAATCTATCTCCCGCTGAGTTAGGGCTCCAGAAAGACCGTCAGGGAACACATCAGGGTACTCGGATACCACTGGAATGCTGTCCTGAGTAGGCTTAGGCTTCGAAGCCTCCACTAGCGTGAAGAATAGCTCTGCACCAGCACAAACCGCCTTAATCACCTGAAGAGCAGACATCAAAGTCTTGCTCGAACCTTTCAAGCCTGCAAACGTCGTCTCACGACTCGTTCCCAACTTAACCTCCTTGTGATTGCAATCAATATAATCTTGTTGCTCCGAGAGCCAGTCCATACCAAATATCACGTCGAACTCCACCAACGGTAGTAACGATGCTTGCAAATCGAACTCCTGACTCTCAATACGAATCTTTACGCCACAGACTCTATCCGCGCGCATCGAATACTCATTCAGCAACAACACATCCAGTTTGTCCTTTGCCATCGAAGAAGGTACTCTGTACAACCTGTATTCATCGAGGGTGGGTCCTACCACAGACAGGTCAGCAGAAGTCAAGGTCAACAAGTCAAGGCAGGTGTCAAAGTCAGCATACAAGATCGCGGAAGGCCTGAGTGAGTATAGGTGAGCTCCCCTCGCATTCTCGTCAAATAGGCGACTAGGCGAGATACTCGCCCAGCCTATGCGAGTTCCACTAGAAGTTGCCTAGTCGCTAGGGGGTGGGGTATGAATATGACCCCCTTCCTTGGATTTGCCTATAAATAGGACTCCAGGGGTACGAGGTGAGTCACTTGAAATCTTCTGCAGGATACTCACGAGCTTCATCTTCGAGATACTAGCCAAGTCTTTAGATTCCTTTTCCTTAGAGATCAAGTCGCAACCTTGCGGCTTTTTCAGCTAGCTTCCCTCGTACCCAGTTCAGCCATCTTTGGTTGAGAAGGGGCTGCTCCTTTCGAGCATCCGGGTACGTGATGAACCTTCCTGCCGTAACATCTGGGGTCCTGTTTGACCTGATTCTTCATCCTAGTCACCCTAGCCGTCTGATCTAGCTTCTAAGCCGGTAACCTTAGGTAGCATTGGTCCGAATTCTGAGGTTAGGATTTTTCCTGGCTTCAACAACCCTGATGCATGATATGAATCCTTCGGACAAAAAGGAGTGCGAAGCTCCTGTATTAAAGAGTGCTATCGCCGGATTATCGCAAATCAAAACAAAGCCTATACAAGTAGTGGTAAGGTAACACGCACAAGGTAACAAGTATTTAAAACTAACTTGCTATAAATTTAAACCGTACCTGTCACCATATCCGTTTGCTTTATGGTCTCCTGCTGGCCAGGATTATAGACTCTATGTTGAGCCAGAGCATAATGGGATGTGATTGACTCCACCGCCTTGCCCTTCTCCTCATAGGTTGCTCCCGACTTCCTCTCAGACTTTGGACGTCCGCTCCAGCAGTCTCGGGCAAAGTGTCCCGGCTTCCCACACTTATAGCATGCGCCCGGGGTTCGGCTTGTAGTTGCCCCCGAAGCACCGAAAGAAGGGGCTGAACCCGAAGTCCTAGCCTTCTTATTGAACTTACGATAACCAGACTTCATGCTGGTCGACAACTTAAACTCTGTCTTCTTAGCCCCAGAGTATCTCTTTGCTTGCACATTCCTCAGATCCTTCTCCAAAGACCGGGCTGTATTGACCAGGGTCAAGAAGCCCTGTGTCATAGGCCCCGAGAGCAGTATCCTTAGGTCATCCCTCAGACCCTCTTAGAAACGATTCATCTTAAGCTCCTTATCAGCAAATGTAGAGCTAGTGTACCTACCCAATCGTGTAAATTCATGGAGATACTCGTCCACCCTAATATCTCCATACATCAACTTCTGTAATTCATTTTCCATCGCGATCCTCTGAGCCGAGGGAAGATACCTTGCCAAGAAGAGTTTCGAAAATTCTTCCATCGAGACGTCCGTGAGTTGCCTTCTCCTCAAATGATGTAGCTTCAAACCTTCCCACCACAGCCTTGCATCTCCGTCCAACAGGAACGTAGTTATGGTGGTCATCCACCACTCTTCCATTTTAGTAGTTGTCAATACTCTCTTTACTCGGGAGAGCCAATCCTCAGCTTGGGATGGGGTTCCCGTCCCCAAGAACACCAGAGGATTGAAGCCCAAAACATGCTTGAGCTGCCTTTCAGTTGCTCTCCTAGGCACCAAAGGTTCCACCACTACTTGCTCCACCCTTCTCGGTTCCGCTGCTTGAAGCAGTACCTTCTCCATCACAGGAACATGCTACTGCATTTGCCTTACAGGTTGCGCATTGATCATAGCAAACGCAGCTTCAGCCACCAATCGAATGGTTTCTACCGAGGGAGGTGTTACATGCACATCATTCGGTGCGCTACTTACCTCATAAACCATACGTTCTGACGGCCCTGCACCACTTATGGTCACCTATAGTCGTACAAATCGCCATTAAGCGACCAAACAAAATTGCAAAAAGCAATTATAGGAACACGCAGGTTCCCCAAACATGTGCATTTTCAATCCTAAGTGGACATTCATGGGTTCTTTTTATGTTATTACGATGACGCACACCCATGTGCTCACCACCCCTTAAAAGAATTCGTCAATGAATTCATTTAAGTTGACCAAAACCAGTAGTCTGATACCAAATTGTAACACCCCCCTATCCGTCGCATAATATATAGCAGTAGGTCCTGCCGGGGCCCGACGTCATATATCACAGACAGACCGAAGGGTTACGCAATGAAACCATCCTGTCAATAACCAACGTCCTACACAGAGTACATTTTAGCGGAAGCAATTTAAAAGTTGCAAAAATAAGAACCCAGCCAACAACATGAATGTCCACTACATAGACCCAACAAGAATGAATGTACAAATACACAAGTACTTGACCTTAAGGCCTTACAAGGGTTTACTTTAAACAAATAATGTCTTCCAAACCTCCGCACGCAAGCCGGTCACACATGAGTAATAAAGTAAACATTCAGATTTTAGGCCTTTGAGGGTCGGATCAGCAATAAGGGATTTTGCCCGCTATTTGCCACTAGGCTCCGTAGTACATGCAAGCAACAATCCACCGAAGCGGTGACAAACAAAAGCAACGGTCAGCTAAGCTGACCAAATTATAATGATCCCGCCTCGAAACTCGGGGCGACGATGTTCCTTCCATGCACTTTATTAGCATAGCCATGTAATAGAGAAATTTCACATCATCACATGCGTAGGCTCACACGGCCACACACTCCGTGCTCTCAGGGCACATTCTCGGTGAATCCGGTCAAAGTTCGCGGTCTCACCACCGCCCCTTGGACGGCAAATCTCGTGAGCATTATGGTCTTTCCGCCCTAAGCCCAAGACCCTCCATCTATGCCAACGACAAGTGTCATGTACCTTAGGTCTCTTTAACCGAACCACATAGAGCGGGTATGGTTCCGCCTAACATGTTGCTCACACCGCAATGCCAATTTAAGCCATCTGCACGGGTCAAGCTTCCCCGAATCCCAATCCGATCACACACTTTACATAACCCAGTGATGTGTAAGTTGGCTTCAAGGCCATCATGTTGGCAGAATCACGCATCTGCCCACATTTTCGGGTGCACCTCAGAGTTAGTCACCAAGGTTTCCTGTTGCAATCTACTGGGTAGAAAACCCGAAAAACAACCATCGGTGCGGAGTCTTCTCCGGCCATTAATGCAATGTAACATCACCGATCCAGACCAACTTATCCAGGTAGGTTTCACACATCGTGCCTATGTCCGTTTCTCGATTACAGACTCTACATGCAAAATAACAGGGACTATTCATGTCTACCCGAAGGAACGCCTCACACTCACCACAAACTCGCGAGAGCGGGCTTCCTATGCAAAAGGGAAAGAGGACTTCACATGCCCAAGAAGAGAATCGTTACCCTAGAATTCCTCTTCGGCGCCATGAAGATCTATGCGGATGGAAAGCACCGCAACGTCCTCGCCTCCATTAATCCGAACTCGGCTTGCAATTTGGGGATCCGAAGCTCCACCGACGGCCAGATCTCTCCTCCTTCTTCTTCCTTGCTCTCCCCTCTCTCTAGAATTCTTAGAAAGAGAAAATACAAAAAAATGAGGGTTTCTAAACCCTATTCCCGGGTTAAACCCTGCCAGGATCAGCCAGGACTCTTGGATCCCAAAGGAAGAAAATGGACAGCCACGATTCACACTTAAAATTCAAAACCTAGGTCGAACACGGCTTGTGACACGATCGTGTCCAAGGCCGTGTGCCTTATTCGACGCCGAAACCATCGCATCCCGAAAAGAACACGGGCTCTCGACACGCCCGTGTAAGGCTTGGCACGCCCGTGTCATCCAGTACACGCCCGTGTAGCGGGGCGTGTTCCTCCATCGACACAGGACAAACACTAACCCGAGAAGAATACGAGTATTCGACACGCCCGTGTCGAATTTGACACGCCCGTTTCAGGCTGAACATTCCCGGGCTCAAGCCCCTGTTCCACCCCCGACATAGCACGACTCACAGCCAAAGCAGGACACGACCTGGGGCACGCCCGTGTCTCAGGACGTGTTTGCTGTCTCGATGATCGTCGACTACAATTTCATCGATCACACGGCCATCGTCGAACCCGAGCACGACACGGCCCTGGGACACGCCCATGTCCCAGGCCGTGTGACCTCTACCAAGTTGCAAACTCGGCTCAAAATGCTACCCGTCCCTCTTTTGAGTTTCGGGGCGTTGCACTGCGTGCCAATGTTTGTAAACCACACTTGTAAAGTATAACTGTAAGTTCTTAATGCCATAACTTTTGTGTATTTGTAAGTGACATTCCAGTTATATATATAAATGATATGATTTATATATAGTGAACATTCAATTGGTATGAGTTCATGCAACCTTAAAGCTTCTGTTAGAATGCGTTGAGTTAGGGCACAAGTAGTCTTTGATATTAGTATGTAATTCCACATATCGGTGCTGCGGAAGGCGGTGCAAGAGCCTTCGCAAGTAATTGCGGTCAATCAAGTACCGGTTGATAATGGGTTGACGACGAAGGTCAAGCCCGTTCGCATTGAGGACTCGGAAGTCAAGCGACTGCGTAACAAAGACATCAGGATGGTCAAGGTCCGTTGGGACAACTGCGGTCGGGAGGAGCTCTCGTGGGAGCGAGAGCAGACCATACTTGAGGAGTACCAAGAGTTATTCCACTCAGGTACCGTTTAAGTTTTGTTTATATCTTTTTCTTTCTGTAATTTCGGGACGAAATTCTTTTAAAAGGGAGAGAGTTGTAATGCCCCAAAACTCAAAAGAGGGGCGGGTAGCGTTTTGAGTCGAGTTTGGGACTTGGTAGAAGTCACACGGCCTGGGACACGGGTATGTCCCAGGGCCGTGTCGTGCTCGGGTTCGACGATGGTCGTGTGGTCGACGAAATTATAGTCGACGATCGTCGAGACAGTGAACACGGCCTGAGATACGGGCGTGTCCCAGGCCATGTCCTGCTCGAGCTGTGAGCCGTGCTGTGTCGGGGGTGGAACACGGGCTGGAGCCCGGGCGTGTTCAGCCTGACATGGGCGTGTCAAATTCGACACGGGTCTGTCGAATACCCGTGTTCTTCTCGGGTTGGTGTTGGTCCTGTGTCGATGGAGGAACATGCCCCGCTACACGGGCGTGTACTGGATGACACAGGCGTGTCAAGCCTAACACGGGCGTGTCGAGAGCCCGTGTTCTTTTTGGGATGCGACGGTTTCAGCATCGAATAAGGCACACGGCCTTGGACACAGGCATGTCACAAGCCGTGTTCGGCCCAAGTTTTGGATTTTAAGTGTGAATCGTGGTCGTCCATTTCCTTCCTTTGGGATCCAAGAGTCCTGGCTGATCCTGGCAGGGTTTAACCCAGGAATAGGGTTTAGAAACCCTCATTTCTTTTGGATTTTTTCTTTCTAAGAGTTCTAGAGATAGGGGAGATCAAGGAAGAAGAAGGAGGAGAGATCCGGCCGTCGGTGGAGCTTCGGAGCCCCAAATCGCAAACTGAGTTCAGATCTGCAGAGGCGAGGACGTTGCGGTGCTTTCCATACGCAAAGATCTTCATAGCGCCGAAGAAGAAGGTTAGGGTAACGATTCTCTTCTTAGACAAGTGAAATCCTCTTTCCCTTTTGCATAGGAAGCCCGCTCTCGCAAGTTTGCGGTGAGTGTGAGGTGTTCATTCGGGTAGACATGAATAGTCCCTGTTGTTTTGCATATAGAGTCCGTAATCGAGAAACGAACATAGACATGATGTGTGAAGACTACCTGGACAAGTTGGTCTAGATCGATGATGTTGCATTGCATGAATGACCGGAGAAGTCTCTGCGTCGATGGTTGTTTTTCTGGTTTTCTATGCGGTAGATTGTAATAGGGAACCTTGAGGACTAGCTCCGAGGTGCACCCGAAAAACTGGGCAGATGCGTGATTCTGCCAACATGATGGCCTGGGATCCAACTTGCACATAACTGGGTTATGTAAAGTGTGTGATTGGATTGGGACTCGGGAAAGCTTGACCCGCGCAGACGGCTTAAATTGATGTTGCGGTGTGAGCAACGGGTTAGGAGGAACCGTACCCGCTCTATGTGGTTCGGTTAAAGAGACCTAAGGTACATGGAACTTGCCGTTGGCATAGGTGAAGGGTCTTGGGATTAGGCCGGAAAGACCATAATGCTCACGAGATTTGACGTCCAAGGGGTGGTGGTGAGACCGCGGACTTTGACCAGGTTCACCGAGAATGTGCCCTGAGAGCACGGGATGTGTGGCCGTGCGAGCCTACGACTGTGATGATGTGAAATTTCTCTATTATATGGCTATATTAATAAAGTGCAGGGAAGGAGCATCGCCGCCCCGAGTTTAAGGGCGGGATCGTTATAATTTGGTCAGCTTAGATGACTGTTGCTTTTGTTTGCCACCGCTTTGGTGGATTGTTGCTTGCAGGTGCTGCGGAGCCTAGTGGCAAATAGCGGGCAAAAGTCCTTGTTGCTGAGCCGGCCCTTGAAGGCTTAAAATCTGAATGTTTACTTTATTACTCATGTGTGAACGACCTACGTACCGATGTTTGGAAGACATTATTTGTTTAAAGTAAAACCTTGTAAGGCCTTAAGGCCAAGTACTTGTGTATTTGTACGTTCATTCCTGTTGGGTCTATATAGTGGACATTCATGCCGTTGGCTGGGTTCTTATTTTTGCAACTTTTAAATTGCTTCCGCTAGAATGTACTATGTGTAGGACGTTGGTTATTGGCAGGATGGTTTCATTGCGTAACTCTTCGGTCTGTCTGTGGTGTATGGTGTCGGGCCCCGGCTGGACCTACTGTTATATGCTACGCGACGAATAGGGGGTGTTACATGCAGGCCGACCACACATGAAAATAGTAAAACTTCTTCATTCGGCCTTCGAGGGCTAGCATAGCAGCAAGGAATTCAGCCCGCTATTTTCGGCTCGGCTCTCCAGCACCCGCACAAGGACAATCCACCACAAGGGTGGCAAATAAGACAACGATCAGTATTTAGCTGACCAATTTATAACGACCCTACCCCTTTTCTAGGGCAGAGGTATTCTTTCCATACAAACATAGCATTTTCACAAGTAGATATATCACAAGAACTTTCATGCACGGACATTTCAATATATCACAAATGAATGCCTTAACGGCCTAACGTTCCGTGCACTCAGGGCACATTTTCGGTGTACCTGTTGCTAGGGTCCCACCACTATTCAGAGGTTGTAACGATCCGGGAGGACCACTACATCGCCCGGCCCACCAGCAGCCCAAGGTTTAGTGCTCAGGGGCCCGCTGCGTAATAGTGCAGCTTGTCTCGCCCCAAGGCACCACAGTGGTACAACCAGAATCTACAAGGCCTGCAGGCCATACACCCCAACCAAATCTCTGTGACTGTTTCTCACCACGGAAGGATGTTGCCACGGGGTTTCGAACCCGCAATCTTAATGTTCAGCTTGTCTCGCCCCAAGGCGCCACGACGTAACCGTGGTCCTCTCGGGTCGTTACAGAGGTCCCAAACATAACAATTAACTTTGAGCATTTATAGTCTCTACGGTCCCCGACCTGAGAATTTAGTCTTGACGGCGTACAACCTAAGACTCTCATTATGTGATCCTAATGAACGCCAATAACTTAGGCACTCAAGTTAGACAACCATAACACGGATACAGTTCAGTTATTTCTTGTTGCTCAAATCTCAGTTTAATGTCTAGACTGATGCAAGTCGGCTTCCCCTTATCCGTTCGGCTCGCTGGCCTTTAGGAGCTGACAACCCACAAATTAGCCTCATAGTCTCCCAAAGACAGACTTTACAATCAAAAGGGAGTTATCGCCAACGTTCATCACGATCGCTTGGCGGGACCAACAGAAGTCCTCTTTATGGGCCCTAAGTCAAAAGAGTTGAGTGAAGCCTTGACGTTGAGTGGTCTGTGAGGCTAAGTCAAAAGCGTTGAGTACATTGAGTGTATATCCCTTGTCGTTGAGTGGTTTGTGAGGCTAAGTCAAAAGCGTTGAGTGTGTTGAGTGTACAACCCTTAGCATTGAGTGGTCTATGAGGCTAAGTCAAAAGCGTTGAGTGCGTTGAGTGTACTCAATACTGCGTTGAGTGTATATCCCTTGACGTTGAGTGTGTTAGTGTTTAGTCAAGGCGTTGAGTGTTTAGTCAAGGCGTTGAGTGTTCAGCCTTAGGCGTTGAGTGTACTCAATGCGGCGTTGAGTGAAGGCAATATTATTGAGTTAACTATTAAGCGTTGAGTGTACTTAACACGGCGTTGAGTGTACTCAACACGACATTGAGTGTTGTGTCTTGACATTGAGTGTGTTGACTGAGTCAGGCTTGGCGTTGAGTGAATGTGCTCCGACGTCGAGTGGACTCAGAGCTTTGGTTTAAGCATCGTGTGTACTCAACGCGGTGCCAGGTGAAGGTAATTCGCTAAGTAAAATTGTTTAGCATTGAGTGCGCTGAATGCACTCAACGCGGCGTCGAGAGTAGGCCAGGCGTCGAGTTGACTCGATGTTTTTTTTCCACAGACTTGGTATATCGTGGCCGAATTGTAACTAATTCGTTGAGTTTGGCCTTAGGCCAATTTCTGTGATTTATTCCCCCATTTGTTATTGAGAAGCCCAGTATTTTGGTTTTGGTTTGTCTGTGTTTGGCATGGTTGTCGGTGTTTGAGTTGTATGATTATGGCTGGGTTGGAAGTGGATAAAAGAAAACCAACTTGATGCCTTTTGGTGAATTATTGCTCTGGTGGGTTTGCCCAATGTGGGTATGTGACTGCTGGTGTTTTGGGTAGGTTCCCACCACCGCAGGTGCCGGTTTTTCCCCAGTTTTGGGTGTGTCAAGGTAGAAGACCACCTTTCCTTGGTCCCTTGTGAAGTTTTTGTTGTTGGTGTGTTAGGTAGGTTCCCACCACCGTAGGTGCCGGATGGCCGATGTTTTCTTTTGTTCATCAAGTTATGGGCTAATTAATTCTTTACTTACAGTTATTTATTTGCATGTTCCATAAAGTATAGATCTTTATAGTACTTGATGCAAATTCCTTACTGTTAAGCTTGTAAGTTAGTCTTTTCTCACTATTCATGAATTCGGGTTGGTAATCCTTTATTCCTTTTGGTTTATTGCTAACCTTTTGATCTTTGATCTCTACTTGTATTTTCATTGTTGCTGAGGTGTTCTTTGAATGTCTCAGGTTTGGAGAAGTAGTTGGTTTAGCGGCAATGGTTGGTTTTTGGTTGGTACTCTGCAGCTGTGTTTTTTCCACACTGGTTGTAAGGTATTATGTTGTTTTACTTTTGTTCATACATACACATCTTTTAGTGGGTTCGTGTCAGGTTGTTGACGCCCACTGGATTCTTGTATAATGTTAAGTACTTACTAGTTGGTGAGTCTTTTTTGTATGATTTGTTGTATTTATTTGCTCTTTGAGAAGGTTTTATGTTAGATTGCCTGTTAGATATTTTAAATTATAAAAGTATTACTTCTATCACCACATACGTGCCATTTTTCAAAACTAACATCACTATGTTCGATGAACGTAAAAGCTATTTTCATACTTATACTAAATCTAGAGTCGTGCATACCATGAGTTGTCCTATATGGATGTTTTTGCTCATGTAGGATGTTAATTAACGTAAACAAGATATTTTTCCGCAACGTAAACCTATATTTTCAGTCGTGGACTAGTTGATCAACTGAATCGAGGGATACGACCATCCAAAACTTAACTTAAAATATATTTTCTTAACATTATAATTTGGTATTTCCATAAATTATGTTAGGATTGGAGTTTGCCTAAACGTCTGCAGTTATCCCCTGCACGGAATGACATCACGACACCTGTTTTCTCATACTCTGATATTCATTTAAATTTGGAGAAAATACGGGTTGTGACAGTTGGTATCAGAGACATTGGTTTTTTGACAATTGGTCGAACAACCATCTCGAGTTAGCTTAGTTGTCTTGTTCCATTGCATACACACACTGATGCGTCATCAGTACGTCTTGGCTGAAGCATGAACACTACACTCATAAGTATGATAAGAAGTATACGGGGCATATTATGTAGTATGTGATGCATAATATGTGTTTGTATATGGATCCCCATAGAAGGCAACATGCGATTGTTATATAATATGAGATGCATAACAATCATCACATGAATGCACATTAGATTTTATTTTTGTTGCATGTGATATTATGTAGTATGAGATGCATAATATTTCATGTGTACGCCGCTCATAACATGCATTAAGGCCTTTATTAGATTGCATAGCACAACATGCATGATATAACATTGCATTATCACACGTGTCAAGCTAAAGATTTACATGATGGCATATGTACACATATGATTTAAGTCAAAAAGGAATAAGAAATTCATGCTGGTCTTGCACATGGGTCTATGGGATGATGGTATATAAATCTTAAGTAAGAATGACATCATTAATGAAATTTCTCAGAGCAAGTTGGCAGCTTGAGCAGTAATTGTACATATATTGTCTGAACTAGGCTGTGTAGTTCTAGCGATAAACTAGGTGTTGATTAGTTGCTCGTTGTGTTATTAGAATGTCGAAGCGTCCTACGACGAGGTCGACTCCCCAGTCCAAGGGCGAGTCGTCTGGAGCTCAAATGAGGACGTGATAGAAGGACTGCGATAGAGCAATGAGGCTCTACTTAGGCAAATGGTGGAGATGCAATCACAGATCCAAGTCTTGTTGTCTATTATGTCAGGATAACCACTTATAGTGCAGGACCTGCTGCGGGTTAAGCTATTCTGGTTCTCCTACTTTCTCTAGCGCCTCCTATTTTGTTGCCCACCAGAGATGAACTTTATCTCGCATTTTCAGCGACTGGGATCCCCTACTATGATGGTAGAGCTGATTTTCATGGAGTTGGACGATTGGATTATAGCTATCGAGGAGATGTTCTCGTACTTAGGGATTTCTTCTGACCAGAGAGTGATGGTCGCTGCCTACTAGTTGAAGGGTCTGACAAAGAGCTGGTCGTAAAGAGAAAAGGAGAACTTGAAGGACAGATGTTCGTGTGGAGCCTTCAAGGAGTTATTACTGAGAAAGTTTCTATCATCGGTCGAGCAAGACCGCTTGATGAATAATTTTTTGCCAATTGAAGCAAAGACAACTATAGTGAGTGAGTATGAGGTGGAGTTTAGTAAGTTGAGCCGATTTACTCCGGATCTGGTGTCCTCGGAATCTAGTAGAGTTATGTGTTTTCTGGGTGGTCTTCAAAATGACATCCAGCAGCTGGTCAGTGCTTATAGGTCTGGAAGTTATGCTAAAGTTGTAAAAGCCGCCTTAAAGGTCAAAGCAATTGACAATACGAAGACTCGATGCCAACAGATGAGAAAAGATAAGAGGAAGTCTGATGAGGGTAAGAACTCTAAGAAATCTGGTTTTGTTTCATGGAAGAGAAGCAGGGAAGTTTGCAGTTTCTGTGGTCAGTAAGGCCATCCGTTTGAGAAATGTTTCAAGAGATTGGGAGCTCAGAAGCAAGAGCAGGTCCATGCGATTCAGAGTGCTCCTAAAGAAGAACTAGTTTGTGCTTTGTGCAAATGGAAGGGTCATGATGCTACCCATTATTGGGGTAAGGATAGGGTCTGCTATCAGTGCTGACAGAAGGGGTATTTCAATTCAAAGTGCCTGCATTCTCAGCCCACGCTACAACCAGTTACACTTCAGGCCTTGCCGCCACCATTGTTTTTGGACAAAGGGAAGGGCAAGCTGAACGTGGTGACCATGGAGGAAGCGCAAACATCCACCTAGGTGATCTCAGGTTAGATCCTAACCTACATTGTTTTAACTCATAGCTGTAGTTTCATTGTTGCTCGGTTAGTTATGTATGTGATTTATAGGGAAGTTTAAGGTAAAGAACTGATGGACGCTGTTGAAACCGATTCCTCGGTCTCCTGTGGAGCTCGACCCTTGGGGAAAGGGGTGATCTCGCGCCTACTTCGCTCCTGCAAGCAAAACAACAAAGAATACAAGGTAAGACCGACCCAAGGGCTCGGCGGGGGAGGTCCCACCACACACCCGGAAGATCTCAGAGCGCTTCCCCTCCTTAGCCAGAAGCCGAGCTAAGGTACCCTCAGAAAGCACTTGAAGATTGGATCAGGAGAGCACAGGAAAACCTGCTTTCTGGGATACCCCTTGGGTCCTATTTATAGTTTTTACAATCTGGACTGCCAATAACCAAAAGAGCTGACCTGAAATTACCTGAAAACCCTTGGTTGGGCCTGCCAACAGCCAAACTCCGCTGTTTTGAAGGGCTATGGGCAGGCCAGCGGGGGCAAAACAGTAAAAAGTATCTCATACATCCAGGCGAGCTGGGGAGCTTTGATCACCTCGGCAGGCCTTGCTCGCCTACTGTTGTCGAGTTCCACTGCGAGGACGCGAGTTGGGACTCGCTCGACGAATGCCGAGCTCGGGGTCGCCGAACGTCGATCTCTAGTCGACGGATGCCGAGCTCGGGCTCGGCCCCTCCACTGCCGAGCTCGCCTATTGTCCTCAGCCCGATCTGCCTAGACCCTGGTGACCTTGCTCGCCGGACACGGGGTTGTACACAATCCCCGCTCTTTTTGAGCTTGTCAAAGCTCGGAAAGAAACATCCAACCCTAAGTGTGCGGCGAGCGCGGGTTGGCGAGTTGGAGGGAATCTTTGGGTGGGGGCCACCTGCAGCTATATATATGTGCACCTACCCACCTGCCTGACTCTTGTCATTCCCTTTGCTACTGAAAGATATGGTACCTAAACACCTAGAGGGGGGGGGGGTGAATAGGTGACCTAATCCTTTTTACACTTTAATGGCAGCAAACAGTTCTATCACAAAATCTACTTTACTTTTGCACAGCAATAACACAGCCTACACAGTCACAGCACATTCACAGCACAGCATACACACGGTTTTATAGTGGTTCCCTAATCTTTGGGTACATCCACTTTCCCCCTTCGCCTATCTAGCAGTGTACTAGATTCGGCCAAACTCCTCCACTGTCTCAGAACCCAAATTGGTTCCTACACCTCAGGCCCAAAGCCTTACAACTCAGCTTTATCCCAAAGCCTACACTCAGCCAATCAAGGCCTACACTCAGCCAACCAAGGCCTACACTCAGCCAACCAAGGCCTACACTCAGCCAACAAGGCCTACACTCAGAGATCTCAATCTCCTACACTCAGGCTCTCAAGCCCTACCCTCAGCCTTTATAATTATAGGCTTACAATTCACTCAGATCCAAAGGATCCTACAAGTTAAAAATGTATTACAACTATTAACTCAACAACTCAGAAATAAAAGAGGGGAGTTGAGAGTTTCTTGATGAGTTCTTGGAAGAACTCAGCTGGATTCAATCTGACTTAGCTTTCTTCAAAGCTTCTTGAGTAGAACTGAATAAGACTGAATCCTCCTGCAGTAGTTCCTTGACCTCTGCTACTTAAGATCCAGAATGAATCTGAATCCTTCTTCTCAGCCTAGTTCCAGAGGCTGATTTCTTGGATGGAGCCCTCTCTCTCCAACTTCTTAGATCTGCACTTGGACTGCAAGATCTTCTTGTGTTGATACTCTGTGTACCACTTTGATAACTTGTTCTTCAACAATGTGATCCACTTGAACAACAATCTGAACCACTTTCAACAACAACTCTCTCACATTTCTGTAAACTGTAGGAGCCTATTTATAGGCCTTCTTCATGGTAACCGGCTGGTCCGGTCCATAACTGACTTCTGACATCTCTGACAGGTGCTGTAGACCGGCTGGAACGGCAGCTGTCAAGTCATCCAGTCATTTCTTGAAAATCTCTAACTGTCTGAAAGTGTCGAGACTTTCTGTCTTTAAGTGTCGACACTTATAGACCAAGTGTCGACACATGTTGTGTAAGTGTCGACACAAGTCTACAAGGTGTCGACACAACTTCTTGTATGTCTCGACACAGATTCTTCTTCTGGTGTCAACACTGAAATTGAGTGTCGACACAAGTACTTGATCTTCTATCTTTACTGAATTCTTCTAAGTGTCGACACATCACCTTTGTGTCGACACATAGTCTTCTATGTTGATACTTGCTGAGTGTCGACACAGCTCCTTGTGTCGACACTTGATTCTTCTGTTGAGACTTCAGCTGAGTGTCGACACATTCCCTTAGTGTCGACCACTTGTACTTAGAATATTTTGGAGATAATTCTGTTCTTTGCTAAGTGTCGACACAGCTCCCTGTGTCGACACTTTCTTCAAGAGTTGAGTCTTCAGCTGTGTGTCGACACATTATTCTGGGTGTCGACACATACTTCAAATGCTGACTCTTCTGCTTAGTGTCGACACATTGTGTTGGGTGTCGACACTTACTTCAAGTGCTGACTCTTCTGCTTAGTGTCGACACATTGTGTTGAGTGTCGACACTTGTACTTAGTCTCTGCAGACTTTTGCTGAGTGTCGACACAGCTCCAAGTGTCGACACTTTCTGGTGTAGACTCAGCTTCACTGGGTGTCGACACAGCTCCTTGTGTCGACACTTTCTGTCTGCACTTTTCTTCACTGAGTGTCGACACAGCTCCAAGTGTCGACACTTTCTGTCTGGTGTCGACTCTGCATCCCAGGTGTCGACACAATGACTCCAAGTGTCGACACTGCTTGTCTGGGTGTCGACACAAGTCTTCTTAAGTGTCGACACTTTCCCTCTGGGTGTCGACACATGGACTTAGAAACTTTTTGCTTCAGTCCAGTGAATACTTAACCTGCACAAGTAAACTCAACATACATCAAATACATTATGATGTATATCATTGAGTTGGGTGAGGCTTCTTCAAATCAGGTACATTTGACCAATGTACCCAACAATCTCCCCCTATTTGGAGAAGTCATAACCCTTAGTCAATGATATACACCATTCATAATTAAAAATTACAAAATGATGTAAAGCAGGTTATATTCAGCAGGGTAAACATAAACATGTATAAATTCACACATGTATACACATTCATCAATTCAGAACAAATAAGAAATAGACACATTCACAGAACAATCATGAAATATATTGATCATATATTGTTCTAACATTTGTCTTATACATTTTCAGTAGTTTACAAAAATGTTTTACATTCAAAAGATTACAAAATAATCTTCAAGTAAAATCTTAATCTATTTCTGATCAGGTTCCTTGATAACTATTCCTTGCCAGCTTGAACTTGAGCTTTGACAGGGGCTTCAACAGTTTCAGCATCAGCAGGCTTCTTGCCTTTTAGATCTTTCTTTTTGAGTTTTTCTGCCTTGAT
Source organism: Platanthera guangdongensis (assembly GCA_039583875.1). Lineage (NCBI taxonomy): Eukaryota > Viridiplantae > Streptophyta > Magnoliopsida > Asparagales > Orchidaceae > Platanthera > Platanthera guangdongensis. Next base: position 2,740,826 of record CM077155.1, read on the forward strand.
CTTCTGCATCTCAAAATAGTGATATGGCTTGGGGAAGTACTTGCTAGGCTCCACTGCAGTAGGAGGTAGCTTTCCCATCTTTGCCTTCCTTCTGAATTGAACAATGGCCTCTTGTCTTATTTCATGTTTTCTCCATTCAGCTTCAGAGAACCACTTGTTCCTGTCATGAGTATTGTCCTTGGCAGCTTTCCAGGCAGTTAATATTATATTCCTAGAGGTAGGGCTCCACTGTTCAAAGTCTGGCCTTTGTTCTGCTTGTTCCCTAAACCTCTTTTTAGACAACCTTGTCTCTTCCTCTTTCTGTAATGCCTCTTCTTCTTTCTGAAGGGCTGCTTGCATAGCTTCAGTCATAGGCTGAACCACTTTATCCAAAATAACATTAGACTGCCCTTCAGTTGGGCTATACATTGTGCTCACATCTGCTTGAATCATTTCAAAGTCTGGAGGTGGATAAATGACCTGAGCTACTTCTGGTTGCTCACCTCCAAAATAGGCAGGATTAATGCCTGATTCAGCAACATCTTGATCATCACACAGAGGAGGGTATCCAAGTGTAGCTCTGATGGAATTTGATATCCACTTAGCATGTTCAGAGCTTGCCTTGACTAGTACTCTCTCCCCCTTTATGACTTCTCTAGCCATATGGTCTCTGACATCATCCTTTTGAAATCTGATTTGACTATCCAAGTATCTGATTCCATCTTTAAAGTAAGGTTTGAGCTTTGTAAGTTGTTCAGATATAGCTTTCTGAGAGGTCTTGGATTGCAGTCTTCACAGCAGTAATTTCTCCTTGAAATACTTTGTCAAAGTCAGCTTTAATAGCAGCAGTGGAAGTAGAAGGTTCAACAGCCTTGTTCTTCAATTCAGTGACTATAGCATTATGTGAAGCAGTCAAGTTGTCATTCATTCTTAACTGATTTTCAAGAACATATCCTTGTTTCAATGCTATATCATCTACTTGTTCTTTGATCTTCTCTTGGTGTGTTGCCAAATACACCACTGCATTTCCACCTTTGTGGAAGCAATCTGTCATCTCTTTCTTGTTAAGGTTCATTTCAAACCTTATAGATTTTATATCTTGGGCAAGATCAAACTGTAATGATCTGTGCCCTGCATCAACATAAGCCTCTATGGCTTTTCTTTGTTCATCCATTTTAATCTGCAGTGCAATCAGTAAAGCACTATAATCAACAGTTGGGGCTTGTTGAACTATAGGCTGTGGGGCTATGTTTGCAGAGCCTTCTTGTAACTCTGGCTTCTTCTTTTAAAGACATACAGTTTCTTCTTCTTTGCCCTAGCACTCTCCTCATCTTCAGAGGCAGAAGTGCTGGCTATATCAACCCTATCCTTAGGGCTTTGAGGCTTGTCAGCTTGCACATCTTGTGCCTTCTCAGTTTTTTGCCTTATAGGCTCTTCTAAAACTTGCATTTGCTCCCCTCAGCAGCAGCATTATCTTTTTCAGCAGCATCCTTGTCCATGTCAAAATCTGCTTGATCTAGATTGAGGAATAAATCTTCCATGGTGAACTCTTGTGGTGAAGAAGCTGGAGAAGTTCTTGGTTCTTCAACCACATGATCAGGAATTACTTCAACAGCAGATGTGTCTTCTATAACAACATCTGGAGCTTGACTAGGCAGCTGAGTTTGCTGAGGAACATCAGACAAATCAGCATCTTCTATAAGATATTCTAAAGTTTTTAGGTCAGTGAGTACCTCTTGTATGATGGTGGTGGCTTGCTCACTGTCCAGTGTAGATGGTGCTTCTACAACTGGAGGCTCCCCCTGGCTTTGATCCTTGTGGATGGGGCTAGCTGGAGGCAGCTCCCCCTGGATCTCTGCATCAGCTGGAGGAGCAGGAGTCTTCACTACAGGCTCTTCCTCATGCTCATCTGGAGTGAAGACAACATGTTCTTCACTCCCAGAACTACTTGTGGACACTTGTTCCACAGGAGCTGTCTTCCTTTTCTTTTTGGGAGGAGTGACTTTCTCAGTAACTGTCTTCTCTGGGGTTGGCATTTCCTTGGACAACACCCTGTCCCATCTTGAAAAGATCCTTAGATCCATCTTTCTCATGTGGTTTATCTTGCTGCCTGCAGCAGTACTCATTACCTCTGGTATTACACCAGCTAGGTATAGACTGATGATTCTGCCCAGATTGGGCTTCTTCAAGCTCTCCTTAATCTTCTCATAAACCACTATAGACCAGTCTATTTTCAGAGTGAAAATTATCCTTGTCATGATTCCAAACATATGGGCAGACACTCTGTCATGCCCTCCAGGCTTGCTGAGTAAGACCTTTCCCACAATCTCAGACATGAACTTTCCTTGATTATTCATGCCTTTCCTGTTAAATACAGAACCAATCTTCATCTTTGGATCAAGTCCACACCAGGTAAGAGCTTCCCTGGTCTTGGAAGCAGTCACCTCTTCTTCATCTTGAGTTCTTGGCAATTGAAGAATCTTCCTCAGACTTTTTGGGTTACCTTAACCTTTTCTCCATGAACTCTGGATTTGATTTTGTATCCAGATTCATCTACTGCAGCTCCATTAAGAATTCAAGCACCTCCTTCTTCCATATCTTAGTTGGTTCTGAAACTAAGTACTCTAACCCTGAATCGGCGACTAGGGTTACTACGGCCCTGATTTCTTGATCAGCATCGTCGAACGCGCCGCGCACAAGCTCATAGCCTTCGTTAACGTTCTCCTCAAGCTTAGGTGCCATTAGGGTTTGTAGAATTTGTCTTTAGAAAAGAGAGGTGTCGACACAGTAGTTTTGGTCTCGAAACTTTGAAAGCGTGTCGACAAACAAAGACAGAACCCTATTTATACCTTTCTGATTTTGAAGATGAACAGGCGGGACAGCTAACTTAAAATGTGTCGACACTGGCAATAAGTGTCGACACTGACTTATAATGTCTCGACACACATGTGTCGACACAAGTTTAGTCAACAGATTTTATGTATCGACACTTGGTTATGTGTCGACACAACATAACTCGACACATTGTCGAGACTTTACTTAGAAAATTCTGAGTAAAACTTAAGTGTCGACACCATATTGGATGTGTCGACACCTACTTGGCATGTGTCGACACTAACATTCTGAAGTGTCGACACCAACTTCCTAGATGTGTCGACACCTTTTTCCTGAAGTGTCGACACCACTATTCTGTGTCGACATAGACTTGTCTATGTGTCGACACCTTTTTACTTAGTCATTTTCAAATCTGTAAACTTACTCTAAGTTTAACATTCCTAGTTCAATTTTGAATCTATTGAACTTAGCTTCTTCTAGGGGCTTAGTAAACATATCAGCTACTTGATTATCAGTTTTAACATATTCTAATAAAATATCTTCTCTTTCTACATGCTCTCTAAGAAAATGATATTTAATTTCAATATGTTTTGTCCTACTATGGATACAGGGTTATTAGCTATTGAAATAGCACTTGTAGAATCACAGAAAAGTGGAGTTCTACTTACCTGAAATCCATAGTCCTCTAGCTGATGTTGAATCCACAGAAGTTGAGCACAGCAACTTCCTGCAGCCACATACTCTGACTCTGCTGTGGAGATAGCCACACTGGTTTGCTTTTTGCTACTCCATGAAATTAGTCTCCCACCTAGGAATTGACAGGTTCCAGTAGTACTCTTTCTATCTTCTTTGCATCCTGCAAAGTCTGCATCTGAATAACCTGTTAGATCAAAATCTCCATTCCTAGGGTACCAGAGGCCTAGATAGGGAGTGCCCATTTAGATATCTCAATATTCTCTTGACTGCAGTCAAGTGAGACTCTTTAGGGCAGGCTTGATACCTGACACAAACACATGTAGCATACATGATGTCAGGTCTACTAGCAGTCAAGTATAATATGGAGCCAACTATCCCTCTATACAAGGTTTCATCTACAGGTTTCCCTGCATCATCCTTGCTAAGAGACATACTTGACCCCTTGTTCATCCATCTTATTCCTGTAGATCCACTTAACTCCTATTATATTGTGATCTTTAGGCTTAGGAACAAGTTCACAAACCTTGTACCTCTTGAACTGATTAAGCTCTTCTTGCATTGCTTCAGTCCATTGTGGATCTAGTATTGCTTCTTCAAACTTTTTAGGTTCAACTTGTGACAGAAAGCTGGAGTAGATTGCTGCATTCATGTTTCTACTCCTGGTTTGAACTCCTTGTCTTGGATCTCCAATAATCAGCTCTACTGGATGATCTCTAAGATGCCTGTGGACTGGAGGCATCCTAACTTCTGGTTGAACCACTTCAGCATCTGCATCATGCTGTATTCCTTGTATTTCTTCAGCAATTGGCACATGTAGTTCTCCCCCTGGACAACAGCTACTCTCCTCTCCTTGCTGTCTTGCAGCAGGCACTTCGTCTATAGTAAGCTTGTCCATTTTCTTTGTCAAACCTGTGGGGCTGCATACACTGCTAGACAACTCATTATTAATAAGTTTAGTCTCATCAAAAACTACATGCACTGATTCTTCTACAACTTGTGTAGTCAAGTTGTAGACTCTATAAGCCTTACTATTATTGCTGTACCCAACAAAAATTCCCTCTTGGGACTTGGCAGCAAACTTAGTTAAGTAAGACTTCCCATTGTTAAGTATGAAGCATTTGCAACCAAAAATCCTGAAATAGGATAGGTTTGGTTTCCTGCCTTTCACAACTTCATAGGGGGTCTTGTTTAGCCCTTTAGTGATGGTAGCCCTATTTATAACATGGCATGCAGTGTTAACTGCTTCAGCCCAGAAATACTCTGGCAGTGATGTATCACTTAGTAGGGTCCTACCAGCCTCTATCAAGGTCCTATTTTTCCTCTCAGCAATGCCATTTTGCTGAGGTGTTCTAGGTGAAGAGAATTCTTGAAATATCCCAAAGTCTTCACATAGTTTTGTCATGCTTTCAGACTGAAACTCAGTACCATGGATCACTTCTAATTTTGACCACTGTACTATTTAGTTCATTCTGAATTTGCTTGACAAAGCTATAGAAGACACTAGGTGTTTCAGATTTCTGTCTTAAGAAGAACACCCAGGAAAACCTTGAGTAGTCATCTACAACTACAAGGGTATAGACCTTCCTACCTAAGCTGTGAACTGGCATTGGACCAAAGAGATCCAAATGCAAGAGGTATAAACACCTCACAGCATCTTTGTTTTCTATGCTTCTAAAGGTGGATTTAGTCTGCTTGCCCTTTTGACAAGCTGAGCAAATACCATCTTTGACACACTTAACTTGAGGACCATTCCTCACTAACTCTTTGCTAAAGAGTTTGCCAATAGTCTTGTAGTTAAGATGGGCAAGCCTCTTGTGCCATTTGACACAATGAGAGACTGTCTCATCAGCTACAAGACAAACTGGAGAACCATTGTTCTCAATCATAATGTCTAGGCAGTAGACATTCCTTTTCCTATAACCTGTCAAAATGATCTCTTGATCACTTGACCTCTTGATATGACAACCATTTTTAACAAATGAGATGTCATACCCTACATCACTTAATTGACTTATACTTATTAGGTTGTGTTTCAACCCTTTAACATAAGCCACTTGAGTAATGGTAACCAAGTTTGTAGAAATGTTACCAAACCCTTTGATGATTCCTTTTTCAGAACCACCAAAGGTAACCTTTGGACCATCTTTGATTGGAATGTAGTCCCTTAGTAGTCTCCTTGTTCCAGTCATATGTCTGGAACATCCACTGTCCAAGTACCATGTTGGGGTATGGCCACTTGGACTCACCTGCAAAACAGATTAATGAACCTTAGAACCCAAAGAATTCTTGGGTCCTTGGTACTTGTTAGTCTGCAATCTGACAAAGCTACCCTACTGGCTTTCCAACAGGTAGTTTGGTACTCACTTTGGCACTGACATTGTGCCAACAGTCCACTGCAAAATGGCCAACTTTGCCACAACACCAACATTCAAACTTGTTGTACCTTTGCTTAGGTACTGCCTTGGCTGTCTTGTTTACAGCAGGCTTGTTGAATGTTGGGGCTTTGCCCTTGGACTTAGACTTGGACTGCTCAGTCCCTGCAGGTCTAATAAAACCCAGTCCAGCCTTGCCTTTATGATGAACAAATTCATCAATTAAAGGTAACACTGACTTAGGTTTAGAAAACCTAGCAACTAAGTCCTTCTCCTTCTGAAGATTGATCTCCAGACTCTTGATTTGATCATTTTTAAATGATATAGTACCCATTTGAATCACTGTTATGTGCTTCAACCTTTCTATCTCATTCAGTTTTTGATCAAAATACTTCTCAAAATCTGTTGCTGCAGCTTTAAGATCAGCAATTTCCTTTGCCTGACTTTTGGCAAGGGATTTGCTTTTCTTGTAAGCCTGCAACAGCACCTTATATTCATCTATAAGCTGATGAATATCATCCTCAGACTCAGATACATTCTCATCACTTGATGAAGAAGAATCTGAATCTGAACTAGAACAAGAAACTGAATTTAAACTTGAACTTTGTACCTGACTGGGTCCTGGCTGCTCCAGGATTTTGGCACTCTCTGTCAAAGCCATTAGCCCTTGGCAATGACTGTCTTCTTGTTCATAAATAGACTCCAAATCTGCATGAATTCTTCCTCTTCTTCTTCAGCAAACAGCCCTATGTAGGCTTCAGCATCAGACTCAGTTTCTGAAGAGAAATGTCTGATAGAGTCTTCTCTTTCTTGGCTACAAAAGACTTTTCCTTCTTGCCTTTGAAGTGAGTCTTTTTCCTGTCACTAGATTCCTTTCTCTTCTCTGGACAATCTGCAATAACATGGCCCTTGTCTATTGCAGCAATAACACACTATCTTAGATCCAGTTGCCTTGCTTGACTTTGTCCTCTTCCTGTCTTTCTTTGAAGGCTTTTTCTCCTGATAAAAGACTTCCTTTCCCTTTGAAGTAGAAGGTCTTGACCTCCACTGTTTCTTCTTCAAGAATTTCTGAAAGTGTCTAGTGAAGGCAGCAAAGTCTTCATCACTTTCACTGCTCTCAGTCTTTGTGCTGACTGACTCATCTGATTCTGATTCAACTACCTCTGGAGGTGGAGTTGATGACTTATTCCTGCACTTTCTGGGGACATCTGTCTTGAAAGCAACAGTTCTTTCTTTGTGGTCAGTCCTTGTTGATTTCTCCTCCTCTTTTCTCACTGTCAACTGCATCTCATAAGACAATAACTTGCCAAACAGTGTAGGAGGAGGAATTTCCCCCAACTTAGCCATTTCTCTAATGGCACAGATCTTTGTGTCCCAATCTTTGGTTAGGGACCTTAGAAACTTGTCATTTAGTTCATAGTTACTGAACTCTCTTCCATAAGACATGAGTTCATTAACTATTCTGTAGAACTTCTTGTAGCACTCAGTTATGCTATCACCTTTACCTTGTCTAAAACTCTCATACTCCTGATTTAGCAAGGATTTTCTATCTTGTCTAACTTCTTCAGATCCTTCCATATACACTATAAGAGTGTCCCACATCTCCTTGGTTGTCTTACAATGTATAAGATTCTGAAAAGTTGCATCATCAATGGCACTCACTATTATGTTCTGTGCCCTCTTGTCCATGGTAGCTAGGACAATCTCATCCTTAGTCATCTCAGAGAAATCCTTTGGAGTTCTCTGATTTGCATCTAGAACTGAAATCTTCATGGGCACATAAGGCCCTTCTTTACTGTGATGTAGATTCTAGGGTCTGAGGCCTCCATAAACATCCTTACCCTTTCCTTCCAGATCCCAAAGATCTCTTTCCTGCATATATGTAATTTCATGGAACCCAATTCCTTGTGATTCTCAGAAGAACTCATGTTTCTTGATTTTCTTGAATTTCTTGAATCTGTGTTGCCTTACACTGAATCTGCCAAACAGGATCTCCTCAGACTGTTAGTCCTTGTTTTGAGGAACCTCCCTCTGATACCACTTGAAAGATATGGTACCTAAACACCTAGAGGGGGGGGGGGGGGTGAATAGGTGACCTAATCCTTTTTACACTTTAATGGCAGCAAACAGTTATATCACAAATCTACTTTACTTTTGCACAGCAATAACACAGCATACACAGTCACAGCACATTCACAGCACAGCATACACACGGTTTTATAGTGGTTCCCCAATCTTTGGGTACATCCACTTTCCCCCTTCGCCTATCTAGCAGTGTACTAGATTCGGCCAAACTCCTTCACTGTCTCAGAACCCAAATTGGTTCCTACACCTCAGGCCCAAAGCCTTACAACTCAGCTTTATCCCAAAGCCTACACTCAGCCAATCAAGGCCTACACTCAGCCAACCAAGGCCTACACTCAGCCAACCAAGGCCTACACTCAGCCAACAAGGCCTACACTCAGAGATCTCAATCTCCTACACTCAGGCTCTCAAGCCCTACCCTCAGCCTTTATAATTATAGGCTTACAATTCACTCAGATCCAAAGGATCCTACAAGTTAAAAATGTATTACAACTATTAACTCAACAACTCAGAAATAAAATAGGGGAGTTGAGAGTTTCTTGATGAGTTCTTGGAAGAACTCAGCTGGATTCAATCTGACTTAGCTTTCTTCAAAGCTTCTTGAGTAGAACTGAATAAGACTGAATCCTCCTGCAGTAGTTCCTTGACCTCTGCTACTTAAGATCCAGAATGAATCTGAATCCTTCTTCTCAGCCTAGTTCCAGAGGACTGATTTCTTGGATGGAGCCCTCTCTCTCCAACTTCTTAGATCTGCACTTAGACTGCAAGATCTTCTTGTGTTGATACTCTGTGTACCACTTTGATAACTTGTTCTTCAACAATGTGATCCACTTGAACAACAATCTGAACCACTTTCAACAACAACTCTCTCACATTTCTGTAAACTGTAGGAGCCTATTTATAGGCCTTCTTCATGGTAACCGGCTGGTCCGGTCCATAACTGACTTCTGACATCTCTGACAGGTGCTGTAGACCGGCTGGAACGGCAGCTGTCAAGTCATCCAGTCATTTCTTGAAAATCTCTAACTGTCTGAAAGTGTCGAGACTTTCTGTCTTTAAGTGTCGACACTTATAGACCAAGTGTCGACACATGTTGTGTAAGTGTCGACACAAGTCTACAAGGTGTCGACACAACTTCTTGTATGTCTCGACACAGATTCTTCTTCTGGTGTCGACACTGAAATTGAGTGTCGACACAAGTACTTGATCTTCTATCTTTACTGAATTCTTCTAAGTGTCGACACATCACCTTTGTGTCGACACATAGTCTTCTATGTTGATACTTGCTGAGTGTCGACACAGCTCCTTGTGTCGACACTTGATTCTTCTGTTGAGACTTCAGCTGAGTGTCGACACATTCCCTTAGTGTCGACACTTGTACTTAGAATATTTTGGAGATAATTCTGTTCTTTGCTAAGTGTCGACACAGCTCCCTGTGTCGACACTTTCTTCAAGTGTTGAGTCTTCAGCTGTGTGTCGACACATTGTTCTGGGTGTCGACACATACTTCAAATGCTGACTCTTCTGCTTAGTGTCGACACATTGTGTTGGGTGTCGACACTTACTTCAAGTGCTGACTCTTCTGCTTAGTGTCGACTCATTATGTTGAGTGTCGACACTTGTACTTAGTCTCTGCAGACTTTTGCTGAGTGTCGACACAGCTCCAAGTGTCGACACTTTCTGGTGTAGACTCAGCTTCACTGGGTGTCGACACAGCTCCTTGTGTCGACACTTTCTGTCTGCACTTTTCTTCACTGAGTGTCGACACAGCTCCTTGTGTCGACACTTTCTGTCTGGTGTCGACTCTGCATCCCAGGTGTCGACACAATGACTCCAAGTGTCGACACTGCTTGTCTGGGTGTCGACACAAGTCTTCTTAAGTGTCGACACTTTCCCTCTGGGTGTCGACACATGACTTAGAAACTTTTTGCTTCAGTCCAGTGAATACTTAACCTGCACAAGTAAACTCAACATACATCAAATACATTATGATGTATATCATTGAGTTGGGTGAGGCTTCTTCAAATCAGGTACATTTGACCAATGTACCCAACAGCTACCCTGCCAAGATGCCTCTTCCCAAGGAGATCCAAGAGCGCATAGACCGAGCTCACCAATTCTCCGCAGCTCGCGTAGCCGCCCTGACGGCGGTCCCGCCAAAGCTCCCCAAATCGACTCTGCCGAGCCCAGCTCTAAGAGGTCAAAGCCATTCCCCCAGGCAGCCAAGCACCTTTACCAAGACCTGAGGGCTACCCTGGAGCGCGAGACCGGCTCCTCCACCCGGACGATTCATGAGAAGGACAAAGAGGTCGTCGTAGTCAGCGACGACCCGGATGGTCAACGGACGGCGGGGGGGGGGGGGGGGGGGGGGGGGGGGGGGTCGCGCTGCGAGAGCCCACACCGCGAGGCGAGACCACGCTTGCCGACTCGCGGTTCATGGCACCGGACAGCCGTCCCCAGGACCCGCCTCTCCTCTTTGGGATCCTGCCAGTGAGTTCGCATAGGCCGAACTCGCCAGTGCGCGCCTCCCCTCCTCGCCAAACTGACGCGGCCGCGGGGGCGGGTCTGGGAACCATCCCCACCCCGGGATTCGAGCTCCTCTCGCCGGGGGCTCGCGGTCCAGGTCACGGGAAGGATCTCAGGTTCATCCCTCCCCGCCTCTCCTTTGAGCGGCCGAGCTCGTCAGGTCAACCTTGCTTCCTGCCCCCATGAGTCCTTTCTGCGTTTCCCTTCCTGCTGACACTTGTCTTCACAGCTCTTCCCAGCCAATCTGCTGCCGAGGAATCCTCGCGGGCAGCCCACTACTCTCCCCTCCCCTCCCCGAGCTCGTTGGACTCTTACCTGGGTCCGGAGGTGGATCAAGGCGAGCTGACGAGGAGGGAGATCAAGCTCCTGAAGAAGCTGGTGTGCGGGCTGCGCGAGGTGCAGGGGGTCAACGAGATGCTGCAGCGCGACTATGCGTGTCTCGCCGACGAGGTGCGAAGCGGCCAGGCTGGCGAGCTGATGTCCCCCTCCCGGCTCCTAGACGAGATAGATGACGGTCTCTCGGTTGCGCAGAGGAATTTCGGAAGGATCCGCGAGCTGCTACGCGCGCGGTAGTCTGGGGGGCGGGGGTCGCGAGGCCGGGGTGGGTAAGTGAGCGGCTCCTTTGCCGAGCCGACCGGTACTCGCATCCCGATGCCCTCCCTGCTTGCGCGCCCCACTTTTTAATTCCTGAACTTTATTTCTGTAATAAATAGCTTTTACAATATTCTTGATCATGTTACTCAAATAAAATGCTGCAATGTTTGACTTAGCCTTGTTTGGGATGCGCCGGAAGTCGGCGAGCTGGGGTGGCGAGCTGGGGTGGCGAGCTGGGGTGGCGAGCTGGGGAGGCGAGCTATGTTGATTGGACAGCCTGCCCCAAATTTCTTTTCCTATAAATAGCCCCCCCCCTCACCTACCCCGTACTGTGCCTTTATTACTTTCTTTCCCTCTCCCTGTGCTTTTCCATTTCCTGCTCGCGCTCTACCTCTTCCTCCGCGAACATGGGCAAGACGAATCCAGATGCCGACGGCCGCTCCAAGTGCGCGCAGCACTTCACGGACTACTGCTTCTTCGAGGGGCACACTAGCGAGGAGGAGCTCGCCGAGTTTGTGGCGGAGCGCGTGCCGCCGGGCTTCGAGGCACGCAGGCCGAGGCAGGGGGAGGCCATCAATACTTTTTATGAGGACGAGCTCGCCTTCCCCCTCTCACATTTCGAGGTGGGGTTACGCCTCCCCTTGTGGCCGGAGATCCGGCAAATCTTGAAATATTACGGAGCCGTGCCCGCGCAGCTGAATTCCAATGCCATCGCGATGATGGTGGCGTTCGCGAGTTACCTCCGGCGGGAGAGGATCGAGTTCAACCTGACAGTGTTCAGGAAGCTCTTCTCCTACAAGTCGATACCGGACGGGGTCACCTACTTTGGCGGCTCGCTGATCAAAGTTCGCGAGATCGCGAACAAGCACCATACCTGGATGACCACGATCGCCTTCATCAAGGGCGATCTCGGCAACATCCCCTACTCGCCTCAGCAGAAGGGCGAGGAGGAGTACCGCCCGCCGGCCGTGTCCAGCAATGACACCGAGCTCCACAAGTACTTCCTCCATAAAGACTTTGAGGTCACCTTCCTGCGGAGGGGCCTCGACGCGCTCCCTCCTGTTCTGCCCGGCGAAGGTATGCTTCTTTCCCCATCTTGCCGAGTTCGCCTGATCACCGAGCTCGCCATATCATTGCAAAATTCCTAACTTTTTTCAAAGTATTTTCCTGCAGGGGAGCGAATAATCCCCGTGAACCCGTCGTTCGCGGATCCGGGGCTTCATACCGACCCTCTTGCTCGCGAGAAGGCAGCGGCGGCGGCCTGCCGAGATGAGGCGGCCCTCTCGCAACCCTCTTCCAGCAAGAGGCGACCTGAGGACGCGGGTCGAACCCGCCACTCCACCAGCGACAATTAAAGAAGATGCGGAGAGCCCTGCTGGCTCCGCGGGGGCAACAACAACAACAGCCCAGCCCCAAATACATCAGCTCGTCGGAGACCCCTCCCGACGCGTCGCCGGAGAGCCCGCTGAAGGAGACAACCAGTAAGGGCCGGAAAGGTGGCGAGGGCCCCTCTTCCACGGCGGCGATCTCCCCTCCTCCATCGGCGAAGAGGGTCGCCCGCGAGCGCGAGCCGCCGAAGCAACACCCCCTCTTCAACTTCGGCGGGCGGTGGAAGGACTCGACGGGCGAGCCCATGCTGCAGTGGGACGAGCTCGCTCATCGAGTCTCCGTCTCCACCCTGCACCCCTCCTAGAACGGCCGCGAGCCCGCCACCGGTCACACCTACGCCCTCGGCTTCGGCCTATATGGCCGGGAGGATGTCGAGGCCTACAAAAGACGACCCTCCGACAGCTCGGCCATGAGGGCCTGCAGTCCCACCTGCGGACCATGGAGCTGCATCACATGCTGGCACGCCGCAGCTTCGCCCTCAGCCACCAACTTAAAAAGGCTGAGCAGGCTCGCGACATCGCCAAGGATAAGGTCACCGACCAGGCGAGGCAGCTCGGCATAGCGGAGGGTCTACTCGCCCAAGCCGCCGGCGGGCTGGTAAGTGTCAAGCACTACTCTTCTCTTTCACTTAGGATATTTTGTGCTGCTGCTAAATGGACTCTCTTTGCCAGGATGCCAAGGCCGCGGGGAGCTTCAGGCTCGCAATGCCGAGAAGGGGGAGGAGATCAGCCAGCTGCGCGCACGCCTGGCCGAGCTGGAGGGCGCGAACGCAAAGCTGAAGGGGGAGAATCAGCACCTCCTCAGCGAGGTCCGTCGCCAGGCGGAGATCTTCTTCCCTGCTCGCAGCGTTGACCCTGCCCTCCCCTACAAGAGCCCGCGGATCTTTGGCGAGGCCGACCTCGCGGAGAGACTGCGGATCAACTCCATCCAAGCCGTCGAGTGCACCCTCCAAATGATGAAGGACTCGGGGGTGCTGGTGGAGGGATGTGAGGGGATCTCGGCCCGGGACCTGATGCCAAGCTTGTTTCCGGCAACGCCGCCTAGCGAGAAGGAAGACAGCCTGGACGCGATGTTCGGGAAAAGCTTCCAGGATCCTTTGGGTGACAGCGAGGATCAGTCCGACGGAGGGGGCGAGGCCTGAGGATAACCTGTACTTTTTCCTTTTTTCTTTTTTGTTCACTCGCCGCTGCGAGCCCCCTGTAATTACTTTTTGTAAGCAATTAATGTAAGAGTTTTTGATCATACCCGTGTCACTTTCTTTTTTCCTTTTTCTTTACTTTGTTTGTTATGCTCTGAATATATGCGAGTGCTTCCCCACGTGACCTCGCCGAGATAGGTTCCGCAAGTAGAGTAGTCATGAGAGCGCGCCCGCGAGTGGATGCGTTTTGAGTGTTCGCCGAGCCCCAAGCGATTCTGGGGCGGGTTGCTCTCTGCCCTTGTCACGCCACCAATAACTCGCACGCGAGCCATCCAGGTTGAGCCCGAAAAAGAAGTGAAAATTTTCTAAGTCAAACGGGCAAAGGGGTGAGGTGCCCCGGCCTGGCTCGCCTTCCTTTGGCGAGGCCCGGGTTCGCGACCTACTCGCCAATGCCGAGCCGGGAATGACGAGTCCGAACTCGCCCATGCAGAATCCACTTGGTGATGCCGAACTGGGTTAGCCGAGCCCGAGCTCGCCTCTACAGAACCCCTTTCCCCTTGCTTCCTGGCACTTTGAGACTTCTTGATCTATATCTGGCGATTTCGGGGCCGACACCATCGAGTGACTTCCGGACCCTGTCAGCTAGGTGAGAGCCTGACAAGCGGGATCTGCTCGAGGCCAAGGATGACACCGAGTGACTTCTGGCCCTGCCAGCTAGGTGAGAGCCTGGCAGCGGGATCTGCTCGGGGTCCAAACACATTCCATCGAGTGACTTCCGGCCCTGTCAGCTAGGTGAGAGCCTGACAGCGGGATCTGCTCGAGGCCAAGGATGACACCGAGTGACTTCCGGCCCTGCCAGCTAGGTGAGAGCCTGGCAGCGGGATCTGCTCGGGGTCCAAACACATTCCATCGAGTGACTTCCGGCCCTGTCAGCTCGGTGAGAGCCTGACAGCGGGATCTGCTCGAGGCCAAGGATGACACCGAGTGACTTTCGGCCCTGCCAACTAGGTGAGAGCCTGGCGGCGGGATCTGCTCGGGGTCCAAACACATTCCATTGAGTGACTTCCGGCCCTGTCAGCTAGGTGAGAGCCTGACAGCGGGATCTGCTCGAGGCCAAGGATGACACCGAGTGACTTCTGGCCCTGTCAGCTAGGTGAGAGCCTGACAGCGGGATCTGCTCGGGGTCCAAACACATTCCATTTCTCTATGCAGGCTAGCTACGACAATACTGGAGGGTTGAAGAAATTTATTATAATCAAAGTATCGCTTACATGCTTCAGGGGAAAAATCGTTTTAGGTCGTCACCACTCCAGGTGAGACTCATGGTCTCGCCCTCTACATTTTGGATTCGATAGACTCCTAACTTCAAAGCTTCCTTTACAATAAATGGTCCCTCCCAGCTGGGGTTGAGCTTCCCTACGGATGCCGACCTCCCTATTGCATCCACCTTCTTCAGCACCAAGTCCCTTTCCACGAACTGCTTGACCATGACATGCTTGTCAAAGTACTCGGCCATTCTTCTTTTCACCTCCTCCTGTCGGATAGCGAAAAGGTTCATCAGCTCTTCCACTATGTCAAGGGAGAGCCTCAGCTCCTCCTCGTTCTCCGCTTGCCACTCCTCTCGGCCTTCTTTGGCCGCAACGACTCGAGGTATTTTGGACTTCAAATTCCACGGGGAGCACTGCCTCGCACCCATGGGAGAGCTTGAAGGGGGTCTCTCTAGTAGCCGTGTTGGGGGTGGTTCTTAGGGCCCAAAGAACCGCGGGAAGCTGATCCACTCAGCTCCCCTCCAAATTCTCCACCTTCTTCTTGAGGTGGTTGACGATGATATTATTTGCGGCCTCCACCTGCCCGTTGCTCCTGGGGTGATGGACCGAGGCGAACCTGTGGTAGATTCCAAGCTGTTCGCAAAAGCTGGTGAATTCGGCACTGACGAACTGGGGCCCGTTGTCCGTGACAATGGCATGGGGCAGCCCATGGTGGCAGGTGATCTCCCCCCAAACAAAGTTCCTGATTACCTTGGGAGGTTACCTTGACCAGCGTCTTCACCTCCATCCACTTGGAGAAGTAGTCAATCATTACTAGGAGGAACCTTCTCTGACCACTGGCTTAGGGGAATGGTCCAACCAAATCCATGCCCCAAATTGCGAAGGGCCATGGGGTCGTGATACTTCTGAGTCGCTGGGCCGGCTGTAGCTGGAGGGGGGCAAACAACTGGCACTTATGACATCTTATTGCGAACTCCGCGGTGTCTCAGCCCAGGGTGGGCCAGAAATACCCTTGCCTGACTATCCTTCTGTAACGCCCCGTAGTTTTCATTGAATGATTGCATACGCTTGATGGGAGTTACGTTGGCTTTAACCGTTGTTCGAGCATGGTTTTCACGCGGGCTTGCGAGTGGCTGTTTTGGTAGCCTAGTTGCACGATTCCCCAGCAAGCCGGAGTCCAATTTGGGGACTCGGTGAGGACTCTTAGGGAATGCTTGCACTTTTTCGAGCCCGGGTAAGGTTGCTCAAAACAGGTTGATTGTATGGAAGATGTGTGGTGTAATGAAAAGAAAAATGGGTAAAAAGTTCTTAAGGAAGAAATGGTCTAGGATGAAACAGAAACACTTTTCAAAACAGTGAAAAATAGTCATTTTTTTGAGGACACGGCCTGGGACACGGGCGTGTCCCAGGGCGTGTCCAGCTCGGGATGCATTTTGGCCTTGTGGTCGTCGAACTTCGTTCGACGAGGTTACGGGAGGAACACGCCCCCCGACACGGGCGTGTTGGGGCGTGACCCAGGGCGTGACCTGGGGCGTGACCTCCTTGACTCGACGAATTTGATTGGCATCGAGTTGAGCTCGAACGAATGGGGTACACACCCCGTGACACGGGCGTGTCACGGGCCGTGTCCCGCTGGGTCGACGAATTTAGCTCGACGACTGTCGAGTGTCGAGTGTCGGGTGTCGAGTGTCGAGAGAGGGGTACACGGCCTGTGACACGAGCGTGTCATAGGGCGTGTCCCGCTATGTCGAAGTGTCGACACTTTTGGTCGACGAAATGTCGAGACACGGGTTGCACGCCCTAGGTCACGGGCATGACCGACCCGTCACGGGCGTGTACCGCGGCCGTGTACCTTGTGGATAAACTGGAAATTGTCAGATTCTGCGCCGCTTAAGGTACACGCCCTGTGACACGGGCGTGTCACAGGGCGTGACAGGGCCGAAAATCAACTTTTTTCGATTTTTTTGTGTCGTTCATTTCTCTGATTCTGGATCAAGTGGTCCAGCTCTGTCCTGGAAGAAGTAAAGCCGAGAAGAGAGTTTATTTTCTCCTCACTTCATCTTTCTCCACCCTCTTCATCATCTTCTTCCTCATTCCAAAGGGCACTCAAGGGAGCAAAGCTAAGGCAAGGGAAGGAAAGAGAGGAGCAGCCATCGCGGTGTTGTATCGGTTCAGGCAAGCAGTATTCTCCACCCTTGCCAATCTTGTTTTTGTTCTTTAATTCTTGCAAGTGTAGCTAGTTTTCTTGCCACTCTTGTTCTTTGTTCCTTTTCTTGATTAAATTGTACTTTGTCTAAGATGCTAGCTTTGTTCATCTTGTCTTGACTCTCACCTATTAGACACTCATGAATAATCTTGTCTTTCAAGAATTTCCCAAGCTTTGTGCTTATCTCTTGTTCATCTAATTTTGCCATGTTTTACCTTGTATTCCTCTATTATTTACCTTTCGTGTTCATACAATTAGAGATCTTGTTATGTTTAACCGGCGTTGTTACTTGTGGGGTTCGCTTATGGGGAAGTAGAGACCCAAATTCTATCAAGTTTGACATAACTTGGGCAATTTGTAGTCATGAGTGAGGACGATGAAATGAAACAGGTTTAGCTTGGATTATGGTGAGTTTGGCGAGGCGAATTGTGAACCATGGCAGGAGCGTTGGTGTGAGGATTCGGTAAGGGGTGGTGTGGTTTCAGCCTTGGTGGCCACTGGGTTTTGATTTGTGGTGTAGAGCACCGTTTTGGCCCCGATTTGGGCTGGCTTTTATTGGTGCGTTCCACTTTAGGGCCGCCACCAAAAGACCCTTGCGGAATCGAACTTAACCGTTGCTTATGTTTCACTAGTATAGTTGTTTCTTGTTCTAAAGATGATGGAATGGGCATGTGTATTGCCTTTTTGCTCCTGCGGGTTGAGCAGGATTTGATGAGAATTTCATGCACTTGATGCGTTACATGTTGGGTTGGCAGTGTTTAACACTTATTTTCCACCCTGTTCTTTTCACTCGTTTACATGAAAATTCTACGGGGTCGGTAAGCCCCTTCGTTATATTGTATGAACGTAATGTTCTATTTTTTTGTAGCTTTGATGATTGTTGAGGTGTTCTTTTTCGAATGCCTCAGGTGCAGGTTGTAGCCGGTTGAGCGGCTAAGGCTTGGGTAGAGTCTCTTTGGAGCTAGCCGAGCTTGCTTAGCGAGGTAGTGCTTTACCTTGTTGTACAGACATACATATGCCCCAATGGGTTCGTGTCAGCTTGTTGGCGTCCATTGGTGGTTTTCTTTACTTGCTACATATGAATGCTAGACTGCTACTATGAATCATTTGAATGAGATGATGTCTACTTGCTCTTGAGAAGGGTTTATGGCAGGTTGCATTAGGTATTTTTAAGCTAAACAAAACCTAGTATTGTATAACATTCATAACATGTTTTGGTCACCTAACAAGTATTTTCCAAACAACGTAAAAAGGATGATTTCTTATATTATTATAAATCTAGAATGCATATAGGAGATCATCATAAGTAAACTAAAGTATTTTCCGCCGCGTACAAACACACGTTTTGATCCCTAAGGCCGAGGGATACGGCCATCAAACTAAACGGTTTTCTTGCATATAACTGATGATTTTCAACTACTAGTAAGCGTCGAGGCTTTGCCTGAGCGTGTGCAGTTATCCCCTGCACGACGCGGCATCATAACACGTAGTTCCTCTTACTCTGATACGATGTACTCGTTGGGGAAATCCGGGTTGTGACACCTTCATTCCAGGGTCCGACTCCCGGAGTGACTCCCACATTTCCCGGAGTGGACTTCCTCCAAGATCCTTTGCACTTCGCCCTCGGCCACGCAGCGAGCCAGCATCCCTGAGAGGGTCTTCCTGTACAGCTGCCCGTCCTGGAGGAGGTAATACGTTGACTTGTGCCTTAGCTTCTTCTTATCTGCCCCCTCCAGATACTCTCCCGTGGAGAGGGAAGCCACAACTGGGTCCATCCACGAAGTTTGTTGATCAATTTCCATGAGCTCTCCCTCTTCGATGGAGGGGAGGAACAGGTCGGTGATGGTACCCCCCACCTGGGGACCATGCTTTGCTAGCTGGTCGGCTTGTTCATTCTCTTCCCTGGGCACGTGTCGGATGGAGAAGGTTTGAAAAGTGCCTATGACCCCCCTTCACTTTGGTCAAGTATGATCGCAGGGTGGGCTCCCTTGCCTCGAACTCCCCATTGATCTGGGAAACTACTACCATGGAATCAGTAAGGACCTCCACGTACGACACCCCCAGCTCCCTGGCCAGGCGTAGCCCTGCTATCACGGCCTCGTACTCGGCCTGGTTGTTTGTTATGGGGAAGTGCACTACCATCGTCTGCTCAATTCGAGTCCCCTGAGGGCTTTCTAGGATCACCCCCACTCCTAGGGAATGCCTCCCCGAGGCGCCATTCACCCTCACCTTCCAAGGAGTCGGGCGGGTGAGTTCTTCCTCCGCCACTTCAACTACGTAGTCGGCCAAGAAGTCGGCCATCGCTTGAGCTTTGATCGAGAGCCGCGGAACGAAGGAGACATCGAACTCGCTCAGTTCCACCGACCACTTAGCCAGCCTGCCTGAATGCTCTACCCCCTCAAATATGTTGCGGAGAGGGTGGTCGGTCACCACTCGGATTGAGTGTGCCTGGAAGTAAGGTCGCAGCCTCCCGGTCGAGATGATCAGGGCGAAGGCTAGCTTCTCCAAAATCGGGTACCAGATCTCGGCCTTCCGCAGGACCCGACTCACGTAATAAATAGGGAGCTGCCTCTTCCCCTCTTCGCGAACTAAGACGGAGCTCAAGGCCTCCGCCCCGACCCCGAGATATAAGAACAGGTCCTCCCCCTCCTTCGGCCCTTGGAGCAGCGGAGCCTGAGTCAATTGCACCTTGAGAGCCTGGAACGCCTCCTCGCACTCCTTGGTCCATTCAAACCTCTGACCACCCCTCAACATTTTGAAGAAGGGGGAGCACTTCTCCCCTGCCCGGGAGAGGAACCTACTCAGCCCTGCTAGCTTCCCCGTCAGCCGTTGGACCTCCTTAGCATTTCGCGGAGACCCCAGCTCCAGGATAGCCCTGACCTTATCAGGATTCGGCTCGACCCCCGCGGGGGTGAGGAGGTGCCCCAAGAACTTTCCCCTTCTGGCCCCAAAGACACATTTTAGGGGATTCAACCGCATCTTGTATTTGCGCAGGGTGGCAAAGGTCTCCTCCAGGTCCCGGAGGTGGGAGTCCACATCCCGAATTTTGATCATAAGGTCATCTACATACACCTCCAAATTCCTCCCCCTCTATTCCTTGAAGACCCTATCCATCATTTTCTGGTAGGTTGCCCCAGCATTCTTCGGCCCGAAGGGCATCATCTTGTAGCAGTAGCATCCATCCCCTGTGATGAACGAGACATCCTTGATGTCTGGGGGTGCATCCTGATTTGATGATAACCTGAAAATGCATCTAAAAAGCTCATTACAGAAAAACCAACGGCTGAGTCAACCAGCGCATCGATTCGAGGCAAATGATAACAGTCCTTAGGACAAGCTTTATTAAGTAAGGAAAAATCGATACACATCCTCCATCGGCCGTCTCTTTTTTTGACCATGACCACGTTGGAGACCCAGCCGGGGTACTGAATCTCAGACACGAAGTCGGCCTTGAGGAGTTTCGCCACCTCCTCCCTGATGGGTTCCGCCAGCTTGTCCGCAGTGGACCACTTCTTCTGTTGAACCGGGCGTGTTCCCGAGTCCAGGTTGAGGCGGTGGAAAGCCACATCCGCGTCAACCGCCGGCATCTCCGTGGTGTTCCAAGAGAAGATGTCCACGTTCTTCTAGATGCACTCCAGCATCCTGCCTTGGTCCTCCGGGGTCAGCCCCCCGCTGACGCGGATCTTCTCCATCCTGCCTCCCCGGGTGAGCACCTCCAGCTCCACCACTTCCTCTGCAGCCTCCAGCTTGGACTGCTCCCCCCTCCTTCAGCATCCCTTTCCTCCGGAACGGGGACCTCTACCTCCATCTCTTCTCCCACGACCCTCACTTCGCCCACCTCCTCAAGATCTCCTCCTACCGCCTCCTCCTCTGCGCAGTTCTTCATTTCCAGCTCCTCCTCTCCTGCTTCCTGCCCTGCCTCCTCCATCCTTCGCCCCGTCTCTTCGGCTCCCTCCATCCAAGATATGGTGTTCACCGCAGTGACATAGCACTCCCGCGCCACCTTGGGGTCCCCTCTGACCCTGACCTAAATCCCCTCGGTGTTGAACTTTAAGCACTGATGGAAAGACGAGGGGACGCAGCGGAAGACGCTGATAAGGGGCCTCCCGAAGATGGCGTTGTAGCTGCTGGGGGCGTCCACGATGACGAATCTGCAGTTTCTGGACTGACCCCCCCGGGTTACATGGAGGCCTACTCCTCCCTCCACTTCCTTCCTCTCTCCCGAAAACCTGAACAAGGGTCCATTCGAGGCCAGCACCCTCTTTGCCTCTACCTTCATCGCGTCAAATGCCTTTTTAAAGACGACGTTGACGGAGCTCCCGTTGTCCACAAGGATACGAGAGACTGTGAAATTCTCGATGGCTGCCTTGATGACCAGCGCATCACAGAATGGGTCCTCGTGGTCTGGCATATCGCTCATGGAGAAAGTGATCCTCTCCTCCGGGGGTGGGGTTTGGGATGTGTGAGGCGACGCTCCACCGGAACATAGTGTGGAGGTTTGCCTTGCGGGAAGCCTCGACCCCTACCCCCCCCCCCCCCCCCCCCCCCCCCCCCCCCCCCCCCCCCCCCGTGGATCACTCTGATCCCCCCTCGGGTTCCAACATCCACCCGGTCTTCGCAACGATCCTCCTCCGCCCTGAGGCAGGACCTCCTCAATCCTCACTTCTTGTCGACCCTGCTGCTGCTGCTGTTCCCTATTCCCTCTCATCTCCAGGAATTCCGGGCACGTGGCCGTTGCATACCCCTCCTCCTGATGGAAGTCGCAATAGGGCAACTCCACCCTAACTTCTCTCCTTCTTCTCCTCATCACTCTCCTCCTCGCCCCCAAGGCTATGGCCATTACCTCCTCTTGATCGGGAAGCCGGGGCCTTTGGGCCTTCCTCCAACCTGGAGGGTGGAACTGACCTTGCC
This sequence comes from Platanthera guangdongensis, assembly GCA_039583875.1. Classification (NCBI taxonomy): domain Eukaryota; kingdom Viridiplantae; phylum Streptophyta; class Magnoliopsida; order Asparagales; family Orchidaceae; genus Platanthera; species Platanthera guangdongensis. The sequence goes on from CM077155.1 coordinate 2,762,825, forward strand.
TCCCCTGGTAGCAATCCCTTCCGTAGTACCCTCTCTGTGGCCCCTGCCCCTGCCACTCGGGTCTCCATCCTAGCCGTCGGTCGGGCTCCTGACGCCCCCACCTTGGCTGCTGCTACCCCTGGAGCTGCCTATGCTCCCTCTGCCTGGACTCTCTTCTCCTCTCCTCCTCTCTTATTCCTCCCTTCGACTCCTTTTCCTCCTCAGTGGCCCATCTGGCCAACTTCCTCGTGAATTCCGGGTTTGATGCCTCCCCGTCAACTTCTCTTGCCGCCCTCTCCATCAGCTCCTCGTAGGAGAGGGGGGGGGGGAACTCTCTTCAGCTCCATTCGGAAGAACCCCTACTGCAGGCCCAGGGTAAAGGCCATCATCAGACTATGGCCCGGCATCTCCTGGACCTGAGTGACCTCCTCCTGAAATCAGTCCACGTAACTCCCCAATGTCTCGTTCACTCCCTGCTTGATGTGGAACAGGGACTCTGACTCCTTCTTCCTCTTCTTCGAGGTAGTGAACCTCTGCATGAACCCCCGGCGCAGGTCCTCGAAGCAGTAGATGGAGCTGGCCGGTAGCTGATGGAACCACTCCCTTGCCTTCTCCCTGAGGGTGATAGCGAAGAGTTGACACTTGAACCCGTCCGACATCTGCCGGATGGAGACTACATCCTCAAACTATTGCACATGCTGGACTGGGTCTCCCTTCCCGGTGTAGTAGGACATCTCGGGTTCCCTGAACCCATCTGGAACTGGAGCTGAGGAGACCAGCTCGCTGAAAGGACTGCCTCCCCCCATCGGGCGAGCCGGCGAGTCTCGCGAGCCCAGCTCACCGAACCGGCCTCGGCCTGCCGAGCCGGGGAAGAGCTCGCGCCCGGGGAGCTCGCACCCCCGGCCTTCCTCGGCCACCTCCTTCCCAGCTCGCCTGTCGGGAGCGTCCTCGCCCAAAGAGGGGGCGGCCGCGATCTAGGCTACCGGAGTCGAGCATTCGGCCCGCGTGCCGAGTGCGAACTTGACGAGGCCCAGCACCTCATTCCTGAATTCTTCCAACATCCCCACCGTTGCGAGAGGCGGGGGGGGGGGGGGGGGGGGGGGGGGGCGACGAGTTCTACCTGTCAGATCCCTGTCCTCCTGTCATTGAACTCGCTGAAGCTTTTCTGCACTGACCACTTTCCACGCTCACCGCACCAAAATGTTGAAACTGATTCCTCGGTCTCCTGTGGAGCTCGACCCTTGGGGAAAGGGGTGATCTCGCGCCTACTTCGCCCCTGCAAGCAAAACTACAAAGAAGACAAGGTAAGACCGACCCAAGGGCCCGACGGTGGAGGTCCCACCATACACACGGAAGATCTCAGAGCGCTTCCCCTCCTTAGCCAGAAGCCGAGCTAAGGTACCCTCAGAAAGCACTTGAAGATTGGAGCAGGAGAGCACAGGAAAAACCTGCTTTCTGGGGTATCCCTTGGGTCTTATTTATAGTTTTTACAATCTGGACTACCAATAACCAAAAGAGCTGACCTGAAATTACCTGAAAACCCTTGGTTGGGCCTGCCAACAGCCAAACTCCGCTGTTTTGAAGGGCTATGGGCAGGCCAGCGGGGGCAAAACAGTAAAAAGTACCTCATACATCCAGGCGAGCTGGGGAGCTTTGATCACCTCGGCAGGCCTTGCTCGCCTACTGTTTCCGAGTTCCACTGCGAGGACGCGAGTTGGGACTCGCTCGGCAAATGCCGAGCTCGGGGTCGTCGAACGTCGATCTCTGGTTGACGGATGCCGAGCTCGGGCTCGGCCCCTCCACTGCCGAGCTCGCCTATTGTCCTCAGCCCGATCTGCCTAGACCCTGGTGACCTTGCTTGCCGGACACGGGGTTGTACAGACGCGCGTTCTTTTCGATTCTAGTGCTACCCACTTGTTTGTGGATAAGACCTTTATGGAGCACCATCGTTTGACTCATGATTAAGTTGGAGATGCTTTTCATATCATGTTTCCCTCTAGTGAATCAGTGGTGTCGGACCAGGGTATCTTGGGTTGTCCGATTCTTTTGTCCAAACGTTTGGAATTCAAGATAGACAACGGTCACCTCAGGACTATTTATGGTTATCCGCGTTAGGATTCCCTGATTATTTCTACGGTATGTGCTCGGAAGCTTTTAGATTCCGGTTATTTTGCTTACTTGGTTTTCGTTTTGGGAATCATTAGTGGTTTGCAGCGTGTCTAGGAGGTTCCGGTGGTGCGTGAGTTTCTGGATGTTTTCCCTGATAGTCTCCCTAGTCTTCCACCTAAGAGAGACGTGGAGTTTGTTATAGATCTGGAGCTGGGTACTCGCCTCATCGCTAAGGCACCGTATCGTATGGCCACGCGTGAGCTGGAAGAGTTGCGTACCCAGCTAGATGAGTTATTGCAGTATGGTTTCATTAGGCTAAGTTCTTCGTCTTGGAGTGCTCCTGTTTTTTTTTGTAAAGAAGAAGGATGAGTCTTTAAGGTTGTGCATCGACTATCGAGAATCGAACAAGGTAACTATCAAGAACAAGCATTCCTTGCCTCAGATAGATGATTTGTTTGATTAGTTGTGTGGTAGTACAGTGTTTTCGAAGATTGATTTTCGTTCGGGATACCATTAGTTGAGAATCCGCGAGTCAGATGTTTTGCGGACTACCTTTCGTTCTCGGTACGAACATTTTGAGTTCTTGGTAATGTCCTTTGGATTGACGAATGCACCCTTTGCCTTTATGGACATGATGAACCAAGTGTTTAGGGATTTCCTGGATCAGTTTGTGATTGTTTTTATTGATGATGTCCTGATTTATTCTCAGAGTATTGAGGAGTATGCCCAGCACTTGCGTTTAGTCCTGGCTGCCTTGAGTGAGCATAAGTTGTATGCTAAGTTGAGTAAGTGCGAGTTTTGGCTGCCTCAAGTTTCCTTTTTGAGTCATGTTGTAAATAAGGATGAGATTTCAGTTGACCTCGAGAAGATAGCCACTATTATGTATTAGAAAAGACCTACCACACCCAAATATATAAGAAGCTTCCTAGGGTTGGCAGACTATTATAGAAAAATTGTGAAAGGATTCGCTATGTTGTCTGTGCCGCTGACTAAGCTTATGCAGAAGAACACAGTGTTCATCTGGAGCGATAGGTGCGAAAGAGCTTTTTGGGAAAAACAGAGATTGCGCACTGCTCCAGTTTTGTCTTTGCTTACCGAAGGAGTAGAGTATGTCATTTATGTGGATGCATCACATGTCGGGTTGGGATGTGTCCTGATGCAATAAGGTAAGATAATTACGTATGGGTCGAGACAGTTAAAGATTCATGAAATAAAGTACCCTACACATGATTTGGAATTTGCGGCTGTGATTTATGCTTTGAAGCTGTAGAGGCATCCTTGGTAGCAGAATTTCGTCCAAGCAAAGCTAATGTGCTAACCGATGCCCTGAGTAGAAATACCACACAAATCTTTGGACTTTCAATGGAATCCTTGGTAGCATAATTTCTGTTAATGGATATATCGGTTGGGAGTAGCGACTCGCCCAGTAGTTTGGAAGTGTTAGAGCCTTCTTGAATTACACTCACAAGGCTGCATCAGAATGATGATGTCGATTTGCAGCACCTCCGTAATAGAACTGAGAAAGGGGAGCTACCAGACTTTTCCATTGATGATGCATGTACTTTGAAGTACCACAACAGATATTGCATCCCCGCTGTTAAGGATATCCGAGTTAAGTTGTGCAGTGAGGCGCATGGATCTAGTGTTGTCTACCACCCTAGTTCTACCAAGATATACCGAGATCTGAAGCAGATCGTTTGGTGGTATGGTATGAAAGCTGATATAGCTAGGTTTGTATCAGAATGCCTCACCTGCAAGCGGGTTAAGGCTGATCATAGAAGGCCGAGTGACAAGTTGATGCCTTTAGAGATTCCAAGTTGGAAATGGGAGAGTATTTCCATGGATTTTATTACTGGTTTGTCAAGATCTCCCCGAGGGCATGATTCTTTTTGGGTTATAGTGGATAGACTAACGAAGTGTGCTCACTTCGTGCCTTTCAAGATTGATTACTTCACGAAGAAAATAGCAGAGCTGTACCTGAATGAGGTTATCAGACTACATGAAGTGCCAGTGAGTATTGTGTCAGATCAAAACTCCAGGTTTACGTCTCACTTTTGGAAAAGTTTACAGGAAAGGTTGGGTAACGATCTGAGGTATTCCACCGCTTATCATACACAGACTAATGGTTAGACAGAGAGAGTAAACCAGATTGTGGAGGATATGATCAGATATTATATTTTTGACTATAGGGGAGCGTGCGATGAGCGACTCAGATTGATGGAATTTGCTTATAATAACAGTTATCAAGAGAGCTTGTAGATGATCCCATTTGAGGCTTTGTATGAGAGACGTTGCAGAACTACCTTGTTTTGGGCTGAAGTTGGTGAAAGACCGTTGTTGGGTCCAGAAGCATTGGAAGAGATGAGTGCTTCTATGACGCATATTCGAGATAAGCTTCGTATAGCTTAGGAGAGTTACGAGAAAAATGTCAGTCAATGTAGGATTGATCTGTAATTTGTTGTTGGGGACACGGTGTTTCTCAAAGTTTCTCTGATGTCTGGTGTTAAGAGATTTGGAAAGGACCACAAGTTGGATCCTTGGTATGTGAGACCTTTTCAGGTTGTTGAACACATCAGAGTGTCAATATATAAGCTGGATTTGCCCGCAAGTTTTCCTGGGTGCACGATGTGTTTCACGTGAGCCAGTTGCGGAAATGTGTGTTTAGCGACCAGCAAGTTCTTGATTATGTGCCCTAGTTGAAGGCTAATCTTTCATATGTTGAGGTGCCTGTTTGCATTCTGGATACTCAAGATCGGGTATTGTGAAGGAAGAACATACCCATGGTTAAAGTTTTGTGGCGGAACCAAGACGTGGAGAGCGCGACTTGGGAGTTGGATTCAACTATGAGGGAGGCCCATCCTCATATGTTCTATAGTTTCGTTTGGTATGTGTTTCTATTCTATAATCTTTGATTATTTTTCTTCTATAGTGGAATCTTTTGTGCATAAAGTTTCGGGACGAAACTTTCTTTTAGAGAGAGTGGCTGTAACGCCCCTAATTTTTCAAGGTTTATTTAAAATCCCTTTAGTTACGTATTTTGACGTCAAAACATTATGTTGACGCGCAGTTGACGGGTACCGTTGCTGGAGCGTGGTTTTTGCTCATTTGGTATCTGAGGTTTTGGCATAGAATATTAGCTTGGCTAATTTCTAGGGCGGTTTTGAGATATTCCTTGCGAGCCGGGTTTGTTTTGGAACTCGGTGTAGTCTTTTTGAGATATTTGACGTTTTGGGCTTCGGGGGAGTTTTTACCCGAGTTTGATTTGTCGAATCTTAAATTCGGCTTCGTTGTTGGATTCGTAGCATCAATATTTAATTTCGGTGCAAATTTCATAGAAATTCGAGTGGATTCGAGTTTTTGTGTTATTTGAATGTTTCATTATTAATAATTATATAATATTATATAATATCGTAACATGATATTATGTTATGATATTATAATATGATATTGTATTATATCATGTGTATATTTTATTATATTTGTCTAGAAGATAATATATTATAATATTATATGTATATAATATTATAATATATTATATATGATATTATATTATATAGATAAATATTTTAACCGATTACTATTCATTATCTTCCACCCCAAGCTATCAGATCGAGAGTGCAGAAGAAAGAGGGCGACGAGTTTTGCAAGGCTTTCGGCCACCACTGGTAGGAGCTCCGGTGTACGAAATCGTCGTCGAAGAGTAGATCCGGGAAGCTTTCCCCGAGATCTACGTGTTAGTGGTAGGTAATTTTGTTTTCTTGAACTTTTGGCATTAAAGTTTTTCATCTTGACTCTCATTTGCCCTATAAAATTTCAGGAATTATTGCATAAGAGTTCTTGTGGCCGATCCTTGAAGCAGAGCGTTTGTGAGGCCGGATTTTTGAAGATCTTGAGGCAAGTGGTGATTTGCACCCTTGTCAAGCTTTTATTAAGTTCCTTATTATCCATTTTCTGATTTTTCTACTATAGGTTGTATAGTACTTAGCATTACAGTAAACTTATTTTTTTTCTCCATGACGTGGTACTATAGAGTTTTTCACTTGTGTTGGGCTCTTGTTTAGTCTACCCAGCCCTTTCTATTAAATTATGGAACTTAGTTTTGTTCTAGGTTTATAAAAAAATAATTATTATAAGCCTATAATCCTTTGTTAGGAAAGACATAATTTCTGCCAGGTTTCTGCACTAGGCATTGAGTGGTTTGTGAAGTTAAGGCTCCGTTTGGGGGGACTTATTTTCACCGGTCAAGCGGTTATGACCGCATGTACCGGACCTTAATTAAGGCCCGGTATATGCGGTCGTAGCCGCTTGACCGGTGAAAATAAGTCCCCCCAAACGGAGCCTAAGTCAAAAGAGTTAAGTGAAGCCTTGGCATTGAGTGATCTGTGAGGCTAAGTCAAAAGCGTTGAGTGTGTTAAGTGTACAGCCCTTAGCGTTGAGTGGTCTGTGAGGCTAAGTCAAAAGAATTGAGTGTGTTGAGTGTACATCCCTTGGCGTTGAGTGGTCTGTGAGGCTAACTTAAAAGCATTGAGTGCGTTGAGTGTATAACCCTTGGCGTTGAGTGTTCAGTCTAGGGGTTGAGTGTTTAGCCTTAGGCGTTGAGTGTACTCAACGCGACGTTGAGTGAAGGTAATATCGTTGAGTTAACTATTATGCGTCGAGTGTACTCAACGCGGCGTTGAGCGTACTCCACGCGGCGTCGAGCGTACTCCAAGTGGCGTCGAGCATACTCAACGAGGCGTCGAGCGTACTCAATGTGGCGTTGAGTGTACTCAGAGTGGACTCAGAGCTTTTGTTTAAGCGTCGTGTGGACTCAACGCGGCGCCGGGTGAAGGTAATTCGCTAAGTAAAACTGTTTGGTGTTGAGTGCGCTGAATGCACTCAACGCAGCGTCCAGTGTAGGCCAGGCGTCGAGTTGACTCGATGCTTTTTTCCGTAGACTTGGTAGTTCATGGCCAAATTGTAACTAATTCGTTAAGTTTGGCCTTAGGCCAATTTCTGGGATTTATTCCCCCATTTGTTATTGAGAAGCCCAATGTTTTGGTTTTTGTTTGTCTGTGTTCGGCATGGATGTCGGTGTTTGAGTTGTATAATTATGGCTGGGTTGGTAGTGGATAAATGACCACCAACTTGATGTCTTTTTGGTGAATTATTTTCGTGGTGGGTTTGCCCGGTGTGGGTATGTGACTGCTGGTGTTTTGGGTAGGTTCCCACCATTGCAGTTGCCGGTTTTTCCCCAGTTTTGGGTGTGTCAAGGTATAAGACCACCTTTCCTTGGACCCTTATGAAGTTTTTGATGTTAGCGTGTTGGGTTGGTTCCGACACCTGCATGTGTCAGATGACCTGTGTTTTTTTTGTTCACCAAGTTATGAGCTAATTAATTCCTTACCTACAGTTATTTATTTACATGTTCCATAAAACATAGATCTTTATAGTACTTGGTGCAAATTCCTTACTGTTGAGCTTGTAAGTTAGTCTTTTGTCACTATTCTTGAATTAGGGTTGATAACCCTTGATTCCTTTTGCTTAATTGCTAACCATTTGATCTTTGATCTCAACTTGTATTTTCATTCTACCTGAGGTGTTCTTTCTTTGAATGTCTCAGGTTTGGAGAAGTAGCTGGTTGAGCGGCTAAGGTTGGTTTTTGGCTGGTACTCTACAACTGTCTCTTTTCCTCATCGGTTGTGAGGTAGTGTGTTGTTTTACTCTTGTTCAGACATACACATCTTTGAGTGGCTTCGTGTCAGGTTGTTGACGCACACTGGATTCTTGTATCATGTTAAATACTTGCTAGCTGCTAAGTATTTTTTGTATGACTTGTTATATTTACTTGCTCTCTGAGAAAGTTTTATTCTAGGTTGCATGTTAGATATTTTAAATTATAAAAATATTACTTCTATCACCACATACATGCCATTTTTCAAAACTAATATCACTATGTTCGACGAACGTAAAAGCTATTTTCATACTTATACTAAATCTAGAGTTGTGCATACCATGAGTTGTCATATATGAATATTTTTGCTCATGTAGGATGTCAATTAATATAAACAAAGTATTTTTCCACAGCGTAAACCTATATTTTCAGTTGTGGACTAGTTGATCCACTGAGTCGAGCGATACGATCATCCAAAACTTAACTTAAAAAATATTTTTTTCACATTATAATTTGGTATTTCCATAAATTATGTTAAGATTAGAGTTTGCCTGAACGTCTGCAGTTATCTCCAGCACGACGTGGCATCACGATGCGTGTTTTTTCATACTCTGATTTTCATTTAAATTCGGAGAAAATGCGGGTTGTGACACCCCCTCACTAATCCCACTACGCGCACCACCTAAACCGTTGCCGCGTCGGGGCCTCCAACACCACCTCCCCGGTGTTGGGGAGCCTGCGACCAGCTTCCCGTGGCAAGACGGATGTTTGGCTGTGGGGCGTCGCCCGCAAGGGGTGGCCGCTCGCGGCCGCGGGGCGCCACCCGCAAGGGGCGGTCGCTCCATGGCCGCCACCCGCAAGGGACGGCCGCTCCGCGGGCCGCGGGCCGCGGCCCGGCCGCGGGCCGCGGCCTATAGGGGCGGCCATTCCTCGGTCGCCCTCCTAGTGGTCGCCCGTCGCGGTCCTCCCTCGCCGGTGGTCGCACACCGTTAAGGCGGCCGCCCGCGCTCGTCGACCCTTCCCTGTCGTTTGATCACTCTACTGCGATCACCACTGTCCATTTTGTGGATAACCACCCACTAACCACCATGGTTAGTGGGAGGTTTAATTAATTAAATAATGAGGGAATAATATTATGCAAATAATATTCCCCCATACCATAATTGAAATTATGATATTAGCGGTTACGATGTGCGGATTGCCGCATAACCACCATAATCACCTCCTGAATGCTATAAAAGGCTCCAAAGCCTTCTCATTTCTCACCTTTTCACTCTTCTGCTTTATTCCTCCTCAGGCCAGAGCTCGGCTGGATTCCTCCTATGAGCATCCTTTAAGCTACCTTCGAGCCACCTTCAAGCCATCTTCAAGCCTCCTCCAAGCTTTCTCCGAGCCACTCGCAAGTCATCACCTCACCGCCAAAATCCGCCTAAGTCAACGAACGAGCGACGAGAAGGGAATTCCTGCGACAACAAGTGCACTGTTCATCCATAATTCCCCAGCAAACAGTCTGGCGCTGAGCATTCTGTTGCTTGTCGTGAGCCTAAGTAACAATCTCTCACCTTTAAAGTGTAACGAGGAGCGACCCGTCGCCCTCGATTCTCCAAAGAGGTTGTAATCGCAAGCAGAAAGTGAATTTCGACCGACACAGTCCAGGTCGCGTGGTTTTTTACCCAGTTGAGGAGTTTTTTCACGTCAAAACCTCGTGTGTGCAATCTCTCTCATTGACTGTGTGCGCACTCGACCGCTCCGAGAGCTAAGACGGTCCAAGTTATTTCAGTCTGACCGGGGCGTCTAGTTTGGCCGCAATAATTATGACATATGTAGCCAGTCTTCTCGAAGCTCCATCAAATGAACCATCCTATCGCCCACCCACAACCAAGCATGTCCTATATTTAATATCGATACACGCACTCCAATCAAATGTAAACTAAATGCACGTACAAATGATTTAGTCAAACTATAATTTAGTCACAATCAATTAATTAAGATAAAGATTTCAAACAGTCACACAATTGCTCACAAAATTAATTTAGAAATAGCTATTATTTTCTATATAAATTTTAAGCTATATAGGCTATCTACACATGCTATAGATAGATTATTCTATATGGGTTGTTCTTCTATATATAAACATCTTCTATAATAGGCCCAAACATGAGAACAATCCCACACATGATGCTACCTTAGTTTGGTAGTCGCGATAGTCGCTCAGCGGCGTGCTAATAATGTTGATCAAGGCACCGACAAGAGACACAACATGACTTGAATGAGATATAATTAGTAATTCCAAACCCTCTCCCAGAAGAAATCCATAGAATAAGAAGGTACCAGCGTGAGATGCCTCTGCTTCTTGAACACGAGGAGGTGAGTTTTGTCAGGGAGGAGGAGACCGCCTTGGTGGCATGGATCGCCGCGGAGGAGATCCATAATCCATGGAAGATTATATTAGGAAAAATGTTTACAAAAACTCGAACAAAACTTGGAAATCGCGAACCTACTGCCATTAATGATTTAGGCTTCGACGGGAGATCGTCTAAAACATGTTGAGACTAATCTACTAGGAGTATGTAGGAATGTGCCAGAAAGAGTCTGTCGTGTGGATTCAGTATAGCGTTAGTCCAAATAGAGACAGTTGGCATAGCCATGATGATGGCTCGTGTTCCCCCACATATCCATAACGTTCGTGATGTAGGACAAGACGGTAGAAAAAATTGACGTCGACACGCATGATGTCAATGAATCTTCAAATTAAATCTGTATTTCTATTATGTATTTTATTTGAGCGTACTTATGAGCTCACTCGCATTTTAAGTCTTATGTATTTTGGGTTATTACTTATGTAGTATGACATTTTCATATTGTAAGATAAATTATAGATCTTGAGCAAGCCAAGTCCAATACCATCCAAACCCAACAAACTTGGCCCACATGTTAAACCACCCCCTTTTCACATATAAACCACCTTTTTTTCTTTATGTCATGATGACCGCCATAAACCTCCCTCTTTTCACATATAAACCAATTAAATTTCTACAAGTCATGAAGGTCCACCAAAAACCACCACTTTTCACACATAAATCACTTTATTTCCTACACGTCGTTATTAGCCACCATAAATCACCCTCTTTTCACACATAAATCACTTTATTTTCTTCATGCCATTAATAGCCACCTCAAAGTTCTCTCCTTTCACACATAAGCTACCTTATTTTCATCATCATTCAAACATGTGACTAAAGACCACCATAATGATGGCATAACCTCCAACCAAATACATGAACTCCAAAGTCATTCCCTTCTCACCTTTCATGGCTCTTAAGATCTATAAATAGGCATGAATGCTCTTGTTGTAATCATCCTTTGAATGAATGAAAATTGCAATTGTTAGCTATTGCTACATTGTTCTTCTTTATACTTTTTCCTCTGAGTGAAGGACTACTAAGAGTGAGAGTGTACGACCCTTGAAGAAGGACTTTCGAGGGAGAAGTAGGCAATGACCCGGCGAAGGACTGCCTGATCGGTACTAGCTCGAGTTATCCCTCAACTAAAATACAAAGTAGTTTGGCTACGGTATTTCTCTTTCAAAGTCTTACTATTATTATTCTACATGGTTGTAAGATTAGACATTATCGGTTAGCAACTCATCACACAACGCCAATCGTTGACGATCACATTTCCGTCTTGCTTTTTGTTTACGGCCAACTTTCGTATAACTCAAGTATTTAACGTAAACGAACATCGGATCTCCAAAGTAACTCAAACGTCATATTAAATCACCACATAAAACCCCTTAGCCTACATCAAATTGGTATCAAAGCGAGGTTTCCCTAACTCTTGTCTAGGGAACATCCAAAAAAAAAGAATTTTTTTTGTTGCCTCATGCATGATTATCTATAAAATTTTTAAAAAATAGTAAATCAAAGTATTTTGTGCTAAAATTTTAAAAATAAGCTCTTTTAATCTTTATAAATATCTCACAAAAGTTTGAAGCTCAATTAAAATTTGGTATAGTTTTTTTAAAAAATCTAATCATTGACATATTTTATCTTTTTTTCTGCATTCACACAAACATTATTAGCTTAACTTTATTTGCGAAAACTCTTTTAAAAAAGCTCAAAAACAATTAAAACACTCAAGATCATAACTTTAGTGTATCCCCTAAAAACATCCAAAAATTGAGCAAGAAAATCAAAGATTAGATATAAATCTCGTTGTTTCTTCTAAATCATGCACTGCTGAATTCTGAAATTCAGCTTGCTGCCTATTTTTATTAAAAAAATCATAACTCCTGGAATACTTCTCCAAAAATTATAAAATAAATTTTCATCTCTTTGTTTTGAAGTCCTTTATAACTTTCTATAAGAAAGTAAGCCCTAATATAGAACTCATAGTCCTCTAGAAATTAAGGTTTGTGGCTTTATCATAGTTAAGTATTTTTTTTGCCCTATAAAGTTTTCATCAATGTCTACTCGCAGTGGTGCACAATATGCTATAAATACATCTACAAGCATCAAAGACATGTTACAAAACATAATAGAGAGGTTGGGAAGAATGAAAAGTTCCAACCAAATTTTGTTGGATCAAGTAGAGACGCTTGAAAACAATAGGGGACACACTCCCACTAAGACACCCAAACACCCAATTGATCAAGATAAGCCTAAACAAAGGCCTAACATTCAAAATCCTGAACTCATAGGAAATTATTTTTCTGATTTTGAGTTAGATGATCATCTTGATCAAGAACCAAGAAGATTTATAAGGCATCCTTACCATCAAGATGACCAAAGGTTTGGCCATAATCATGTTATTCCGAGGAATCTAGAAAGAAATATTGATGATGACCTTACTCGCAGAGCTAAAATTGAAGCTCCAACCTTTGATGAAAACTTAGATCCTAGAGTCTTTTCTGATTGGCTCACAAATATTGAACAATATTTTGATTGGATTAATATTCGACCAAACTCTCAAGTCAGGTTTGCTAGGTTAATGTTAAAAGGACCCGCTCGAACTTACTGGACGACTTTGGAGAGAAAGGAGGAGCGTAAAAATCTGGAGGTAGGTAGTTGGATGGTGATGAAAGCACTTTTATCTGATAAATACCTTCCCGAGTCATATAATGATCAACTTTTCTCAGAATTACATGATCTTAAGCAAGGAACATTAACAGTGGCTGAGTATTCAACTCGGTTTGATGATTTAATGCTTAGATGTGACATATTAGAAACTCCTAAGGCATCCATTACTCGATTTAAGGCTGGGTTACGACCAGATGTCAAGGTCGAAATGACCATTCGAGATGTGAACACTTTAGAGGAAGCTTCTCACATGGCAATTCGAATTGAGTCTTACCTCAAGACCCAACAACAACATAAATTTCATTCCTCCACTCAACGTAACCAAACACCAAGGGTGGCACCGTCCATTCCCATATCAACTATTTCTACATCACTCCTCGAAACTAACGGAAAGGCCGTTGCAGGGACATTTGGCTCAAAGTCAACTAATGGAGCTACTGGTCTCAAAGCCACAAATATCACATGCTTTAGTTGCAAACAAATTGGGCATTATGCATCTCAGTGCCCGCGTAACCTTCATATATGATTTGAACCCCTTCAATCATCACAAGGCTTGAAGATAGTGAAGTAGAGCCATTAGAAGAGGACGGAAAATCTGACGAAGCACTTGATTCTAATCAGTTAGCAGTTGTGCGGTGTATGCTTACAACACCACAGACTGATGAAGATTGGAAGCGCACAACAATATTTACTACAATTACTAAAATAGGAGAGAAGACATGCAAAATTATTATTGATAGTGGAAGTTGCATGAATGTTGTCTCAAGTATAGCTCTTATCAGGCTAAATTTTACTACTGAACCTCACCCCAGACCATACAAAGTTGCATGGATAGATACAACATTCATATCTGTCTCTCAACGTTGTTTGGTGTCAATACAGTTAGGTCGATATAGTGATAAGATATGGTGCGATGTACTCCCCATGGATGTTGCACATATACTTTTAGGACGACCATGGTTATACGATTTGGATGTGACACATCATGGCCGATCAAACACATATTCATTTGTTTTTGGAGGTAAGCGCGTAATCCTAAAACCTGCTAAATCTAAAGAAGATGTACCAAAACAACCAATGACTTCATCGGCCCCAATTGAACAAAAGTCACTTCATATCATTAATAGACATGATTTCAAAAAGGAAATAGACCATCCTGTTATGTTTGCTCTAGTTATCTTAAATTCATCCAGTATGGTACTTATGAACACATTAACATCTGAGGTAAGTGACCTCCTACAAGAATTCAAGGATGTTTGTACAGAAAAGTTACCAGCTGAACTACCACCATTAAGAATTATCCAACATGCAATGGACCTCGTTCCTGGATCTACGCTTCCAAACTTACCCCATTATCAGATGAGTCCTACTGAGCATGCTGAGCTCAAACGTCAGCTTGATGACCTCTTGAGTCGAGGCTTCATTAGGGATAGTATGTCTCCTTATGCAGTTCCCGCCCTTCTTACTCATAAGAAGGATGGAACATGGCGCATGTGCATTGATAGTCGTATGGTAAATAAAATTACAGTTAAATATAGATTTCCAATACCAAGACTTGATGATATGTTAGATATGATGTCAGGAGCAACCACCTTCTCAAAAATTGATCTTCGAAGCGGATACCACCAGATCCGCATGCGAGAAGGTGATGAGTGGAAGACTTCCTTTAAAACAAAAGAAGGGTTATTTGAGTGGTTAGTCATGCCATTCGGGTTAACTAATGCCCCAAGCACATTTATGTGATTCATGACCCATAATCTTTAACCACATATTGGGAAATTTCTTGTCATATATTTTGACGATATCTTAATTTTTAGCAAATCTAGGGATGATCACCTTTCACATCTTCGACAAGTATTTGAGATTCTACAACAAAATAAACTTTATGTGCACTTAAAAAATGTTCATTTATGACCCCCTCGACTATATTTTTAGGTTTTGTTGTGTCAAGTGAAGGAGTCTCTGCAGACCCTGAAAAGATAAGAGTCATTCAAGAGTGGCCAGTACCATCATCTATTCATGAAGTTCATAGTTTTCATGGATTAGCAACCTTCTATCGTCGATTTATTCGAGGATTCAGCACTATAATGGCACCTATCACTCAATGTCTCCAAAAGGGCGAGTTTAAATGGACTACTGCAGCCTCTATGGCCTTCTTAGAGATTAAGAATTGCTTATCAAGACCCCCTGTTTTGAGGCTCCCAGATTTTACTAAGGTTTTTGAAGTGTCCTGTGATGCTTCGTGAATTAGCATTGGTGGCGTCCTAAAGCAAGAAGGTCATCCTATTTCATTCTTTAGCGAAAAATTAAATATGGCTCGTCAAAAGTATTCAACCTACGATAAAGAATTTTATGCTATTATTCAATCACTTTGTCATTGGAGACATTATCTTCTTTTTAAAGAATTTGTGTTGTATTCTGACCATGAAGCTCTAAAATATATAAACTCTCAAAAGAAGCTTAGCTCCCGACAAGCCAAGTGGATTCAATTTTTACAAGAGTACACATTTGTCCTTAAGCATAGGCAGATGCGCTAAGTCGAGTATGTACTACTATGAGGGTCATGAGCACTACAGTCACCGGGTTTGATAAGATGAAGAATGATTACATTAATTGCAAGGATTTTTGTCATATGTATGCATCATTTGATGCCGAGTCTTAGAGTCCTCAGACTGAGTAAAAAATAAGAGAAGGATACTTATTTCGGGGAGCACATCTTTGTATTCCTGATTCTTCACTTCGTGAATTTCTCATTGAGGAAATGCATGCAGGAGGAGGTGCTGGACATTTTGGCCGAGATAAGACCATTGCTATTGTCAAGGATAGATTCTTTTGGCCCAGCCTTAAGCATGACGTGGCTCGTATTGTTGGGCGGTGTCGTATTTGTCAATTGTCAAAGCAAGGGAGGCCCATGGCTGGCTCATATACCCCCTTACCCATACCATATAGACCTTGGGAGGACATTAGTATGGACTTTATGTTAGGATTGT
The DNA here is from genome assembly GCA_039583875.1 of Platanthera guangdongensis. Taxonomy (NCBI): domain Eukaryota; kingdom Viridiplantae; phylum Streptophyta; class Magnoliopsida; order Asparagales; family Orchidaceae; genus Platanthera; species Platanthera guangdongensis. Next base: position 2,778,634 of record CM077155.1, read on the forward strand.
CACACACAACACATCGCTATGACTCCATATTCGTTGTCGTTGATAGGTTCTCCAAAATGGCTTATTTCATTCCATGTCATAAAGCATCAGATGCCTCACATATTGCCACACTTTTCATGAAGGAAGTAGACCGTCTACATGGATTACCAAAAACTATTGTATCTGATAGGGATGTGCGCTTTGTTAGCTATTTTTGGAAAACCCTATGGAAGAAATTAGGAACTAAGTTAGCCTTTTCTACTGCATACCACCCCCAGACTGACGGTCAAACAGAAGTCGTGAACCGCAGCCTTGGAGACCTTCTTAGGAGCTTAGTCGCTGAACATTCTGCTACTTGGGATTTAGTTTTACATATTGCTGAGTTGCTTATAATAATTCTATTAATAGATCCACAGGTATGTCACCTTTTCAAATTATTACAGGATATGACCCAAGAAAGCTTATTGATCTCATTGATTTACCTTCTACTTATAGGACATCAACATTTGCATCATCATTTGCCGAACACATACATGAGTTACATAAGGAGATTCGACAAAAACTTACGTTAAAATATGAAAGCTATAAGAAAGCTGCTGATCAGCACAGGCAACCCATTGAATTTGCAGTCGGAGACATGGTGCTTGTGAAGGTGAGACCTGAAAGAATGCCCTCAGGCACTCTTAAGAAGCTAACCAATAAAAGAGCTGGTTTATACAAGATCATTAAGAAGATTAATAATAATGCTTTTGAATTAGATATACCTATAGATGTTGGTTATTCAACAATATTTAATATTGTCGATCTAACTAAGTATTATGGTTTCGATGTGGATACTCCTATTAGTACTAACATGGAGGAACTAGCTGGTAGAAAATTGCCGGCCTCTTCCTCGAGACGCCTGAGGTCTCATCGGCCAGTGCAAATTCTTGCTGAGCAGGTGATATGTTCATTTGATGGTGTTACACAACGCTTCCTTGTTCGTTGGAAAGGTCTATCCCAAATTGATGATTCATGGATTACCATTGAAGAGCTACAACAATTGGAATCAGAGCTCCTATAAACTTACCGAGACTCACATTCGACATAGTCGAATTCTTTAAAGCCTGGGGGATCTGATGTAGGACAAGACGGTAGAAAAAGTTGACGTCGACACGCATGATGTCAATGAATCTTCAAATTAAATTTATATTTCTATTATGTATTTTATTTAAGCATACTTATGAGCTCACTCGCATTTTAAGCCTTATGTATTTTGGGCTATTACTTATGTAGTATGACCTTTTCATATTGTAGGATAAATTATAGATCTTGAGCAAGCCAAGCCCAACACTATCCAAACCCAACAAACTTGGCCCACATGTTAAACCACCCCCTTTTCACATATAAACCACCTTTTTTTTCTTTATGTCATGATGACCACCATAAACCTCCCTCCTTTCACATATAAACCACTTAAATTTCTGCAAGTCATGAAGGTCCACCAAAACCACCCCTTTTCACACATAAATCACTTTATTTCCTACATGTCGTTATTAGCCACCATAAATCACCCTCTTTTCACACATAAATCACTTTATTTTCTTCATGCCATTAATAGCCACCTCAAAGTTCTCTCCTTTCACACATAAGCTATCTTATTTTCATTATCATTCAAACATGTGACTAAAGACCACCATAATGATGGCCTAACCTCCAACCAAATACATGAACTCCGAAGTCATTCCCTCCTCACTTTTCATGGCTCTTAAGATCTATAAATAGGCATGAATGCTCTTGTTGTGATCATCCTTTGAATGAATGAAAATTGCAATTGTTAGCTATTGCTACATTGTTCTTCTTTGTACTTTTTTTCTCTGAGTGAAGGACTACTAAGAGTGAGAGTGTACGACCCTTGAAGAAGGACTTTCAAGGAAGGAGTAGGCAACGACCCGACGAAGGACTGCCCGATCGGTACTAGCTTGAGTTATCCCTCAACTAAAATACAAAGTAGTTTGGCTACGGTATTTATCTTTCAAAACCTTACTATTATTATTCTACATGGTTGTAAGATTAGACATTATCGGTTAGCAACTCATCACACAACGCTAATCGTTGATGATCGCATTTCCGTCTTGCTTTTTGTTTACTGCCAACTTTCGTATAACTCAAGTATTTAACGTAAACGAACATCGAATCTCCAAAGTAACTCAAATGTCATATTAAATCACCACATAAAACCCCTTAGCCTACATCAGTTCGTGCTAATATCCTCTCATCCTCCAGTTTGCCCTCTCACTTCGATGTGTACTCCATGCTCCTAAAGGTGACACCGCCTTCTGCTACTCCCAACACTCTCTCCAGCTCTTCTTCAGCATGTAATACCAGCTGAATGGACAAAAGTTGAAAAGAAGATAAAGGACTATATATAGACTTCTTTATCTAGGAAGATATTTCGTTCTACAAAATATCCCACACTTAGCTTTTCCCAATACAATGCAAAAGGAATACTTATTTTATAGTTAGACAAGTGTTAACCATGACTATACATTACTCATAACCCTCCTTGGTTACACAATATCATCTCATAATGGATGTAAGGGAGCCATGTTAAAATTGTTGAAGTGGGAATAGAATGGTGTGAGCGTTCTGATTGGGTAGACCACACAATCTGCAGAGTTCGTCACGTCCTGGCGGATACCTTTAGACAAGATGTCGGTTTCTTCTGCGGTCTGGCTCAGCAAGCACCCTTGGTGATCCGGGCGGTTAGGGTTGTCTAACCACAGGTTATGACAGACTCATCTGGAGTTCGTCAAGTCCGTCATGTTGCGGACTCATCTGGAGCTAGCTGAGATCAGTAAGGTTATATGCCTTGATCTTGTTCTTAGGTGTCGCGGCTGGTTGGAAACTACAGAGATCGCCGAGTGTGCGGTCTGGTTGTTGAGTCCGCATGTGTTATCTCAGATTGCGGAGTCCGCCTGGTATTAAGCTCGCGGATTGTGCAGTCCACCTATGTTGAGTTTGTAAGACCCCACTTTTTTTTGCTATGTTATCGGGTCTTACGCCAAGAACCACCATTTTGCGGTGACACCGACACTCGGGAGGGTCGCCACTACAAAACGCCGATTCTGTCGGCATTGACGGTCATCAAAGAAGTAGAAGTACAAAAAATTTAAGTCCACAAAATCACCATAATATATAAAAGAGAAAGTTTTATAGTCCACAATGAGTATAAAATATGAAAGTGAGTAGAAAAGAATGAGGCTTAAGACCGGTACATGTCTAATACAAATAATCTCTCTCACACACATCTAGCGGAAGCAACTGAAATCCATCTTCGACATGTCGCCGTGTAGTAGTAGTGCGCAGCAACTGATCCTTATGTCCCGCCTCCTTGTCCTGCCGGTGTTGATGCTTCTGCTGCTCGGACGCCTAAAATGATGTAGTCCACCAACCGTTAGTCAAAATACTAAGCCACTATCGTCCCCGTCTCACCCCCGCGACTCCTAGGCACCGTGTGGGGAGGATGAAACGAAGGACAACAAAGCAGAGTGAAACAAGCAGGTGACAACTACCCTAGCAGGAGTATGTACAAAAGAACTATAAAAGGAAAAATAAGCTAGTAGTTCTATAATAAGGAAACAGTAATGTAAACAAGTAGAGTAGAGTAGTTAGTGTATGAAAAGTAAACTAAGAAATAAGTAACCTTAACTTATATGAATGCTCATGCAAACTTATAAGTTAAGGGGTCTTTTGCAAGGCTCCTATCGTATAAAAAGTCTCATACCAATTTATACGATGGGGTGTCAGGTTTAATGCAGGTATGAGTGTAGTGATATGTTATGTCATGATTCATGCAAGTGCAACACACATACACGACTCTATGCCCACAGACCTTTAGTTCCTCATATTTAGAAGCTAGCATTACTCCCAGGAGCCTCTGTCGTGGCAAATGGAGATAGTGGGTCAGGCCACCCCACTCCTAGACGGGTATTCACACTACTAGGCCTAGCCCTTACTTATGCCCCTGAAGGACACAACCAGGGTATCCGCGTACTTTGCTGACCCACCGCCAAACTTTCCCTTGCCCAAGTGTCCACCACACCCGCCAAGTCAGCGTACCGACGTCGGCGTAAACGATCATCAAATACCGAAGACCCGCCACTTTTATGCACATACAACCATGAGTTCCCTAGCCATCGGCTCCCCAGACTAACCTGTCTGTTTCCACAACCACCGAGCCTACCGCTCGACCAACCTAACCAAACCAACCTCCCGAAGTATCGGGGTGAGTGAAAGTGAAGTCCTAGATTATTGCTAATTACTCTTGTATTTATTTTAGTCTTACGGTTTAGATTAACCTCGTACTGCCCAGGGCATTCCCTGTGAAGGGCACTCGGAGGCACTAGGAACTATGATGGGTTGAAGCCCAAAGCTCCCTTTCGCAAAACACTTACTATTATTGGTGACTACCCAAGTTCAATCCCATTTAGTGTTATACTGAATCTAACACTAATGTATTTGACTTTCTCTCTCTCTCTCTTCCCCAGGGAAGACGATCTTTGTCGACCCTAAGCACAACTTAACACTAGCCAATCAGGTTCCCTCAACCCGCCTTCCAACGATGACCTTACTCATCCTCAACTAGACTAGGTTCACCACTACCCTTTCCTCATAACTGGTTTCACACATTATTCAACTTTTACAATTTCTACTATGCGCAGACCGACTAACCTACATGATGAGTATGAGAAGTGACCCTCTTTAATTATTCATCCAAATGCACTATAATTATTATTGGGGGTCTATCATGACATATTTAGGCTAAATACAAAAAATAGTATTTTTCCTAACTTAATTATTATTTAATTAATTTTCTGCAAAGTAAGGCCAACAATGCTTTTGAACATCAAGTATACTTTTCTCTCTAGGTAAGGCCTTATCAAAATACTGTCAGGTGCATGCCATCAAAATAACAATAAATACTGAATTTCATAGTTTTACAGAATGAATTTGACCATCAATTAATTATTGAATAAATAACTACAATGTTATGATAAATAAGGGAAAAATAGAATCAACCTTCCAAAATTTGTTAGAAAATTACTAGATTAAAAATATGATCAGAAAAGTCCTTTGACCGAGAATTATTATTTTTCAACATCATTTGGTCCCATAAATAAATCATTTAAAACAAAATAATATTAGGCACCTCGTGAAGCAACTCGTATAGACATTCCTCCAATAATTCTATAAAAATTTACAAAGCTCATGTATGACTTAAAAGGTCCTTCTACCAAATTGAATAAGTTTTCAATAAGTAGATATCTCTTAATAAATTCCTTAATGATTTGGGCTACTACAAGAGTTGTGAATGAAGTATCTCAAATACTGACCTAAAATTCACACTAAAATTTCAAGAGCTTAATAACAATATTATTTGGCTACTGCCTAAATTTCAAGGTCAACCAAGGTCCTATGGTTCAGTAATAAATTCAAGTGTAAAAGTGCTCTAAACGGTCCTAAGTTGTTACAAGGGGGATGTAAACTCTAAAAGTCATAGAATTACTTCCTAGGGTTATTTACCATTCTAAGATCACATGGACTAAACTTCAAGTCCATACATGGACATAACACCTTATGTCCTTCACAAATCCCCAAAGTTCAACCCTAGGGTTTAATCTAGGGTCCTAGGGCAAATCCACCATAATCCACCCCAAACTCCAAGTGAGGGTTTTTTAACTGACCTTGAGGCTTTGGCCAAAGTCCCACCCCATTTAGGTGAGGATTGGCCCCTCCATGCCCCAAGTACCCTTTTGCCCTAATTTACCCTTAAGGGACCCAACTTTGGTATTACCAAAACCTATTCAAACCAACATCAAATGGGTTGAGATTTTTATCAGTGATATATAATAACCCTAAGGACCATCCACCAAGATTTTGGTGAATTATGAGGTCATTAGACCCTAAAATTAAATAATACAAGGATTATTAAATTTCTATAAAACTATAGAAAAATATTTTCCAAAAATTCTCATTTTGGATGTCATTTGGATAAGTGGTTTGGTGGGGGCACTCAATTTAATCTCTGACTACTCCTATGTATAGTCTGCACCATTTTGAGTTCTGTGGTCAAACCACTGACCCAAATGGGTTGACATCAATTTTAGAATAATTTAGACTTCATGGGCTACAACTTTGATGCTAGATACTTTCCATGATTAATCCCCTAAGGGCATTATTTATTTAATTTAAAAGAGTGCACAATAAAGGGAATAAATGACACTTATTAATAATAAATCATAACACAGACATTCGTACGGCTAGGAGATCGTCTTCCTCGTTCAGCCAAAGGCTCCGATTAATCCGACCTGGAAGCCATTCCAAGGCCATTTGTCGGCCACCCGACCACCTCCCTGGCCAGCCACCGCCTCCACCACCTCTGTTGAGGTGGTGGCTATCGCCCTACGGTTGTTTGGCCGTCAAAGGTGGTGGTTTCCGGCGAACACACCACCCGAAATTTCTATGGATTTTCATGGAAATTTTGAATTGGATTTGGCTCGATTGAGCCCGATTCCGACTTCTAACAACCTAGGGACCTAGCACAGAGGGAGAGGAGGAGAAGCGGACCTTCAACCGTGCTTGCCGACGTGTTTGGTGGTGGTGCGTCATGGCCGCTGAGCTCCAAAAGTTTCCACCTCCCGATCTTTATCATTGAGCAAATGCAGTAATGTAAAGGCATAAACCCACTGCTTATGATGCTCTGAAGATGATAAATGGGTCAGTTGAGGTAGGGGAAGGGGCATGGCTTCAATTGCCATTATTGCCATTAATGGGGAAATTCAACCAAAGTGGAGTTCTCTGAATTCAGCCCCTTGGGTGGCCGGCCATGGCTATTCAACTGCTCAAAATTGATAAGGGAAAATGTATCCAGCCTTTGGAATCAATTGGAGAGGCCCTTGATCTCTCTTGGTAATGAATGACCTTCTTTCTCATTTTCTCTCTCCTCCATTAAAGGGGAAAAATGGAGCTTTCTCTCTCCTAGTCACCACGGCCGAATTTGATGATCATTTCAGCCAAAAAGCACCCCATTAACCCATATTAAAAATTAAAAGAGTCTAGCACAAGTGAATTTGTGTTTGAGCTTGAGTTAGCCTATTTGGGTTATATTGACCCAATGTGGGTTAGCCCAACCCTAGGCCACATTGGGTGACCTAACCAACCCTAATGGGTGGTTAGTGACTCTTTGGCCTCCCCCAAGGGCTAGGAAGGTCTGGGTAGGGTCATTTGGGCACCTTGGAGGCCACTTGACCCTTAGTTTGAGAACTTTGACCATTTTAGGGCTAATGTTGACTTGGGTCAACTTGCCCCTTTTTGGTTGACCCCAATGGGTCCCTGGTGACCCATTGGCCTCCCTTGCCCTTGGGGCTTAGGAAGGTCTAGGTGGGTCCCTTTGGCTAAGGGGTGGTCAACTAACCATATGCGAGCTTAGTTTGACCCAATTTGGGTTGACTTTGGTCAACTTGCCCCTTTTGGGTTGACCCCAATGGTTCTTTGGTGACACAAGGAACATCTGGGGTCCTGTTTGCAGATTGTGAGGCTACAACTGATCAACCAGGGATTTAGTTCTGACAACAATCAGGTTTCAGTGCTGCTTGCGGATAACAGTTAGCGGATTGCTGCATGTCGCGACTTGCGGCCAGACGGTTTCTCTTTGACAAAGTTTTTCCCATTTCAATAAGTCAGTCCGCCTCTGGCGGTTTGACTCTGTTCAATTCGGCAGCAGCTTGTTCGCGGATTCTGGCAGCGAGGCGACCATGCGGTCAGGCAGCTTGCATTTGCAGATAGAGTTCTTCAGCATTCAATAACGGGGAGTCCGCACAATTAAGTCACGGTTTGGCGACTTGGCGGCTTCAACGGACACCATTTTGCGGACATGCGTTTTTGGCGGTTACTGTAATCAGTCCGCCCGATTACTCTTGTTTGTTAATTTTGTTTCCATCGGGTACATTGATGAATCATTTCTCGCAATGCATGCCTCATGTTGTAAAGAAGATTGATAATATAAGTTTTTCTTTTGTTCTGTTGTGCTGGTTTATTTGAGCATGGTTTGGTTAAGTGTTCTTACGACCTTTCCCGCTTCTGTGAAATTTTTACAAGTCAATCCTACTCAGGTGCACTACATGAATAATGCTCGACACTTATTGATAGATCATCCCTGTACGTGTTCCCCTACCACAATCGACCGCCCACACATCTCCTCTACACGCAAGCGCCTGTCGATCTCTACTCCAGTTAGTCGTTTCGGCCACAAGGAACCGTCACTCAACTGCTTCCATGCCCTAGACAGGATTGATGCCTCTGCCGATCAACGGTGAAGGCGCAGTCTCAATCGCATTTTCTCTGTTTATCTTCCTCGTCTGAATCGTAATCTCTCCCTCTGGCATTAGCCCTTCCAATCGCAAAGAGAAGTATCATGACCAAGTGTGAAGTATTATCCATTTCAGCTATTGGATAATGTTAGGCAGGTCAAGATTTACTGGACGAGTCTAGGGAGGTCTCTTGAGCAAGATGAATATTACCCCATCTCCCAATGGGCTGAAATAAAACAACCGTTGAAGGATAAATACCTACCTTATTCGTATCGAGACTTGCTCTTAAATCAGCTTTATGCACTTCAGTAGGGGACCCTTTCCATTGCCAAGTACATATCACATTTCGATGAGTTAGTAGTACTGACTGATATATTAGAAGAGCACATTGACACCGGTGGTCCTAAACACACAGGTAAAACCGTCATTCGTTAAGGATCACCTAACAAACATTATCCGTTTGAACATAAAAGTGAATGAAGTTCCTCAAATAAGCGTTAACGAATGACAATTTAACCCTCATATTCATGACCGTCAACAGTGTGACAAAAAGAGCCATATATATTATTCTACTAGTAGAAGAATCCAAAAGAAAGTGCCAGCAAATGCGAACAAACGTGCAAGCAATCCCCATCATTTTTTAAGCCTTTGCCAGCTAATTCCTAATTATAAAGTGCTTGTCTTTTATTAAGACCAAAAAAATACAGCTACCATCCTCAAAGAAAACTTGTAATGTTCTCACATTTTTTTATTCTTTCCTCTAGGTCAATATGTTTGTTTAAAATCAGTGGTAGAACTAAAATTAATAAATTAAAATTAAAAATAAATTTTAAAAAAGAATCACAAATTTTTGTTGCCTTGAAGTGATGGAAGAATTGATGGGATTGACCCTAATTTATAGAGAATGACGGGCTGCAGATAATAGTTTTCCTACTCCCCCCACTCGTATAGTGGGAAGTTACGTGCGCAAACCACCGCATGCATGATCCACATGCCCGATCTGCATGATAATTATCACGCACGAGATCACAACCGTCGTGACTCTGTGCGCCGGCCGCCCCTCTTCCGCTGCTCGGCGCGGGAGGCCTCGGCCTCAGCCGTGGCCGGCCGCCTCGAGGCCAGTCTCGGCCCTGGCCGGCCCCACAAATGGGTGGCCGCCCTTGGCTGCCAGCGCACGGGCGGCCTCGGTCGTGGCCCCCCTAACAAGGGCGGCCACCCATCAGCCGCCCCATCGCGGGAGGTCGTGGCCCCCGCATAGGGGGTGGCCACCTCGCGGCCGCCCCGCCGCGGGTGGCGGCCTCGACCGCGCCCAATGGCGGACCTAGGAATTTCGGTTGACCCATGCACCAAGCAAAATATTCATGATTTTGATAATTTTGTAACATAAATATTATCTCAATGACAATACATTATCAAGCATTATAATACATTACCAATGATAAAATATACACAGCATTACTTAACAACTTTTCGTGGACCCATGCTTTGGAAGCATGCGACATTGCCTCATTGCTAATGTCTTTCATAATATCATTCTCGAAATATGCGATTAAACAATCATTCATTCAATCATCTCTCATTCTGTTCCTCAAACGAGTTTTTGCTATCTTCATTGTCGAGAACATTCTCTCAATAGTAGTAATTGCAACAAGTAGTAAATATGTTAACTTCCGAAGTCGATAAACCAGTTGAAAATAATCATGTTTTTTTAGCTACACAAGTTTTTGAACAAGCCCACTAAATCATTCCACATGAGAAAATGCAATAGGTCATCACATATCAAGAATGTACATGTCAAGTGCACCTTCAAGCAACTACAATTCTAATAAATCAAAATCATGCGGGTAAAAATCTGCAAGACAAATCAATTATTGCTTATCAAATCTAACAAATTGATTGGCTGGATCAAGACACGAATGCTAAGAAGCAACTCAGAGTTTACTTCGTTAAAACGATCATTCAGCTCACTTAATATTCAATCGATTGCTGTTTTAAAAAAATCTCAACACGATAATGATAAATTTTTTTGACATTTCTTGCATTTCTTCTTGATCCTCCAGCTTGAATGGGAAAAAATTGAAAGTTAGGACAGTCCAACGACATGAGGAGCAAGGGGAAAAAATTAGGTCAATGAATTGGAATATGGAGAGAGAGGAATCTAAAATATTTACCTTACTCCTTACCTTAGGTTCAGTCGATCGGAGAATCAGAGACTTGCGACTTGCGATGCAGGTGGCGAGGAAGAGGGAACATCAGAACAGGGAACATGGAACACCAGAACAAGGAAGAGGGATGCATGCAACTTGCGATGGAGGAGGCGAGGGCAGGCCGACGGCGGCACTCGGCGGACGGTGAGACCGCGAAAGAGCGAGCCACAATTTTAGGGTAGCGCTTGAGCCACAACGATCTCTCTCACTTAGAACAAAATCGCGAAATAAGGGGAGCCTGCAGTAAATCACAAATATTTGGACCCGGGCAGGTGCCTGGTGTGCCCAAACACGGGTCTGCCCCTGGTTGCGTCCCCTGCAAAGAGGGAGACTGCCACGCAGCCACCCCGCCGTGGGCGGCCTTGACTGCGACCCCTGCAAAAGGGCGACGACCCTCGAGGGGGAAGCTGACCCTTGGCCGCCCGGGCCAAGGGGTGGCCTCGGTCGGCCCCGCCAAGGCCAGCCACCCTCTCCCGACCGTTCGCCGCGGAGGGAAGGAGCAGTCGGTGCCTCAGTCGCCAGTGGGCTTTTTTCTGGCCCAAGGACATGATCGTCTTTTCCTTAAAAATGGCGATCTGTGTGCCCAGATCCATGCCTCTCTATTGGTACGCCTGGTAGTTACTGAGTAAAATAACCGGACCGCCCCATAAAAGCTTATAAATAGACTCGTTTTCTACTTCATTTGGATCCTTTTTCCGGTTCTCTAACTACGACTATCTTTCTGTCATTCTCTCTCTACACTCATCTTTCTACAGGTTGTTCGCCCGCAAGGAACTTGGAGAAACACCGCCTAGGTGGAGGGAGTTTGCCCAAAGCTAGACAAGAGTTCAGAAGCGAACAAACTCCCAGTCGTTGATAATGAACCCGGTCGTTCGCAAGGCGCAAAAATGAGAGACAAGACCTCAAGTTGCCACCAAAACGGGTCCGGGAAGGAGACAACTAAGCTGGCTAACTCCCATGGGAGCAAAAAGAGTAAGATTCCCAGAAGAGCGGGGAGATCTCACAGCGCTCAGATCTTTTCCTAACTCTCTCGTCCCTCAATGTGTAACGAGGAGTGGCATGTCGCCCTTGCCTTCGCCAAAATAAATTCGTAACAAACTCAAGAATAGTGAAAGTTAGGTTGTCAACAATTCAACGTGATTTTTCATCCCGATTGCAAGTTTTCCACGTAATCAAATCTCTCATGCATAAATCTGAGAATCTTTGACTGTTTGAACGCTCGACCGCTCAGTGTGCTCGGGTAGTTCAGGAGGCTCGGTCTACCAGGAGCTTTGAGCGGAGTGCAATAGTTTGGCGCCGTCTGTATGAACCGGTTCCCAAAAGTTTTAAAGACTCAAGGAGCAATGGTTCACACTTCCAGAAAAATGCAAGACATTCAGACTATCGCATGATCCCCCAGTCTAGCGACCCAGGCACCTCCTGCCGCCAAGCAGGGACATGATATCAAAAGATCTCGTCAAGAATCTACCATCACGTTCAAATAAGAGGATTTGAGGGGGATGCAGGTTCCTCACCAAGATCCGTTAGTGATCAGCGCTGTGATCGGGGACCCCTGCTTAATAGAAAAACGAATCTTGGTGGACAACGGCAGCTCCGTTGACTTCCAGTTCCACTCCACCCTTAAGAATATCAAGCTTATGGGAGGACACCCGAGCTCCGTATCAGGTTCATTCCATAACATTGGCAATCGACCAATACCAGTCCGAAGAGTAATTACGCTCCCCATCACAATAGGCGAGCCACCGCAATAAGCAACCCGTTATATTCAATTTGCGGTCATGGATTCTAGTTCTCTGTACAACACAATATTCAGAAGGCCTGCCTCAGGAAACCTTTGAGTCCATCCCTTCAATCCCGCATCTCTCCATGAAAATCTCGACTTCGGGTGGGGTAGGCGTCATTCGGGGAGATCAAGTGGTAGCCCGTACATGCTGTTTAGAGCCTGTGCAGCTGGTCAGGGCCGTCACTCACAATTTTGATAACTTTGATCTTCATGATGAGGCCTCTGTTCAGTATAGGGATCCTTGAAGGGCTCGTGGGAATCACCCTCTCTCAGCAAGATCCATCCCAAACGGTCTAGGTTGGGTCTCTTCTAGCCCCGGAGGAAAGAGAAGAATATGTGGCCCTCAGGATCATGGATATCTTTGCTTGAAGCCAAGAAGACATGTCGGGGGTAGATCCAAAAGTGATCCTCCACACTTTAAACATCAATCCCTTGTGTCGGTCGGTCATGCAGAAGAAGAGGAACTTCGTTGTAGTAGCTCACGACGTCGCTAAGGCCTGCCCCCTCATGTTCACTAGCTGTTCGAAGGTCTGTCCTTCATTATCTCTTTAGAAAAGATCCATGCGATATCTCACTGCCGCCAGTCAAAGGTCCTCCCTTCTCTGATACGGTAGGTCGCGACGTCGCCAGGGCCCGCTCTCCTTGCATTCGCCAGCGGTTCAAAGGTCTGCCCTTCACCATCTCTCTGTGGCCACTCCCTTGTGACCTCCCACCAACGCCGATCAAAGGTCCTCCCTTCTCTGCCTCAGTAAGTCATGACACCGCCAGGGCCTGCCCCTCGCGGTCGCTTAGGTTCGAAGGTCCGCCCTTCACCAACACACTCAGTGAAATTCTCCATCCTGGTAAACCCAGCCTCTAACTACCCGGTTAGAAACGTTCTCCCTTTTCCCTGGTAGTACGTCACAGAACCGTCTGGATCTCGTCCTCCAACAGTCAACCTCAAAGGAATACCGTAAAGTTTTCTGCTCGAAGATAGCAGAGCCAACATCATAAATCTCACAAGAGGGGTTCAAAATGACAAAAGTCCAAACAAAAGGAAGACAAAACACACAGATCTGTTATAACAAAGTAAGGAAATAAAGTCCAGACACAAATACGCATCAAACACAACACAAGAATAGTCAAAGTAAGATACAACAAAGTTGGAGTCTACTCCTCATCATCAAACTCAACACACTCATCCTTTGAAAGATCGTCAAATCCAAGATCAGAGACGTCACAAGCACTTGCGAGATATCATTCGGAGGGTCTTCACCATCCCGCGATAAAATTCTACCTCTCAAACATCGTGTAACACTCCAAAATCGGGTCGGCGGGAACAGGAAATTCGTCGAGCGGAGCTCGACAAAAATATCGAACGTTGAGCTGAGTTCGATGATTGTGGTCTGTTATGTGAATCAAACCCGTTCAATGAACGTACTCCCGATCGACGAAGTTCGGTCCACAAAATCAGTCTCGTTCGACGATTTAGCGGAAAATGTGGATATCGCCGAGTGGCGACAGTGGGTATCGCCATATGTCGATGGCGGTAAGCGTTGAGACGTCACTCGACGTACTCGACGCTCTCGACGCACCCAATGCCTGAAAGCGTTGAGTGGTATGATATTGCGGGCAACAGTGGATATCGTCGGGCGATAGTGTCGCGTGGCATGAGACACTTGTTCGACTAGATGTTAAGCGGCCAATAAGCGGTGCTTGACCTAGGTCAAAGCACTCAAAGCGGTGAGGTCGATATCGCCGAGTGGCGACAGTAGATATCGCCGGGCGATAGCGCCAAAGTTGTCCAGTCAACTCAAATCCTGGTTTTTGTTTTGTTTTGAATGAGAGATCATATGGTTGAGATTATTCCCGAGTTCACTTAACCAGAGAAGAATATGAATGAGGTTTCATTCTCTTTCTCTCTCTCTCTTCATCTCTTGAGTTTCCTTGAGTGAAAAGGAAGAAGAAGCTAAGGAAGTGCTGAGCTGTGCTTTGTGAGCTCGTTGAAGGAGATCTTGTGGTCGAAGGCCAGATCCGATAAGAGGAGAGCGACGTGCTCCGTTCGATCCACGTCGAAAAATTTCGTCATGGCTCCGAAGAGAACTTCAAGGGTAACGATCTTCTTCCTTGGACATGTACAGTCCTTTTTTGGCATACACATGGATTTCCCTCGCTAAAATGTGGAATGTTGAGGGATTTTTGTTGGGTTGATTCTTGAAATCCCCAAGAAGTCTTGCATATAGATCCAGAAATGTGTAGTACGAAATAGACATACTGTGTGAAGCCCATCCAGACAAGTTGGTCTGGATTGGTGATGTTTTATTTTGCGCATCAGAGAAGACTCCGTGTATAAACGAGTATTGTGTAGGGTCGGTGGGTTGTGTCTGTGAAGTGGAGTAGCAAGAAGTACTGGAGTGGAATTGTAGGAAAATACCCTCGATGTGTATATGATGTATGCTTTGAAAGTCCAGTGTTTCTGGCACTGTAGGTAGCTGCAGGATTTTCTGGATAGTTGGTCTAGATATGGTTTGGGCTGGGTACAGAAAGAGAGTTCTGTCGCTAACGCCAGGCGATCGTGGTTGTTGCTGGCAATAACTCCTAACTAACCTATGATTGTGAAGCTAGTCCTTCGGGGACAGTGTGACTATTGTGAGTTATGCGCTCTTAAAGGCCAATGAGCCGGACGAATAAGGGGATGCCAAACACTTCAGTCTAGGCATTGAACTGGTGATTTGAGCAACAGGTAAGTACTGAATTGTCTCAGCGTGATGGTTGTATAACTTGAGTGCCTAAGTGAACGGCTTCGTTAGGATCACATCATGAGAGTCTTGGGATGTTCGCCATCAAAACTAAAGTCTTTGGTCGTGGGCCTTGGAGCACGAATGCTCAATTTTTACCGTTGGGTTTGAGACCTGAGAACGGTGGTGGGACCCTGGTTTTCCTGTACACCGATAATGTGCCCTGAGTACACGGAGCGTCAAGCTGTATGGTCGATGTTTGTGATATATTGATGGTGTGTGAGTGCACATCTTGTGATATATCAGTTTGTGAAATGCTATGCCTGTAGGGAAGGAATACTGCTGCCCTGGGTAAGGGGTAGGGTCATTATAAATTGATCAGCTGAATGCTGATTGTAATGACCCGGGAGGACCATGACATCGCCCGACCCACAACGCAACCCAGGAAGGCAACCTAACACTGTGCGAACTTATAAGTAGAAACCGAAAATTGGAATAACAGAAATTTTATTATCCAAAAAAGGTGTGTATTATAAAGGTACGAACTCCCTTTTATAGAATGGAGGAGATGAGAGAGATTACAAATAAACAGTGTGAGATTAAATAATTACAGGTATAAGCGGTTTAATAAGAAAACAAGTCGAACATGCCGCACAGTTAGACGAATAGGTTAACCGCCCGACAACCACTAGAAGGAGAGAAAAAGTCGCCGTAGGAGACCGCCAGACCGTCCGGTCTCCAACATGCCTGAGACAAACCGCCAGATCGTCCGGACACCAAACAACAATAGTCCAACTACAAAATCGATAGAGAGAAACTGATAGACCGCACGGTCTCCAATCTGCTAGAATCAGACCGCCCGATCTCCATACTCAACACTCTCCCTCAAGCTGTAGCATATATATCGATCATGCCCAGCTTGTTGCAAATATGGAAAAAGGAGGCGGACACCGGCTTGGTGAAAATATCAGTCAACTCCTTATCGGAGGTGACAAACGAAGTACAAATTTATTTCTTCAAAATATCTTCTCGAATAAAGTGGCAGTTGACTTCAATGTGCTTTGTTCTCTCATGGAAGACCAGTGTACAACCCCATATTTGCACGTTTTGGATTTTAAGCTTTTGGAGTGGTTTGAGATCTTGGTGGCCAATTTTGGCCTAGCTAGCCCTTGTAATATACTAGTAGGGGGAGGAAAAATCTGGCTCCCCCCAGTGGCCCTCTTTTGGTGGGCGGGTGCGACAAGTTGGCCAGCACCCGCCCCGTCCTAATAAGTGCGAGGTGGGAGCGGCGGGACCGGCCGGGGGCCGAAGCCTCGCCCCTGCCCCTTCCTGCTTGGCGACCTGGCGGGGTGAGACCGGCCGGGAGCCGGGCTCTCGACCCTGCCCTCTCCTGCTTGGCGGCCTGGCGGGGGAGAGACCGGCCGGGGGTCGGGGTCTCGCCCCTGCCCCTTCCTGCCTGGCGGCCTGGCGGGGCGAGACCGGTCGGGGGTCGGGGTCTCACCCCTGCCCTCTCCTGCTTGGCGGCCTGGCGGGGCGAGACCGGCCGGGGGCCGAAGTCTTGCCCCTGCCCTCTCCTGCTTGGCGGCTGGCGGGGCGAGAGACCGGCCGGGGCCCGGGGTCTCGCCCCTGCCCCTTCCTTCCTGGCGGCCTAGCGGGGCGAGACCGGCCGGGGGCCGGGGTCTCGCCCCCGCCCTCTCCTGCTTGGCGGCCTGGCGGGGCGAGACCGGCCATGGGTCGGGTTCTCGCCCCTGCCCTCTCCTGCTTGACGGCCTGGCTGGGCGAGACCGGCCGGGGGTCGGGGTCTCGCCCCTGCCCCTTCCTGTCTGGCGGCCTGGCGGGGCCGAGACCGGCCGGGGGCCGGGGTCTCGCCCCTGCCCTCTCCTGCTTGGCGGCCCGGCGGGGCGAGACCGGCCGGGGGCCGGGGTCTCGCCCCTGCCTCTCCTGCTTGGCGGCCTGGCAGGGCGAGACCGGCCGCGGGCCGGGGTCTCGCCCCTGCCCCTTCTTGCCTAGCGGCCTAGCGGGGTGAGACCGGCCAGAGGTCGGGGTCTCGCCCTTGCCCCCCCAGCTTTTACCCTCGTGCCCTCGGGGGGGGGGGGGGAATTACCCCTTTACCCCCCGGCGTGGTTTTTTATATTGGCCCAAAGTCTTTTGGCCATAGGGGCATTTCGGTCATTTTGGTCCATGAGATTTGGAAAACTATAAATAGACCCTTATGGGTGCCTTGGAGAGCATCACTTCTTCATTCTCTCTTCATCCTTCAAGACACCCTAGCTCAAGCATTGTCTAGGGAGGGGGAGACCTCAAAGGTCTTCCGGGTGTGAGGTGGGACCTCCGCGCTAGAGTCGAGAGTCTGTTTCTAGCTTCTTGATCTTTGGTCCATGACGTTCCTCCGGGTGTAGTAGGTGTGAGGTCACCCCTTTCTAGGGACCCCAAACTCCATAGAGGTCGTTTTTTGCTTCAACACTTTGGTGCGGTGAGCGTGGAGAGTGACCAGCACAGAAGATCTCGGGAGAGTGTCATGACTGGAGGTCAAGGAGCTAGTGATGATCTCGGCGAGCTCCCCAACCCAGGACCCTTTGTGGGGAGGCAAGAGTTCATGACCTCCATCCAAGGCATCATGGAGATGCTGCGAAGTATCGCTCCTCAGGGTGGCAGCTCCACCCCAACCCCCCAGGAGCTAGCTCCCCCCCTCTCGACGAGTCAACTCCCAGGGGTCTAGGCGAGATGACCCCAGTAGGGAGAGAAGGAAGTGCACCCGGAAGAAGGTCAGGGAAGGAGAGGATGGGAGATGAGATCGAGCGAGACCTCACCGGCCGGGAGTTATTCTCCCGCCCGTCGAGTGCCAACCTCCCAGACGAGCAGGTCACACGAGTAGAAGTGGCGAGACCACCCCTTAGGGGGTCACCCTTCAGCGAGCTGATCATTTCAGCTCCCGTTCCCGAGGGGTTCAGAGAGCCAGACATGGCTTACTACACCAGAAAGGATGACCCCGTCCAGCATCTATAGTGGTTCGAGGATGCCGTCTCCATCAGGCCGATGACGGATGCCTTCAAGTGTCGCCTCTTTGCGATCACGTTGAAGGAGAAGGTAAGGGACTGGTTCCATCAACTCCCTCCAAGGTCGATCTATGGGTTCAAGGACTTGAGCCAGAGCTTTCAGCTTCGCTTCTCCACCTCTAAGAAGAGGAAGAGGAGTCTCGAGTCCATCTTCCTGATAAGGCAAGGGGCCGAGGAGTCGCTGGCTCGTTACGTAGACAGGTTTCAAGAGGAGATCCTAGAGGTCCAAGAGATGCCAGAGTATGAACTCCAGATGGAATTCACGGTAGGGTTGCACGAGGGGTTCTTCAAGATGAGCCTGAGTCGAAAGGCCCCCTTTCTTTTGAGAAGCTGATGGAAAGGGCGGTCGATGAGATAACCATGGAGGCAGCCAACCCAGCATTTGTCAAGAAATTGGCAAAGCTAACAGAGATGGAGGCAAAGGAGCAAGGTGGCTCGAGACCTCAGGAAGGAAGAAGGAGAGAGGAACAGAGAGCTCAGGAGGGTCCAGAACCAGGTTGGAGTCAGCAGGGAGGACCCGTTCAGGGTCCAGGAAGAGGTTACGTCCAAGATGGGGGAAACTTCCATGGGGTCCAAGGGAGGTTCAACTTCTAGAGGCAAGCCCCTAGGCAGCTCCTACCCCCACCACAACAAGCGATGTAGATTGGTCGAAGGGAGAGGATGAACCGCCAGGGAAGGAGAAGGGTCAGGGTAGGGTTACCGTACTGTGACTTCCACCAGGTGGAGGGGCACGCCACAACTACCTGCCCTGAGATCCTGGAAGTGAGGGGGCGAGAGGCCCTACCCAGCCACAGTCACCAGTGTGGGTTGAAGAGGTTCTGCCCAGAGAAGGGGGGGATGATGTGTGTGAGGACCGGGTCGATGTCGAACCCCGAGGCAGTATAGCGGTGATCCATGGTGGAGTGGGGATCGAGGCCACTCGGAAGGCAAGCCTCCATATTATGTACCGATGGAGCGTCGCCTCAACATCCCAGACACCGCCCCAGGAGGAGAATATCACCTTCTCAGTGAAAGACCTGCCAGATCATGAGGATCCGTTTTGCGATGCGTTGGTCATCCAGACGGCCATCGAGGGCTACACCGTCTCCCGAATCTTGATTGGCAATGAAAGCTCCGTCAACATTGTTTTCAAGAAGGCATTTGACGAGATGAAGGCAGAGCCAAGGAGAGTGTTGGCCTCGGACGGACCCCTGTTCGGATTTTCAGGAGAAAGGAAGGAGGTCGAAGGTGGGGTAGGACTTCAAGTAAAGTTGCGAGGGACTTCAAGGAACTGCCTGTTCGTCATTGTTGACGATCCAAGCAGCTACAACGCCATCTTCGGAAGGCCCCTCATCAGCGCCTTCCGTTGCGTGTCATCTTCCTTCCACCAATGCCTCAAGTTCAGCTCCGGAGGGATCCAAGACATAGTCAAGGGAGACTCCAGGATGGCAAGGCAGTGCTACGTCACGGCCGTCAACACCATCACTTGGTTGGCTAGGGCGGAGGAGATGGAAAGGATCATGGAAAGCCTAAGCAGGATGGAAGTGTCCGGCGAGAAGGAGGCGGATGACGACCACCGAGCCCAGACCCCCTGAGGAAGCCTCGCTCCGGCAGAATCCTGTATGTATCTTATGTTGTAATGAGTCCAACCCCCGACCAACTGAGTCGGGGGGGGGGGGGGGGTCATGCAACCCATCTATTTTCCCCGTTTGAGGATGTAGGATTTGGTAAGGTTTGATTGAGATGCCTAGTCCTTTTGCTCCGAGATGGTCCCGCTGCTCAGGCTCTCACTAGCTGGGCAGGGCCGGTGGTACCTCTCGTGGATGCCTAGAGGTCTCACCTCGAGATGGATTCCGCTGTCAGGCTCTCACCTAGCTGGCAGGGCAGGTTGATCTCTCGGAGGGTGGGTAGGTCTCACCTCGAGATGGATTCCGCTGCCAGGCTCTCACCTAGCTGGAAGGGTAGGTTGATCTCTCGGAGGGTGGGTAGGTCTCACCTCGAGATGGATTCTGCTACTAGGCTCTCACCTAGCTGGAAGGGCAGGTTGATCTCTCGGAGGGTGGGTATGTCTCACCTCGAGATGGATTCCGCTGCCACGCTCTCACCTAGCTGACAGGGCAGGTTGATCTCTCGGAGGGTGGGTAGCTCTCACCTCGAGATGGATTCTGCTGCCAGACTCTCACCTAGCTGGCAGGGCAGATTGATCTCTCGGAGGGTGGGTAGGTCTCACCTCGAGATGGATTCCGCTACCAGGCTCTCACCTAGCTGGCAAGTCAGGTTGATCTCTCGGAGGGTGGGGTAGGTCTCACCTCGAGATTGATTCCGCTTTCAGGCTCTCACCTAGTTGGCAGGGCAGGTTGATCTCTCGGAGGGTGGGTAGGTCTCACCTCAAGATGGATTCCGCGGCCAGACTCTCACCTAACTGGCAGGGCAGGTTGATCTCTCAGAGGGTTGGTAGGTCTCACCTCGAGATGGATTCCGCTGCCATCTCTCTGAGGGTGGGGTAGGTCTCACCTCGAGATGGATTCCGCTGCCAGGCTCTCACCTAGCTGGCAGGGCAGGCCGATCTCTCGGAGGGTGGGGTAGGTCTCACCTCGAGATGGATTCTGCTTCCAGGCTCTCATCTAGCTGGCAGGGCAGGTCGATCTCTCTGAGGGTGGGGTAGGTCTCACCTCGAGATGGATTCCGCTGTCAGGATCTCACCTAGCTGGCAGGGCAGGTCGATCTCTCGGAGGGTGGCGTAGGTCTCACCTCGAGATGGATTCCGCTGCCAGACTCTCACCTAGCTGGCAGGGCAGGTTGAAGTCTCGAAGGGTGGGGTAGGTCTCACCTCGAGATGGATTCCGCTGCCAGGCTCTCACCTAGCTGGCAGGGCAGGTTGATCTCTCGGAGGGTGGGTAGGTCTCACCTCGAGATGGATTCCGCTATCAGGCTCTCATCTAGCTGACAGGGCAGGTTGATCTCTCGGAGGGTGGGTAGGTCTCACCTCGAGATGGATTCCGCTGCCAGGCTCTCACCTAGCTGGCAGGGCAGGTTAATCTCTCGGAGGGTGGGATAGGTCTCACCTCGAGATGGATTCCGCTGTCAGGCTCTCACCTAGCTGGCAGGGCAGGTGGATCTCTCGGAGGGTGGGGTAGGTCTTACCTCGAGATGGATTCCGCTGTCAGGCTCTCACCTAGCTGGCAGGGCAGGTCGATCTCTCGGAGGGTGGGGTAGGTCTCACCTCGAGATGGATTCCGCTACCAGGCTCTTACCTAGCTGGCAGGGCAGGTTAATATCTCAGAGGGTGGGGTAGGTCTCACCTCAAGATGGATTCCGCTGCGAGGCTCTCACCTAGCTGGCATGGAAGGTTGATCTCTCGGAGGGTGGGTAGGTCTCACCTAAAGATGGATTCCGCTGTCAGACTCTCATCTAGCTGACAGGGCGGGTTGATCTCTCGGAGGGTGGGTAGGTCTCACCTCGAAGTGATTTCCGCTGCCAGGCTCTCACTAGCTGGTAGGGCAGATGTGCCTCTCGTGGATGCCCAGTATTTTTTACCCGGAGGGGGTCTCGCCACCCAGGCTCCCATAGCTGGCATGACAGGTTGACCCCTCCGGGGGGTGAAGTATTTTTTTACCCGGAAGGGGTCTCGTCACCCAGGCTCCCATCAGCTGGCATGACATGTTGACTCCCCGAAGAGGCGCGCAAGAAAATTACACTCAGCAAATACGTTGGGTTGGACGTTTCTTTTCGAGCTTGTGCCAATCTCAAAAATAGCGGGGATTGTGTACAACCCCGTATTCGCAAGTTTTGGATTTTAAGCTTTTGGAGTGGTTTGACCTCTTGGTGACCAATTTTGGCCTAGCCCTTGGAATAAACTAGTAGAGGAGGAAAAATATGCCTCCCCCAGTGACCCTCCTTTGGGGGGCGGGTGCGACAAGTTGGCTAGCACCTACCCCGTCCTGATAAGTGCGAGGTGGGAGCGGCGGGACCGGCCGGGGGCCGAAGTCTCGCGCCTGCCCCTTCCTGCTCGGTGGCCTGGCGGGGCGAGACCGGCCCGGGGCCAGGGTCTCTCCCCTGCCCTCTCTTGCTTGGCGGCCTAGCGGGGCGAGACCGGCCGGGGGCCGGGGTCTCACCCCTGCCCCTTCCTGCCTGGCGGCCTGGCGGGGCGAGAACGGCCGGGGGCCGGGGTCTCGCCCCTGCCCTCTCCTGATTGGCGGCCTGGCGGGGCGAGAGACCGACCGGGGGCCGGGGTCTCTCCCCGGCCCTCTCCTGCTTGGCGGCCTGGCGAGGCGATACCGGCCGGGGGCCGGGGGTCTCGCCCCTGCCCCTTCCTGCCTGGCGGTCTGGCGGGGCGAGACCGGCCGGGGGCCGGGGTCTCGCCCCTGCCCTCTCCTGCTTGGCGGCCTGGTGGGGCGAGACCGGCCGGGGGCCGGGGTCTCGCCCCTGCCCTCTCCTGCTTGGCGGCCTGGCGGGGCGGGACCGGCCGGGGGCCGGGGTCTCGCCCCTGCCCTCTCCTTCTTGGCGGCCTGGCGTGGTGAGACCGGCCGGGGGCCGGGGTCTCGCCCCTGCCCCTTCATGCCTGGCGGCCTGGCGGGGCGAGACTGGCCGGGGGTCGGGGTCTCGCCCCTGCCCTCTCCTGCTTGGTGGCCTGGCGGGGTGAGACCGGCCGGGGGCCGGGGTCTCGCCCCTGCCCTCTCCTACTTGGCGGCTTGGCGGGGCGAGACCGGCCGGGGGCCGGGGTCTCGCCCATGCCCCTTCTTGCCTGGCGGCCTGGCAGGGTGAGACCGGCCAGAGGCCGGGGTCTCACCCTTGCCCCCTGCTTTTACCGTCTTGCCCTCGGGGGGGGGGGGGGGATTACCCCTTTACCCCCGGCGTGGCTATTTTTTATTGACCCAAAGTCTTTTAGCCCTAGGGGCATTTCGGTCATTTTGGTCCATGGGATTTGGAAAACTATAAATAGACCCTTAGGGGTGCCTTGGAGAGCATCACTTCTTCATTCTCTTTTCATCCTTCAAGGCACCCTAGCTCAAGCATTGGCTAGGGAGGGGGAGACCTCAAAGGTTTTCCGGGTATGAGGTGGGACCTCCGCGCTAGAGCCGAGGGTCTGTTTCTAGCTTCTTAATCTTTAGTCCGTGACGTTCCTCCGGGTGTAGTAGGTGTGAGGTCACCCCTTTCTAGGGACCCCGAACTCCACAGAGGTCATTTTTGGCTTCAACAATCAGATTTTTGGAGATGTATATAGCGGCCTTGTTATCATAAAACATGGGTAGAAGATAGTTGTAGACCTCTCTTAAGTCAAGCATGAGAGCCTGTAACCACTTCAACTCATATGTGGTCGACGCCATACTTCGATATTCTGCTTCTGCACTGGATCTGGAGACGACAGACTGTTTCTTGATCTTCCAGCTCACAAGGTTTCCCCCTATAAAGGTGCAAAAGCCCGATGTTGACTTTCGGTCTCCTTTGTCATCAGCATAGCTCGAATCTGAGTACGCTTCAACTGTCAAGTGGTCATTTTTCTGAAAAAGTAGTCCTTTCCCAGGCGCCAATTTAACATACTCCAATATTCTCAGGGCGGACTATAGATGACACTCCCTAGGAGCTTGCATGAATTGGCTAACCTTGCTTACATCATAGGAGATGTCAGGTCTGGTTACCGTGAGATATATGGGCTTACCAACCGGACGTATATACATTGTAACATCTGAAAGAGGAGGAGATTCATCCGTCCAAGTTTTATCTTTTCTAGTCAACATGGGGCATCGGGCAAGTTTAGCCCAGTCAACCCTGCCTCTTTTAGCAAATCAAGAGCTTACTTGCGTTGGAAGAGGACTAAGGAATTGGGCTTCCGAGAGATTTTTATCCCCAGAAAGTATTTTGGAGAACTCATATCCTTTATGACCAGGTGTTGTCGAAGATGTTTCTTTGTCAAAGTTATCTCAGTCTGGTCATCTCTAGTGAGAAGAATATAATCCACATATATCGCAAGAACCACCAGACCCAGGGAGGTTTTTCGAATGAATAAAGAGTGATCAGCAGAACTTCTCGTAAAATCTACTGTCGCCACAATCCCGCTAAACTTATAAAACCAAGCCCAAGGGCTTTGCTTTAGGCCATAGATAGCCTTATTTAGCTAGCATACCTGTGTCTCCCCCTGAGCAACATACCCAGGAGGTTGCTCCATGTAGACATTAAAAGATATTGTCCCTAAGCACCTAGAGGGGGGGGGGGTGAATATGTGACTTGAATCTTTTTAACTTTTTAGGCAGCAAACAGATAATATCACAGAATTATATCAAATTTATCACAGCACACATTCAGCAATCACAGCAATTCACAAACACACGGTAGACACAGAGTTTTATAGTGGTTCCCCAAGCTTTGGGTACATCCACTTTCCCCCTTCGCCTATCTAGCAGTGTACTAGATTCGGCCAAAATTCTCCACTAACTCAGAACCCAAAACAGGCTCCTACACCTCAGGCCCAAGGCCCTACAACTCAGCTTTTCCATAAAGCCTACACTCAGCCACAAAGGCCTACACTCAGCCACCAAGGCCTACACTCAGAGATTAAACTCTCCTACCCTCAGCCTTTATAATTACAGGCTTACAAGACTCAGATCCAAAGGATCCTACAAGATAAAAGTGAATACAATAATGTTAACTCAACAACTCAGAGAATAGAGAGATGAGATGTGAGTTTCTTGATGAGTTCTTGGAAGAACTCAGCTAAAATCAATCTGACTTAGCTTTCTTCAAAACTTCTTGAAAGTAGAACTCAATAAGATTGACTCCTTCTGCAATTGATCATTGATCTCTGCTACTTAAGATTCAGAATCAATCTGAACCCTTCTTCTCAGTCCGGTTCCAACAACTGATTTCTTGGATGGAGCTCTCTCTCTCCAACTTCTTAGATCTGCACTTGATAGCACGATCTTCTTTGTTTAAACACTTGATCAATGATCTGAACAACCACTTTTCAATCTTCTGCACAACTTGTTTCTGTAGACTGTATAAGCCTATTTATAGGCCTTCTTCATGGTAACCGGCTGGTCCGGTTCATAACTGTTTTCTGACAACTCTGACAGGTGCTGTAGACCGGCTGGAACGGCAGCTGTCAAGTCATCCAGTCAGTTCTTGAAAAATCTCTAACTATCTGAAAATGTCGAGACTTTCTGTCTTTAAGTGTCGACACTTATAGACCAAGTGTCGACACATGTTGTCGAAGTGTCGACACTAGTCTACAAGGTGTCGACACAACTCCTTGTGTTGTAGATTTTATGTCTCGACACAGCTTCTTCTGCATGTGTCGACACTGATAATGTGTGTCGACACAAGTCCTTGTACTTCAGTATTTTGCTGAATTCTTCTAAGTGTCGACACAACATCTTTGTGTCGACACATCTTCATGTGTTGTACTTGATAAGTGTCGACACTACTTCTTGGTGTCGACACATGTCTTCTGTGTTGATACTTGCTGAGTGTCGACACAGCTCCTTGTGTCGACACATTCTACTTCTATTGAGACTTCAGCTGTGTGTCGACACATCCCCTTAGTGCCGACACTTGTACTTAGAATAATTTGTTGAACTTGCTGATCTTTGCTAAGTGTCGACACAGCTCTAGGTGTCGACATTTTCTTCAAGTGTTGAGTCTTCAGCTGAGTGTCGACACATTCTTTCTTGTGTCGACACTTTCTTCAAGTGTTGACTCTTCTATTGAGTGTCGACACATTGTTCTAGGTGTCGACACTTACACTTAGTCTCTGCTAACTTTTGCTGAGTGTCGACACAGCCTCCAAGTGTCGACACTTTCTGATGTAGACACAGTTTTACTGAGTGTCGACACAGCTCCTTGTGTCGACACTGCTTCTCTGTACTTTTCTTCATTGAGTGTCGACACAGCTCCTTGTGTCGACACTTTCTGTCTGGTGTCGACTCAGCATCCCTGGTGTCGACACAATGACTCCAAGCATCGACACTGTTTGCCTGTGTGTCGACACAAGTCTTCTTAAGTGTCGACACTTTCCCTCTGGGTGTCGACACATGGACTTAGAAACTTTTCTTCTTTCCTGCAAATACTTAACCTGCACAAGGTAACTCAAAAGCACATCAAATACATTTTGATGTATATCATTGAGTTGGGTGAGGCTTCTTCAAATCAGGTACATTTAAACCAATGTACCCAACATACATCCTCCTAGAGATCCCCATATAAAAAAGCATTCCAGTTGGGAAATGTGCCAATCCCTATTGATAGCCACGGAGAGGAGTACCCTGATAGTACTAAGATGAGTAACTGGAGAGAAGGTGTCAAAATAGTAACACCATAAGTCTGGGTAAAGCCTTTGACAATAAGATGTGCCTTGTAACGATCCACACTGCCGTCCGGACTGAACTTCAGCACAAAGACCCAACGACAACCAACAACATCTGTGCCGAAGGGAGGAGGAATAAGAGTTCACGTACCCCATTCAGTGAGAGTAGCAATTTCCTCATGCATGACAGTCTTCTAATGAGGAATGGTAAAGGCCTCCTGGTAGGAGCGAGGGGTAGCAGTGTCAGAGATAACCAGTGCAAAGGCCCTGTGAGAAGGGGTAAGACGATCATAGGAAATAACACCAACAAGCGAGTGCTGGGTACACGCCCGAATCCCTTTGCGGAGAGCAATGAGAAGATCCAGGTAAGTAGGTTCCTCAGCATCCGGAGCATCCGTGGCAGAGAGGGCTGACCCGGGAGTAGAGGGCGATGATGGTGGAGAAGATGGAGATAACGGAGGTGAAGAAAGATGAGGAGACGATGGAGACGAGGGAGGTGGAAAAACTTCGGTAGGGGTCGATGGGTTGGAGGGAATAGTAAGAGAGTCAGAAGCCGCATAAACATTCTCGATGGTGAAGAGAGAGGAGTCGGCGGAGAAATATGGAGCATTCTCGAAGAAGGTAATGTCGGCGGAGACGAACTTCTTTCGAAGAATGGGTTCAAAACAACAATAGCCTTTTCGAATGGTAGAGTATCCCAGAAAGACACATTTGATGGAGCGAGGGGAGAGTTTGTCATAGGTGGGGGAGGGAGCATGCACAGAAGCTGTGCACCCAAAGATACGTAGAGGAAGAGAAAAATGATCCTTGTCCGGATAAAGAACGGAGAATGGTGTTTTACCGTGGAGAATCGTGGAGAATCGTGGAGGGAATGCGATTGATGAGATAGTAGGAAATGAGAACTGTATAGCCCCAATAAGAGTGAGGGACATGCATTTGCGTCATCAGAGTGCGAGCGACAACAAGGAGGTGGCAGTTTTTGCGTTACGCCACTCCATTTTATTGGGAGGTATAGACACAACTAGTTTGATGAACGATCTCATGTTGCATACAGAAAGATGAAAATACTTGACTAATATACTCCTTAGCATTATCAGAGCGAAAGATTTTAATTGAAACAACAAACTGATTGTGAATTAAGTGATAAAAAGATGTCCATACAGTGAATAATTCAGAGCGATCTCGTAAGAGATACACCCAAGTACATCTAGAAAAGTCGTCAATAAAGGTAACGAAATAAGAACTACCCCGACCAATAGTGAGGGTGGGAGTAGGACCCCAGACATCGGAGTGAATGAGATCAAACAGACGGGTAGAGCCATGACCTTGCTTCGACGAAAAGGAGGAACAGTGATGCTTGCCAAGCTGACAGGCGTCGCAGTTGAGAGGAGAACTGTGTGGAGGGAGGTGGGGCAAAAGCTGACAAAGAATCTGTGGGAGAGGATGACCAAGGCAGAGATGCCACTATAGAAGATCTGTAGAGGAGGAGGAGAAGGCAGATAGAGCGGAAACATTGTTGAGGAAGTAGAGGTCATCGCTCCTAGTCCCAGTAGCAATCGTCCATTGGGAGCTCGGATCCTGAAAAAAGAAGAAGTTGGAGTGAATGTGATGGATCACTAAAGTTGCTTGCATAAATAGGTAACCAATAATAAATTGCACGGAAACTTTGGCACATAGAGGGTGTCTGCCAAGCGAAGAGACGGAGTGACATGAACCACTCCTGTCCCATGAACCGAGGAGGGAGAGCCATCTGCAACGAGGACCGGGGGCAACCGATCATGTGTTTCTAGGAAAGAAAAGCACTGAGGATTGCCCGTCATATGATTAGTCGCACCAGAGTCGATCAACCATTTACCTTGAATAATCATGTGGGTACTACCTGATGACGTGACAACCGAGGCGGAAGAGTTACCAGAGGGGCGAAGATGTGGATGTTTCAGCCAACAACGATCCACGGTATTCCCGTAAATATCCATGGAAGAGACAAGAAGCCATGCGAGTAGAAACAAGCCGCGCGAACAGCAAGCTGTGGAGACGGCACGACCAAAAAGCAGGTCTTGCGGCGGGGAAGGCCGCAACAGACACAAGAAGAGGTTCTGCAGCGGTCACGGTATCAACACACTAGCGGCAAGGAAGGCCACGACTAAGAAGAAGAACAAAACAGAGGGAAAGAAGTCGTATGGCTAAAAAATGAGGCAGAACGAACAAGAGATAGAGAAGACTGCACGAACAGGAAGGAGTTCACAGGGAGAAAAGAGGCAGAGAAACCGCGAAAACAGGTCGTGGATAGAAAGACAAAGCGAGAAGAGAGGTCGCGCACATAAAGGGTAGCGACAAAGAAGGGAAAAGGACAGATGGAAAGAAGTCACGCGGCTAGAAAAGGAGGCCGCGCGAACAAGAGATAGAGAAGACTGCGCGAACTGGAAGGAGTTCGCGGGGAGAAAAGAGGCAGAGAAACCGCGAAAACAGGTCGCGGATAGAAAGATGGAGCGAGAAGAGTGGCCGCGCACACAAAGGGCAGCGATAAGGAATGTAAGAGAGGCCACACGAATAGACTAGAAGAAGAAGACAAATCACGCAGGCAGAAGAGGGCACTGAATCAGGCGGAAAAGATCGAGTCCTCTGATACCATGTGCGAACTGACAAGAAGAAACCAGAAATTGGAATAATAGAGTTTTTATTATCCAAAAAAGGTGTGTATTACAAAGGTATGACATCCCTTTTATAGAATAGAAGAGATGAGAGAGATTGCAAATAAGCAGTATGAGACTAAATAATTACAGGTATAAGCGGTTTAACAAGAAAACAAGTCGAACAGGCCGCACGGTTAGACGAATAGGCTAACTTCCCGGCAACCACCAGAAGAGAGAACAAGCCGCCATAGGATACTGCCAGACTGTCCGGTCTCAAACACGCCTGAGACAAACTGCTAGATCGCCCGGACACCAAACAACAATAATTCAGCTACCGAACCGATGAAGAGAAACCGACAGACCACGCGGTCTCCAATCTGCCAGATTCAGACCGCTAGACCACCCGGTCTCTATATTGTAACATGCACCACAGGTGGTACAAACGAAATCTACAAGGCCTGTAGGTCGTACACCCCAAAGCATCTCTGGCCTGTTTCTCAGCACGGTGCATTGTTGCCACGGGGTTTTGAACCCGCAATCTTGATAAGTCTCTCTTCCAACATAGCTCATCACCAACTGAGCTGCAGCTCAGTTGGTGATGAGCTATGTTGGAAGAGAGTCTTATCAAGGTTGTGGGTTCGAAACCCCGTGACAACAATGAACCTTGCAGCTTAGTTGGTGATGAGCAATGTTGGAAGAGAGTCTTATCAAGGTTGCGAGTTCGAAATCCCGTGGCAACAATATACCGTGCTGAGAAACAGGTCGGAGATACTTTGGGGTGTACGGCCTGCAGGCCTTGTAGATTCCGGTTGTACCACCCAAGGTGCCAGGTTGCCTTCCTGGGCTGCGTGGTGGGTCGGGCGATGCCGTGGTCCTCCCGGGTCGTTACAAAAAGCTCAGTTGGTGATCATCTCTGTTGGAAGAGAGTCTTATCAAGGTTGTGGGTTCGAAACCCCGTGGAAACAATGCACCGTGCTGAGAAACATGCCAGAGATGCTTTGGGGTGTACGACATGTAGACCTTATAGATTCCGGCTGTACCACCCGTGGTGCCAGGTTGCCTTCTTGGGCTGCGTGGTGGGTCAGGCGATGCTACGGTCCTCCCGGGTCGTTACACTGACCGTTACTTTGTTTGCCACTGTTGCGGTGGTTTGTCCCATGCAGGTGCTGGAGAGCCGAACGAAAAATAGTGGGCTGAAACCCTTGCTGCTGTTGTTGTTGCAATGCTGGCCCTCGAAGGCCAAGCAAATAAAAGTTTTACTTGTTTTCATGTGTGGCCGATCTGTGTGCCAATGTATGTAATCCACACTGGTAAAATATAACTGTAAGGCCTTAAGGCCAAACTTTTGATGTATGTTGTATACATTTCTTGGAGATATATAAATGTGTTGTTTCCATATAGTGGACATTCATATTTAATGAGTTCAAGTATAACCCCTAATGCTTCGGGTAGAATGCTCTGAGTTAGGATGCATGTTGTAATCTTTGCTTTTAACATGTGACCCCGCCGTCTGTTTTGTGGTATATATTGTGGGGCCACGGCCGGACCTTCTATTATATGTCATTGAATGGATGTAGGTGTTACATATCGGCAAGCTTGAACTCCGCCTCCCTCATCTAGACCTCCTTACGGATCTCCTAAGACAACAAACAATAATCCTGCTTGAAGTCAATTGAGTTCTTGTACTCTGTCACCCTAGTCGCCTTAAGCTCAGCAAGTCGCTCTTACGAGGAAAGACGTTCCACCTCAGGCTCTAAGCAAGAAACGTCTCCCAACGCATTCTCCACCAGAGACTTCTCAGCCTGAAGCTCCTCTTGTAGTCATGTCGCCTCAGCCTTCAAGTCCGACTCAATCTGCCAGAAGCAAGATAAATCGTGCTTGCGCCTCCCCCTCAAATAAAAAAGGGAGCTCTTTGCACCCCATAGCTTATCATGAAGAGAGAGGTACCCGTCCTTCAAGCCGACGTAGTAATCGTTCAAGGTTTAAGTAATCTGGACTTGTATACCAATCTGCAACAAAAAGACAAGGTGAGTCAAGTTAGAAGACAACTAGGGAGAACTAAGGTCAAGTAGCAGACTTGACACATTGTTCATCGCTACCAAAGACAAAGAAATACGCTTCCCCTTTGGTTGGGGTAGGATAGGAGCCGCCTCGTCAGGAACCTGGGGAACAGAAGAGCCCAACACCTCAACATCTGGATCACCGGACGGAACCCCATCAACTCGGGAACTGTAAGGGGTAGCCTATGAATGCCACTTCGGCTGGCTGACAGGTCAACACGTGGAAGCCGATTCGCCACGGCCCTCAAATACTAAATTCCTCTTCCGATCATGACCCAACGGAACAACATCAGAATGTCCCGGATCAATAGAGCGACCATACAACAATAAAGGCTTCTACTCCATGAATAAAAAATGTTGAAAGGGGATTCACCAACTCATGGGGCACCTCAAATCCAAGCATCGGCCCAAACTCCCTCACACATCCTTTTATCCGACGACTTCGATCAGGGAGGGTGCTCCAGAGCTCCGACCACTCCCAACAATTACAAACGTACCCGTGCACTGTGTTCCCATGACACTTGTCTATCAGACTTTCAGACACTAACAAACTCTTATTGCTATGAACTTCGACACGACCACCGCTATCAGAGCGCACGTCGCACCAGTATCTGAAAATCTCCAAAGAAAACCACGGTCCTTGCTCCCGGAAAAAGATAATTAAGTACATAAGGCGCGTCATCGCGAGCGGGATGAGCTGCGGCATTGATACCCCACAATGCTTCAAGATCTCCATTATCTTCCCACATGGTGGCAAACGAAGCCCAACTTTCAAGAAAGACTCGCATGACATCATCCATCCCATCAGAGGGCTCTTTACCCGTTGTTCAACATGGGGAACCCTAATCTCGAGGTTGGAAAGCGCCCTCTCCAAGAAGCAATATGCTCCGCCTTAAGCAAGGAGGGCATTCACATTGGTCTACCTGAGACAACATTGTCTCATGCCTTGGCGTTTGAACAAGGACACACATTAAAGAAAATCAAGAGTTCAGAAGCGAACGAACTTCCAATCATCGACAAAGTCCCTGGTCATTCGCAAGGCGCAAAAATGAGCTACAAGACCACAAGTTACCACCAGGACGGGACCAAAAAGTAGACAACCAAGTTGGCTAACTCCCATGGGAGCAAAAAGAGCAAGCTTCCTGGAAGAGCACGGAGATCCCGTGGTGCTCAGATCTTTCCCTAACTCTTTTGTCCCTCAAAGTGTAACGAGTAGCGGCCTGTCACTCTCGCCTTCACCGAAACAACTTTGTAACAAACTCTGGAATAGTGAAATTTAGGTTGACAATGAAACACATGCACGGTTTTCACCCCGATTGCAGGTTTTTCACATAATCAAATCTCTATTGCACAAAACTTAGAATCTTAATTTGATTGTTTGCACGCTTGACCGCTCAACAGGCTAGGACGGTTCATGGGGCCTGGTCTACCAGGAGCTTTAAGCGGACCGCAACAAGAACTATTTTACATTTTTTAAAATAAAAATTAAATTGAAAGAAATCTTGCAAAATTTAAAACTAAAGCACTCTACTAGCCCACATGCACCCTTAATATAAATCATTTAGCCCTAGTCAACAAAATTGTTCTGGTAAAAAATTGTGGAGCGCGTGAGGAAAATGACAACTAGACATAAAAGGGAGGGATAACGAGTGTGAAGATGGTGCTCACGAGGAAGGAAGTTGCAGAGCTACTATCCAAACTTAGAAATTTGAGCTGTCGCGACGACATATTTGTGCAAGATCTTAGTGAGGTTGTTAATGAAGGAAGTGCACCAGATTGAGATTTGTGGAAGACAAAGAAGCACAGGCACGAGATCATGATTCACAAAATGGAGAAAGTCTCGCTGGCGCTTATCGTTAAGTCGTTGAAGGTCGGGCACGTGCCCATGAGTGTCAAAATTTTTGGGTCTGAATCTCGGATCCAAATCTGAATCCATGATTCACGGATGTGCGGCACATATCCCTTCTTTTATATTTAAAAACCGACTTTGGATTTTTTATTTAGGGCATCTCCGCAAGATCTCAGTGACATCTTTGCGCCATACCTCCACGCGTTGCTAGAGTTTTTGCTTCTCGACATCACCAACATTTTGTAGACCACAACTCCGACCACATTGCAGTTACATCATGACGACATCTCGGCGACATCTCAGTTACATTTTAGCGGCATCTCTACACTAAAACTATGATTTAAGAGGCTTGGGGGTGTTGGAACTGAAATCCGGCTCTAAGAGGAGTTCGGACCCAAAGGGGTAATCTGTACCTACTTTTCCCGAGTAAGAACGCTTGACCGGTGACTTCGAACTAAAGAATAGACCTTGAGCTGCATCGAGGAGGTCCTG
The DNA here is from genome assembly GCA_039583875.1 of Platanthera guangdongensis. Lineage (NCBI taxonomy): Eukaryota > Viridiplantae > Streptophyta > Magnoliopsida > Asparagales > Orchidaceae > Platanthera > Platanthera guangdongensis. Next base: position 2,812,039 of record CM077155.1, read on the forward strand.
CCACACACCTGAAAGATCGAAGAGAGCTTCCCCTCGCTAACCAATGCTGAGCTGGGCATCTTGGAGGGAACTTGAGGCCAACTAGAACTAACCAGAGGAGGAAAAAGTCAAAGAAAAGATCCTCTTCAAAGGTGTCATTGAGGTTTATTTATAGTTTTCCAAGCCTGGCCTGCAAATAGCGAAAACCCGCATTTTGGTTTTACTATAGGCAGCCTAAGTTGGCCTGCCAACAACAAAAATCCGCCATTTGGATGACCTATTAGCAAACCAAAATGACCGGTCTCCTTAAAGAACTACTTCTGGGCGAGTTGACCACTCGCTTAGGGAGGCGAGTGCCCGGTGAAGACCGCACTCGCCGCTTGTCATGACTCGAGGGCGAGTGCAGGCCGCATCACCTCACTCGCCCTCCACCTAACCTAAGCTTGAGGCAAGTGCAAACCAAGTCCCCCCACTTGCCCCTACTCATCCTCAGCCCTTGCTCTGCGCGATCCCGAGAGGCAACCTCCACTCGCCTACTCGACACGCCCAGGCTTGAATATCTCTCTATGGCCTTGGTCTCTTCTGAAGGTCCCACCCAGTGAATATGAGGTTGTATATGGGTCATTATACATCTCCGCGACAACATCTCAATGATATCTCAGTGACATCTCAGCGACATCTCAAACGACATATCTGCACTGGAACTGTGACTTATGAGGTTTGGGGGAAGACATCATACATCTCAGTGACATCTTCAGCATGTACAAGAGATGCTAATTCACCATTTAAGATGTCAGTAAGTCTTCTAATTACTATAGTATTGTTTTGTGCGTAAACAAATACTAAACAATGTGAAAGGGTTCTAGCAGAGTCAATTTCCTTTCTTCTAGGTGCTTCATTCTAGCAACAACAAAATATTACGTTGATAAATTGGATAATGATCTTATTTAATCATTGAAGTATATTAGTGTTATGGATCTCTTCTATTCTTCTTCACTGTCACAGAACATTCATATATTGGTGTTCATTATAAAGAGTTATAATACAAAACAGAGATGTTTTCAAATAAGGTCGAATATGATAAAGTTGGTTGCAAACAAGTTGTCATGATCCTAGGGATGCCTAACACAGGGAATGAGGTAGAAGGATGTCATCTTATATTCCACTAAAACAAAGAAGCTAGAGGAAAATATGGAAAAATATCAGTTACAGAGCACAATCCAACTTATAAACATTAGAAATTTTGATTTTATATATTTTCTGTCATTATTTTTTCCATGCAATAGCAAAAAAAATCTATAATTGTACAATTCTCTTTCTAATCCTATAGAGTTTGGCAATTATAACTGGCTGAAAGCCATACATTCATACCTTATGGGCAATGTTCAAGCTTTGGCTAGGAAGACTCTAAAGTTGAAAGACCAACCTTCTAATTCTTTCGGGTATCTAAATGGATACTCACAAGTTTCACTTGTACTTTTATTTTTATTTTCTCATTTATAACTTCATATTAAATTTGTTACATTATCTTTGTTATGTTCAATCTTATATTTTTTTGTTGGAGAACACAAATGTGCCAGTGCTTCAATTTCCTTAGAAAAGATCACGTATAAATTGGTGGTCCAATGTCAAGAATATGAATGTCTTCAAATATAAAACTAAAGATACTATGATATGAATATTTCTTATTGCAAAACATTTTGAGCTTCTATGTTATAACTCTAACCATACCTAAATAAATAGGTCGTAGAGCACTTCTAGGATGAGGAGCAGGAGGTGAATGAAGAGTAGGAGGTGCATAAAACACAAGAGGTTTAAGATATGATAGTGCATGTCATAAGAAAAAACAAAAGGAAGCAACCTAGCAACCCACTAACCAGTAACTTTCATGTCTTCGAAGTTATGCTACAAATACTTAAAAGATAAAATTATGATTTGTTTTGATGCACTTGAGAGCATTCTCCACGAGTCGAGAGTAGATGTGGATGATTTGAAAGCATGTATACATCATCCATCAGAGGTACCCATCCAACATTCTCCTAACAAACATGTAGGCATCCGTCGACAAGTTCAACAGAAGGAGGATTTGGATTCTTATCCGAAAGATTACTCAGGGAAGCCTTTCCTTAAAGAGGAGCAGCGAGTTCTTATCCATGAGAGAATGAGCAGTCTTAAGACAAAGATATTATTTTCTTTACAATTTTTTGGTATTATGCATTCGAGCATTAAATTTTGGCATCCAGATTTCAGCTGCTGACCGACATTCGATAATGTGGTCAAACAGCTGTGGTGAAATCGCATGCTTCAGAGCGAATGTAGCCTTTGCATCAGTTCGCTTCCAAGCTTTCACCGCTTCAACATTTCCACCACCAGCGACTACTTCTTCTCGGTTGTCACCACCGACAAATTTTCAGAGATCCTCGACAAGAAGATAACTCTCCATGCACGACCTACATCTTTTGAAGTTGGTCTGTGTCAATAGTTCAATTCCAATTTCTCTTGCAAAACCGGCTTCCATTGCTATCAACTGATTCACTTAGTCTTCACGAAGAAATAACAACCTTAGATTGGTGAACTGCTAAATCCTCAACACCCCTCTTATACAATGTAAAATTTTTCCAAAATGAGTGAAAGCGGAAAAAAGATCACAAGAACACTCAATCACAACCGAAGACAAGTAAAAATCAGTAATAACAACAACACAAGAGTCTTCTATTGAAATTAATTTCTTTACAGAGCGATGTATACATTACATGACATGATTTACAATGTAACCAAAGGGACATGAATCTGCAACAAAAAGTTTACCGCGCAAACAGATAACTGTAATCGCACTAGTCTCCAGACCGCTAGCCGAGTCCGCTGAGACAGCTGAAGTCGCCTATCCGCGGCTAACCGCGTGGACTGCTGTTATTGAAATGCTGAATGAACTTGAACAGAACCTGCTGAATGACCGGACGAACTACTATGCTTATCGGCAACTCGGAGGAAGAGGTCAAGTCACAAAGACCACGACCTGCTGCTGTCCGCTGATTACTATCCGTGAACTGTTCCACACCAAGCTTCCACTAATTGCCTAACCGCTTGATGTTAGCCGCATAGCCTGCACAGAATCAACTTCCTTAGTCGCAACGGTTAGAAAACCGTAACCGCACAAACCAAGCGCGAGCTAGTTCTTACTGTTCACTGTTGTTTATGACGAGCCGATGATTCATATTTATAGGTGTGAGGAGGAGTGACGTCATCATCGATAGCGATAGGATAACCGCTCGTCAGACCTGTCGGGGTTGAACTCACCATCTGTCATGCTTATGGAGAAAACAATTGCTGGTGTTTTGGAATTGAATGGTTGGAAGCTCATGCTAAAATTAGTGCGCAAAAAGAAAATCTAAATGAAATAATACAAGCACTTTTCATTCAACCACAATTTCCTCCTACAAGCACATCAAAGTTTACAATAATTTCAAAAATTTAGGCTGTGTTTGATATGACTTATCGTAACTTATTTGCCCCGGTGTTGTTGGACAAAAGCGAAATTGTCATAAAATATATGTTTGATATGACAAATGTTACTACCATTACAAAAAAAGAAACTAGTTTGGAGCATAAGATTATGGTATGACAATGACATTTTTGTCTAATCTCATCGGAGCAAATAAGTTACGATAAGTTGTGCCAAACACAATCTTAGTTAAAAAAATCTAAATGAAATAATACATGCACTTTTCATTCAACTCTCCGTGTTCGGAGCGTTCCAGGCGACGACGAGGGCTTCAGCACAGGAGTCACATCGTGAAATATGTTGTTATATTTATTTCGTCATATTTTAATCAGTAATACAACGAAATATTATATAATACTTCACCCTTTGGAGTCGGGCTGATATCGAGTCGAGTTCGAGCGATTTTGGCTCGGCTCGAAATCGAAATTTTCGACTCGAACTCGGCTCGAAATCGACTCGCAATCAAAATTGATTTCGAGTCGAGTCGACTCGACTCGAAATGACTCGATCCTGAGTCGGCTCAAAATCGAATCGAGTCGGCTCGAAATTGAATCTGGTTGGCTCGAAATCGAATCAAATCAGCTCGAAATTGAGCAATTTTTCGTTTTATTCATAGTTTGCTCAAAATTAAATTGGACAACCTATAAATTTAGCAAATGAAACATTTAAAGTCTCTATTTTTTTATTTATGTTTAAATTTGGTATTTTTAATCTTAAAATAAGAATATATTAATAAATACATAATTTTTTTAATTAATTCGAGTTGATTCGAATCATATTTCGAGCGATTCAGGGCTGGCTCGAAATCGACTCGAAATCAAATTCAAGTCAAATTGAATCGTCTCAAATTGAGTCGAATCAATTTTAACCGAGTCCGATTCAGCTCAATTTTCGAATGATTTTCGAGCAATTTTCGAGTTTCGAATAATATGCTCAGCCATACTTTGGAGGTTCCTTGACGCAGCTTTTTGTCTCTCCATGCGTTATTTACTTGATGAGATATATATTGATATTTATTAAAGCTTCGCTTCCAGTTGTTTCCGAGCTCAACTTGTGCTGCTTCTCCGCCATGTCCTTGAATTCTTCGCCGATTTTCTCACTTTGATCTTCTCCGATCGAAGATCCGTAAGCCTCCTGCTTGCCCCTTTCTCTCGAATCCCTCAAAGGTTCCCCCTTTCTTCTTGTTGGATATCTCTATTCCTGATTCCCTGCGTTGATTTTTAAGTTGTTTGTTGATTTATTTTGTTCTTATGATTTCACTTTCAGGGAAATCGGTCGTCGTTTCTATCTAATTTGTTGCTGATTCATGGTGGATTTTACATATTTGTTCCGATCAGAACGGTTTTGTTTCGTTATTTGGTGATGTAGTAGAACTTTATTAGGGTTTTCTTTTGCACTTCTGGTTTAGGGTTTGTTCCTTGATCCATCTGTAAATTTGATGGCAAGTTCACAGCTTGAATTGGGATTTCTTTTCTTCTTCTTTCTCATACCAAACCTAAGAAGTTCTGCTAATGCATTCACTCCTGCTGATAATTACTTGATAGACTGTGGTTCTTTGAGTTCTACAACCATCGGCACGCGAGTTTTTGTCGCCGATGATGGCCGGGCATGGACCCTCAATACCCCAATTGACATTGTTGCAAACATCAGCAGCCCGAGCTCGGTCGCATCGTTGGCCAGTTCATCTCTATACCTTAACGCTAGGGTTTTCACAGCACCTTCCTCATATACCTTCCCAATCAAACAGCAAGGAAGACACTTTATCCGTCTCTATTTCTTCCCCTTCGATAACCAACAATGGAAACTCACCGCGGCCCAATTCTCAGTCTCGACACAAGACAGCATGCTTTTGGAGAATTTTAGGCCGCGTGCAGATTCTGCGACCGCGTTCAAGGAATTTTCGGCAAACATCGGTCACGATTCTTTGATCCTGAGCTTTCTTCCTGGAACCAATTCTACGGCCTTTGTGAGCGCTTTGGAGGTTGTTTCAGTCCCTGATAACCTTATTCTCAACACTGCCCAGATTGTTAATACTAAGGCGGCTTATCAGGGGTTGAACGCACAGCAGCTCGAGACGGTTTATAGGCTCAATATGGGAGGCCCGCTGATCTTTCCAGACAATGACACTTTGGCTAGAACTTGGGTCCAAGATGGCGCCTTTCTAGTCGATTCGAGTTTAGCTCAGAATGTTTCTTACACGGGTCCTATCAATTATGCAGCGGGTAACAGCCCCGAGATTGCTCCTCAGTTTGTCTATGCAACAGCCACCAAGTTGGTTAATGAGAACGTGACTGTGAATGCCCGGTTCAATGTCACATGGATGTTTAAGGTGGAGAGTGGATTCAACTTCCTGGTCAGGATGCATTATTGCGACATTGTGAGCCAAGCGCTCAATAATCTCTATTTCAGTTCGTATATTAGCACCTGGGCTGCGGCTAGCGTTGTCGATCTATCCTCTTTGTCGTCCAATGCGCTGCACACAGCTTTATTTATGGATTATGTCGTGCAAGTTCCGCCTGGATCGAACAGCCTTTCAGTCAGCATTGGTCCTTCTAACTTCAACAATGGACCGGCAGATGGAATTCTGAATGGGCTCGAGATCATGAAGATTAGCAATTCTAGTTCTGGTTTTGTAGTTGATCCTGGTTCAAAAAGTCATATCGGCGTGATACTTGCGGCTGTGTTCGGGGTATTAGCTGTTTTGATTGCGGCTGTTGTTGTTTTCTGTTTGTTCAGAAGAAGGAAGAAGGCGAAGAAGCAGCATTCCAAGGCTTGGATACCTTTCTCCATTAATGGAGGCACTTCACAGAGTTTGGCTAGCAGAGGTTCCAATTTGACGACCGCCACTTCTGGGCAGAATGGAAACTTAGGGTACAGATTCTCCTTTATTGTGCTGCAAGAAGCCACCAACAGCTTTGATGAGAACTGGGTGATTGGAGTTGGGGGTTTTGGGAAGGTCTACAAGGGTGCGTTGAGGGATGAAACAAAGGTCGCTGTCAAGCGGGGTAACCCGAAATCGCAGCAGGGTCTGAACGAGTTTCGCACTGAAATTGAGTTGCTTTCACGACTTCGCCACCGTCACCTTGTGTCTCTTATTGGCTACTGCGATGAGCGAAACGAAATGATTCTTGTTTATGAGTATATGGAAGAGGGTACTCTCAAGAGTCATCTCTATGGATCCGATCTTCCTAACCTCAACTGGGTGCAGAGGCTCGAAATTTGCATTGGATCGGCTAGAGGGCTTCACTACCTTCACACTGGTTCTGCGAAGGCTATCATTCACCGCGATGTGAAGTCCGCAAATATCCTACTTGATGAAAATCTCATGGCTAAGGTTGCCGACTTTGGTCTTTCAAAGACCGGCCCAGAATTGGATCAAACTCATGTGAGCACTGCTGTTAAGGGGAGTTTTGGATACCTTGATCCCGAATACTTCAGGAGGCAGCAACTAACAGAAAAATCCGATGTGTATTCTTTTGGAGTGGTTCTCCTTGAAGTACTATGCGCTAGACCAGTTATTGATCCCACACTCCCGAGAGAAATGGTGAACTTAGCTGAATGGGGGATGAAATGGCAGAAGAGAGGAGAGCTTGATCAAATCATAGATGCTCATATCGCTGGAAGCATAAAGCCTGGCTCGCTACGAAAATTTGCAGAGACCGTTGAAAAATGCCTTGCGGATTTTGGTGTGGAGCGCCCAACAATGGGCGATGTGCTGTGGAATCTGGAGTATGCATTGCAGCTTCAGGAAGCGGAGTCTCCCGATTCTGAAGTGAATAGCATCAACCGTATCACCGAACTTTCTTCGCGGGTTCAGAATATGAATAATCTTGCCCCCATCCCAGATGCTGGGGTAGGTACTCCTAGCTTGAATGATCTTTCTGATGTCTCAATGAGCCGAGTGTTCTCTCAGTTGATAAAGTCAGAAGGCAGGTAAGAGAATTGTTCTCGTGATACTACTGAATGTTTTGAAGAATTCCAAAAGTCTTGGGATGTTTAGTGTAACTACAGTTATTTGTTGATTCCACTTTCAGTATTTGTGCTTGAGATTGGATAAGTTAGTCGCATTATGTGATTATGATCCTTCAATTTTTTTAATTAAAGAGTGCTTTGTTGTTGTTACTTTTCTCCAATGTGTTTTTAGTAATATAAGTCTGCAGACATGTGCGCTTAACGTTATAACATTTTCGTGGAAATATTTCTCAGTTGGTCTTTCTGTCAGATTTGATGTCATATCCTAATTATTAATTTTCATACAGCTGAAATTGATATTTTTTCCTTATTGTACAGTTCCTAGTAAGAAATGAGTTTTTGAATGTAAGTTTTTTTATTAATTAGACTATAGGATATATGGATACAGAATGGTGCATAAGCCTACATAACAGGGCAAAAAAAGAAACCAGGCTCCATAACAACAAATTTCAGTTTTGCATAGAAGAACTAATGTCAGTTCTCCCTAATGGGGTTAGGTAGAATATGATCCAACAGTAAAGCCATATATCTGATAAAAATTGTGTTATACCCCCCATTTATTTAAAGGAGTAAACTTAAAATGCAGTGTCATTTGATCTGCTGAATTTACAATCATTGTCTCGATTCACTTGACAAGGTTGTTGCTGTAAAATGTGGGTTAGATTACAGCTTGGTATATCATCATTTATTGATACAGTGTTAAATTTTTCTTTATTTATCCCTCTTTAGTTTTTTTGTTAACTGATGGTTGTTCCCACATCATATTTCACACTATTAAAACATTGACATCTTCACTCCTCCTCCATGGTTGGATCTCATGGTCGGTGTGAATAGACTCGCACAAACCTTCTCCCGGTAGTTGTGTTGCCCATACTCGTATCGAATACTCCGTATATCAACAATGACCTTTTCCCCTAGGTCAAAATTCTGAAATTGTGCCCTTTTCTTGCTTTTAATGATCTAAGTTGCCCACTTGTGCCATGCCCTTCCACTGTGTGAGTACCTTTCATGTGGTTGAACTCTTGTACCACCTCTGTACTGCTGTCCGCCTGCAAGCACCACGACTAGTTAAAAACGTGGAATGTCATTCACCATCAATCTTTCTGTGAGTACAACCTGGATGGGATAATCTCAGAAGGCTCTTTTGAGTTGCCTAAGGGTGCAAGTTGAGTCGAGCCGCTCGAGAGCTCGATGAGCTGGCTCGAAAAAAACTCGACTCGAACTCGAGCCTAATGCCTCTTATTCATTAGCTCGTGAGCTTTTATTTATTTATTTTTTTAATTTATTATATGTATTATAAAATATATATACTACTAATAATAATATTATATTAATATATTTATTATATGTATTTATATTTTTTTAAAAAGTTATGGTTTTGCTCACTGAGCTCGTCGTGCTTGAGCTCGAGCCCATTGAACACAGGCTCGTTTAGCTCAAGCTAAAAAAACAGTTCGAGCCAGTTATTTTCGATGAGCTCGGCTCGTTTGCATCCCTCGAGTTGACTGGTTTGAAAGACTGGAGGTATATAGCTAGTGGGTGGCAACTGAAGCCGATAGGCCATCTCACCTATCCTCTCAAGTATCAAAAAGAGGGTGAAATAGCAGGTGAACAACTTGTTATGAAGCCTACTAGCAACTGAACTCTGCACCGTCTCTCTTGGGGAGAAGACTACATCTGACTGGTGTCCATTGACTTGTTATAATTGCATTCCTAAGCCCAGGTGAACTGTACCTTCAGCTGTCGGAGTGCCTTATCGTGGTCTTGTATAATCGTCACTAACGCCTGGACTTGGCACTCGCTAGGCACCACAAATATCTTATACTATCTTTGTTGGTCGGTCGTGCATTATCTAGATGGTGCCCATGACTGACGGGTAAGATGTGTTGTAGAATAACTCTGCCCACACAACCTGTTGTAACCATTGATTGGGTTGCTTTTTATCGAAGCATCACAAGTCGGTCTGTACATAACGATTGAGGACCTCGGTTTGCCCATCTATTTGTGGATAGTATGCGGTATTGAAATGATGGTTGGTGCTCCGTTGCTTGAACATCTCTTTCTAGAATGAGCTCATGAACATTGGGCTATGGAGCTGTGGTGTAGGGATGCTTGATCGGTATAAAGTGTCCGTGTTTGGAGAGAGTTGATCGCAATAAGGAGATAGTAATATTGTGAGAACCATGTTAGAATGAGGAATCAATGCAACTGTACTATATCCTTAATGAAGACATGTGCTATGAAGCTGTGGTGTAGTGATTCTTGATCGGTATAAAGTGACCATGTTTGGAGAGACAACCATGTTTGGAGAGACGGTTGATCACAAATCACAATTAGAAAGTAATTCTGTGAGAACCGTGAAATCGAATGATACAATTTATGGTGAAATCGAATGATACAATTTATGGTGAAATCGAATGATACAATTTATGGTGATATCCTCTGATACAGCCTCCAGGACTAGGTAGTTGACGTGCTCGTATCACACACTCCAAATCCTGAAGGAAATGCTAGGCAATGAACAGTAAGTGATATTAGTGAACAGTAACATGAACAGTAACATGAACAGTAACGCGAACAGTGACGTGAGCAGTAACTGTGCTTTCTGAAATAGCGAAACAGCCGGCTATTTTGTGGGTTGTAGGGGCTGTGGATGAGAGTTTCAGAGGAGAACGATGGCTGGATATCAAAGGGAAAAACAGGGAGGAGGGAGGAAAATAACAAAGGATACACACTTACCCAATAAGTCGTCACCAAGGGGGCTCCACAGAGTCGGCACCGCGGAGGAGATCACCAGAATGAAGGAAAAAGACTCTCCAAACATTCAACAATGAGTATGACGGCAGCCCTAAATCTCCTATTTATAAGGAATAAAATTAGGGCACCCAAAATCAACGGTTATGATCGGCCGTTGGTCTCGGGGCCAAAACTACATGAAATAAAATCCTGAAAAATACAAAGATATATATGAAATTAATTCGCAACGCGAATCCGGACACATCCACTGAGTCAGATCGTCGATCCGGGCACGCCATATATGGTAAGTCTCCAAATCAGCCCCGAATGGGCCCAAAACTCGTCCTCGTCTCTGCTCCGCATCAATCTCCTTAGCTTGAAAGAATTTATCTCCCGATGAATAGGGATCAAATTTCTCTCGCTGTATGTCAGGTAAAACTTGAAGAGCTCCACCAGAGGTTCAAGTGTCGTCGATGGAATAGTGTCCTCACCAATCGTCTCCTCCGGACTGAAAAGCTTCCATCTCCAATAAATGGAGACGGTCGTACTGAAGTCGAAGTCCAGAGCGAGTCGATCAAACTCCGCTGGTAGCATCCAGGTGTCGTCAATGAAGGGTCGTCCGTGCCAGCAAACCAAGTAGCGGCCCACAAGACCGTCTGTAGAGGGGACGGACTCATGCGTAAAGATCTCAGTGATAATCTCATCTCTCAACGCAATAACAGAAGGATCCGGTGGGATCTGAGGTGCCAATGGTGGAACCGTTGGGGACAGGATCCCGGGTAAGTGGGGGTCAGAAATGGGCTGAGCACGAGGCAATGAATGTGGTGGCAAGGGCTCGTGTCTAGACTGAGTGGTGGATGATAAAAACAGTGGTAAAGGCTCTGGAGGGACGCCCAGATGTGGACCCGAATACTTGTGAGGGGCAAAGTATGACATCATGTCCTCGACATTGAACACAAGTATGGGTACCCATGCTCGCGTGGATGTCCAGCTCATAAGCATTTGTCACAATGCATCTCAGGACTGAGTAGGAACCCATTCGCCTAACGCTCAAGCTTTTAGCAAGCCTCGCACGGAACCTCACAACGCAGATTCTTACCATCACCTGCTCGCCTTCATGAAGTAACTGCACTTGCCAATGAACATCCGCATGTGATTTACAAGATTTATTACCAATATGGATTATTCGTCGGACCGACTCATGACACACATGCAAACGATGAACAAATAACATAACAGACTCGTGCAAAATATGACGAAACGACTCAACAGACTCATGCAAATGATGCAAATGACACATGACCGACACAACATACCTGCTACGGGAAAGTCTAATAATGACCGGGACGTCTAAAATATGGTGGCCTATTAGGGGGCTCTCTCGGTGGAGTGTTGAAAAACTCATCCCGTATGTGACGAGTGCTCAGATGATTGTGAGAGACAACTATACTCAAATACGGGCTCGTAAAGAGTCAAATGTCTCTCAGGAAACGTGACACATCAGGGGGCTCACCAGGAGGTGTGTACGAGAAGTCATCATGATTGAGGCGACCACATGAATGAAAATTGTGCACACTGACTAGAAGATGTGACTCTAAAATGTGGTGAGTGCCGCCGACAAGTAAGAACTCATCGGGTGAGTCAGTGGGTGACGTGTCCCAAAACTCATCGAGGGTGCGATGCGCCATAAAATAGGCGCTCAAAATATGTGTATGCCCAAGCGTACTCAAGGAAGGCCCTACATACGTTATGTTCCACGCAAGATCAATTTTCCGCGGCAAGACTATAAATGATAGCAAAAGAGACACCAATAACTCAAAGCTCATAAACGAGCGTCTCGCCCGAATTGCATTCTCACCATGATGTGACGGCTCATCAGGAGGCTCAACAGGGGGGTCATCATAAAACTCGTCACTAGGGTCATGATCCTCCATGCTAGTACCATCGTAAGGGGTCGTGTCCCCGTGAATGGGTGACAGTCACTATGAGATCAACATCCGGCTTTGGGCTCTCAATCGTGATGTGACTCTGGGTAATGACATTGGGAGAGTGACACAGACCTACACTCAAGAATGGATCCGAGAGTACGGTGTCAGGAAATGGGTCTGTGGTTGGGGTGCTAACTAACCCAGTGTATGGTAGAGGAGGATGTGTGGGTGAGGGACACAACACTAGACTTAGCAGGTCGCTCAGGCTCGCTCTCAGTCGGGGTCACAAGAGGCAGGTCAGAAACAAGAGTTAGGTCACTCACTTGGCTAAGAACCTCACTGGGGCGAGAGTAATCCGCATCAGGTATCCCTTCGATCATGGCTAACAAGATAGTGGTAGGGGTCGTGGTGACCTCGGTATGGGAGGGACTCGTACTACGGAGGTCAAGGTGAGAATCCCATCGACCAGCTCTTGCGGATCTTAATGACTGTTCATAACGAAGGGCGAGCTGATATGTCTGCTCGAGCGACTCCGAGCTATGATAAACTACCTTAGTATCAAGGTTATAGATGTCGGATGTCGGGTTCATGTCGGTTTGAGTTTGAAATGTCAGATTATGAATTGCGGCGCATATATCGGGGATATTTTACAATGTCGGATCATAATATTTAAATAAATTTATTCATTTATATTACACATTTTTTATAAATATGTATAATTGTATACATAATGTATGTTTATAAATAACATAATAAACATATATACAAATAGTGTATGTTTATAAATTACACAAGAAAGAGCCGTCGACTGCAATAAATAAGATAAAAATCACCACATAAGAGCTAGATGAAAAAATAGTCAATACTGGACTTAGAGAGATGCACGAAATGAAACACAAAACAAATTATTTTTATTTGGTCTCCTCAAAAGGGACAACCCAGTGCACAAAGCATCCCTGCACAGCGAGGGTCTGAGGAAGGATCCCAACACAAGGGTGAAATGTAGGCAAACCTTACCCTGCATTTCTGCAAAAGGCTGCTTCCAGGACTCGAATCTGTGACCTCAAGGTCACACAACAACACCTTAACCGGTGTTTGGTCTTTTCAAAAAATGGAAAAAAATATTTGTAATACTCTCGATGATAAATCGGTCGCGAATTATCGTCTGATATATCGGGTTAAACGGATATATCAGGTGATATTTTCAAAAATGACATATTTGCTTAAAATATCGATATCGTGGCGTTTTACCCTCCAGACCTTTATGTCGGCCGACATGTCGGATGACATCTACAACACTACTTAGTATGAATGTCAGATCAAAGACCAGACCGAAATCTGGTAGTGGCCATTGTTGGGTCCTCTCGGAGATCGCTCCGCACAACTAACTCATCAAAGCGATCCCTGTACTCAGCGACATATATGGATTCTTGCTGGAGGGAAAATAATTGGTCGAGCAAGCGACTCCGATATGACGAAGACAGATACCTCTGACACAATATACGCTTCGTGTCTGCCCAACTAGTGATGCGATGAAGACGGTCTCGCTCGCGGGTACTCTCAACGCTAGCCCAATAAGCCCTCGCCTGATCTAAAAGTCTAAGTTTTACAAACTTGACTCAACGCTCGCCGAACACCTCAAAATGATAAAGATAATACTCCATATCCACGAGCCAATAACTGAAAGACTCGGGACTCGATGAGCCGTCGAAGGAAGTGGCAGCGCTACGAAACAGACTTTTAAGATCTCTCTCAGAATGATGATCCTCATAATAATCAGCCCTAAGGTAATCAAGTCGTGTCAAAGGATCAACACGATCCACTCGCGTGTATGGATAAGAACGACGACAATCATCATACTGATCGTCTCTAGCATAGTGGGGTAGTGTTGGTGGGTCAACACGATCTCTAAAAGTGGTGTACTGTGATCGAGAATGATCGTCGTAATAATGTTAGGATCTCCCTGACGGGGTTTTGTGAGAGCGGGTGCAAGTGGGCTCTAGACCTCTAAATTGAGGAGGGGAATAATCGTTACACCTAGACATAATGAAAAATCTATAGACTCTACGACTGCATATCGAAAAGTGCGCACAACCTCGCTTTGATACCATCATACCACCCTACCTCATTAATCCCACCCTACCTGCCACTTCTTATTTCTCCCTGCACACTCTTTATGCCACCTATATTCACCATCACCCATGCTAACTAAAGCTTCCCTCAAACTTCTTCTGGCGTTTTATGAACATCCCCATTTATATTCCTTAACGCACCCGCGAATATCGATTCTCCTCCAAACGTTGTTCGTGGCCGAATGTCTTCAAGATCCAAATTAAAGTTTGACTTACTGACAAGGTCGATTTTTAAGTGCGGAATAATGTTACGCACCCGTCCGAGCAGACATCCTCGCATGAGCCACATGAGCGCATATGAGAGCCGCTTTGAGGTCATATGTAGAGTTATATAATTTGTAAGTAATATTAATTATCTGATTATGTTACGCCGTCATTATGCTTCTCGTGGCATCAATATGTTCATAGGCGCAAGGAGTCGGCAAACAACAACGGGGCTGAAGCATCTGGTTCAGCCCCCACTCAGTGAACCGGCCTGCCGGGGCTGAACCAACGGGTTCAGCCCCTTTTGGAGGGGCTGGCCGGCCCCTCCTTGGCTCGGGTATTTATACCCGGGCTGCCCTCTTGTGGAGGCATGTAAGATATCTCGAGGTATTTCCCTATTCTTTCCTCCTCAACCCTAATTCTCTAATTTTCCCCTTTAGATCTCTTTCCCCCCTTCTTCTTCCTATCATTTGGTATTAGAGGAACGTTCTCCACCATGGTTACCATCCGCACACAAGAAGAAATCAACCGCTTGGAAACCCTATAAGAAAACTTTGTTGGATTGACGGATTCGGTGGCCGCCATAGAGGAAAACATGAGGACGTCAACACGACTCGAAGAACGGATGACGCTCTGATGGAGAAGATCAATACATTACTAGCGCAAAATCTGAAAGGGAATAGCCTGACGAGCGAAGATAACGGCGGATATCCAAGCCCCGGACTCAAAACTGCGGGATCTCACCCGGCGGGTCCGATCTTAGGCGAAACGACGACGGGAACGACGCTAGGGCGCGGGATCGGCGCGAACCCTAGCGCGTTGATGGCGGCCGCTGGCGAGCGACATTGCTCGAACCCGTCGGGCACGGGTTCGTCCCAGGGCGGCATCGGCGACTACGGTACAGGCCGCACCCCCTGGCGGCGGGTCGGAGAGGAACAAGGCGCGATCGGGAGAACTGCGGGTCAAGCCGGACCACCTCCGCTGGGCGCGGGAGGGCTTCTTCCTCAACCGGGGGGCTTCAGACTAGTCGGAGGCTTCAGGCCGGGCATTCCTTGGGCCGGCCAACCTCGTCCAGTGGGAGCAATGTATCAACAGGGATATCCGGGCGGATTTCCTGACCCGGGGGAGCAAAGGAGACCAGCCGGCTAGGGCACAATCATGGTTGGCAAGGACAAGGCGCACCACGGGCCTACATGCCCCCAAAATTAACCCGCATGAATTTACCCAAATTTAACGGAGGAGACGCGTTGGAGTGTATACACAAAGCAGAACTCTTCTTCAGTTATCAGGATGTGCCAGAAGGGCAATGGGTTCAACTTGCATCCTTCCATCTGGAGGACGATGCCTTCCAGTGGACGCAGTGGTTTTTACGGGGCCGGGACTACGTTCCCTGGGCAGTGTTTGTGGAGGGATTTACGGCCCGGTTTGGGCCCCTGGAGTACGAGGATTTTGAGGCCCTTCTCCAGAAGCTGCAGCAGAAGGGGACGGTGATGGAATACCGCACCGAGTTTGAAAAATTGGCAAATCGGGTGCAGTGAGAAAAAAGACGCTACTCAGCTGCTTCGTCTTAGGACTCAAGGAGCACCTTCGTGATGAGGTGCACGCACACATGCCCGCACGTTGAATCATGCTATCACGTTGGCCCGCATCTAGGAGGAACACTTCCACATACAGCAGACTCGTACCACGGGGAGGCAGCCAGCGGCCCCCGCAGTTGCACGACTGGATCTCTCAGCGGCTGGCAAGCCAACGGTGACACAACTTTCATGAGCCGAACTTCAAGCCAGGAAAGAGAAGAGCTTATGCTTTAACTGCGACGACAAGTTCACGCCGGGACACAAATGTCAGAAGATACAGGTCTTTATTCTACGTGAGGACACGGAGGACGGGAGCCCACCCGAATGAGAGTGGGATGGGGACTTGGATTTGGCTGAGTTCAGCGTGTCACTTCAGGCGATGGAGGGGTGCAATGCACCGCTCACAATGAGGGCGGCCGAGCGAGTCCGCCAGGAAAAGGTGACTATTCTGGTAGATAGCGGGAGCACGCATAACTTCATCCACCCGGAAGTGGCGCAGCGGGTGGGACACGAGGTCGACCGAGCAGCTGCTTTTCATGTTATGGTGGCCGACAGGAGCAAGTTCCAGTGCAAGGGTGTTATGAAAGGTGTGGAACTACGGATACAGGGGTACTCAGGACGCACAGACGTCTACCTCCTACCCATCAGAGGGTCGGACATGGTGCTTGGGGTGTAGTGGCTGCAACAATTACAGAGGGTTACCTTCGATTGAGAATAGATGACGATGAAGTTTCTCCAACAGGGGAGGAAACACTGCCTAGGAGGCCTAAAATCTTCTCCACTGAAGGAGATATCCCTCCGTAGTCTGAAGCGTCTGGGGGAGCAGGGCAACACAATGTCGATGATTATGGCAGTTACGGAGGCCCCATGGGCACCTCCGGCAGTACCCAAGCAAATGCGGGCGTTGCTCGATCAGCATGCATATATATTCCAGACACCCATAACGCTCCCACCACCGCGGTTCCGCGATCACCAGATTCAGCTGAAGACCGGGACGGAGCCCATCAATATTCAACCGTACCGGTACCC
This sequence comes from Platanthera guangdongensis, assembly GCA_039583875.1. Classification (NCBI taxonomy): domain Eukaryota; kingdom Viridiplantae; phylum Streptophyta; class Magnoliopsida; order Asparagales; family Orchidaceae; genus Platanthera; species Platanthera guangdongensis. The sequence goes on from CM077155.1 coordinate 2,829,098, forward strand.
GTATAGCCAGAAGGCCGAGATCGAGCGCAGCGTTCGGGAAATGATCGCAGCGGGACTCATTCGCCCCAGTACCAGTGAATTCTCATCCTCCATAATCTTAGTCAAGAAGGACGGATCGTGGCGCTTCTGCGTGGACTACCGCGGCCTAAATAGTTCCACCATAAAAGACAAGTTTCCGATATCGCTGATTGAAGAACTACTGGATGAACTACACGGTGCTTCCCGTTTCACCAAACTCGACCTCCGGTCGGGTTATAACCAGATTCACATGCATGAAGAGGATGTCCACAAAACCCCATTCCACACACATGACGAGCATTATGAGTTCCTGGTGATGCCATTTGGGCTCACCAAATCCCCCTCCACATTCCAAGCCATGAACGAGATATTCAGGCCCCTTCTCCGTCAGTCCGTGCTGATATTCTTTAATGATATTTTGATCTACAGTGCCAGCTGGGAGGAACATTTGCACCATGTGGAGCAGGTCTTCGCCATCCTTCGCCAACACCAACTGTACGCCAAGCAGTCCAAATGCTCTTTTGGGTAGGAGGAGGTAAAGTACTTGAGTCATTTGGTGTCGTCTGACGGCGTCAAGGCGGACCCTGAGAAGCTCGCAAGCATGTTATCCTGACCGCGTCCCCAAACTATACGGGCATTGAGGGGATTCTTGGGGCTCACAGGATACTACCACCAATTTGTGAAAGATTATGACAAGATTGCCCGACCTCTCACCCAGTTATTAGTTGTTACAGAAAGACGCCTTCGTTTGACAGGACGAGGCAGAGGCAGCATTTCAGGCACTTAAGAAGGCCATGACGTCTACTCCAGTCCTGGCGCTCCCAGATTTCACCAAGGAGTTTGTGCTGGAAACCGACGCTTTCGGGGTGGGCATTGGTGCGGTATTGATGTAGGAGGGCCGGCCCTTAGCCTTCTACAGCAAGGCGCTGGCTCCTCGCACGCTGGGCTTGTCCACCTATGAGAAGGAAATGTTGGCTATCATCCACGCGGTGGCTGTGTGCCGGCCATACCTGCTAGACCGACATTTTAAAATTCTCACCGACCACCAAAGCTTGAAGCATTTCCTGGATCAACGGGTCTCTTCTCCTCTTCAACAAAAGTGGGTCACCAAGCTTTTGAGTTATGATTATGAGATTACCTATCGGCGAGGCAAAGACAACGTGGTGGCTGACGCTCTTTCTCTCCTTCCTGAAGGTACTATTGCTCACATCATAGGGCTACTGGTGGATTCTCTGGATGATATACAGGAGGAAGTGATGCGAACTTCCGCTTTACGCACCATGGTGGTGGCTTTGCAGCGCGGTGAAACCGTGAACTCCGGCTATCACCTTTAGAATGGCCGCCTCTACCATAATGGCAGAGTGGTTATTCCTCCGGACTTGGGCCACTTGGCATGGAAAATCGTGATGATGCGCGAGTTTCATTCTTCACCGACCAGCGGCCACGCGGGAGTGCTCTGTACCCTTCAGCGGGCGCGAGCAAATGTTTTTTGGCCCATCATGCACCGCGACATACAACAGTTTGTGCGGCACTGTGAGATCTGCCAGCGTCAGAAGTACGAGACTACCTCGCCGGTAAGACTGCTTGTGCCTCTCGAGATTCCGCAACATGTTTGGGATACGGTGTCGATGGATTTCATTGACGGGTTGCCCTAGTCCCAAGGGAAATCCGTGATTCTGGTGGCGGCTGACAAACTCTCCAAGTACGACCACTTCCTTGCTTTGAGCCATCCATATACGGGCGAATCTGTCGCCGCTCTTTTTGCTCGGGAGATTGTCCGCTTGCATGGTCTGCCTCGTGTTATCATCTCTGACCGGGACCCCACCTTTGTGAGCACATTTTGGCAAGAACTATTCCGGCTGCAAGGGACATGTCTACGTTTCAGCACAACACATCACCCCCAGACGGACGGCCAGACGGAGGTCTTAAATCGGGGCGTGGAGTCCTATCTCTGTTGTTTTGTTATGGACGAGCCCCGGACATGGCCGGGGTGGTTGCATTGGGTCAAGTATTGCTACAACACTTCCTACCACTCCGCCAGCAAGATGACCCCATTTGAGGTTGTTTACGGCCGCCCTCCTACACTGAGCAGCTATGAGCCGGGCAGCACGACCATGCCGATGATTGATCGGGCGCTTCGTGACAGGGATCGCATGTTAGCAACCCTGCGTGAGAAACTTCGCCTTACCCAGGATCGCATGAAGGTTCAGGCGGACAAGCATCGCAAGGAGAGGGAGTTTGCAGTGGGCGATGAAGTGTTTCTCAAGCTCCGACCGTACTAACAGTTGTCAGTCGCTCGTTGTCTGAATCAGAAGTTATCTCCCCGGTATTACGACCCCTTTCGTATACTTAGCCGGGTGAGGCTAGTGACTTACAAGTTGGCACTACCTACGGGTTCCCGCATTCACCCAACTTTTCATGTGTCCTTGCTCAAGCGGAAGGTTGGTGCCAATGACCAACCTAGTGCTGTTCTACCAGACGCTACCAGTGCGGGCGAGCTCCACCCACTTCCGGAGGATGTTGTGTTGCTCAAGTGGAAACGGCGAGACACTGAGTAACGCCCCGAGCTCTTGGTCAAGTAGAAGGACCTCTCGGCGGCGCACAATTCCTGGGTGGATTTGCTGGACTTCAAAGAGCTTTACCCCGACTACCACCTTGAGGACAAGCTGGTTCTTGATGGAGAGAGGAATGTTACGCCGCCATTACGCTTCTCGGGGCATCAATATGTTCGTACGCGCAAGGAGTCGGCAAGCAACAACGGGGTTGAACCATCTGGTTCAGCCCCCACTCCGTGAACCGGCCGGCCGGGGCTGAGCCAACGGGTTCAGCCCCTTTTGGAGGGGCCGGCCGGCCCCTCCTTGTCTCGGGTATTTATACCCGGGCTGTCCTCTTGTGGAGGCATGCAAGATATCTTAAGGTATTTCCCTCTTCTTTCCTCCTCAACCCTAATTCTCTAGTTTTCCCTTTAGATCTCTTTCTCCCCCTTCTTCTTCCTATCAAATTAATATTAATTATCGATAAATAATTAATATTAATTAGATTAATTAATTTTTTTGTATCAGTCTTAGTCTTTTGGTCTCTCTTTCTAGAGATGAGTGCTTTGGAGGACCCAATCTCCCGGTGCTTGGTGGGAGTCTGCCTGCCTCCCGAGTTGTATCCAACAGTTTCATGCATGCAAGTTATTGTTCGTGTTTCTAGTTCTTGATACGGCGTAGCTAGTACGTATCAGGGAAGGCCACGAGTGTATGGGAATATGTGTGGATACTGTTCATGCGGGGTTGGGAGATGGAATTTATGGGTCTATGGTTTTAGGTTTTAAGAATTAAAAAATACTATTAGAGAATATGAGCCATCCAAATCTGTTTAAACAAATGCGATGTATCTTCAAAAATGAATTTGAGGTCTCATCAACCCCAAGCCTGGCTATGCTGGTCCCTTTGTTAGCAATCCATATATATAGGAATCGGCCCCACAGGTGTCCCCTTACTTGACTTAGTTGGAAGCGCTCGCCAAAATGTGGACCTTCGTGCGAGAACCATCATTGCAATTCGACACCTTTCTCTTGTAAACCGTCGAACTCGGTATATGAATGTGACAACCAAAAGTCACCCGACGTAATGGTCTACAACAATTTGAAAACCACTCTCCTCTCTTATAACCATCACATTTTAGGCTTGTTGTTTTACACACCTGTAGTATTTCTTCACTCTGAATAAAATTCACGCTGCTCGTGCCTCGAACCTGTCGTTCTGTCACCTTTACCTTATACTCCTCACACCTGCAACCCTCATTTCTATATAGTAGAGGTTGGGCATCATGTTACGGCTATGACTAGAGAGCCTCTGCTCAATATCCTTTGTTTATCTCCAAATCTATTGTCAACTATCTGCAGCCAGTCTTCTAACATCCAACAAACTAACTGGATGAACACCCTTAAGCACCAGTAAAGAACTTGTGCTTGTCATCTGGTGAGCATCATTGTGCCATATCATTAGAGATGTCTATTGAAGTGCCTGAGTTCACCAGCTAAGAACCATCACTACAAGCAAGCTCATTTGTCATCTCATTACTGCGGATGTTGTCGGCTTGTAGCCTCATTCTGCTTTCATATCTCCTGCTTCTGCACTCTTTTTCAGGCGTGGCTCCATACAATGTTTTTTTTCCACAATGGAAGCACTCAATTGCCCACCCCAACTTGAACTTGTCCATACTAGAACATTTTAACATGCCTGCTTTCATGTCTTCCCATGGATTCAATATACAAAACAACTGAATGGTTAAAGAAGTTAGTCGCAAAAGATTCACGTTATGGTTTTCTTCTCACCTCCTCATTTAGAATTCCTCTCTTTGCAGTCCATAATTAGAACACCTGATGAGTTTATCAGAAAACTTGGACCATGTGGTCCATCTCTAATGAGGCTGAGAGACTTTGGCTCTGTTTGGGGGGGACTTATTTTCATCGGTCAAGCGGTTACGGCCACATGAATCAAACCATAATTAAGGTCCGTTTCATGCGGTCGTAACCGCTTGACCGGTGAAAATAAGTCCTCCCAAACGGAACCTTTAACTATCACAGTGCATTGATATCATTCCCAAGTGTCACTATCATGGCAGAAAGTTGATTGAACACATTAGAACTCATTGACCCAATCAAAGATGATCCTTTGTCAACAATAAGAGCGTGTTCATACCTGTATTTTTTTCATACAAAGACTCTTGCATCATCCAAGACACCTTGATATCTACAATGCTTGCTATGTGATTGTAAATGTTATGCTCCACAATCCGTTTGATGGGGCCACACTCCTAGCGACAATCGATTGCACACTCAGCAAGATTCGTGTTTAGGTATCTACCCAAAGGTAGGTCTGTGCCAGCCCTCCACATAAATCAAATCCTCCATCATTTGTCACTCATGACAGTTGGCACCGTGTAACTTCATAATTTTCTGATAACACAAATGTATCTGGACTTAGGCTTCGTTTGGGAGGACTTATTTTCACCGGTCAAGCGGTCACGACCGCATGAACTTGACCTTAATTAAGGTTCGGTTCATGCGATCGTGACCGCTTGACCGGTAAAAATAAGTCCTCCCAAACGGAGCCTTAGTCCACTATCAATCTTGGCCACTGCTCTTAGAGTAGACTATTTCAAAGGTCGTGAACAACTAAGGTTGGGAGCGTACCAACGATCATCACCAATCAGGCTGTCACACCTGATCAGTAATCCGAAATATCCTTCGTTTGGGAGGACTTATTTTCACCGGTCAAGCGGTCACGACCGCATGAACTTGACCTTAATTATGGTTCGGTTCATGCGATCGTGACCGCTTGACCGGTAAAAATAAGTCCTCCCAAACGGAGCCTTAGTCCACTATCAATCTTGGCCACTGCTCTTAGAGTAGACTATTTCAAAGGTCGTGAACAACTAAGGTTGGGAGCATACCAACGATCATCACCAATCAGGCTATCACACCTGATCAGTAATCCGAAATATCCTTCATTTGGGAGGACTTATTTTCACCGGTCAAGCGGTCACGACCGCATGAACTTGACCTTAATTATGGTTCGGTTCATGCGATCGTGACCGCTTGACCGGTAAAAATAAGTCCTCCCAAACGGAGCCTTAGTCCACTATCAATCTTGGCCACTGCTCTTAGAGTAGACTATTTCAAAGGTCGTGACCAACTAAGGTTAGGAGCATACCAACGATCATCACCAATCAGGCTATCACACCTGATCAGTAATCCGAAATATCCTATAGTCTTGTCTCAATCTTGTTCCAATCCCACCTGTCAGGAAAATCATTATGTACGTGAAGAAACAAATTGAGATACTTGCAAAAATTGCTAGAAACAAAAAAAAAATATACGAGGAAAAGTCTCAAATCATGTTAATAATCACGAGATAATTGAAGTCCAACTCAAAAAGACTCATTATCCAATACATACAATCTTCTTAAGGTTGTCTTTTTGATCTACAAGTAGATCCTACAACAACAACAACAACATTCGAGCCTTTAGCCCACTATAGTGGGGTCAGCTATTTGGATCCTTTGTCGCCATTGTGCCCTATCATTTGTCATAAACTCACTAATGCCTAAGTACATCATGTCTTTCCTTACAGTTTCATTCCAAGTCTTTATTGGTCTACCCCTTCCTCGTTTAACATGCCTAGTGACTAGACTCTCACAACGCCTAACTGGTGCCCCTAATGGTCTCCTTTGTACATGTCCAAACCATCTTAGACGAGCTTCTCGCATCTTCTCTGCAATTGGTGCTACTCCTGTCTTATCCCTGATATTTTCATTTCTAATTTTATCCAATCTCGTGTGTCCACACATCCACCTAAGCATTCTCATCTCCGCAAGTAGATCGTACAACTAACACAAAATGAAGAAGAAAATTAAAGCACAAAGGTACTCAAATTGACAACCAAAGTCGGAGTTACTCGCTACCATCTAGCTCTCTCTGCACGCCTCGTGATCCTCTGAAGCTCTTTCAACACTGCATGGTACTTTCATGCAATGCATCCATCTACACTTTTGATGTATTCAATATGCTCTGATCCTTCCTGCCCGAGTCAAATATGATTGATGCCCCGCCACCGATCTTTATTCGAAGATGCGCACGGCACTCGCACCACCCCTAACACTGTCCAACTGTACCGTCGGCGCTCCAACTATCCTTTCGCTCCTGATCCTGTACTGAGATTACCAAAACTCCAACACATTTCCAGCTCTGCCGAAATCTTGGTCACCGCTCATGCGGTCGCTGTCTCTCACTTGCGCTCCTGCATGTTGCTGCCACATTGCACAACATAGCTTCGATATAACTTCCCGATCTCAACTCTGCGCGAACACCACTCAGCATTGCTCCCCGCGCGGCAACAGCCATTCTCGACCGCCAACAAGCTCCTCCATAACTTATGGTCTCCGCTGCTCCGCCCACTGCAAGAAACCCAGCCCCGACAACTTGTCTCTCCACCTTCTGCGATGACCTGCGCAAAGTGCACCCGCCTCTCATTTCCGCTGCCACTTATATTGCATCTAAGGTTTGATAGGACATTGAGCATCACAGTGCTGATCTTTGTGGTGCCTTGTTATGGGCTACATGTCTAGTTATTTTGATGTGTGTTTAGTTATTTTGTTTTATTGTCTTTTATGTCATAGTCCGTGTCTTAGGTTTGATGCTGATGAAAAAGCTGCTGATCGAATAGAGTCGTGAGAATAGAGCTGTTAGAAAATGAGTGATGAAAAAGTTGTAGACTATTTGAAAAGTATGTGGTTAAGTGCTGATCGAATAGAGTTTTTTTTTCATTTAAACAGTTTGGTAGAACAATTGTTTGAAAGTTGTATTTGATGTGAAAAAATACTCTGAATTGAAATAAATTTATGCAAATAGTTCATAGAATATTTTTTTTATCGAGATACTTTATAAAAGAAGCGTTTTAGGTTGAGCAGGGCAAAGACACAGTATATGGAACTTAAATTTAGTAGTGCAAGAAGGACGGATGACTTTGTCATTAAGTTGGATGATCACGATATTTCACATAGTGAATGCTTTAAATATCTTGGATCGATTGTTCAAAAAGGCGGAGGTATTGATAAAGATGTGACCCATAGAATCCAAACAGGTTGGTTAAAGTGGAGAGGCGCGTTAGGGATCTTGTGTGATCGTAAAGTACCATTAAAACTTAAGGGTAAGTTCTACTATACTGCGATTAGGCTAGCGATGCTCTATGGTTCTGAGTGTTGGGCAGTGAATTGTGTACATGAGCAAAAAATGAGAGCTGTGGAAATGAGAATGCTTAGGTGGACGTGTGGACACACGAGACTGGATAGAATTAGGAATGCATGTATCAGGGATAAGACATGAGTAGCACCAATTGCCGAGAAGATGCAAGAAACTCGACTAAGATGGTTTGGACACGTACAAATGAGACCATTATAGACACCTATTAGGCATTGTGAAAGTCTACTCACTAGACATGTTAAACGAGGTAGGGATAGACCAATAAAAACTTGGAATGAAACTATAAGGAAAAACATGATGTACTTACACATTAGTGAGATTATGACACAAGATAGGGCACAATGACGACAAAGGTTCCATATAGCGGACCCCACTATAGTGGGATAAAGGCTTGAGTGTTGTTGTTTAATTTTTTTTACTAACAAAAATAATAAAATTTGGCCTTGTGCTAGAGTTTTTCCAGTTTTGTTAAGATTGGTTATACAATCTTACTGGTTTTGTTAAGATTCTCAATACACATCTTGATAATACTCTCATGATTTAAGAGGAATCCTAATGGAATTTCATAGTTTTTGTAAACCGGCTTGCTTGCGAGTCACGAGGAAGAGGCGGAGGCCAACACGGGCTCGCGAGTAATACTAATTCAAAATATTAATAGAGCGGGCGTCGCGATAACTTGCACCCCATCACTCTACCCTGGACTTTCAAAATATTTGTTGTTTTTTGCAGTAATGCTAATTTAAATTTTTGATGAGCTCTAATTTTCTATTGGAAATCAGATTTATTTGTAAAGCAGGGGCTTTGACTTCCTAGTTGTATTAAACATCTACAACCAAAAGGATAGATGCTTACTTGCCCCTATTTTTTTGGGAAGAGGCTGTAAACACAACAAATTATGTTCTGAATAAAAGTTTAATACATAAACTTAAGGGTAAGTCTTCATATGAATTTCTTAAAGGAAGCAATCAAAAATAGATTATTTTAGAGTATTTGGTTGTAGATGGTATATTCACAATAATAACAATAAACATGTTAGAAAGTTTGAAACCAAAGCTGCAGAGGGAAGATCTCTACCATTTAGTTTTTTTTGTCTCTGGTCCGGGCCTCGGGCTAACCTTGCGGTCTTAGACTCTGTTTGGCTCCACATTTTTGGAGATGTGCGTCGCTGCTTTTTAATAGGCATGCGAATAAGGCCCGTTGGACTCAAGCTGGGCCCAGACCCTCTGGGCCTAGACTTTTTGTTGCCTTGCCTAGGCTGGGCCCAACCCCAGACCGGGCCCAGGGCCTTGCCAAATAAGAGCAAGTCTCATCTGTCAGCCATTAACATGCGTCGCTCGCTCGAGAAGTTCATGACTTGGTGGAGAAGTTCTTTGTTTTCACCTTTGCATCATTTGAGAAGCTCTCTAATTTCTGAGCTAAGAAGAGATTGTTCTCTGTTTTATGCGCTATCGATTTGGTGGAGCTAAGAAGAAATGGAGTTGTTCTCTATTAGGTGAAGTTAATTAAAATTATTAGGGTTTCTATGTCATATTATTCGAGAAACCAAGTTAATTTTAATGCACATTCTACTATAATATTTACGGTTTTTAACAACACCTGACTTTACAACATTTATAAAAATGTTGTCTAAATCTTGAATATTAGAATAATTTATAAGTGTTGTAATAAGTTAACATTTTTAGACAATAATTTCTGTGTAATATTTAATAATTGGTCTCTAATCTCTTATATGAAACATTTTTAAAATGTTGCACTTGACGGTTCACATTTTTATTTTAAGCATTGCAAACGCCCAGTGACGGATCCAGGAAATTGATAATGAGAGTACACAATTTTTTTTTTAAAAATGAAATAGCAATGTAGTAGTTTAGATCTAACAATGTAGTGGATTGCGCTCGATGCGCTTAGCTCATGTGCGTCGAGTGCATAATTTTTTTCCTATGTTCGTCCCTCACCAAAGGAACGTGTCACTAGGTTCTAGAAATTTTAACAAGAGGGCCAGACATTAAATTTCTCTAACAAAAAAATTTTAAACTTTTCTATCTTATTGGAGTTGTTTTTCTCTCATCTGACCACCATTTTTTACGTTTAAGTAGTCAAAATTCATTGTCTCAACAAGAGGAATACAAATCCACTAATAACTTTGAAAAATAATGGGGGGGGGGGAGTGTCCCTCGGGCCCCACCTCTGAATCCGCCCCTGCAAACGCCGTTCTTCCGAATAATTTCACAGATTCTGCTATCACTTTGCAAAACAACTGATATCCCACCACAATTTCTCCAGTCGCTGCATCATGATCCAACACCGCAACATTAGCTCATGTGCGTCGAGTGCACAATTTTTTTTACTTATGTTCGTCCCTCACCAAAGGAATGTGTCACTAGGGTCTAGAAATTTTAATAAGGGGGTCAGACATTAAATTTCTCCAAGAAAAAAAATGTAAACTTTTCTATCTTATTGGAGTTATTTTTCCCTTATTTGACTACCATTTTTTACGTTTAAGTAGTTCAAATTCATTGTCTCAATGAGAGGAATACAAATCCACTAATAACTTTGAAAAATAATGGGGGGGGGGGGGGGAGTGTCCCTCGGGCCCCACCTCTGAATCCGCCCCTGCAAACGCCGTTCTTCCAAATAATTTCACAGATTCTGCTATCACTCTGCAAAACAACTGATATCCCACCACAATTTCTCCAGTCGTAGCATCATGATCCCACACCGCAACATAGACGGTAACATGCACAGTCGTTTCACCCAAAACTCTGTTTTACAAACTTCATTTCATCTAAACAGTCCTTTAATTAACAAAACCACTCTATTATTCAGAAACAACACTATTCTCAAACTTCATTTCCGATAAGCACCTATCCATTTCAGCAACAGCCCAACCAAACACAGCCTTAATGCTGCATTATCTCAATATATTTTCTCTCTCAGTCTGCTGCATGACTGCTTTGCCCGATGCTGCTTGCTTGCTTGCTGAACTCTTTACCGATAACATTCTGAGATGTGAAATGAAAGCCTATTAATTTCCATATATTTATTCGTCTTTTGTAGTTGACAGGGTCAGTAGGACCTAAAGTCATGTCCTAAAGAAGGAATTGAAGGGCTACTGCAGCCCTCCCATTCTGATTTCTACCTTTTTTTCCCTTCTCACAGACAAAGAAAGCAATAGTGGGGCCTTGAATCAGAAGCAGCCATTATTGTGGAAGGCTTTTTGTACGACCTTCCTCATCCCTCACTTGTCTTTTTCACCACTGCCATTTCTTAATGACCTATTTGTATTGGTCAAGCCCCTACCCTAAGTGCACTGCCACCAAAGTCAAATATTATATAGTTTGGGGACTAGCCTTTCAAAGTATACATATGTTGTTATATGTTACACAATAGTAACTAAGGGTGGTTGTTATTATCACTACAGTTTTGACTAGTCGCACTACGTTTTTTCTTAATTTTTCGTGACTTTTGAAAATACATCTTGTACATGCATTTTTAAGAAAATTGTTCAACACGAAAGTTGTAGATCTCGACGAGATCTACAACTTTCGTGTTGAATACTTTTCCTAAAAATGCATGTACAAGACGTATTTTGAAAATACACCCAGATTTCGCGCCTTTTAGAAATACGCCTTGTACATGCATTTTTAGGAAAAAAGTGTTCAACACGAAAGTTGTAGATCTCGTCGAGATCTAAAACTTTTGTGTTGAACATTTTTCCTAAAAATGCATGTACAAGACGTATTTCTAAAAGATACGAAAAATTAAGAGAAAATGTAGTGCGACTGGCCAAAACTGTAGTGCTAATAACAATCACCTAACTAAAATGTTTCAAATTAATTTTGGAGGTGCACATAGCTGAGTTTTGTCTGTAAATAGTTAAATTTGGATTGAAAATAACCAAATTTTGATATGCTTATTATAATAAATAGTAAAAAAATGGAAGGGCATGTGTCCCTTTAGCCATCCCCCCTTCCTAATGTGCACATGATAAGGGTTCATTTACTTTTACTTGTTTTTTGATGTATATCAAAGATATTCAACATAAATGAAAAATATGCTTAATTTTCACACACAACACAAAATGCTCATAAATGGAGGACAAAATGACATTTTTTGTGTGTGTTATCAATCATTTAAATAAAAATTTCACTACATTTACTTTAAAAATGAGATGATTAAAGAAACCGTGTCGGCCGGCCATTCATAAATGCATCAACATAAAAAGCAACAAGACCATCTCTCGTTGTCTGTCGGTGGCAAGCAATCGATTTGCACCCTTGAAATAGTGTTGTCTCTGCACATGGTATGTTTTTCGTGTAAGGTCTCTCCTTCGGAGTTGAAATGACTCGAAGAAGAGAAGGGGGAATCGTCCAAACTCAACCGCTCATCTCTCCAACGCAATGAGACGATAGCGCAGCCTCGTGAGTGCGTAAATGTCCACGAATATCATAATAGTGAATATGATCGAGAAACTATAGTCTCACATGCATCTCTAACATGACAACCATAGAAGGCGCACAAGCATTTCAAATTACAAAGGAAATGCTATGAGAAAGAGGTGAATGATCATACTTCCCAAATTGCATGAAATTTAGGCTCTATTTGTTTGGGCGTTTCGCAACTCCGTTTTGTGCAAACGCCGCCGGAAGAAGGGTAAACAAATGAACCTCAGGCTGCGTTTGCTCCGTTTCCACCCGCTCGCCTTGAGAAACGCCCCAAAAAGTTCCGTTTGGAGAAGCCACCTCCCCCCTCCAGTTCGAACTTTCCGTTTCCACCCGCCGGATCGACCCGCCACCACTAAAACAAATGAAGCCTTAATCTCTTTAACTCTCATGGTGCCAATGTGTATCCAAATTAGAGAAATATATGTAATATAGTTGGATTATAGAATAAATAGAGGCAAACCAAGGATTAAATGAAGCTAAAGGTATGCAAAATCACTATATAAATTACACTCATAAAATTAATACCATGTTTTTTTTGTCCTCAAACAAACCAAAATCAAAAATGAGGGAGGGATAGACAAGTTTGAACATACTAAGGAGACAATAAGAAAATGTTGAGCAATGAAACAATGAAGACTTTTGCAAGAGTATCAAATCTACAAATTAATGTATTTATGAATTCTTTGAATGCATAAGAGTTGGAAATTTCTACATGCTTAAACTATAAGTAAAAAAATCAATTCAAAGATGAAAAAGTTAAGATTTTCTTATGAAAATACAGAGGGGAAGGCAACTCCTATCGGCACCTCCCCTCTAAGTCTGAAAAATTGCAGATTGCGCCCATATTATTATTGAAATTACAAAAACCTCCCTGAATGTTACAAAAACATAATATTTTTCTTCCTTGAAGTTCACATTTTATAACATCCATGCACAGTACATTTCAAGGGGGTGTATTTTGTGCATGAATGTTATGAAATATGAACTTCAAGACAGGTAAATGTTATGTTTTGTAACATGCTGGAGAGGTATTTGTAATTTCAATAATAATAGAGTAGCAATCTATATATAATTATGCTACCTTCGAGGGGAAGTTTTGGTACATAATTATTCCATAAAAAGTAGAGTTTTGTAAAAAAATCGCATTCTGCTTCCGGAACGGAGAGATCATTAAGCATGCATAGAATGAAAAAAGTTTCTACCTATAATTAAAAGAGCTGAGATACACCCAGGTTTCATTTGACTCGACTTATTTGCTCCCGTGAGTTTGGTCAAAAACATCATTATCATATAATATATGTTTGGCAAGACAAATGTTGCTACCGCTACTAAGAAAATAAATTAGTTTTGAGCATAAAATGCATGAACTTTTTAAGTGAGATTGAGCTTTCACGAACTACTATACCACCGCGTTCACGATCGCCACCACCTTGCAAGAGTAAGGCTCCGTTTGGGGGGACTTATTTTCACCTGTCAAGCGGTTACGACCGCATGAATCGGACCGTAATTAAGGTCTGGTTCATGTGGTTGTAACCCCGTGACCGATGAAAATAAGTCCCCCCAAACGGAGCCTAATTCTGCGCAACCTCATTATCTTCCAGCTGTTAGCTGCTACCTGCATCTTTAATTATCTTAACTCTGTATTAGGCCTATATAAGTGGTCGAGTTTCGTTTAATAATGCAAGTAAAATCCCCTAATATCATCCACAGTAAAACCATTTCATTTTCTGCTTTTGCCTCTGTCTCTTAACACACCTCGCCAAACGAAGCCCTAGTAATTATTGCGTGTTTGCATGCATGTAGAATATGAATCATGCATGAACACCATCAAGTATCAACAACAAGATACTACTTAATTTCCAGCTCTGTCATTCCCACTGATGGAATCCCCGATGGATAATACTATACTCACCTAAAACATACCAAAAAACCACAAAAAGTGGGCCCCACTCAGCACAAAAACACCCGACCTCCATATTTCCCCAACTTCGCAAACCTAGTTACAAGAGTCAGATGTTTCCACTGATGCTACTTAATTTCCAGATACTACTTAATTTCCAGCTCTGTCATTCCCACTGATGGAATCCTCGATGGATAATACTATACTCACCTAAAACATACAAAAAAATCACAAAAAGTGGGCCCCACTCAGCACAAAAACACCCGACCTCCATATTTCCCCAACTTCGCAAACCTAGTTACAAGAGTCGGATGTTTCCACTGATGCTACTTAATTTTCAGATACTACTTAATTTCCAGCTCTGTCATTCCCACTGATGGAATCCTCGACGGATAATACTATACTCATCTAAAACATACCAAAAAATCACAAAAAGTGGGCCCCACTCAGCACAAAACACCCGACCTCCATATTTCCCCAACTTTGCAAACCTAGTTACAAGAGTCCGATGTTTTTGTGCTGAGTGGGGCCCACTTTTTATGATTTTTCTGTATGTTATTGCCCATTGTGAATAGTGACAACTAGTGCTTAGCTAGCGTGTCATTCCCTCATCATAAATGCAGCCCTAATTACACAATGAAACAGGAGCCATATCCTCTATACTAAATGAATCATCTTTATTAATTTGCTCTTCTCCCTCTCTCTCTCTCTCCTTTTATAAGCATTAATTGAGATCCAAAAAGCCCAGAAACAAGGAAAGAAGAAGAAGAAGAAGAAGGGGTTTGCATGCATGCATGATGCAGCATTCAGTTAAGCCATGCATTGAAGGGCTTATTTAATTTGTCAGCTAGCTGATGAGACAAATTAACATCAGCATGACAGTATGTATAGCTTAGTAGTACTGCATGGCTCTCTATCCCACTCCACTTTGCTCCTCACCTTTTCTACCTACACAACCCCTTTTGTCCAACTTCCAGTGTTCCACCCCCTCCTCTCTCTAGATCCCTCTCTCTCTAGTTCTCTCTCTCTCAACATTTATCTCACACTAGATCCCATCCTCTCTCTCTAGATTTACCTCTCTCACAAGGTACCTCCTCCTCTTTTTACAGTACTGTTTTTCTCCCTTTCTTATTAGGAAAAACACTTATGTCAGGACCGCGGATAATGCTTATGGTCCTGCACCAATGAGGAACCTGCAAAGGAGGTGGGACCCATACAATTTTGGTTTGTGCCATACACTTTTGCGCGAGGCGCTCATAATTTATGTCTACTCATTGGTTGTTCTGATGGTTCTTTTTTTTCCACGGTCCTGACCTAAAAAGTCCTCTTATTACATTACTGTTTTTCCCCTCCACTTGTCTAGTAAATATATAATTTAGTTACATTCAGTTATTGAATGATAAAATTTTAATTAAACTATTTATTAATAACTGAAATATATAATCATAAAAATCTTCATAAATAAAAGTGTGGTTATTTTTTGAATATTTCCAAATTTATCCTTCTTACTGCATTTTTTACCCTTCCCATTTTCAAATTTATCAGGTCAACGTTGTCATCTCTATATGTAAGTTGCTCGGATCCGTATCCTCTCCATTTCTATGAAATGGAGGGGATCCATTTCTCCATCCAATGGATAAGATTTTTCTCCAAAAAATCTAAGAGTGCAGAGTTCTTTGCTTTTAAAAATATATAAAAGGTTTGAGATTAGTGAACCCGTTGGATCCTCCTCAGAGAAATCTGTAATGCGAAATGGATCCCATCCATTTTGTCAGAAATGGAGAAGATCCCCATCTAAGTTGCCCACCATATTGTTGGAAGCACAAACAATGGGCACAAACACAATTCACAAAAGTGAAAAAAAAGGCAAACAACTTCTTGTATAGAACACTAAGAGATTACAGAGGTAACAAATCAATTTCACACATGTACAACTCAACACATGCACACTACCCACACTTGGGTATTATAACGTCACACTAGCACTTCTAACCCCAAAGGTCATACCCCTGATCGCTTATCTCCTGCTGGAGACCGCCGAGACAAGTTTCCACTTGCTAGTCCCTTAACTACAGTTACTGCCGACGATTAGTCTCAACACCAAGAGCTAGCCGCTGAGACCTACTCTAATCGTAGACTACACTGGAGTTACCGTCGGACGCTTGACACCTTACCGCTAACGCTAGTCGCAAGATGCTAACCGTAACCTTGACTCCCTGTGGGCTGAAGCCACCCCACGGTTTGGTTCGGTTTCAGTAGACCACAGTTTGATCATGTTTTTGATTTTAGAAAAACTGTACAGTTCTGTTCGGTTCATTGTTTTGCATGACAAATCGAACTAAGTCGAAACAAAATGAACCGTATTATATAACAACAATTAATTGCATTTAAATTTTTAATAAATTTAATTATAAGTAATTGCAAAGGATAGAGAGGAGAGAGAAGGAGAGAGAGAAGAGAGAGAGAGAGAGAGAGAGGTGAGAAGATGAAAGTGTTAGATTTATATAATAATATGTCCACACGTTTTGAGGCCGACTCGAAATAGGTTAACGAGTTCGTGTCATACTAGGGTTTGACCCTATGCTGGAAGTACTATTTATACCCTATTCCATACTTAGATGAGGTATAGTAGAATACTTTGAGCGATCAACACTAACAGAAAGATCATTCATTTGTAATATTATGTATTCGTTGATATCTTATTTATCATCTCAGCCTAGTTTCTATTATTAAAAAAATAGTTTTTAAATTTTAGTGTGGGTGGCAGTCCACACTCGACCCTACGTAGGTCCGTCCACGAAATTACTGTCCTTAAAAATTAAAATTTTGCCCACATTCCCTTAAAAATCTCAGCCCAACTTTTGGCACAGGTGAACTGATACTTGTCATTCCTGCATATAAGTACCCACAAACCAATTGCAAAAGAGAGTGGCTGAAAAAGAGAGAGAAAGATAGATAGATAGAGAGAGAGATCTATAGAGAGAGAAAGAGAGAGATCTAGAGAGAGAAAGCTAGGGATAGGTCAAAAAAAAAGAAACATTCTCATCATCATGCCACAAGTTCCATCAACAAGATGGTGCCCAACACCTGAGCAGCTGATGATACTGGAAGAGATGTACAGAACTGGAGTGAGGACTCCAAATGCTTCCCAGATACAGCAGATCACTTCCCATCTCTCCTACTATGGAAAGATTGAAGGCAAAAATGTCTTCTACTGGTTTCAAAACCACAAAGCCAGAGAGAGACAGAAGCTCAGGAGAAGGCTCAGCAAGCAACAGCAGCCAAATATGCAGCCAAATATGCAGCCATTTCTTCCTCTTCCAGATCATTTACTCTATGGGCCTCAGATCCACCCTCCATTCCTTCATCATCATGTAAATTATATAATTAACTTGCCATAATTTTCTTAAAGATTTCTCCTTTCTTGCAAATCTTCATAATTTGGTTAATAAAAAGGCTTCTTTTATGAGGATTAGGGTTTTGTTGAGAAAAAAATATTAATTTGAAAGCCTTCTATTATGCAACTAGTTTGAAAGAGCTTCTTTTTGGTTTTGTTGACAAAAAAATATTAATTTGAAAGAGATTTCTCCTTTCTTGCAAATCTTCATAATTTGGTTAATAAAAGAGCTTCTTTTATGAAGTTTAGGGTTTTGTTGACAAAAAAATATTAATTTGAAAGCCTTCTATTATGCAACTAGTTTGAAAGAGCTTCTTTTTGGTTTTGTTGACAAAATAATATTAATTTGAAAGAGATTTCTCCTTTCTTGCAAATCTTCATAATTTGGTTAATAAAAGAGCTTCTTTTATGAAGTTTAGGGTTTTGTTGACAAAAAAATATTAATTTGAAAGCCTTCTATTATGCAACTAGTTTGTACATATGTTAATTATGTAGATTATAGCTTCTTTTTGGTTTTGTTTCTCACATGGCTAAGGTTGCGTTTAGAGCGGCTTATTGCAACTTATTTGCTCAGGTGAGGTTGGACAAAAACGTCGTTGTCATAGAATATATGTTTAATATCACAAATGTTATAAAAACGAAACTAATTTGAGGCATAAAATTTGTGTATGATGATGACATTTTTATCCAATCTCACCGGAGCAAATAAGTTCTCGCCAAACGCAGACTAAATGTAAGGCTCCGTTTGGCACGATGGTGGCCGTCGTAAATGCATGGGTTAAAACGCCATTCGTTAAGAAGTTCCTTAATTAGGTGGGCGTTAACAAATGACAATTAAAACCCGTGTTCATGACCGCCACCACCATGCCAAACGGAGTCTAAGTTTGCATGAGAAGCAATCTTGCATGCATAATTTGTATATCTTTCATTTGTTCTTTTTTTTAAAGTGCTTTATTAATTTTATGAACCATGGTGAGGAGAATATGAGAGGATGATTTAACCTAATTTTCTAGTTCAAAACTCCAAATTTTGGGACAAAAATTCTTATTGGTACATCATTAACCACATGTATCTTTTGATGAAATTAAACACCTCATATGTTTTATGTAGCAATCAAATTTTAATAATGTGTATGTGCATTACACACCCACATAAAGAAAGTTATCAGTTTTTATAAGAAAATACTAAATAAAATACTTAATAGTAAGTGTATATATATATTATATATATATTATATATATATATATATATATATATATATGTGTGTGTGTGTGTGTGTGTGTGTGTGTGTGTGTGTGTGTGTGTTTATATAGGTTTATTTATGGTTACCTTCTCTCGAAGTTTGTATAATTACAGCTTGCACCTCTCTAACTTTTGAAATTACAAGAACCTCCTCTCAATGTTTACATTTCATAACATCCATGCAAAAAAGTACCCACGTGTAGTAAATCTTGACGAGGGTCTTTTTGTACATGAATGTTATGAAATATAAACATTGAGGGGAGCTAATTGTAATTTTGAAAGTTAGAGGGGTGCAGGTTGTAATTATGCAAACTTCGAGGGGAGGACCCTCTAAATAACCCCCCTATATACATATATATAATGGCCCTTTATACTGACTTTCTTGATGTTAAATTATAGGTTGTACCCCACTATCTTTAGAAGTTATAAAAATTGCTCTTTTAAATATATACTTCACAATATGCATAAACAAAAATATAAACTTACAAAGGAGATTTTTTGTGCATGTATGCAATAAATATAAGCATACAAATGAGAATTTTATAATTTCAAAAAGAGGTGAGCAACTTGTAATTATGCTTGCTCCAAAGTTTGAATAGTTAATTGTATTGTTGCGGGTCGCTCCACACTCTTGTAATATGCAACAAGTATATATATATATAGCTACTATTTAAGAGAATGTAATTGTTTTGAGGGATTAATTGCAGGGAGCTGGAGGGTTAGATGAGCAAAGATCAGAGGGGCTAGATTTACTGAGGAAGCTGGAGATTGAATGCCCTCCACAAGGAGAGGAGGGGTCTTCATCGACGAGCGCGAGCAGTGGAACTTCTTTGAGGTGCAGTTGCGAGTGGATGAAAATGGTTGATCCAAGCTTTCTGGAGGGGACGCCGCCGTGCTGTGGAATAAGTACTCCAAGAACCTTGGAGCTGTTCCCAACAACTAGCACTGGGCTCAAAGATGAGTGCAGCACCTCCAAGTCTTCTTCTTGCTCAGCTTCAACCAGTTAATTAATCAACATGAATACATATGGAAGCATGCATGCAAGCCTCTCTATCTAGCTATAAGACTATTGTTGTCATAAAATTTCTCTATTAAGCTCTATAATTTCAGATTCCTCATGTATTCTCTAATGAAACATGTTGTGTGATCATAATTATGAAGTCATGTGTATCTTAGAATTTGTTGTGTTTCTTTTTTGCTTCAAGATATGAAGAGATCTTGGTGAGGTTAGTAATGGACTTTATTAATATTTTTTGCTGTGGTCTCTTTCTCTCATGCTAGATTATGTTGAATCTGTTGGAAACGTGTATGGGTTCCCTCACAAACTCAACTCCACAAACCGATTCCACTAATCGCCAAATACACAAGATGCAACCCTGCGAGACCGCCCGCACGAACCGCCTAGCCGCGCGGTTTGCAGCTCGGCAAGAACTTCCTCTCGCTGCTGAGACCACTCACACTAGCCATCTACCCGCACGAGCTCCCTCCCGCGAGACGACCAGGATGCAAGACCACCACACCAACACCGCGAGATCACCTCGACTAGACCTTCTCGCGAGTTCAAAACAACTCGGCGAGATCACCACCACTAAGCCCGCGAGACGCCAGCAACCCGCTTGGCAACACCGTCAACCCGCGCGACAAGGTTACTTCTCGCACGCGCAAACACACTGCTCTCGCTCAGCAGCGAGATCAACAAACCGCCCGGGCTACCACCTCTAGCCGCTCGGCTAGAAGACTACACACTCCTGCTAGCGCTACAGCGCTTCTCGACCAAAACCAGAAATGAGGAGGAATTTCACTATCTCATCAAACTCAAATGAACTACATGCATGCCTATTTATAGGCTAACAAAACTAACTACCTTCTCTCGCCTATTAAATACACATTCTCTCTCCTATTAATTACTCATACATAAAATAATATAAAAGTACAAATTTTGACTTGGTCAACAAAGACAAAGTCCAACAAAATCACCACACTCATTTTTTATTTTAAAACCCGGGTCAAAGATAGAAGAGACGAGGGTCTATTATTATAAGCACGAGAAGATCTTCTGAGTGGGAAATGTAGGACTAATCTTAGCATGCCTTTGTTGGGTTCATGCTGGACCGCCCAACATGCCCCCTCGGTACTGTGAAGCTGGATCTAATATCATGTTGAACCATCACACCTATTTTACATTCCAAAACCCGCCTGGTCAAAGATAGGAGAGGCGGGACCTATTATAAGCATGAGTGGATTGCCTTCGTAGGCAGTGTGAGACTAATCTTTAATTACTTGCCTTTTTTGGGTTCATGCTAGAACGTCCAACACGCCCCCTTAGCGCGAACCAGATTATGATACTATGTTGAACCACCGTACCCATTTTCCATTCCAAAACCTGGGTAAAAAATAGGAGAGGAGTGACCTATTATAAGTACGAGTGGATCGTCTGGGCAGGCAGTGTGCGACTAATCTTAGCATGACTTGTTTGGTTCATGCTGGACCTCCGAAAACGCCCTCTCAGCTTGAATCTTCCTTTGATACCATGTTTATTGAAAATTGTGAAGTGAAAGTGGAGGTTGATCGAGCAGACTGCGCGGCCTGGACGGACTGATGGTGCAGTCTGGGTTTTCTGAAGGTGCGGACTGGGTGGACTGGTGGTGCGGCCTGGGCGGCCTGTTATTACGACCTGGTGATGGTATTCTGTCAGTTCTGCCCGTGGTTCTGTTGTTGGCTGTTCCTTGAAGTAACCAGGCAGATTGGTGGTGTATCCGCGGAAATGTGGCGGACTCTGTTCGAGTTGGCAGAGTCCGTTGTGGCACACTATGTTTGGAGATCGCGAGATCGACATTGGTCCATGCCCTTGATCTCTGGTGATGCGGTTGGTGATAATTGCGTTCTTGGTGGCGGACTGTCTTTGGAGCTGGCAATATGGCTTCGTGTCTGCCGAGCTCGCGCCAGGTGTTTGGTGGGTTGCTGGACTTGGTCACATTCTGTGATAAGTCCAGGGTATTCGCAGCGTCCGCAGAGTCCGCTGGTTGACCGGGCGATCTGTGCCTATTGGTCGTGGACTCGTGTGGCAGGCTGGTGCGGTGTTCGCGAGCTGTGCGGGCTGTTGCTCTATCCGCGTGCTGTGCAGCGTGCAGACTGGTGTCGTGTCCGTCAGGTAGCGAAATGGCTTCCTGACGTGGTGCCTGGCGAATCAGCTGATGTCCCGCCTTATCCTTGCAGACTCGGCGGACTGCGTTGTGCAAGCTTCGAGCTGGAGTGGTGATTCTATCTACTAGGGCGGTGACCACACTACTCGCCCTGCCTATAAATAAGACCCCCCGTCACTTCAACAGTAACTGAATGAACAATAAGCTTTCTCGTGTTTAAGTTGTTGTGGACAGAATTTTGGTATCCGCCCGTGTTGAAGAGGTTAACCTGTTACTTGTTGTGCAGGTTGCGCAGACATCGTTAAAGAACCAGGGATTTGGTTCTGAGTTAGTATGGACTCGGCGGCTACAACAGGAGGTTACAACAGGCGGTTACTGCACGTCTCGTGCGACTAGCAGCGGTTACTCTTCTGCAACTTTCTCTTCTGTTCAATAAGTTGTCCGCCTTTGGGCGGCTTGTTCAGTTGGTGGCAGCAGTCCGCGCGTTCTGGCGACTAGGCAACCTCGCGGTCAGGCAGTTTGCAATTCGGCGGACAGAGTTCTTTTCAGCACTAGAATAATGGGTAGTACGTGCAGTTTGTTGCGGTCTCGCGACCTGGCGACCTAAGCGAACTCCATCAGCTTTTAGCAGCAGTTCCGGCGAATACTCATTGAGTCCGCGCGGTTTGATTATGTTTACTTTTCTGCTTTCTTTAGATTCTTTGGCAAGCATGTCTCGCCATGTATGCATATTATTGTAAAGAAGATTTTTTCAATAGTACAAGATTCCTGCTTTTGCTCTTTGCTTCTGGTTTACTTGCTCAAGAGTGTTGTGTGTTCCTGCGCCTGGTTCCCGCTCTCCGCTATATCAAATTTCAACATGGTATCAGAGGGAACAGTGACTTAAGCAGTGAATCCACCCTCAGTTTGCTTGTTGCTTCTGTGAGTAGTTGTAACGCCTCAAAATTCGAAAGAGGGACGAGCAGCGTCGAGAGCCAAGTTTGGGTCTTGGTAAGGGAACACGGCCTAGGACACGGGCGTGCACATTACCGTGTCGTGCTCGGGTTCGTCGAGAGCCCGGGAAGTCGATGATTTTCGCTCGATGAAGTGTCGAGACAGGGAACACGACCTAGTACACGAGCGTGTCCAAGGCCGTGTCGTGCTGGTTCGTCGAGAGCCCGGGTGGTCGACAAACTGCGCTCGACGAAATGGCGAGACAGTGAAAACGGCTTGGGACACGGGCGTGTCCAAGGCCGTGTCGTGCGCGTGTTCGACGAATTTTCTGCGAAGTCGACAAGAAGGAGTCGACGATCGTCGAGACTTCGAACACAGCCTGAGACACGGGCGTGTCCCAGACCGTGTCTTTCTCGGGTTGTGAGTCGGGCCGTGTAAGGGGGTTGAACACGGCCTGGAGCCTAGGCGTGTTCGGCCTGACACGGGCGTGTCAATTTCGACACGGGCGTGTCGATTACCCGTGTACTTCTCGGGTGGTTTTTGATCCTGTGTCGATGGAGGAACACGACCAGCAACACGAGCGTGTACTGAGTGACACGGGCGTGTCATGTTCGACACAGGCGTGTCCAGTGCCCGTGTCCTATTCTGGGTGCGACGGTTTCAGTGTCGATTGAGGCACACAGCCTTGGACACGGGCGTGTCGCAAGCTGTGTTCGGACCAGGTGTTTTGATTTTAAGTTCGGATCGTGGTCGTCCGTTTCCTTCTTTTGGGATCTGATGGTCCAGGGCTGTCCTTGCTGAGTTAAGTCCGGGAATAGGGTTTAAGAACCGTCATTCTTCATCAAGTACTCTCTTTCTAAGTTCTAGAGAGAAGGGAGAGCAAGGAAGGAGGTGGAAGAGAGATCCGGCTGTCGGAGAAGCTTCGGTGCTCCAAATCGCGAGCCGAGTCCGGATCCATGGAGGCAAGACCGTTGCGAAGATTTTCATCCGGCTAAGTTTCCATGGCTAGGAATAGGGGTCGTAAGGTAACGACACTTCTCCTCTTGGTTTTAGGATGCGTATTTAGCATCTTTTTTTCAAGCTTTTGGGCATCAAATCTCTCTTATGAGAGGGGTTTGGGTCGTCATGGTTCAAGATGAACCTCCAGGTCGATTGAGTCCGTCCCCGACATGTTTTTGCATTAGAGATCCGCTCCGTTAGTGGATTAGGCATTGTCGGTGAAGCCGTGGTTGCGACCGTTAGTCCGACTCGGTGATGTTGCATATGAGCTTTAAGGATTTTGTAGAAATCCGTTGTGGTAGGATGTCGTTTGTGATGTTTGTGTTTTCCCCCTTTTTCTCGAGTGAGTAGATGGTTTCCTTGGTGGACAAGGTTAGCTCTGCATTAGTGGTAGATGGTTTCCTTGGTGCGCAGGGACGTTGCAGTACAAATGAGGGATTAGGGTGGGATTGATATTGGATTTTGATGTGCTAAGGCGTGGCTTTGTCTCCGTGGTCGGCTGGCTAACCCGTGACGTGCAAGTCATGTGTGGAGAGTGTCCCAGCGAGACTAGTACCCTTCTGTGAGACCTACGAGAATGCCAAGCATAGGGCAAGCCCGTGCAATGAGGCCATGAGCGGGTGGGGTCCAGCAAGGGTTCTTAGAATCAGTCAGTGTGTTAGACAGAATCCTGACATGAGAAGTCAGAGCTTGCAGGAAAGCCTGGGTCTAAGACCGTGAGCTGGTGGGGCCTTGTCAAGAGTTCTGTGTGGCGGCTTGTATGTCGTTAGGGGAATTGTAGTACCCATTTGTTTGTGGCTTAACACCAATGGGGAAATTGGAAGTACCCAGATGTTTGATGATGTGCTAGATGCATACATGATAGGGTGCCTTGAGTGAAGCCCGGGTTTTGCATATATACTGCATAGTATGCCCCTTTTCATTATATGCTCAACAATAGAAAATGTGCATGTTGTTTAAGACATCCAAGCCTGTTCTTTTAGTATTTTACTTTTTTACATATATGGTATACAAAGTGCTGACTTGCAGGTTGGAGGGGTACCTCGGGGTTCGTTAGAGTCGGCCGGGAGGAGATGTGTTTGTTACACAGTTAGAGGTCAGTCTTTGCTGACCCACGTTACAACAAATTTTTACAGGGCAAGGAACACAAGCAGGAGCAAGCTCGCCGGCCAAAAAGGCCTAAGCCTCATGAAGTGTTACCAGCTTTGCATTAGCTCAACTTTTGTGATAATGTATGTTTGATGCTTTAGACTTCCGGCTTGAATGCCGAGGTAGCTTAGAAGTGCCTTTGCACATTGATGTGTTATGTATCAATTAAATTGTGGGCTCTCTTTAGTTGTAAGGCCATAAGGCCATTTGGATTCTCCTATATGTGTGGATAACTTCTAGTCAGATTGATATTTCCGCTGTTGTTTGCTTTTGAGTTTTGAGTTGGGTAGATTATATCATCTTTTAATGCTAAAGCAGTGACGTCTATATGTTGTGGGGCCCCGACCGGACCCATATTATACAGTCATTACATAGAAGGTGTTGCATAAGTAACCAGAGTTGCTGCAATGGACGCTGTGTATGTAAGGGGTCTTGGAATTGAGCTGCTCACACCGACTAACTTCAAGAAGTTGAAGTCGTGTATGAGATGCTATCTTCGTAGTGAGGATTTGTGGGATGTTGTCGATGGTGACAACAAGCAGGAGGTTACTGCTACTGCTGGTGACAACACTAATGAGGTGAAAGCTTGGAGAAATACTAATACGAAAGCGGAGTTTGCTCTCAGTCGTTCTATATCACCGAAACTCTTTGATCACATTCTTGGATGTCAATCTGCTGCGGAGATCTGGACTTCCCTTGATGGGTTGTTAAATAGGAAGAACGTAGCTAGACTACAGTTCTTGGAAAATGAGTTGGCCAGAGTAACTCAAGGAGATCTGTCCATCTCCAAGTTCTTCCTCAAGATGAAGAATCTCCACGCTGAGATCTCAACGCTTGATACTGATGAGCCTATCTCTGAAGACAGGTTAAAGAGGCACATAATCCACAGCTTGCATAAGGAGTATGTGGCATTCATAACTTCTATTCAAGGCTGGGCTGCTCAGCCATCTTTGCTGGAGTTGGAGAACCTGCTGACTTCGTAGGAGAGCCTGGCTAGGCAGATGGCTGGTGTTACTATCTCTAAAGGAGGTAGTGAAGCTCTCTTCACAGGGAAGAAGAAGAAATTGGAGAAGAAGAAGACTGTTCCTGGTGATGGCCCTTCAACTTCTTATCAACAAGAGAGGAGCGCTGCCCCTAAGCAGGATTGGAAGAAGAAGAAGGAGCGACTTAAGTACTGCAGGTGTAACCAATCAGGACACTTCAAAAGGGACTGCAAGGTCAAGCTGCAGCCTGGGCATGTTGTAGACAAGGAAGAAGCTTGCTCCAATTCTGAGGAAGCCGAATGGGGAGGAGCATTTATGACCAGCACTTGTGTCAGTGCCTTGTCCTCCATCGACTACCAGTTCCCACTTCAAGGGGGAGTGTTGAAAATTGTGAAGTGAAAGTAAAGGTTGATCGAGCAGACCGCGCAGCCTGGGCGGACCGATGGTGTGGTTTGGGTTTTCTGATGGTGCGGCCTGGGTGGACTGGTGGTGCAGCCTGGGCGGCCTGTTATTACGACCTCGTGATGGTGTTCTGTCAGTTCTACTTATGGTTCTGCTTTTGGCTGTTCCTTGAAGTAACCAGGCAGATTGGTGGTGTATCCGCGGAAATGTGGCGGACTCTGTTCGAGTTTGCAGAGTCCGTTGTGCAGACTGTGTTTGGAGATCACGAGATCGGTATTGGTCCATGCCCTTGATCTCTGGTGATGCAGTTGGTGATAATCGCGTTCTTGGTGGCAGACTGTCTTTGGAGCTGACAATCTGGTTTTGTGTCCGCCGAGCTCGTGTCAGGTGTTTGATGGGTTGCTGTACTTGGTAACATTCTGTGACAAGTCTAGGGTATTTGCTGCGTCCGTAGAGACCGCTGGTTGATCGAGCGATCCGTGCTTGTTGGTCGTGGACTCATGTGGTAGGCTGGTGCGGTGTTGATGACTAGTTTTAGTCATCGATTTTTGGGGTAAATTAGCATAGATATCCCTAAGATTAATTATATTTTCATGTATTTTAAGTTTGTTATGTTTTGATTTTTATTTTCTTTGAATGTTATGTTCTAATTCCTTATTTTATGCATCATATTTGGTTTAATTGTAAAATTTTCTATTATGTTGGTTGTCTTAGTTTATATGTTTGTTGAAACATAAACTTAACATTCTATTCTATTTTATTTTTGTAGGTTGGAGTCCAACATCATGCAACCCTTGAAGTTTGGAGCAGCCCGACCCTTTTCCTTGAAACCCACATGATGCATTCAGCCCCTCTTCAAGCTACCTGAACCCATATAGATGCAACCCACCTCATTGGAGCAGCCCACAAAGTGCAAGCCCGGCCTCCTCCCCACTTCAAGATGCAGCCCACAAAGAGCAGCCCTCCCCCTTCAAAGTGCAGCCCACTCTCTCCATTCTTTGGTCCATTTGAGGCCCATGCATGGCCGGCCACCCCTCATGCATCCCCTCTTTCATTCCCACTCTCTCCCCTTTATTATTTTCTCTTCCATTTACTCCTCATGCATCTCCCCACTCACCCATTCTCTCTTATTTAATTCTCATTCACCCCTCTTTCCCTTTCTCTCATTCTCATTTAAACCCATCCATCCCCCATCTTTTATTTATTTTGTTTTTTTTCATTTTCCAAAATGCACATGCATGCATATAGCCATTCCCTCTCCCCTCATAAATGCACATACATGCATCCTCTCCCCTATGCATGGCCGGCCACCCCCTATTGCCCCCTCTTCTTCATTTCATTCTAGATCCTTCTCCCTCTCCTATAAAAGCCACCCCATCCCTCAAGCCAAAGAAGAAAATTTTGGGAAGTGAAGTTTTAAGTTAAATTTGAGTGTTGAGTTGGATTGGAGAGGGAGCAAGTGAGGGAGTTAGTTCAAGTGCAAGTTTTCTTTCTTTCTTTGTTGTTAAGTAGACTTCTTTTTCATTATTGTATTAGTCCCTTTTTTTAGTAGAATCTTGTATTATTCTTATTATTGTGTACTTCATTTTTTATTAATCAATGAATATGAATTTTCTTCATCTTATTGTGATCTCTTCCACAATTATGCGTAGCTAATTTTCTTTAGCGTTCGATCATGAGGATACATAAAATGAGATGAGAGTTTCTTTTATTTCATAGTTTTATTTTTGCTTAATTTTACTCGATCCTTCTTTGATTTTTATTTTTGTCGACTCCGTATTTCCGGTATACAGTAGTAGACTTTGGGATCTCATATTTGAGCAGCCGAGAGGCTCGTGAATGTGAAAGATCACTCAAAGAAGGAAAGAGTTGAACGCAACTCTAGAGATAGGATGACGTAAATCTTCCGGATTGGAGTCAAATCAAATAGTGCGGGTCATCTCGATAATGCGGCTTTAGGCCTTTTTGACTTGAAAGAGATTTCGGTTAAAACGTCCATAAGTCAGGGGATTTAATGCTCTAGCGAGATTATTTCCTAATTTCGGATCTGTCACGGTCGAGTATGATTTGCAAATTTAAAACTATGTCTTTTCATCCCTCTCATTTTGTTTTATGGTGAATCTTCGATCGAATGCTAACCCTTTTATTATAAAGTTTTCCGTCTAAAAAATTATCTTTAGTTTTTTTTCTCCGAATCAAATTTCTCAAAACCCACTTTCTTTCGGTAGGATAATAGTTCAAGCGTGAGTTGCAGTACTTGACAACCCCGTGTTTAAATACGACCTTGATACTACAATTCGACAGGTACACTTGCCTGTTTGGGTTTTAGCCCATCAAGTTTTTGGCGCCGTTGCCAGGGACGCTTTTTCGTCAATATTAGGAAAACGTTTTCGCTATTACTTCTGCAAAAAATTAAAAAAAATTACTTTCTCTATTTTCTTATTCAAGTTTTTATTTCCCTTCTTCTTTTTTCTTTCCTCCATTCTCCTTCTAATTTTCTTAGTGCATGACCCGTACGAATCCGTCGCTACTTGTAGACTTGGACCCAGAAATCGAACGCTCCTTTCGGAGAAACTTACGATTCAGTGGTTCCACTTCTCAAACAACGGTTGAGGATTCCGACGGTGATTGTAACTTCAACTCCAAAATGGGAGACCCTAACCCAGCGTTTGCCCAGCAAAGGACGATGTCCGATTATGCTCGGCCCAACCTGGAGGGTACAGAAACAAGTATTGTTCGACCTGTAATTGCGAACAATACTTTTGAGCTTAAGCCTAGCATCATACAAATGGTGCATCAATATGTACAGTTCGACGGATTACAAGATGAAGATCTGAACTTGCATATTGTCAATTTTCTTGAAATCTGTGACACCTTCAAAATAAATGTTGTCTCAGACGATGCTATAAGGCTAAGACTCTTCCTCTTCTCCTTAAGAACTAAAGCCAAACAGTGGTTGAGTTCTCTTCCAAGTGGATCAATCACTACTTGGAACATTTTAACTGAAAAGTTTCTCTCACGTTATTTCCCCCCCGCCAAAACTGCTAAGCTAAGAAATGATATAACTTCGTACTCTTAAATTGCTTCTGAGACCCTCTATGACACATGTGAGAGGTTCAAAGAGCTTTTGAGACGCTGCCCCCATCATGCTCTGCCTGTATGGTTACATGTTCAGACATTTTATAATGGGCTAAATCAAGAGACTAAGCAAATGATAGACGCCGCTTCCGCTGGTTCTTTGGACCGCAAAAATTCGGAAGCCGCTCTTGAGCTTATAGAGGACATGACGATGAACACTTTTCAGTGGAACTCGTCTAGGACTCGCCCAAATAAACCTGCAGCTATCTATGAGGTGGACTCGGTTTCGGAACTGGCGTTGCAAGTGGAAATGCTGACCAAGAAGATTTCGGAGATGACTGCTTCCTCCGCCGCTAAGGTATATGAAAATGTGAATGTTGATGCTGCCGAGCAGGTGGATTATCTAGGGAACATACCCAGGCCTGCTCAAAATAATTCTGCCAATAATTTTTCTGCTTTTTATAATTTTTTTGCACCTCCTGGTTTTAATTCTTCTTCGAACTCTTATAATCCTGGATGACGTAACCATCCTAATTTTTTTTGGTGTAACCATGCTAATGATGCATGCCCACCACACGATTTCACTCCACCACCACCACAATATCAAAACCAAAATTTTCAAAAAACTCCATCTTTGGAGGAAATACTTTCTAAATATATAAGCTCGAATGATGCTACCATTAGACGTCTATCTGGCTCCGTGAAAAAATTAGAGAACCAGGTCGGGCAACTTGCCAAGGTCATCTCTGAGAGGCCACCTGAGGCTCTTCCCTCAAACACTAAACCTAACCCAAGTGAGCACGTGAATGCGATTTCCCTTCGGAGCGGTAAAGTTATTAACAAGCCCACCACAAGGGAAGAGCCAGAGGTGATTGCCTCTCCTACTGCTGAAAATATTATCGCTACAGAATCAAATGATAAAATTTTTGAAAAAGAAAAAGACAAATCTAATTTTGAAAAAGAAAAGTCTATTTTTGAAAAAGAAGTTAACGATTTTCAAAATGATGCTCCGACAATTATAAAGGACTTTCCGCCACCTCCTTATCTGGCTAGGCTTAGGAAGGAAAAATTAGATGATCAATATTCACGCTTTCTTGAAATGTTTAAACAAATTCATATAAATTTGTCATTTCACGAAGCCATTAGCCAAATGCCGAAATACGTCAAATATCTCAAGGATTTAATAACGAATAAAAAGAAATTGGAAAATCTTTCTCATGTAACGTTAAATGAAGAGTGCTCGGCGGTCGTTAAAAACTCTAACTTGCCTCAAAAAATAAATGATCCAGGTAGTTTTTCAATTCCTTGTGTTTTTGGTGATCTTTTTCTAAAACATGCGCTAGAGGATCTAGTTGCGAGCATCAACTTGATGCATTTGTCATTATTCAAGAAGCTAGGATTGGGCACTCTCAGCCATACAAGAATGAGTATCCAGTTAGCCGATAGGTCGATCAAATATCCGTTAGGTATTGTTGAGGACGTTCTAGTAAAGGTCGACAAATTCATCTTCTCGGTGGATTTTGTCATTCTCGATATTGAAGAGGACGTCGAAGTCCCTCTTATCCTTGGCCGTCCCTTCCTAGACACCGCTCGAGCAATCATAAATATGAGTGACGGAAAACTTTCTCTGCGTGTGGGAGATGAAGAGGTTACTTTTGATATTAATCAATCTATGAGAAATTTTTTACAAAATGATGACTCTTGTTTTTTTATTGATGAATTAAAAGAGGACTCCTATATTTCTCCAAATGATTTTTCGTCTTCTTTTTCTGAACTTTCTCCAAATATTTTTAAAAATATGGTTATGTCCATGTAAACAAATTTTGAAAATGAAAATGTTTTTAAACAAAAGAATTTTGAAAATCTCATTTTTGAAGAAGACAAAAATCAGAAAAATTCATATGAAAAATCACCCGATCCTGAAACGAAAGTCGATCACGATAAGAACTTGGGCCAACATAAAATTTTTAAACCTGACGATCAAGTTCTTCTTTTAATTCTCGCTTATTTTCTTCGGACACATTAAATCTCGATGGACTGGACCGTTTACGATCAAAGAAGTTTATTCTGATGGCACTGTGTTGCTTTCGCACCCCGATAAGGGTGATTTTAAAGTGAATGGACATACACTTAAACTTTATTTTTCAAATGATTATGTGTCTCCTGCAACGGAGGTTCTTGTCTTGGGCTCTTAATTTTTTATCTTGTTGTCGAATATGTTTATTTTTGGACTTATTATTATTATTATTATGAAACTTTTAATTTTATTCGGACTTTAAATTGTTGTAATAAAGAACACTCGTGGGCACCTGCCCATGGACTCTATTTTTTATGTTTTTTTTTGCTCTTCGTTCCGGAGGCCAACCAAGCAAGTTTGTGACCGCCGCTC
Source organism: Platanthera guangdongensis (assembly GCA_039583875.1). NCBI lineage: Eukaryota > Viridiplantae > Streptophyta > Magnoliopsida > Asparagales > Orchidaceae > Platanthera > Platanthera guangdongensis. Next base: position 2,860,929 of record CM077155.1, read on the forward strand.
CAATGTTGCTTATTTAAGGATGGATCAAGTCAAACCTGCTGACGATCAAGTGTACTAAAACCCAAGCATGAGGGAGCGACATCCTCCTTCATCCCACAAACCCGAAGAAGTCCTGTTCTTTTTTTATTTCATTTACTTTCTGCATTTTTCTCTACTTCTCAGTCTCCTTCTCGTTTTTTTTTTGTTTATTTCATTGAGGACAATGAAAAATCTAAGCTTGGGGGAGGGTTTAGTTAGTTTTTTTCCTTTTTCTTTCAAAAATCCAAAAAAATCTTTTGCTTTCTTAAAATCAAAATCTAAAAATTAGTATAGTTTTGTTAAGTTTCTTTAATATTGCTTTTATTTTAGTCTTATCAAAAATCACAAAAAGAGAAAAAATCTATAAAACAAAAATCCAAAAATTTTTTTGCTAAAATCTATTTGAAAAACAAAATCAATAAAACAAAATCTAAAATTAGTATAGTTTTGTTAAGTTTCTTTAATATTGCTTTTTATTTTAGCCTTATTAAAAATCACAAAAAGAGAAAAAATCTATAAAACAAAAATAAAAAAATTGCTAAAATCTATTTGAAAAACAAAATCTAAAATTATTTTCTATCTTTATTTGTATGTTTCTTCTAGTAATGTGTAGGCTCGTGCGGTTCCTTAGTTCTATTTAGATTTCTTTGAATTGGTTTTCTAAATTTATCATTCTTACATAGCATAGTTTTACTAGTTTATTTTTCTTAAATATAGGCATCCGTTTTTTACGTTATAGGTTCGCAATTTGTAGTCTTTTTTTTATTCGGTTAGTTGCGTATGAATGGTTGCTAGGTAACATTACCTCATTTTCATTTATGAGGTAATACTTTCTTGATGTCTAGAACTTGTCCCTAGCTACTTTCGAAACATTTGCGCCATTTTTACGTAGTTTAGAAAGGATTTAGGCCACCCTTTGACTAGTTTGAGCTTTTCTTGCCCACCAACAAATTTACCATTGCAAAACAATGTTTGGGCCTTTTTCCATGTTTCTTTATTTTTAGCTCCACCTTTCATTTCATTATTTCACCAAAGCCAAAATCCCTTTCCTATTTTCACACTAAACTCTGAGCTTAAATATTAATTTTGTGAAGGGTTATATCTTTGAAAATGAAAAGGAAAATTTATAGCTTATATTTGGAGCTTTCCTTAAAAAGTCAAAAAAGAGAGTTATTATCAAAAGTATTATCAAAATGAAGTGAAAAAAAAGTAGTTTATTTTTGGCCAATATTATGAAAAGAAAAGAAAAAAAATTTCATGGCCTTGTTTTATTGTTTGAATTGGAGAAATGACATACTTGTCATTTCTCATTTTGGTTATGATTTATTTATTTTGAGCTCAACTTTGGTTTAGTATGTGTCTTAGCCTTCATTTTTATCTTTGCTTTTCACTTCCTAATCATTTGCCTAAGCCAAGTCATTACGCCTATTTAAGTCCTTTTAATCTTTAGAACATGAATTGCGTAGTGGAGAGAGTGTGAACGGACAAGCCTATGACCACCATCATTGATGGATTTCTTTGGAGGTTATCTTGAGGTGACTTAGGGGTAATTGTTATTCTAGCAACCTATTAGTTCGTTTAATGCGCCTTTTAATTAGAATGTTTACTTTTGCTTTTCTTATTTTTTTAAAGTTATGGATGCCTTGTTTTAAGATTTAGAAATGTGTAAATTTTCTTTATGTTCTAATGATATTTTTAGGTCTCAACTTTCAAGTTTTCTATTATGCACTTCTCACCCCACTAGTTGTTGAATAGGAATTATGATAGTTTAATTTTTCGTGTTTTGTTTTTCTTAATTATGCAACCTAAATCTTCTTTGTTTTCTTTCCCTAGTTCTTTAAGTTTTATTTACTTGAGAGCAAGCTAATACTCTAGCATGGGGGAATTTGATGACTAGTTTTAGTCATCGATTTTTGGGGTAAATTAGCATAGATATCCCTAGGATTAATTATATTTTCATGTATTTTAAGTTTGTTATGTTTTAATTTTTATTTTCTTTGAATGTTATGTTTTAATTCCTTATTTTATGCATCCTATTTGGTTTAATTATAAAATTTTCTATTATGTTGGTTGTCTTAGTTTATATGTTTGTTGAAACATAAACTTAACATTCTATTCTATTTTATTTTTGTAGGTTGGAGTCCAACATCATGCAGCCCTTGAAGTTTGGAGCAGCCCGACCCTTTTCCTTGAAGCCCACATGATGCATTCAGCCCCTCTTCAAGCTACCCGAGCCCATATAGATGCAACCCACCTCATTGGAGCAGCCCACAAAGTGCAAGCCCGGCCTCCTCCCCACTTCAAGATGCAGCCCACAAAGAGCAGCCCACCCCCTTCAAAGTGCAGCCCACTCTCTCCATTCTTTGGTCCATTTGAGGCCCATGCATGGCCGACCACCCCTCATGCATCCCCTCTTTCATTCCCACTCTCTCCCCTTTATTATTTTCTCTTCCATTTACTCCTCATGCATCTCCCCACTTGTCACAACCCGCATTTTCTCCAAAAATTTAGAAGTATCAGAGTAGGAGAAAACACGCGTTGTGATGTCACGTAGGGCAGGGGATAACTGTCGACGCTCAGGCAACCACCAACTACTAAGACTATAAATAAAACACAAGCTTTAATGATGTGAAAATCAATTGTATTTTAGATGTCGTATCCCTCGGCTCAGTGGATCAGCTAGTCCACAATTAAAAACCATACTTATACAAAGCAGAAAAAATACTTTAGTTACATTTGACATCCTAAAAGAGTGCATATGTGTCCCTAGAGGACAACTTATACTATGCATACCCTACATTTATTTTATACCATATATATAAGAAAATAATCTTTTACGTCGTTGGAAAGTAGTGTCGAGTTTTATAAAACATGTTGATCATGAGATTTAAATATAATAGTGCTTCTAGGTTTAAAAGTAACTAACAACCTAACATAAATTATCCCAAGAGCAAGTTGAATAAACTCCAAAACAGGAAATCTAGCAGTATCAACAAAGTACAAAGCATCTAAAAGAGAAACCACCAGTGGGCGCCAACAAAAGGAGGTTGTGGCCGCCAACAACCCGCCCGTGGAGGGAGAGAGGTTGGGGTGCATGGGCTACAGCCCGGTAGAGTCGCCTAGAGCGGAGCTGTGACGCTGCCACGTTGTATCGGCTAGGGGCGTTACACCACTCACCCCTTCTCTCTTATTTAATTCTCATTCACCCCTCCTTCCCTTTCTCTCATTCTCATTTAAACCCATTCATCCCCCATCTTTTATTTATTTTGTTCATTTTCATTTTCCAAAATGCACATGCATGCATATAGCCATTCCCTCTCCCCTCATAAATGCACATACATGCATCCTCTCCCCTATGCATGGCCGGCCACCCCCTATTGCCCCCTCTTCTTCATTTCATTCTAGATCCTTCTCCCTCTCCTATAAAAGCCACCCCATCCCTCAAGCCAAAGAAGAAAATTTTGGGAAGTGAAGTTTTAAGCTAAATTTGAGTGTTGAGTTGGATTGGAGAGGGAGCAAGTGAGGGAGTTAGTTCAAGTGCAAGTTTTCTTTCTTTCTTTGTTGTTAAGTAGACTTCTTTTTCATTATTGTATTAGTCCCTTTTTTTAGTAGAATCTTGTCTTATTCTTATTATTGTGTATTCATTTTTTATTAATCAATGAATATGAATTTCTTCATCTTATTGTGATCTCTTCCACAACTATGCGTAGCTAATTTTCTTTAGCGTTCGATCGTGAGTATCCATAAAATGAGATGATGGTTTCTTTTATTTCATAGTTTTATTTTTGCTTAATTTTACTCGATCCTTCTTTGATTTTTATTTTTGTCGACTCTGTATTTTCGGTATACGGTAGTAGGCTTTGGGATCTCATATTTGAGTAGCCGAGAGGCTCGTGAATGTGAAAGATCACTCAAAGAAGGAAGGAGTTGAACGCAACCCTAGAGATAGGATGACGTAAATCTTCCGGATTGGAGTCAAATCCAATAGTGCGGGTCACCTCGATAATGCGGCTTTAGGCCTTTTTGACTTGAAAAAGATTTCGGTTAAAACGTCTATAAGTCAGGGGATTTAATGCTCTAGCGAGATTATTTCCTAAGTTCGGATCTGTCACGGTCGAGTATGATTTGCAAATTTAAAACTATGTCTTTTCATCCCTCTCATTTCGTTTTATGGTGAATCTTCGATTGAATGCTAGCCCTTTTATTATAAAGTTTTCCGTCTAAAAAACTTATCTTTAGTTTTTTTTTCTCCGAATCAAATTTCTCAAAACCCACTTTCTTTCGGTAGGATAATAGTTCAAGCGTGAGTAGCAGTACTTGACAACCTCGTGTTTAAATACAACCTTGATACTACAATTCGACTGGTACACTTGCCTGTTCGGGTTTTAGCCCATTAGGTGTTTGCGAGCTGTGCAGGCTGTTGCTATGTCGACATGTTGTGCAGCGTGCGGACTGGTGCAGTGTCCTTCAGGTAGCGGACTGACTTCCTGATTTAGTGCCTGACGAATCGGCTGATGTCCGACCTTGTCCTAGCGGACTCGGCGGACTGCGTTGTGATAACTTCGAGCTGGGGTTGTGATTCTATCCACTAGGACGATGACCACACTGCTCACCCCGCTTATAAATAGGACTCTCTGTCACTTCAACAGCAACTGAATGAACAGTAAGTCTTCTCGCGTTTAAGTTGTTGCGGACTGGATTTTGGTATCCGCACGGGTTGAAGAGGTTAACCGGTTACTTGTTGTGCAGGTTGCGCAGACAGCGCTAAAGAACCAGAGATTTGGTTCTGAGTTAGTGCGGACTCGACGGCTACAACAAGCGGTTACTGCAGGTCGCGTTCGACTAGCAACGGTTACTCTTCTGCAACTTTCTCTTCTGTTCAATAAACTGTTCGCCTCTGGGCGGCTTGTTCCGTTGGTCGCAGCAGTCTGCGTGTTCTGGCGACTAGGCGACCTCGCGGTCAGGCAGTTTGCAGTTCGACGGACAGAGTTCTTCTCAGCACTGGAATAACGGGTAGTCCGCGCAGTTAGTTGCGGTCTCGCGACCTGACGACCTGAGCGGACTCCCTCAACAGTTAGCAGCAGTTTCGACGGCTACTCATTGAGTCCGCGCGGTTTGATTGTGTTGTACTTTTCTGCTTTCTTCAGATTCTTTGGCAAGCATGTCTCGCCATGTATGCCTAGCATTGTAAAGAAGATTTTTTCAATAGTACAAGATTCCTGCTTTTGCTCTTTGCTTCTAGTTTATTTGCTTAAGGGTGTTGTGTGTTCCTGCGCCTGGTTCCACTCTCCGCTATATCAAATTTCAACAATGTTAAAGCACCACACTTATTTTCCATTTCAAAACCCGGGTCAAATATTGAAGAAGTGGGGCATATTATAAGTATGAGTGAACCGTCTAAGTAGGCAGCGTGTGACAAATCTTAGCATGCCTTTTTTGATTCATGCTTGAACGTCCAACAAAATATGCATTTACATGAGCCTCGCTCTTTAAAAGTTGACAAGCTTGTCGAATGAGTCATTAGTATGGAGTGCCCATCAATATGAGGGAGGCTAACTATATATTACTAGTAGTGCATAGTATTCATTATTTAGTCTCAACAAGTTAAAATTATATAGATATGGCTCTATTATGGATCAAGAATCTAATGTGGTCTTCCCACCTGCAAAGTAGAATAAGCAAGCATTAATAATCATATAATAGTTTCTCAGAAAACCCCTACAAATTTATTTAAAACTTTTTTTGTGTGGATATTTTTGTAATCTTAAATATTGAAAATAAAGTTACAATGTCTTGAGTTGTGCCCTAAGGATTGTTGGGTGGAGTTATAATCTTGTATTATGAAGTTTCTTTTAAAAACGGAGCCATTGTACCGTTCCAACATTGCTACCACAGCCAGTCCAAGCTCGTTGGTAACCATGAAGGGTGGTGCCGAATTGTTGTGTAGTGGGCGAAAAGAGAAAGATGGAGATTGCAAATATGATTCAGCCACAAATCTTGAAATTGGAGAAGTCGAGTTACGGGAATTGGAAGGTCATGTTCGCCTCAAAAGAGTTATGGGATATTGTCGAAGAAAGCGTTGTCGGGCCTGATGCTGTTGGAGAAGCTGCAATGACAAATGTCCAAAAGACCGCACATTAAGGAAAGCTAGAAGAAATATTAAAAGGCATCATGCTTGCCTTTTCACGAAGTAGACAATCCAAAGAAGATATCAAATACAACGACGTCAAAGGAAGCAAGAGAGATTCTGCAGAAATCTCTGTAAAGAGTAGAGAAGGCAAAGATGGTGTAGCTACAATCATTACGAGAGGAGTTAAAAACATTTAAGATGCAGAACTCCGAGAAGTTTACCGAACATGTGAACTCCCCACCTCTATCAGTTCTAAATTTTGAAATACTGTAGTTATTGTTTTAGAAACAGACCAAAGTGCTGAAAGCATCCATTTTTTGAATGAGAGGGAAAACCTACATCTTTCGAGTGTAGTCATCAGCGAGAAGTATGAAGTATCATTTACCAGACATGTAAGGAGTTGAAGCTGACCCTCGTATGTCGGCATCTATAAGTTGTAGGGTTGCTTTGACCTCCATGTAGCATCTTTAATTAAGAAATGAGGGCTTATGGTTCTTGCACATTGCACAACATACACAATTGCATGGTGTATTTTTGATTTTTGATAGACTAGTTACAAGCCCAACATATGAAAGTTGTTTATGTCTTGAAAATGTAGGTGCTCATATTTGAGATGCCATAACATTGCTTCAGTTTGGTTTCACATTTCGCGCGCCTTTCTACTTCATGTGGCAGAGCAAGTGAGAAGAATACTATAATCTTTATCAAATATAAGGCATTGTAACATATCAAACGTTAAATTATATCCTTTTTGTAGTAATTCGCCCACACTCAATATTTTGAGCTAATTTTGAAACAAATTAAACCTTAGTGATGTAATTAAGCTTTCCGGGATTGGTTTTAATGGCTATGGTCCCTTCCCTTCTATAATTTTTGTAGTCCCATCTCCAAGGATGACTTTAGATTTGTCACTTTCATTGAGATAAATGAAGTCCTTGTTATTAGTCATGTGATTTGAGCAAACACAATCGAGATACAAAGTATTTTTAGAGGTTTCATATTTTTCTTCTTGTATATAGAAATGTAACACTCATCATCTTGTTCACCATAGTGAGCTTCTTCTTTCTTTTTTTATGTTCATTGAATTATGAGAAAAATGCTCCCCCCCTACTTGTTGGGTGTAAAGAAGTGCTTTTACATCTCTTTTCTAGTCTTCAACATAGACTTTCGCTTGAGCAACTTCCCATTTTCAATGGGGTTGGTTGGAGATGATTGAGGAGTCCATGCTAAATTAAGTCCTATTGTTGAAACCGAGATTCGGTTACACCTAGAGTTCGGACCTATGGGTGCATCTCACACCTACTTCTCTCAAGTTGTCCCTTGGTGAGAGACCTGAATTTGGAAAATGACCATTGGCTCTAGCATGGAGGTCCCACCTCACACCCGGAAGACCTTTGAGATCTCCCCCTCCCTAGCCAATGCTGAGGTAGGTGCCTTGGAGGATGAAAGAAGAAGATGAAGATTGGTGAAAAACGGATCCCTCTGCAAGGCACTCCAAGGGTCTATTTATAGATTTTTTGGGGATGACCTGCCAATAGCGCAATCTCGCTGCTCTAAAATTACTGAAATATCCTGGGCTGGTCTGCCAATAGCCAAACTTCGCTATTTTGAATAGCTATTAGCAGCCCACCAGGGGCAAATTAGTAGACCCTCAAGCCGGGCGAGATCCTCGAGCCGGGAAAGACCCTCAAGCCGGGCGAGCTGCTCAAGCCGGGCGACCCCTGGGAGCTGTCTCGCCGAGACCCCTTGGAGCTGTCCCGTCGAGACCCCTGGGAGCTGTCTCGTCGAGACCCCTGGGAACTAGGCCGGGCGAGACCTTCAAGCCGGGCGAGACCCTCAAGGGGTCGGGCGAAAGCTCCATGGTGTCGCCAGGCGACAGTGGCGTCGCCGGGCAACACCCTAAAAAGGTCGGGGCTGGTGTTGGCTTGCCACCACACCCGTCCCTCCTGATTAACAAGGGTCAGGGGCGGATGCCGGCCTCCTACCGCACTCGCCCCCTGATTTACTGGGGCCGAGGTGGGTGCCAGCCTCCCGCCGCACCCGCCCCCTAAGCCTTTGGGCTCACTTGTCTCGGTCCATTCTCTAGATTACACCTTGCGCTTGCTTGGGGACCCCACTCCAGGAATACGGGGTTGTACACCCATAGCTCTTGGGAGAGAATTAAAGAGTTCTCATTTGCACATTGCCAGAAATCAAATGCATCCTCTTCAAAAAGGGGAATTCGAGTGAGTGAAAAATATAATGTTTTGACGAGAAGGTGAGCTAGAGGATGCCATACGAGGATTTGAAACTCAAGAGAACGAAAGAAAACAAACAATGACGGGAATAAGGATAGTACACTAAATCTTTGGCTAAAAGCAACCTGGTTCTAATACCACGTATAAAAAACAAAATAAAAGCAAAGGAAATGCACGCGGTAAAAGATAGGCGACACTGTCTCTCATTTCATGGAATAAGAAAGTTGGAGAGTTACAACTTGAGAACAATGTTATTACAAAATACTTCATTAAATTTGGAGACCAAACTCTTAACACCAACAATACAATATTCTCTCAAAGGAAGATGAGAAGATGCATTTCTAGGACTAAGCTTGAGGCTATATAAAACTGAAAAATATGCATTTTAATCATAAATAAACATTTTTTTTGGAGAAAAGGGATCAAAATGTTGTAGGAATATCAAATACTTAACTTTAGAAAACAAAACATGAACTAATTCCATGATTCTTGATATTCCAATTCATTAGTATTGCATCCATTCAATTCTTCTAATAAAGCAAGTGTTAGAAATTTCTAAATTAAAACATTTATTTCATAATGTTTAACGTAGTTTTTATGGTGTTTGGTGTTCGGGCTTCACATCATTTGATAGAAAAAAAGCTCAAAATCAAATGGAGAGAACTCCAAAATATGGAGGGAAACCTTTTTCATGAAAATGATGAAAGGATTAATAGTCCCACCTTGCCTATATAATTTAATGAAGTAGTATATAAACAAATCCACTCATTCTTATTTGTTGAAAGAAATATAAGGAAAGCACATGAACCGCACGTGTGTGCCCGCATGCACCGCACCAAATCAGATCTGGATTTCAAATTTTGGATTTTGGATTAATGATTTGGAATATGAGATTTGAAATTTGGGGAATAATTAAATTGAATTGCATTTTTTAGACAATAGTTTAGGGTTTAGGGTAACTCTAAAACAAATTGATTTATGCCGAAATCCAAATTGCCTTATTCTTTCTCCATTCATGTGTGATGCCTACTCTCATTTATGAAATAAGCGTAAATACGTCCATTCCTCTCCTACTTTTTGACATATGTAGAATTCTTCCTTTCCCGCCTTGCGGCGATTTCGACTCTCCCCTATATCAAATAGATATCGACGTACGTCGAATAGATATCGATGTACGCCAATATCCTTGCTTCGATTTGTTCACGCATAATTTCTGTATGTGGTTTCTTTATGCTGGAGTTCGTTTTGTTGACCAAGGGTCAACACTATATTATTTTTAATGAATATTTTGGTTTTGGCCGAAGAGAGAGAGAGAGAGAGGAGAGTTGATATGAATGACATTTAATGTGAGTGACACGTGTCGTTTTCATATTGTGTATGTTTGCCTATATAAGGCATGTATGTAGTTCTTTTAAAGTTTGATGAGATAGTAAAATTTATCGCATTCCCTGTGTAGAGCGCTGCAACACTGAAGTGATTGTGTTTCAGTTTTTCAGTGTTCGATCCCGCGGAACCACTCTACCTGAGCTCGCCGTGCGAGCAGGAGAACTCGCCGAACAAGGAGTTCATCTCGCCGAGCAAGTAGGGCTTTTAGCAACCGGGCGAGAGGCGATCTCGCCAGCCTCCATCTCGCCTGATAGTGGTCCCGGCGGAGCGCCGGAAGTCCTCGCCGGTGGTCTCGCCGTGCCCGTCTCGCCCGCGCCAAAGGAGAGGGAGCTCGCCGCCCATCTCGCCGGGTTGTTCGTCTCGCATGGGGTGTCTCGCCCGCTTCCAACACTTTACACCTTTCCTCATTATTTTTACGTTAGAAATATCTTTTCTTTACATGATGTATTTACTTAATATAATCGTTGGAATTAATATGTGATTATTACATGCAGCTTTTTCAAGACTACTATATATGAGATTTTTTCCTGAAACAACATCACTTCTTCTTCTCTCATATGCTTACTATTCTGCTTCTTTACATTTGCTTCATTAAGCAGGGTTTTGAGTGTTCTGTACTTTTTCGGTGTCTGCGCACAATGAAGTTTTCAGGAACTGGCCTGACATTATATCTTGAAGGTGTGAACATCGGTTGAAAGTTCTGTCAGATGATGATGCAACTTCTTTAGAGCAATGATAACACGTCTTATCCAGACGCACCTGTAAACTATATATATTATTATGTTTTCTTTTATTTTGTGATCTCACAGTTTACATATTTTCCTTATAATCTTAGTTTTATAATATAATAGTTTTTTCTTAAAAAAAACATATTATTTTGATAATATATTAGAAATGCTCCATCATCAAGCTCAATATTTTAAAAATGACATCATTTAAATTTAATTATGTACATGCCTCGAATTATGATACAATTTCTAATTTATATATTAACAAAACATCAAATGAGAGAATAATTATTTTAATAACCCACGCCTGCAATATATTTGACACGGTAGCATGCATTTCTCTTTATTGGAAGCGTTAGAACACCAAGGAACTGTTTGGTTGAGCCTAGGCTTCATTTGGGGCTGCGGGTGGAGACCGGGGCGGGAGGAGCCGTGTCGCTGCTCAAATCGGAGGGGGAGGCCGCCGTTCGAAACGCCGCTATCTGCTTTATTCCTCAAACCGCGGCGGGTGGAGACACAACAAACACCGCCGTCGGGCATTTGGTTACCCGCCTTGCGGCAACGTTTGCTGCAAACGTGGCCTCCAAATGCCGAGCCAAATGAAGCCTTAAGCATCAATGTTAGTATATTAAAATGGCTTTTTGGCCCTTTGCATGCTCGAAATATGGGATTTTAGCATTTTGCACCTCGAATCTTTAAAATTGACACTTTGCACCCCCTCCCCCAAATTATCGATTTTTAACACTTTGCACCCCAAGCAGAAATTTCAAGGTATTTAGGTCCGGGCAGCGACAAAAATGCTCATTTTGGCACTTTGTATCCCGGATTATTGGTGCTTATTGGACCTAAATACCTTTGAAAGAGAACTTTTGGTTCTGCCAAAACCTAAATACCCTAGAAATTTTGGTCTGAGGGTGCAAAGTGTCAGAAATCGATAATTGAGAGATACAAAGTGTCAATTTTAAAGATTTGAGGTGCAAAATACCAAAAAAATCATATTAAAATATGAGATTAAAGGGAAACAAAGTCCTACTCTACTGTGGCCATAAATATTTCCAGAGGAGGGATTAAATACCCAGAGAGCAATAAAAATGAATTAAATAGGCAATGAAGAACAAGCACAGGTGAAATTGAAGTGCTACATTTAACATTGAACAACAAATACCGGTAAACCCACATATATATAGTTATATTATTATATATATTTAGGGCTAAGGCTTCGTTTGGTTCGGCATTTCGCTGTCTCCGTCTGGATCAAACGCTGCCGGATGGAGAGAAAACAAACGGCCGGCGGCGGCGTTTGCTCCATTTGCACCCGCAGTAAAGAGGAAACGACCCCGATCCGCTCCGTTTCGACCCCCATCTCTCCCCCTCCGATTTCAAAATAACGTTTCGACCCACTGAATGCACCCGCCACAACCAAACCAAATATAGCCTAAAATTTGACAAACTCACAAATTAGGATTGAAAGCAAAATTTATTATTATTGAGAAAACATAAAATTACAAATTACATATTAGACTCTAAATCAATAATAGAAAAATTACAAAAAAACAGTTTTTTTTATTATTGACAAAAAAAAATAAATTACATTTTACTCGCCTTTTAAAATATACACAATAATAGCTTTATAAGTTTCGTTCAAACTTAGGATTAGTAACGCATGAGTTAAACCATCATTTATTAAGGATCACCTAACAAACATCATCCGTTTGAACATAAAAGTGAATGAAGTTCTTGTTAATATATATTTGCGTACATAACGGGCTCGGAGTTTTAACAGGTCTGGTTCAGATACCGGGATATCTGATACCCGTATTAAATCTAAGGTTTGTCTATAAAACTCAAGCTGGGGGCAACGGGGTGGTAATTCTACTTTGACCACCACCCGGGAATGCTTCGAGCGACCTAACAGTTCTTTAGATGGGCATTAACGAATGACAATTTAACCCCCCATATTCATGACCGCCACCACCACCATGCCAAATCGATCAGATTCAAGCTTTACCAAACATGAGAAAATATGATGACTTTAACAAACCCGAAACCCTAAACTCTAAACCTTAAACCCCTAAACCGCGACGACTTTAATAAACGATGCGACTAGCCAAAAATAGTATGACTTTAACAATTCCTTATTTAAAAGAGCTGTCTTTTATCACCCACTTTTCTTTTGTGAATTCATTTCTGGGTTTAAGCAGATTAAAGCAGCGTGCAGACTCCAATTAATACAAAGGCAATTTATATGGAAACAAGCACTTCTCCTTCAGCAAACCCAGCTCTCTCTACATAGCCGTATTGGACAGTAGCGGATCCAAGAAATTAGAAATGAGGGGGCACAAATTTTTTTATTATATACAATTAGTAGTGCAGAGAAGATGCGTGAAGCTTGACTAAGATGGTTTGGACAGGCACAAAGGAGACCATTAGAGGCACCTGTTAGGCGTTGTGAGAGTCTAGTCACTAGGCATGTTAAACGAGGGAGGGGTAGAACAATAAAGACTTGAAATGAAACTATAAGGAAAGACATGGTGTACTTTAGGATTTAGTAAAATTATGACAAAAGGTAAGGCACAATGATGACAAATGATCAATTTATATAGCCGACCCCACTGTAGTGGGATAAAGACTTGAGTGATTTACAATTAATAGTGCAAAAATGTATAAAATTAATTTTGGGGATGCACATAGCTAAATCTTGTCTGCGAATAACTAAATTTGATTTGCAAATAGCAAATTTTTGTATGCTAATAACAAATTTCAACAAAATGTAGATGTTAGTGTTAGGTTTCACCTAACTCAACCTGAAAAACTGGCTCAACATGTGAGGGTTGTCTTGTCATATTAACAGATAAGAACAAAGTGTATTGACAATGTGAGACTATTATTAACATCCCCACTCGCCCATAGCATGGATTGACCGGACGGAACCGAGATACAGAGCTCATGGGCGGATCGGACGGAACCAGACAGAAACTGGATGGAACCTGCCTCTGATACCATGTTAGGTTTGGCCTAACTCAACCTGAAAAACCGGCTCAACATGTGAGGGTTGCTTTGCCATACAAACAGATCAGAACAGAGTGGATTGACGGTGTGAGACTATTATTAACAGTTAGTGTCCGTCCCTGGTACCGGAGTGATAACGAGTCTGCAGTGAACCCCATGATAATTAACATGTAATCTGGAGAGCAAAAAACGAAAAAAAATAGTGCATAAAATGTTTCAAATTAATTTTGAGGGTGCACCCAGATAAGTTTGATCTGCGAATAATCAAACTTGATTTGCAAATAACCAAATTTCGAATTGCAAATAGCAAAATAAATTGCAACAAAAAAACAAGTGCCAGTGTCCATTTGGCCCCCCTCTGAATCCGTCCCTGGTGCGGGAGCAACCATAACGAGTCTGCAGTGAACCCCATGATAGTCAACACCTAATCGGGAGCGCGAAAACTAATATATGTAGTGTAAGATTCTTCCTATGCATCATTCTAAGACTAGCAATCCTTCCAAGTAGACTTTGTGCATGATATTTAATAACCAAGTCAAACAATTTAGGCTCTGTTTGACGTGTCTTATCGCAGTTTATTTGTTCCTGTGAGGTTGGACAAAAATGTCATTGTCATATCAAAATTTTATGTCACAAACTAGTTTTTTTGTAACGATAGTAACATTTGTCATACAAAACACACAATGACGTTTTTGTCCAACCTCCCTGAAGCAAATAAGCTACGATAAGTGACACCAAATGCAGCCTTAATTACTTTACTGCTCTTACCGGCAGCAGTCATTGAGAATGGGCCGAATGACAGCAGATATATCTATTACTGTTATGAGACCACCAGCTTGCTAGAACTTAACATATTTGCATGCAGCATAGACTGTATAACTTGCTCATTATATATATATATATATATATATATATATATATATATATATATATATATATATTTACAGCGGCCTTCTCTCGAAGTTTACGTAATTACAGCATGCACCTCTCCAACTTTCAAAATTACAAAAACCTCATCTCAATGTTTACATTTCATAACATTCATGCACAAAAGTATCCCCTTGGAGTAAATATTCAAGGGAAGAGGTCTTTTTATGCATAAATGTTAAGAAATGCAAACACTGAGGGGTAATTGTAATTTTAAGAGTTAGAAGGGTGAAAGTTGCGCGCACGGACAAAAATGTGTGTTTCGTGGATAATGAGCGCCCGGGTGAAAAATGCTCACATATTATGGCTAATATAAACTAATAGTTTATAGCTATAACTATAAATAGGCCATCGTACATTCCTTCATTTGAAAAGAAGCAACTCCAGAGGCGAGTACGTGAGACTTAGATCGTTCCTCCGCTTGGAATTCTCTTTGCTCCCTCTCTAGCACGAAGACGTCTCGAGACTTCAAGAACACGCTTTTCCTTCCCGGTTGGGCATAGTTCTCGAGAGAGGTGCGTTCATGCTTCGAAAATCTCCACGGTGATCAAGTTCTCTTCTTCAAGCTATTGAGTTATAACTGTGCTTATTATTTTTTCTTAATATTGATTCATGATCAACTGCTTAAAGGGATGAAGCAGCCGAGATTAATTTATCTTTTTTTCATTACTCGGGTTTTTTAGGGTGTTGTTATGTGCAAATCAAGTTCAGCTACGTGCAAATCAGGTTAAGTACAAACCAAACTAAAAAATCATAAATACGTGTGAACCCGTAAAAGCCGGTCTGCACCTAGCTGTTCTGGCAGTTTTTTTGAAAGAGCGGTTTGCACGTAGCCAAAATCGATTTGCACATAAAATTACTCTTTTTTTAACATTGTAGGAGTCATTGCCTATCACGTGACCCACTACTTCAGTACAAATGACTGTTAGAGACACGTGTTTATCACATGACACTATAAACATGATAAATACATTTTATAAACTTAAACACAACATACATTTCTGCTGCTTCTGCCCTAAAATCTTTGGCTTTGTTTGGGGGACTTATTTTTACAGGTCAAACGATTACGACCGCATGAATCGGGTCTTAATTCGGTCAAGCGGTTACAACCGCATGAACAAGATCTTAATTAAGGTCTGATTCATGCGTTCGTAACCGCTTGACCGGTAAAAATATGTCCCACGAAACGGAGCCTTCAACTTCTTTTTTGTAGGCTTTAATTTGTCTTTTGATGAGAAGTAAATAAATACTTGAACATCAATTGTTAAAGAGGAATTAAAAGCTCTTTTGGATTTCTATAACAACTAGCTCTTCGAATCGGTTAAGTTTAGCCTATCTCTTTCTACATAGGTCTCAAACCGCCACCTAGACCTAAACCTTAGTCTAATCGTCTAACACGAGGTAAATTTCTCTTCTATGTATCACACGAACCTAATTGCCACACAAGAGTGAATTTATTTAAGCTCGACAATAACGTAATCAAAACAAATAGAGAAATACAAAAGTAATGGGGGATGATATTTTGGAATTTAAAATTTTCCCTAGAAAAGCTTTGAAGGCGTGAGCAAAGAAACGAGCAAGAATGTCGTGGAAGAGGTGTTTGTTCTTCACGTTGAATGTGCTTCAAACCGGTTCACCTTAAAAGTCTCCATTGGATGATGGAATAGGCTCTGGAGATTCATCTGGAGCTCTGAGACGAAACCTCTCTTCAAAATAGTCGTGTTCTTTGTTGATTTATGTTTAGAGATGGAGCGGTGTGCGCTCATTAAATAGGTTATGTCAGCTATCGCCGACGGTAAAGGCTACCGCGCGGCGGTATCTTTTTGAAAAATATTTCCCACTCAAGCCAACCTGAAATGGAAGCTCGGACTCGAATGTTAGGTAACCATTATCGCGGTGCGATAGGTGTTATCGCAACATAGTAGCATAATACTTCATTCCGCCAAAATGCAATCTCTAGCTTCATTTGTCTCCTCAATCATCAGGTGATTGTAGGGGTTGACAAACTGTTACTGAGGTAGTCACACTGCTGAGGCATATGGGGGACACCCACGCCCCCAAACCGGTTGTCGCCCAAGGCGGTCGAATGAAGATCGATTGCCTTGCCAGAAGGAGCTACCTGGGGGTCGTCCCGGGCATGCACGACTAAACCCCCGCCTTGCGAAAGTAGATGCCGGCGTGGACAAAAAGAGGCTCACTCGCGAGTAAGTGAGACACAAGGTCGAGGAGAAATACGGGCATGGTGGGCGCCAAGGCAAACATTTGACGTCATATTCACTATGTCTCTCTGCTCACCCTACAAGTCCCGGCGCACCCAGTTTACGCGATTTCAAGCTGCCCAACTTCAGAACATTCGACAGAAAGGATGATCCACTGGATCACGTCAACAACCTCACGTCGATCATGCAGATTTACGATGCCCCAGATCAACTTCTGTGCCAAGTGTTCCCGACAACTCTAAAAGGGGCTTGTCTGTACCTTGTTCCATTCTCTGAAAGAGAGAAATCAACAGCTGCCCTCACCGGGCAGCGTGCTCCCAGTAACTACACTTGCTGGGGTGTTCGCTCACAACTGCTACCCTCGTCGGGTAGCGCACACAGCATCTGCCCTCTTCGGGTAGCGCGCGCGCAACAGCTGCCCTCGGTAACAACACCAGATAGCGCACTAACAATTGTAGTAGCAAGCTCACCATCAATAAGGGAAGACAAAAGCCTCATTACACAATATCTGAGCGTCTACCTCCAACATCAATGCCGAGCGACAACATCCAGAGAAAAATAAGCAAATTAACCAATTGGTAAAGGTAGACAAATGTCCATTTACTCCATATTAGAGCATCAGCCTCCGACACTAACGCCAAATTATGACCTCTGGAACCATCTCTAGCAACATGCTTGTCAATTCTCGGTAAGGGTGGACAAAATTCCCTGAACGTCGCAACCGAGCATTTATCTCCGACATCAATGCCGAGCAACAACCTTCAGAGCCAGAAAAACATGTTAACCAACGGGAAGATAAATCGTTGGAGTAACATTGTGTGAGCGCCATGAGCACGCCGCTAGTGCTTACCAGTACGGAGCGCGCCGAACGTGCGCAGTGCGCAGAACCTGCACCCCACGTGCGTGACCAGCGCGTAGAACGTGAACCCCACGAGTGTGGGACGCGCCGCTCGTAGAAAGTGATCCCCTTGCGCATGCCCGCGAGCCGAACGCGCCTATGCCCCCTTCCCGTAGCACGCAGGGCACACCCCCTGCATGCACCCCCCACTACCCACCCCTGCGCGCAGCATACTGACTGCGCCCCGCATGCCGGCCGCGACCCTTGTTACTATGCAACTCATACATCTATTCTCAACCGGTGTTCTTACTTTACATACAGTAACAGTGTTTTATTATACATGAGGCATTAATTGCACCGCTTAAGTCTAGTGGGCTCTTTCTACTAATGCCCAGTTACACACTCAAGGCCTGTTTTGTTTTATATATTTATATAGGCCCATTTATACATACACCAGCTTATAACCTTTTATATGAGGCTTATTTATAGGTACATTTATGCTGCTTCTTAGCGACTTTCTGCTTCTGCTTTATGCGTGCCTTCCAGTGACGCCGGAGCTAGGTTTTACTTTCAACATTCCCCCTTGTAAGCTCTAGGCGTTGAAGTTGAATGCGGTCGCGTAAGTCTTCATATCTTCCTTGAGTCAGCGGTTTTGTCATGAGATCAGCTAAGATCTTCAGATCTTCAAAAGTTTAACACGATTTGCTTTGAGTCCACCAGTTGACGGATGAAATGATATTTTAGATCGATGTGCTTCGTTCTTTGATGTTGTACAGGATTCTCTGCTATGGTTATGACAGATTGATTATCACAATATAATGTGATTGCACTTTTCCATACTTCATCCATCTTTTCTGTTTCTATTTTCATTTTTGAATCTATTGTCTGGGTGTCCATGTTCATTTCCTGTAGCATTCGTTGAAGCCAAATGGCTTCGGATGCGGCATGTGCCAGAGCAACATACTCTGCTTCGGCGGAGGACAAAGCTACAGATTTCTGTTGTTTGGTACTCCAAACAATTAATTTGGAACCAAGAAAGAACAAATTTCCACTAGTACTTGTGCGAGTATCTAAACACCCACCCCAGTCACTGTCACAATATCCTTTTATTGCAGCAGTTTGATCGTGTTTATAGTATAAACCCATGTGTGTAGTGCCTTTCAGATAACGGAAGATGCGTTTTACTGCCATCATATGCATCGTTGATGGATTACTGACATATCTTGACACTATATTTACTGCATTATGTATGTCTGGACGTGTAGCTGTCAAATAAACTAGTGTTCCCGCCATTTTGCGATATAATGTAGCATCTGTGGCTTGAGAACCATCTCGTTTCAGTAACTTGTTATATGTCACCATGGGTGTTTTTACCACATTCGCCTCTACCATGTGAAAACGTTGTAATAGATCTAAGCAATATTTCCCTTGATGGATAAAGGTATACTGTGGATGTTGTTCCACTTGTAAGCCTAGAAAATATTTCATTTTCCCTAAGTCTGACATCTCAAACTTATTCTGCAACTTTTCTTTGAATATTTGTACTATAGCAGTGTTTGTTCCTGTATAGATGATATCATCAATATAAATTTCTAGAAGTAATTGATGGCCATTAGCATACCTTTTGCAATATACTGTTGGTTCGGATGGACATCTTTGAAAGCCTTCTTGTTGCAAGTAGTGATCAATATGATGATTCCAGGCACGTGGGGCCTGTTTCAAGCCATACAGAGCCTTTCGTAATTTACAAACTTTCATTTCTTCATTTGGCTGTATAAAACCTTGTGGTTGAGATACGTACACTTCTTCAGTTATATCACCATTTAAAAAAGCTGATTTGATATCTAATTGATATACTGGCAGATGATATTGCAGGGCAAGAGCAAGAAATAGACGTACAGTTTCCATTCTGGTAACCGGAGCATAATCTTCAGTGTAGTCTCTACCTGGCACTTGTGCATACCCTTTTGCAACTATACGAGCTTTATACTTTGCTAATTTACCGTCTGCATTATATTTAAGTTTATACAACCATTTTAGACCAATGATTTCTTTATCATTTGGTTTTTCGACTAAATCCCATGTATGATGTTTATGAATCATGTTCATTTCTTGTCTCATTGCTTCCATCCAATATGAGCTTTGTTGTGCTTCCTCAAATGTATGTGGTTCGGTTGCCAAACATGCCACAAATGGCTGCTTATATAAATCGGCTACTTTTCTGTATTTCTTTGGGGGAGATAATGATTCAGCTGCATCAACCTCTGATTGAGGAATGAGACTTGTGCCTCGTAAAGGTGAACCTTCACAGGATGGTTGAGAGTGTTGCTCTTCTTCATATAGGATAGCATCATCCTCAATAACCGTGGGTACCTTTGTTATTTCTTGATTCTGATCCTCCTTATTTGTCCAGTTCCATGTTTTATCTTCATGAAAGATGACATTTCTTGAAATGAGAACACTGTTTGTAATCGGATTAAATAACTTGTATGCTTTTGATTCTTGACTGTAGCCAATTAAGATGCATGCAACACTCTTTACATCCAGTTTATCTCGTTTAAAACTTGGTATGTGAGTGTAACCAATAGACCCAAACACTCGGAAATGGGCCACAAACGGTTTTCTTCTATACCACATTTCAAATGGGGTACTATTTTTCAAAGCCTTTGTTGGCACTCTGTTTAATAAATATACTGCGCAATTTACTGCTTCTGCCCATAGAGCCTTTGGTAATTGTTTAGCTGTCATCATTGTTCGTGCCATTTCAAGTATTGTCCTATTCCTTCTTTCAACAACACCGTTTTGCTGTGGTGTCATTGGAGTGGACAACTGTCTAGTGATTCCATGTGTGTTACAGAATGTGATGAATTCATTATTCAAAAATTCACCACCTCTATCACTTCGTATGGTTTTTACTTGAAACTTTGTTTGCTTTTCTACCATTGCTTTGAACACTTGAAAATACTGATATACGTCTGATTTATGCTTCATGAAGTATATCCATTGCATGCGTGAGTAATCATCTACTATAAGTAAGAAATAAAGGTTACCTGAGATTGATGGTGTTCTTGCTGGACCCCATACATCCATATGGATCAATTGTAATGGTTTTGAAGCTCTCCATGTTGAATATTTCGGAAATACCTGTTGGCTTTGCTTGCCTTGTGCACACTCTTCACATGCATCAGTATTATTCATTATTGTTGGGAGTCCTCTCACTAACGAGTATTTGCCCAATTTCTGTAGATCTGCCATATTCAAATGACCATATCTTTTGTGCCAAAGCCTAGACAGGTAATGCTCCTCTTGAGAGATATGAGTCATATGATGTCTCATTAAACAAGGGAATATTTTATTATGAGCCATCTTCACTGTCATAAGGACACTTTTAGAAGTTGCAGCAATGATTTGACACTGATTATTTTTAAAGATAACTTCATTCCCGGCTTGAATTAGTTGGCCAATGCTCAGCAAATTATGTTGTAACTGTGGGACATATAGAACATCTCGGATTGTTTTGGGAATACCTTGAAAATTGCAGACAGTCACATCTCCTTGACCTTCAATTTTCATTATATTGCCATTGCCAATCATCACATCAGCTTTATTAACTTTCTTCATATGCTGAAATATGGCTTGATTGTTGCACATATGATTTGTACAGCCACTATCAAGTAGCCACAAATCATTTGCTTGACTGTCATTCACCTCATGCTGTGCAGGTGGATTTTCTTCCTCATGCTGTGCAGGTAAATATTCTTCCTGCTCAATATAAAATAATTGGTCTGGGGGCTCTGCCTGTGTTGTTGAGGATTCAGAAATCTGAATGCCTTTATTTTTGTACCAACAGTCTTTGTCCAAGTGATTAGCTCGTTTACATGTTTTACATTTATAAAAACATGTCCGCATATCATGATTGGTGCGTTTACACAGTACACAATATAATTTTGTTGGACCACCTTCAGGAATAGTTTCTCTATAATCTCTTCTTTCTCCACTTTCACGGCCACGGCCTCTTCCTCGAAATCTTCCTCTAAAAGTCCCTCGATTACTTTTTTGTGACGGCTGAGGTTTTTCTTCAGGATATAAAGCTGCTTTATTATCCCTTTTTGAGAACGATTTGATATGTAGTGCCTGCTCTGATGGGAAATTCTCATAATCATGAAACCTCTCTTCATGTGCCAACAATGTGCCTCGAAGCTCTATCATAGAATAATATCTCAGATCTTTTGATTCCTCAATAGCTGCAACGATATAATTATATTTCTTTGGTAGTCGTCGCAACACTTTAGTGACGATTTTCTGTTCTTCTATGATATCACCATAAGAGCGAATATCATTTACCATTACATGAATTCATGAAAAATAGGAGGACATACTCTCCCCTGGCTTCATATTCATATTTTCAAACTCAGTCCATGCAGCCTGTAATTTGAGGACTATAGTCTTTTCATTACCTTTATATTCTGTTTGCAATGTTTCCCAAGCTTGCTTTGCAGATTCAGCAGCAATTATGCGTGGAAAAATAGCTTTACTGACACCTTGCTGGATATTCAGAAGTGCCTTTGCATCTTTTTTCAAATTATCATTATATTCTTTTGTGGTTGTAGCATCTCATGTTGTCAATGGGTGCTTTTCAGTGGGTTTCGCAAACACATCAATTACAAGTGTCCATAGACCTTGTGATTGAAACAAGGTTCTCATTTGTACTTGCCAAAGGGTGTAATCTTCTCCATCAAAGATTGGAACACCCGTTTGTGAATAATTGAAATGAGTTGAGGATGTTGATGAGGTACTAGCCATATGATGAGATAGGGAAGAGACACTCACTATTCTGTATGCTATTCAGGCACTGTAACCTGCTAACGATTTTCTCTGATGGCGTTCTGCAACTGCTCTGATACCAATGTTACTATGCAACTCATACATCTATTCTCAACCGGTGTTCTTACTTTACATACAGTAACAGTGTTTTATTATACATGAGGCATTAATTGCACCGCTTAAGTCTAGTGGGCTCTTTCTACTAATGCCCAGTTACACACTCAAGGCCTGTTTTGTTTTATATATTTATATAGGCCCATTTATACATACACCAGCTTATAACCTTTTATATGAGGCTTATTTATAGGTACATTTATGCTGCTTCTTAGCGACTTTCTGCTTCTGCTTTATGCGTGCCTTCCAGTGACGTCGGAGCTAGGTTTTGCTTTCAACAACCCTCTCCTCACTGCAACCTCTCATTGTCTCCGCCTTCCGTTATTGTCAACCGCGACCACCAACTTAGGCAAACTACTACGCTTTCCCTGATTGCTCATATCCCCTGGGTGGTATCATCGTCATTTTCTGAAAATCGGCGATCCAGGTGAACATAATAGTGCAATCTCACTTGTCAGTTCAAATTTCCAAAGGACGCAATTACCAGGGCACCCCTCAGAAAAACTATAAAAAAGCATTAGACATTCATTTCAAGACAAGCAACCTAGTTTTCCAACGAAGACTTGAAACTCGACTTGCTCAAGTGCTCACTCTGTCCAAGTGCTCACTCCGCTCGCTCTCTCGCTCAAGTGTGGACTTTGCTCACCACAATGTCTGCTCTCGAAGAGCTCTTCCGAGCGCAAGGAAGATTTTGCCTCTTTTTCACCTTCATGTACTTGTAAATTGTAATTGGAGGCATGGGCGGACCCATGTGGCGTCACACTCGGGCACGTGCCCGGGTTGTGAAAAGTGAAAAGTCGCTCTGCTCCGCGATTTCCTCCGCCTCTGTGCTGCTCCAAGGATTTCAATCTCATCCGCCTCATTTCTGCAGTCTCGACGGAGACGACGACTGGAACGGACGTCGAGGCCGGGCACTCGAGAGAACTTATTCTCCATTGTTCTCCTCCAGATTAGGCAAGTGAGCGCGCCTGATTTTCCATTTCCGGACCCAGGGAAGCTCTTCCCTTTACGAATTTTCCTGTTTTCCAGATCCAGAGATCTCCACTTCTCCAGTTCTCCTCCATATCTCAAACTTAAGGCGATATTTTCATTTTCATTTTTTATCCTAATCATTTTTATTAAGTATATTCAAACTTTAGTGATTTTCAGTGAATTTTTGCCCTAATCAGTGATTTACAAATCCAATGAGGCGGGATGTGAGTTTGTTTTGTAGTATTCTCCACTTCTAAATGAATTCCAGCCTTCATTCGTGCCCTAATCAATGATTTCCAAGATGCATTGAATTTGTTGACCAGCTGGAATGCTGGATTGTGTAACTTATGTTGTGTTATGGTTTATTAAATCTTCATTGGATTGTGTTAGGGTTTGTTCAAAATTTTACTCTTGGTTCGTTGCTTTCAGTTGAAATTAGATGCACAAATGTTTAGAAAAGAGATTATGGTTGAATTATGTTGTGTTCATGATAATTGAGGGTTTTATTTTAAAACTTTTAATCACTCTTTCGATAAGTCTTTTAACTCTAATTAATGTCATTCTCTGCTTGTTTTTGCAGGCACAAACATATTTATATTTAACAAACATGTAAGTTATTAAGAGTTCGAAGCTTTTTCTTTGACAATGCATACGAACATAGTATTATATATTTTTGTAATTTTGCATATGTTGCTTTTTATTTATGTTTTTTTGGAAGTTTATCGTTTTACTTCATTATATTTCTATATAGTCATGTTATTGTTAGAGAAAAAAATTTTGGGACATATTTTCACCAGTTATTTTAAATTTATAATTATGTGTCCAGGTTGAGCTAAAATTCTAGTTCCGCCCCTGATAGGAGGGGTGACCTGTCACCCTCTCGAAAATTCTAACATTTGTTAACTCAAACAAATTAGTGAATTTGATAGGCACCGAGCCGACCCCGTGAATTTTTGCCTTTTCAGATTTTCCACTTAAAAAAATTTCACGCCAACTATATGGGTTCTATTTTAACTGTTTGCATGCTTGACTCACTTTCCAGTTAAATGTGCAATCGTGCAACTCATTCGGCAGCATTCTCAATATTTTAATATGGAGAATACAGTTATATAAATTATCAAACTAAATGTAAATCACTTCAGCTATAAAAGTACAAAAAATGGGTAGCTTAAGGCTTTATTTGGCGTCGAATTGGAGGCTCCTGGGCGGGGATCAAAACGCGGGAAACGGGCGGCTTTTCTCCTTGCTGCGGAACCAAACGCCTGAAACACTGACGAAGGTTCATATGTTTTGACGCCTTGCGGCGGCGTTTGCTACAAACGCCGCCGGAAATGCTGAAAGAAATAAAGCCTAAATATCATATCAATTCATTTCGGATAAATTTTCAATATGTACCTAAAATAATCTCAAAGTATAGAATAGTTTTTTTTTAAAAAAAAATCATTTCCAAACTAGCCTCTTTTTGCGAACTCAACATACAGTTTACAGTGTGGCAACGGAAAAAAACAAGCTCCGTTCGCGATGCAACGCCAAAACAAACTGTTGGGAAAAATAAACCGTGCTGCGGTCGGAACTCAATAGACTGAAAACGTGCAAACAAACTGAGCCTAAGTGTGTGTGTTCTCACTTGTGCTTTTTGAAAAGAAATTATTTTTATACTTGTTTATTTTAGCCTCATATTGAAAATTTGTCCATTTATTTTCTGTTGTAACTTAGACTTGTGTGCGAGCAAATCTGACCTTATAATCCTTCGGATCAACGACACAAATATTTTGGTACTTATGCATACCTTAGACTTGTGCGGCCACTCACACTCAATTTTTTTTAAAAAAAAATTTAATAATATTATTCACAGTTTAAACTGTAACTACTAACTAATACAATATAAACCGTGGCTAATATCTCGTACTTTAAACAATTAATAGTATTAGTCATGATTTTAACCGTGATTAATACTCCGTTTTTTAAAGAAAATTAATAGTATTAGCAACAGTTTACAGTGTGATAATATCCAATTCGTTTAAAAAAATTCAATAGTATTGCGCTATTAACTATAGTTTAATCCGTGATAAAAAGTAATACTCTATTTTTAAAAAAATAATTAAAAAGTTGTTGCCACGATTTAAATCATGATTAATACGATAATACTCTGTTCTTAAAAAAATAGTATTAGCAAAGATTTAAATCATGCTTACTATACTTCGCTCGAAGTTTGTGTAATTACAGTTTACACTCCTCTAAATTTCAAAATTATAATTATCTCCTTCAATGTTTACATATCATAACATTCATCCACAAAATGTCATTATTCTGCATAAAATAGTCAAAAATGTTATGGCTGATTACAGACACACACATGTATTTGTGTATGTGTGCGCGCGCACACATACACATAGGGGCATTTACCGGGACCTACAAAACCTACCCTCTAAGTTTGAAAAATTACAGATTGCACCCCTCTTATTATTGAAATTACAAAACCTCCCTTGAATGTTACAAAACATAACATTTACATCCCTAGAAGTTTACATTTCATAACATCCACGCATAAAATACCCCCCTTGAAAATATACTCAGAGAGGGGTATTTTTGTGCATGGATGTTATAAAATATGAATTTCAGGAGAGGTAAATGTATGCTTTGTAACAATCAGGAAGATTTTTGTAATTTCAATAATAAGAGGGGTGCAATCTGTAATTTTTCAAACTTAGAGGGTAGGTTCTGTAGGTCCCGGTAAATGCCCCTATGTGTATGTAATCAGCCATAACATTTTTGAGTATTTTATGCAGATTAATGACATTTTGTGGATGAATGTTATGTAAACATTGAAGGAGATAATTATAATTTTGAAATTTAGACGAGTGTAAACTGTAATTACACAAACTTCGAGCGAAGTATAGTAATCATGGTGACAAGAAGTAACAAGCATAGTATTGTGAGGCCATGTGGACACGAAGAGAGTAGAAAGCCGCTCCCGAAAGCATCGGAGCGGCTCTCTATTGAAAGGGAAGGTTGAGGAAAGTAAACAAAAACCTCCTAATCTTCTCCAAATGCTGCTCAACTTATTGGTTAAAATTAAATAATATGCGAGAAATATTTATGCCACGTTGGCACGTGTACAGGTAATCGAGAGAGCGAAGGAGGCTCAGTGAGGGGCATGGGACCTGAACCCTCTGAACGAACTTCTACGCAAATCTTGCTTACTGTTGAGGTGAGGATCATGCAGGAAGAAGAGAAGATTACAGTCTAATTGCCAAGCTAATCAAGATTATCGGGTAAAACTAGCTCATTAAGGCTCTATTTGGGGGGACTTATTTTCACCGATCAAGCGGTTACGACCGCATGAACCGGGCCTAACCGCTTGACCGGTGAAAATAAGTCATGAAATAGAATCATGGCCTCATGGTCTTTGATCAATGAGATCCCAAGTGTATATAATTGCTGACCAGATCCAAGTAGAAAGTGATCAATACTAACAGCTTCGTATTTTCCACGCTAAGGCTCCGTTTGGCAGGGTGGCGGCGGTCATAAACGCATGATGGGTTAAACCGTCATTCATTAAGGATCATCTGACAAACATCAACTCTTTGAACATAAAAGTGGATGAAGTTCCTTAGGTGGGCGTTATGTTCAAATGGATGATGTTTGTTAGGTGATCCTTAACGAATGACGGTTTAACCCATGCGTTTACGACTTAGGGCTCCGTTTGGCACGGTGGTGACGGTCGTGAACATGAGGGTTAAACTGTCATTTGCTAACGCCTACCTAAGGAACTACATCCACTTTTATGTTCAAACGGATGAAGTTTTTTGGGTTGTCGTTAACGAATGACGGTTTAACCCATGCGTACACGACAGCCACCACAGTGTCAAACGAAGCCTAAAGCTGTTTTTTTTTGCTTCTCTACAGTTATATACAACGTCAAATTCTACCCTGGTCTGATGAGAATATTAAACAAACAACACTTTGAGCCTTTATCCCACTATAGTGGGGTCAGCTATATGGATCCTTTGTCGCCATTGTGCCCTATCTTTAGTCATAATCTCACACGCCTACGTACATCATGTCTTTCCTTATAGTTTCATTCCAAGTCTTTATTGATCTACCCCTCCCCTCGGTTAACATGTCTAGTGACTAACTCTATCAACGTCTAACAGGTGCCTCTAATGACTAAACTCTATTAACGCCTAACAGGTGCCTTTAATGATCTCCTCTGTATGTGTCCAAACCATTTTAATCAAGCTTCTCGCATCTTCTTTACAATTGGGAATATAAATAAAATCAAGATGGCTACTCATGCTTATGTTAATGGGGAGCGAACAAATACTCTCAGAATACATTTTTTAGATAAAACAATATAAGCTAAGCTCAACCATCAAGAAGAAAACTAAAACAAAGTTGATGAAGCTACAAAGCATCTGGATGAACAAAATTTCAAATATTTTGTCAATATTATTGAAGAATCAATCACAATGGGTCTTCTTCCTCAAACCTTCTCCGAAATAAACAAAAAAATTACTGCCAGCTAAAAAATGATAAAGCTAATGGAAGAACAATGGGTTCCAAATGGGAAGAATGGTGGCAGATTGCAGCTTAATACTCGCTCTCGAGAAAGCGGGAATGAATATATAAAACTGGAACATAGCAAACACATTAATGTGAGTTACCTCCGACGAAAAATGGCTCCGGCTAGGCATTCAGAAATTCATCCAGGAGCTTTTTGTTCTTGGCTTTGACATGGATGCAGCTTCGATGGCACTGCCCAAAGGCCAAGCAGCCTCAACCAAAGAATCACCATATTTCACCTTCTTTACTAGCGTGATGTCTTGCCATGGCTCCAAGCCTGTCAGATTAAGCGTTAATGTGATCACTGGCAGTGATGTATGAATTAAATGAGCATTTTGCTCAAGAACAAAAAGGAACATAGTTTTTCTTTTCGTCATAAATCTACATGGATTTCAACATTTTGTTGAAAAAAAAAGGCTTTTAGGGTTCATAATCGTATTCTTGAAGTCATTGAAATCTTACAAATAACTACAAATGCCATAGTATTACTATATATATATATATATATAGGAATAATTACCAAAACTTCCCCAGGAAGTTAGCATAATTACAGATTGCACCCTTCTTATTATTGAAATTATAAAACTCTCTCATGAATGTGACAAAATATAACATTTACCTCCCATGAAGTTCACATTTCATAACATCCATGCACAAAATACCCCCTTGAAAATGTACTCCGAGGGGGGTATTTTTGTGCATGGATATTTTTATTGAGATTATTGTTATTTTATGTTATTTGGTCTGTAAATAGCTTGTATAGGTCATATTGTATTTGATACACACACACACACACACACACACACACACACACACTTGATCTCCTCAATAAGGATCAAGGCTTTTCACTCTCCAACATGGTATCAGAGGATCACGCCTAGGGTTTTCGTCCCGTCCCGTTGGCGCTCGATCTTGCTCCCGCTCCCGCTGCCGATCTCGTTGCTTTGCGTCATTGTTCCCGTGCCGCTGCCTCTGTGCCGCTGCTTCTGTGTCGTTGACTGCTTTGTGTCGTTGTTTTAGGTCTTGCTGCCGCTGGTTTCCAGGAAGCCCGGCCGCCGCCTGTTTCCGTGCAGCCGACGGAGCTTTCTCTCCCCCTCGTTCTCTTTGTTCTCTCGATCCTCGATCTCCGTTGCGGGAGGCATCTCGTTGATATTTGCTCCATGGATTCCAAGGACACATATGGGTCCTCTACAGGACGGATTACTAACATTCTCCTCGATGAGAAAAATTACTTTTCATGGGCCACATCGATGAAAGTAGCCCTTGCCGGCCGGAATAAGCTTTCATGGCTGACCGACAGCCCCCTTGTGCCTCAATCGACCGACACAGATGACAAAAAGGAATTGTTAGTTAAGTGGTCGACGAAAAAGTACATGGTTCTTGGATGAATTCGGTGCTTGATGGAGCCTTGCATTTTTAGTCAGTTCATGCGCTTTGAGGACAACTCCAAGCTTTGGTCCGCTCTCCAGCGCACCTTTGGGCACACGCATGTTGATGCCCAAATTTTTGGCATCTTTCAGGATATTGCTTCCGCTACTCAGGGAGAGTGTTTTGTTCAGGAATACTTCACTTACCTTCAGTATCGTTTTCTTGAACTTAACGATCTTGAGCCTCTTAGTGCCTTAGAATCTCCTGTTGATATTGCTCTTGTTCGAAAAAAGCGACTATGCCGAGAGAGACACCAGTTCTTGATGGGGATTCGCCTCGAATACGAGTCTACCCGTGCTCAGATTGTGGGGATGTCACCTTTCCCCGATTTTCTTGAGGCCTACTCCATTGTTGCGGAGCATGAGAGACATATGCAGTGACACTCTGGTCTCTCCGCCACTCATGCTATCTCCTCTCTGCCTACTGAGCAGATGGCCCTTGCAGCTTCTTACCGACCTCCCACCTCCAGCACTCGTGGACGAGGTAGTCGGGGTTTCTTTACCCAGTCTGGAGATCGTGGACATTCTGGTGGACGTGGCTCTACGAGTCCTCCTAGCCCTTGCACTTACTGTGGTCGTCTGTATCATGACCCTAGTTGCTGCTATCAGTTATACCCACACCTACGGGGCTCTGAGCGTACTACTTCTGGTATTTTTCCCAGACACACTATTGCATCAGCTGAGTCTTCTGATCCTGTCGAGCGCACTTTGGGTGCCAACTCCTCTGACTTCTATCACATGATGACCCAGTTTCAGCAGTTACAGCAAGTCTCAGCCTTCCACTACTGCCTCCGCTTCCACTGTCCCTTCTTCCTCAGGTACTTCGTTTGCTTGCTTTGCGGCCACGATTGACTAGGATTCGCCACCCTTGGTGATTGATTCTGGTGCCACCGACCACATGACTGGTACGTCTTCCCGCCTGCTTCAGGTTGTCCCCTGCTATTCCCGGGACGTGCGCCTCGTTGATGGCTCGGTTACCCCTGTCCTCAGTCGGGGCACCGTCTCTCTCTCGTCTTCTTTCTCCCTTGACACTGTTTTTCATGTACCTCAATTGGCCCTCAACCTATTATTTGTTAGTAGTATTACTCGCACTTTGAACTGCTCAGTAATTTTCTTCTCTGATCGTTGTGTTTTTCAGGACCTGAGATCCGGGAGGACTATTGGTACAGGATATGAGAGGAGTGGGATGTACTACCTTGAGCTACCTTCTCCCACTGTTGCTACCATCACCACTGACACCTGCCCACCTACCTCTCCTGCTTCCCCTGTTATGTCGTTGAGTTTGCTTTGGCATGCACGTCTCGGCCATGCTAGCCCTCAGCGGATATTGTCTATTTGTCCTGATGTGTCTTTTGTTTTTCCTTTTCGTTGTGATGTATGTGAGCTGTCAAAACACACTCACAGCATGTATGTTCCTTCCGTTAGTCGTGCTACTTCTGTTTTGAGTTGGTGTATTCTGATGTGTGAGGCCCTGCCCCTGTAGTGTCATTTGATGGTTTCTCGTATTTTGTAACTTTTATTGATGACTACGCTCGTTGTTTATGTGTTTACCATCTAAAACATAAATCTGAGGTCCTATCTGTCTACTCTCATTTTTCACGTATGATACAGACCCAACATGGTACTTCTATTCATATCCCCAGCTCCGACAATGGAGGTGAGTACACTTCTCGCTCCTTTGATCACTTTCTCCGCAATGATGACACTCTACACCAATTTTCGTGTCCAGGTACCTCCGAGCAGAATGGGGTGGCCGAACGCAAAAACCGCCACCTCTTAGACTATGTTCGTTGACTTCTTCGGGGAATGAATGTCCCCAAGTTCTATTGGAGTGCTAGTCTTCTTACCATAGTTTTTCTTATTAATAGGACTCCTTCTCGTCCGCTTGGTGGTGTTACCCCCTTCAGTCTCGTTCATCCTCCAGTCTCCGCCTTCCTCATCCCTCTCTGGGTCTTTGGTTGTGTGTGCTTTGTACAGGATCGGCGTCCTTCTAGGACCAAACTCGACGACTAGGCCATCTGTTGTCTCTTCCTCGGCTACTCGACGACCACTGAGGGTTATTGCTGCTATGACCCTCAGTTGCATCGTATCATTTATTCTATGGATGTGACATTCCATGAGGAGATTTTTTTTATCCTGCACATTTGACACCCCCTGCACTTCCTACTGTTGTGCAACCACTCCCGTTCTTTTCCTCACCACCAGCCACTACCCCCCCTGCTGCTCCGTCAGTCCTGCTGACATACTCTGGCCGCCAGCCGCCCCCTCCACCAGCTACACACACTTCTCCTCCAGTACCGGATCAGCAGCCTCTTCTGAATGTAGGTAACTCTCTTGAGCCTCTCTCCTCTACTTCTTCTGTTGACTTACCTATTGCTAATTCGTAAGGGTAAATGTACTAGTGTTCGTTCCCCTGTTACTGAGCATCCATTGGCTAGTGTTGTTTCCTATCAGTGTTTCTCACGCTCTTACCAGGATTTTGTGGCTACTGTTGATACTGTTCGCCTACCTGCTTCGACCGCTGAGGCTCTCTGTGACCCGCGGTGGGTTCGGGCTATGGAGGAGGAGATGTCTGCTCTCCGTCGTACTGGGACATGGTCTTTGGTTCCTCTTTCTCCCAGGAAACGTACAGTTGGGTGCAAATGGGTCTATACAGTGAAGTACTCTGCTGATGGTACCATTGATCGTTATAAGGCTCGTTTGGTGGCCAAGGGCTTTACTCAGACTCCGGATGAGTTTGGTGCCACCTTTGCTCCCGTGGATAAGTTGATCAGTGTTCGTATTTTGCTCACGCTTGCGGTTTCTCGGGTGTGGCCGCTCTACTAGCTCGACGTCAAAAATGCTTTCCTGCATGGTGATTTACAAGAGGAAGTCTATATGGCACCTCCCCCCTGGTTTGCTATTCAAGGGGAGTATTCGGGGAGAGTTTGCCGCCTGCTCAAGTCTCTGTACGACTTAAAACAATCCCTGTGGGCCTGGTTTGAACGGTTCAGCTCGGTTATTCCTCAGTCAGGTTTCACCCTGTGCCGTGTGGACCACACTTGATTCATTCGTGCGACTCCCGAGGGCCGTCAGGTTATTGTCTTGGTCTACGTGGACGCTATTATTCTCACGGGGGATGACCCTTCTGGCATCTCTGAAGTGAAAACTACACTTCGATCAGCCTTCGAGGTGAAAGACCTTGGACCTCTCAGTTATTTTCTCAGGATTGAAGTAGCTCGCTCATGGCAGGGCATCTCGATATCGCAGCGCAAGTACACCTTAGACCTTCTTTGGGACACGGGCCTACTTGGGTGTCGTCCTGCGAGTACTCCTATGGATACCAACCATCGTCTTCATGTTGAATTTGGCGATCCTCTACCTTAGACTTTAGGGGAGGTAAATTTTATGCTTTGTAACATTAGGAGGTTTTTGTAATTTCAATAATAAGAGGGGTGCAATCTGTAATTTTTAAAATTTAGAGAGGAGGTCCCGGTAAATGCCCCTAGATATATATAAATTTGGGATAAAAACGGGTGCATATGTATGTATTTATATATGTATGTATGTAGACTTAAATTTCAATATCATGTGTCGCATATGCATGTAGTCTACATGCATATGTATGTATGAATTTATTGAGCCTAAGAACTACCTTCATTTTTAACAAAATGTTCAAAGCCTGGAATTTGTTGCTCTTATAAAAAGTTGGTTGAATTTCACATACCGAATCCGTCCACAAGCAATGTGAACTCATAAACAAGATCCATGCAAATATATGGAAGATTTTCCTCTGCTACGTTCGCATAGGTGGTCTTTGCTTCCTCAACACTTAATTTACAAGCTCGTTTGGCAGCCTCCTCAAAGTCTGAAGGTTTAACCTTTGCAACTGGCAAATTTGGGTCCACAAAGCCAGCCTGAGAAGGATCATACAAAGGATCAGTAGCCAGGAGTTATATACTTAAGGGTATATATCATGTCAAAAACCCAAAACACATTCATGGTCACTCAAGTTAATCTACTTCAAAACAAATTAGAGTAGATATGTCATGAACAGGTGGCTATGCTCATTTTAAGTTCAATTCAACCCAGAATTGAATCAATGCATGATATATGCACATAAAATGTGTGATTACACACACACTGCGAGGGCAAAGTATTACCCTGCATGATTTTCGGTGTCGGCTAAACACCTACAGTGTAGTGTTCGACGATGAAAGCACCCCTCGAACGACATCACTCCATTTGTCAGACAATACCCATGTGAAAGTGGAAAGGAAAAATATTATTATTATTGAGTTTCCCTAGATTGGGCAAAGCATACATATATAGGACAAACAACAAGTGACATATCATGTGAACAAAGGAGCGGGAAAAATAAATAAATAACGTAAAACAAAAACACGTATCACGCATATATTGAACTCTCCCCCTCAAGTTGGGAATATATATCGATCATCCCCAACTTGACTGTATTGTTCATAAAGTTATCATAGCTTAATCCCTTGGTGAAGACATCGGCTAGTTGATCATACGAATTCACAAATGGAGTACAAATATTTCTCATGTCTATGTGATCTTTGATGAAATGTCTGTCAACTTCAACATGCTTTGGCCTATCATGTTGAACCAGATTGTAAGCAGTATTGATGGTCGCTTTGTTGTCGCGGCAGATAGTAACTGATTTGTTCACCTGGAGACTCATGTTTTGGAGAATTGTCTTCAACCACAATCCATCACAAACTCCTTGCGCCATAGCCATGTATCACCTGCGGCACTTGAGCGAGCAACAACATTCTGTTTCTTGCTCTTCCACGATACAAGGTTGCCGCCCACAAAAGAGCAATACCACTCCTTGGTTAGCATCACCAATAATCTGGTGTCTTGGATGATCCCTTAGATGCCTGACTGCTGGAGGCAATCTTGCTCCAGCTTCCTGATCTTCATTGTCTTCATTTTGTTGATCATCATCCACAAACTGTGTGCCTTGTGCTTCCTCTGGAATGCACACTCTGTCAGCTTCATCTTGAACTATTGGAGCAGCTTCCTTGATAGTCAGCTTGTCCATCATCAGCTCTGTACCTGGAGGACTAGAAGAGGAGCTTGGTAGCTCACTGTTAATCATAATTGACTCATCAAATACTACATTAACAGACTCTTCTACAACTTGACTTGTCAAGTTGTAGATCTTATAAGTCTTACTATGATTGTTGTACCCAACAAAAATCTCTTCATAGGACTTGACAACAAACTTAGTCACATGAGACCTCCCATTATTCAGTACATAGCACTTGCTACCAAAGATCCTGAGATAACCCAGGTTTGATTTTCTTCCCTTCAAGATCTCATAGAGAGTCTTTTTGTGCCTCTTGGTGATAGAGGCTCTGTTAAGGACATGACATGCAATATTTATTGTCTCAGCCCAGAAATATTCTGGGAGAGATGTGTCACTCAACAAGGACCATCCCGCCCCAATGAGAGTTCTATTTTTCCTCTCAATAATCTCATTTTGCTGGGGTGTTCTTGAAGAAGAAAATTCTTGGTGAATCTCTTGCTCTTCACAGAACTTTGTCATGATATCAGACTGAAATTCAGTCTCATGGTCACTTCTAATTTTGATCACAGTATTGTCCAATTCATTCTGAATTTTCTTGGCAAATGTCTTGAAGACATCAGGGGTTTCAGACTTTTTCTTCAAAAAGAAAACCCAAGCAAATTTGGAAAAATCATCAACAACCATACGGGTGTAGACTTTCCTACCTAGGCTATGAACTGGCATAGGACCAAACAAGTCCATATGCAAGAGATATAAACACCTCACAGAGTTTTTGATCTCAATGCTCTTGAAAGAAGCTTTGGTCTGCTTGCCCTTTTGGCATGCAGAACAAATGCATTCCTTAGTGTGTTTCATTTTAGCATCATTCCTAACTAGCTCTTCACTAAAGAGCTTGTCAATTGTCATATAGTTTAAATGAGCTAGTCTCTTGTGTCATTGGATACATTATGAGACTTTCTCATTTTCAACTAGGCATATAGGTGGTTTATATCTTAACATGCCTTTTTATCGTCTTGACTACCGGCCCAATTGCCATCTGTAAACACTTTAATTTTCAAAGAATGGCTTGTAGAGAAAAGAATCCCACGTCCAAGAGACTTCTTGAGGTATCTCAATACCAGATACGCTGCCTACTGATGGTGAATTGTGGGAGAGTGCATGAATCTACTTAGAACACTCACGACATACGTAATATCAGAGCGAGTATGAGATAAATATATGAGTCTCTCAACCAATCGTTGGTACCTAGAAAAATTCACTTTCTCTCCACTAGTATCAACATCAATCCTGTGATTAGCCTTAATAGGTTTATCCACAGGAGCACACTCAAGCATCTTAGTTTCCTCCAGAAGATCAAGGGTATACTTTCTCTGTGAGATGAAGATCCCCCGACGAGACCTCACTACTTCAATTCCAAAACTAGTATTTCAACTTCCTCAGATCCTTGACTTCAAATTATTTGCCCAATTGTTCTTTCAAGTGTACGATCTCCTCTAGGTCATCTTCTGTAATGATGATGTCTCCACGTACACAATGAGAATCGATACTTGAGCTTCTCTCCTCTTGATGAAGAGAGTATGATCAGCATGTCCTTGAGTATAGCTTAGTTAAAGCATGGACTTGTTAAACCGTCCAAACCAAGCTCTATGGGACTGCTTCAGGCCATATAGGGATTTCTGCAGACAACAGACCTTTCCATTGGATCCTTCTTTGGTAAAACCAGGAGAGATAGTCATGTAGACTTCTTTTGACAAGCAGCACAACAGAGGATCACCCGAATAAAATTCAACTTTGCAATAGGAGCAAATGTTTCTTGATAGTCAATTCCTTGGGTCTGGGTATACCCTTGAGCGACCAAGCGTACTTTAAACCACTCCACCACCCCATCTCGATTCTGCTTCACAGAGAAGATCCAGTGTGATCCAACCGTTCATGTCCCAGTGGGAAGACGAGCAAGCCGCCATGTTTCATTTTTTCCAAGGCACGCATTTCTTCTTCCATAACCTGTTTCCACTCAGGTATCTGAACAATCTCCTGCCAGGTCTTAGGAACCACAATAGAGGAAAGAGATGAGATAAAAGCTTTGTGAGTCTGAGAGAGATGAGTGTAAGAAATATAGTTGGCAATGGGGTGTTTGCTGTCACTAGTTTTACCTTTAAGACGAGTAAGGGGAACATGGAGGTCATCATCTGAATCGGGAGCGGAGACAGGCACCAACACCGGGGCAACAATTGGGAGAGGAGAGTCGATGGTCCCGTCACTGTTACTACCCGTCTCCCCCTGACGCGGACCAAAATACGACTCCCTCACACATAAGGTAACATCAACAGTGCAGTAATAGCGACGTGTAGGAGGGGTGATAACACATATACCCTTTGGTGGTAGGAGAGTAGCCAACAAAAATACATCGAAGAGAGCGAGCATCTAGTTTATTGGGATGTGGGGTATGAACATGAACAAAGCAGACTGAGCCAAAGATGCGAGGAGCGATGTGAGAGGTGTGGACTATGTGGTTCTTGGCTAAATGGGATAGAGGCGTATCGTAGGAAATGGAGCGAGACGAAAGTAGATTAATGAGATGAGCGACAGTAAGAACCACATCTCCCCAATAGGACTTAGGAAGGTTCATTGCAATTAACAAACACCGAGCAACCTCAGGTAAGTGTTTATTCTTCCATTCGGCTACACCATTTTCAGTGGAAGTGTGGACACATGTAGTTTGGTGGATAATACCATGTTCAACAAGGTAGGCACCAAACGCTCCCTGATCATCATATTTCCCATCATTATCACTACGGAGCACACGAATGGTATCGTTGAACTGATTCACAACCATGCAATGAAAGGACTGAAAGCAAAAAAGCATGTATCTCTTCCTTTTTAATAAATAAAGTCAAGTAGTATGAGAATGATAATCAATCAATGTAACAAATCATTTATATCCTGATAAAGATAACACAGGGGAGGGACCCCAGCCATCAGAATGTATAACATCAAAAGGACATGAACTAGGAAAAGAAACATAACTGATATATTTTGACGAACATGTTTTGAGTGTTTACATGTGTCACAAGTAAACGATTTAATTAAACTACTGAAAACAGGAAACAGTTTTGTAAGATAGAAAGCAGAATAATGGTCAAGGCGTAGATGCCAGCGTCGAATGACATGTAGAGTCGGAGCACTGGTGGTGGAAAGAGCACTGGGAGATGACGATTGGTTTAGCAAGTATAGTCTGTCAACGTTCCTAAAACTGCCAAACATCAGTTTTGTATCTAGATCCTGAAACACACAAACATCAGGAAAAAAAATTACGGAGAAATTTAAAGGAGCGGTTAAGTGGCTTACGGAGAGAAGATTTCGAGGAAACGAAGGGACGTGTAAAACCGAAGAGAGAGAGAGGTCAGGAGAAAAGACAACGGTTCCTTTGCCCGCTAAAGTAGTGGTGAGAAACGGTGCTGAAATAATCGTCTGTTTTGCAGAGTGGTGACAGAATCTGTGAAATTGTTTGAAAGAACGTTTAGATGAATTTCAAGGGGACAATGCATGTATCAAATTGACATTATTGCAGCCCTTGAACTATCAAAATTAAAACACAAATTTAGGCAATAGGGAGAAAAAACCCCACCAAAAACTGCTATGCCATGAACAACAATGTCACAAACAAATCACTTTCCAGCAATATTTTAGTTCTTTCTCAGTTTCTCCCATCCGTGGTGTGTAGATCTAGGTTTTCTAGAGTTATCCTAATATTTTAATTTGGTGGGACATGGCTCATAGTTTTGGGAGCAATCGAAACCTCACTTCACAAGATCCAGCCTCGGCGGCGAGCTTGTTGGTGCCCGAAAATGGAGGAGGAAGAAGACTTTTAGGTGGGAGAACCAGCCTCTGCAGCGAGGCTCGGTCGGAGGAGGAGAACCAGCCTTCCAAGCGGAGGAGAAGAAGACTTCCAGGCGGAGGCAGAGGAGAAGAATACTTCCAGGAGAATGAGGAGAACCAGCCTTCCAGACAGAGGAGAACTAGGTTATCGAAGGCGCAAAGCGCACCAAAGCGCACAAGGGTCTTGGATCCTAAGCGCAAGGCGCAAGGCGCAGGCACGAGCCCGATACACGTGAGGCGCAAAAATGAAAAATAAGTGAATTGGGTTAAGTTTCTTAAGGAATTTTATTGCCGGTTGCATTTATTCTCTGCATAGTTGTTTCATTATGACACATGTTAGTTGTTACTTTAGTGTTTATTGACTATTTCACTTTGCGTATCTGTGGGTATGTGTTGTGCCTTGAGCTAATTTATTTTTCTTAAATATTGTCCGTATTTACTCTTTAATTCCTTTACGTAAATTGGTGACACAGACTTAATTTCCTTCTATTACATTTAAAATTGCATTGCATAACCACCGGATTGCAACTACAAGTGAATAGTGATCAAGTGGTATTAGAGATAATCTTGTTTGAACTGTCTTAATATTTTGTGTAGTCAAATCACCTACACAATTTAATTTCAACAAGTGCTTATGCTGTCCAAATTTTTTGCTTACTGTTTTTCCATGGCACACATCATCTTCCTGCATTTTAGTAGATCCTAGATATTGTTAGAATGAAGAACAAACATGAACATTACTGAAATAGCTGGAAGGACTCACTGCAATACTCGACGGAAGCCTTATGCGAGGTAGAGAAGATTGGGAGCACGGGAATGACACGATGTACTGCAAGATCGAGCACAGGAATGACAAGCTGCAGCGCAAATGGCTTTAGTGGCCTTCAAGAAGATTTCTCCCTAGATTTCTAGAGGTTCCTTTCTTGTTTGGTTAATTAAAAGTCAGATTATCATTTTTAGAGCACATAACTAACATGTAATATTCTTATTCATGTCCTTTCCTAAGCTTTGAAAGGGAAATGTTACTGTAAATTAAACAAATGTTTCCCCAAAATTCAAATGGGAAGAAAGTAAACTACAGCTGCCCTGAACTGAAGCGATCAAAAGGAAGCATAATCAATCACGGGAATGACAAGCAGCAGCGCAAACGGCCTCAGTGGCCTTCAAGAAGGTTTCTCCCTAGATTTCTAGAGGTTCCTTTCTTGTTTGGTTGATGAAAAGTTACGTCATCATTTTTAGAGCACATAACTAACAACATGTAATATTCTTATTCATGCCCTTTCCTAAGCTTTGAAAGGGAAATGTTACAGTAAATTATACAAATGTTTCCCCAAAATTCAAGTGGGAAGAAAATAAACTACCGCTACACTGAACTGAAGCGATCAAAAGGAAGCATAATAACCAAAGTATAACTAGTCTCTTCTACTTCTAACCCAAAGAGTAGCAGAAATAGCCCACACCCAGACTCAGTCAATTAAATCACGAAAAAAATCAAAAGTCAAAAGACAAACAAACACTGATCACGAGTAACAGAGTTTGGGGATCAATATACCTGAAGCTACCGAACCTTTATGTATTCCCAGATCTTCTTCACTGCACCGGAGCACGATATCTCCGGCTGGCCGAGAAATTTCTGCAAAGTCGGTGACAGCGCGAGCTTTCGGTGGAAGGGGGAGAGGTTTCAGAAGAGAGAGTGGCGTGTGATGAAAAAATTGGCCCGACTCCTTATTAAACACTAAATCCTAACTAAATCGGCCGGCCCGAGTGAAATGTTAGACCGGATTCCTCAGGCGTGCCTTTTGCACGCATAGATGGAACGCAAGGAGGGCACCTAGGCGTGCCTGGGGCACTTCGCCCACCTCAGCCATGCTGAGGCGCGGTGGGCTGCGCCCGGTGCGCCCGACGGCTCAGGTGCGCCTAGGCGCACGCCATGACAACATAGGAGAAGAAGGCTTTCAGTCGACAGGTGCCCTAAAATGGAGGATTTTTGCACCGTTAGTCTTAAAATTTCACGATTTGGGCGTGGGGGATTTTTGCATCGTTAGTCTTAAAATTTCTGTTTGGCACGATTTCTTGAAAGGTGGCGGTCCCCCACACCCAAAACGCCGCGCTAAACAAAGCCTCAGTTCCCATATTTTGACCTTGAGGACAAGGTCGTTGAGAACACCGGGGTAGTTGATATGAACAGGGCGGATCCTGTCGAGAGAAGGCGCTTCGCGCGCATTTACACTAGGCGTGTGTGGGGTACTGAGACGGCATGAGCCTAGCCTGTATCGAATTATCATCCGTATTTTATTTATTAGTTTTTATTCCTTGTTTGTACAGTCGTTCGACCTATTGGCTCTCTCCCCTATATAAAGGAGAATATGTGAACTTTATTATAAGCTGGATTTGTTTTGAAACTGAAGGATTTGGTTTGGAGGAGACCGACCCAGCAGTCCACTCTCGTTGCCCTAATTGTTTCACCGAACTCCCATGTCCCGCTTCTCACGATCGACGCTGCCATCCGACCTCTCTTGCCCGTTGCTGCTACCGCTAACAGACATGGGGAAAAATGGTAAAGCTACATGCCAAAAACTTTAAGATGTTGATCAATGTGCCCAGCAACTGAGACATGAGAGATATTTAAAAAATGGTGTGGGTGGGTTATACCGTGACGTGATAGGAGTAGGGGAGAGAGACAAAATGGGACAGCCGAATGCAGAGGCTGATAGGGTGGAATGTGTGCGTCGTGGGTGGGATAAGGGCAGGGAGTCTCCGAATATGTTAATCCTTGCAATAATGGTGGAAAGAGTACCTGGAGTGGACGTGGCTGGTCCGGAGCCAATGAAACAACGACTGGATTGGTGGCAGTGGCTGAGGTTCCAGCAAGGACAGACGAGGTCAAAGGTCGTCTAAGGAAGAACGTAGGAGGCGAAAAAGCGGATGGTTGGGGTGGTCGAAAGGAAGCTTCCAGGAACAAGGTCGAAGCCTGCTCTGGCGTGCGATGTCGTTGTGTGTCTGGTGCATCCGCAACAAGGGCGATGGATTCGTGGCGCTGATGGCAGAATACGGAGACGAGTTCCTACGTGTGATGGCCCAGTTCGTATGCCAAGTGTGGCTTGAGTATGAGTGTCGAGTCAGACGGCGAGGGAGTATCCCCTTGACGGTCAACAGAGAGGGCCAATTGGCGGGGAGCTAGGGCAGATTCCGCCTTTCGACGTGCAACCGTGGCTAGATGATGTCCAAGGAAGGAAAGCATCACCTGAAGCGTTGGTTGATGTCATGGAAGATACCGAGGTCGAGAGTGGGGATGGTTATCGACAGCGGCATGGGCTATGGGCAGAGGCCGGTAGGTTGGACGGAGATCATTGAGGTGGTGACAGGAAGGAGAGCTGGCACAACATCGTCGGGACAATCCGGGAAGGAAATAGGAGGCGAGACCAGCGACATCAGCGGGCGGAATGGCAGGTCGGACCAATTAATACAAACTCCGTAGAAGAATCTGGTAAAGGGAGGGCCGATAGTGGTAAGGGAGAAGAAAGGAGGAAGAAGAGAGGAAGCTTAAGGAGCTACTCTAATTTCTTTCATATATCCAAGATAAGAACCACTCACAAACCCTTCCCCCTTATATAGATGAGGGAGGGCACACATAATAAGACAATACAACTTAATATTAATTAATATAACTAATTAAATTAGTATCAATTAATAAATAATCAATATTAACCAATTAATTAATAGTAATAATAATAATAAATTCTGCCATGAATGTATCAAGGCAGTGTCCATATGCGAGCTCCATGAATTTTGATGAAGGGGGGGTCCTCTTGAGCGAATGCTTAGGCATAACAGAGTATCAAGGGTGCACAACCAGCAAATGTAGTACCCTGGCCATTGCTCAATGCCCCATGGTGGCACTAGCTATTTTTCCTGCAGTGAAAATTTTGTATAGAAGTAACAGCTACTGCATGCACAGGAAACACCATGTGTTCCCGCTAGTACATAAATATATGTATTTGTATTTAAATTTTCAGTAGTCTTAAATCTTGAAACCCAATTCAAAATAGATAGCTTGAATAAACTCGAATTTTGCTTGATTTGAAAGAAAAATTTTATTTCGAGCTGAGGTCAGTTAGCTCAAACTGGATTGGAGATGAGCTCTAGTCCAGTAATGGTAGTGGAGTAGCAAAAGAGGACAGGAGAAAACTTCCACAGGAAGATTACCTCAGCGGCCCTATCAAAGAAAAAGGATGCGACAAAATAACTTTTCTGACCATCTCCACCCCCGCCATTCCATACACCACCAAATGTACACTTCAGGTGAGTGCATGATGTTTCATCATGTTTAAGAGCTTTGACAGCATCACTCCTGCACTTAGTATAGCTGGAACCAGATGGTGGGGCTGAAGCTGGGAATACATTATCCCCATAATTGTATGAACCTGGAAGGCAAAAAAACAAAAAGGTCATTATTCAGAATATTACACAAACATGAAATTTGAAGTTTCCTATTGAAAGAAATATTTAAAAAAGAATATCAAAACATCTATGCAATATCATTTTATCTATAATAAGAGTTCTGGTTTCTCAGTACACATGTAACTGTAGTTGATGATTTTGATTTCTAGAGAAAGAAAAAGAACTGGATCCTCATGAGAGCTAAAAGCATTTTTCCTCATAATAGGATTTCATTAATTAACCCATTTTTTCCTAGAGCTCGGTTTCTTTCTGAGCAAGAAATCATAATTGAAGAGGACCTCAGCTCAAGCAGTTAGAAAGACTTGTTGGCTTGGCAAGTTTTAGGGAAACGGTTTGTGGAGAATTTATTAATCGTGTCAAAATCTCATGGCTTTATCATCCATAGTTTACCATGCTATCAATCGATGATCAGAAGGGATCCTTAGAAATGACATATTGACATGAAGAGTTTCCTAAAAATGGAGGAGTTTCCTAAAAATTGAAAGTTAAAACCTGTGCTCATTTGGTTGGGATAGTCTTCGCAAAGTCACTGTAGTATTTATAGATGGACGTGTGGCTACAGGATGAAGTTCATGACTTTGATCCTACAAACTTTCTTTGAGTCCTTGGTCAAATTGGACTGAAGCTTAAAGAATTAGCTCATTGGTAGGCTTTTGTTCCGAGGTTGCATCTTCCGGTGTGAGCCTTGAGCCTGAAAGGAATTTCGATATTATAAGATTTTATCTCTAAGTTGTCAGATCAGGTTATTAATACAATTATTGTGTCTAAGACCTTATGCTAAATAGTATCGCAGCAATTCATGAGTGAAACAAAATTGTCAGACAGATCCTTTCGATTCTGAAGATTTCACCACCATTGCAGGCTGGTAGACGGAGAGATTCCTAGGTCAATTCCGAATATTTAGACAACCTTGAACCTTGAATCCGAGCTATTAGACACTATCCCATTATTTTGTTTGGGAATGGCCTAAGATTATGTAACACCTTCATGAAACTAAACTTGTAAGAGGAGCTGATGCTCGCTATGCTGTCCTGTCATTTTATTTCATGCGAGTTCCATGGCCAAAAATTTGGTCATGTCCATGTTCAGCCAGAAGTCTGCAGGTCAGCCTTGAAGATTCAGTAACAGATCCATATTTCTGCTATCTCAACTAGGATTATGAGGAGGGGCGGACCCACGCCTAGACACACCCGAGCACATGCCCGGGTGTGTTTTCGCGAAAGTTTGAACAAACGCGGTTTTGTTTTTCCCTGCTAGGTTATTTTCCCCCCAATTTCATGTGATTGTGAGCGGTGAAACGCGGAGGTGGAGCAGCGAAACGTGGAGGTGGAGCGGCGAAATGCGGAGGTGGAGCGGCGAAATGCGGAGGTGGAGAGGCAAAACGGCGGAAACACGGAGACTTGGAGAGAGGCGGGACTCGGAGTGTGGAAACGGCGTTGCGGCGAACTGTTGGGGATCGGTTTGAGCTTCTG
The DNA here is from genome assembly GCA_039583875.1 of Platanthera guangdongensis. Classification (NCBI taxonomy): domain Eukaryota; kingdom Viridiplantae; phylum Streptophyta; class Magnoliopsida; order Asparagales; family Orchidaceae; genus Platanthera; species Platanthera guangdongensis. Next base: position 2,905,171 of record CM077155.1, read on the forward strand.
TGTTTGATTCCCGCCTTCCTAGTAACTGGTAAGACATTTTTGGATCGATTTCTTCCGTAATTGTTGGATTTGTTTGAGGCTTCGAGCTTCCTCATTGTCGGGATCGGGCCATCAGCGGATGAGTTCGTGAGAGGCAGCGATTTTGGAACTTTGTCAAAAAATTTAAACCCTTGATTTTGGATCTGGCCATCGGCGGATGAGTTACTTGGTGGCTTCCTTCTCTTCCTTGGTCGACAACAAATTCCTTTGTTATTGTAATGTAAACCCTTGATTGTGTAATGGAAACCTTTAATTGTGTACCAGAAACGCCAGGGGTATGGTAGGTCTTTAACTAGTCATTTGAATACTTCTAATGCTGTTGTTTTTTCATGCCTTTTTAGTTGCTTACATTTTGTTTGCTTTGTTCAGATTCTAAAAGGGCTTCCATCCTAATGCCAAGTCGTAAACTCTCACAACTGGCTTCTAAATCAGATGGTGCACACCTGCTTCAGTTCTTTATATTTTTGTTTCGTAATAATTATATTCTTGCAGAAGTTAATTATGCGGTTAATTGTAGAGAGATAAGTGTAGTGGATAGTATCTTGAGGTTCCCAAATGAATTGTTTTTAAAATGTTGGCTAATGCTGACATGCTGTATGGCTGTAGGTTGTAGGTCGTTGTCTTATTATCTATTTGAAATTGGAATCCCTCTCTTGTTATGTTACTTATGAAATTATGCCTGACTTTATTTTCAGAAAAGGCTATTGTATTCCTTGGTGAATCGGAGATAGAACAAAGAAGGACGTGATTTCACAAACATGGTATTGAATGTTACTTATTTATGAATGTTCATTCTCTTATTTAGAAGAAATAGTATTTTGAGTTGTAATTTATAAGAATGAATTTACGTCATTTTTAGGATAAGTTTTATTCAAAAGTAAGTGCACATGAGTCAAAGTCACAAATAGTAAAAGACTTTGAATTGAGCTTAAGCTTGAAGATTTACCTTCAGATCTGGGTTTGAGGCAGCCTATAATATCAGTTTCAAGTTTCTTGTTTATGTAATGTTCCAATTTTTTAACAATGTTGACTGATTTTCATTTTTCTTACTGTCAATTACAATATTTTCTTTGAATTTTGAATAAAAAGTTATCATAAATAAATATTATTTATGTGGTGTCCGGGTCGAATTAAAATCCGAGTTTCGTCACTGATATGAGAAGCTTAATGAAATTTGAAAAATTCTCATAACACATTGGAATAGTTTGGTCTGAGGTGTAAAGTTGAACACATTGTATTATATCTTCATAAGAAGGTAAGGAGTACTATCCTTTTGGTGTGCAATGATTTTTTTAATCTGAGTAGTGATAGCAAGAAATCTCATAACTTAATGGTCATCCTTAGACTAGTGATATAGGCAAAGTCCAATAACCCCAGACGTTACTCTCACTTCTACAATCATATGTGACGCATGACAGGCTGTGAAAATGACTGTGTCAACACGCTAATGCAACCCTACGTGAATGTGCGGAAGGAATGCGTTAAAGCCCAGTTTAAAAGATGCGAGCATGTTTCCAATTAATTATCTGGAATCAAATTATAGCAAAATAATTATATAATTTTTAGCAGTTCTACACAATGCGAATCTTTAATTTTGAAGCATCCTAACAATATCACAAGTTTTCCTCGCGCGAAAGATCTTCAACCACAATTTGCACAAATAAATTTATAAAATATATAGAAATTGAACAACACTAACAATCTCAATACTCAAACAAATACATGTTAATCTACAATTTAATACAGAAAAATATAACACAAACGGTAATACTAACAAAACACATAAAATCTGGTGACAGTGGCGGCGGGTGTGGTTCCACGAGATGAATGTGGTCGTTGTACTGCCTAAACAATGTCAGACTCACAAGAGGTATGTGAAGAAGAGTTGTTAGAATGTTGGTGGCTTCATAAAATGGAGGGGAATGTCTGTCGAAATAGGGATAGAGATTGCAACTTTGACAGTGGTTCCACGAGAGAAAAGGAGCGAGGAGGAGTGAAGCTTGTAGGTGGTCCGAACAGGAGAGGGTAGAATGGGGTAGGTTGGAACGAGAGAGGGAGGGGATGTGCGGGAGTGAGAAAGGGGGACAACTAGAATGAAGTATTCCCTAGATATGACGAAAATGGGCAAAGGCTTCTCCTGGCTAGGTCATGGTCGGAATTGGACCTTTCTGGAGGGGAAGGGATCCGAAATGGATCTTCCTGACTTGGGCTAGACTGGACATAACTTTCTCTGACTGGGAAGGGACCTGGAGATGGTTCCATGGAAGAAATAAGTCTGGATGAAGTCTTCCCAGACTGGGACGGGACCTGAAGGCGGTTCTCTGGCTGAAACCGACCTGGACGGAGCCTCTTCTTACTTGGACGAGATTGATAATTGGACGTGCAGCTGACTGGGAGTGATCAACAAGGTGGTTTTGCGGTGAGAGTAGGGGGAATAGGGAGTAGGGATTTGCAGCTTGCAAGAGAAATCGTGCGGTTGTTTTGCGGTTACTGGACTACTGGGAGAGGAAGATGAACTTGAACCGTAAGATTTACGAATAGGGGAAATTGTGTGTGGGGGGGGGGGGGGGGGGTCACGGGAAAAGATAAAAAAAACTGCCAATAAACAAGAAATTGAAACCGGGATGTCGCACCTCGAGATCTCACGGCATCGGACCGCGATATGATTGCCGGTCTGGAATCTCTCACAAATTAATAATGACTGAAAATGAGAACACCCGCCCCTATTTATAAATAAAGGGGCGGTTGGGCACCCGGCGTGAACAACTATGATCCATTCGCCTGGTGTCCTAAAACACTAAATAAAAGCCCAATAAAATAAAATAAAATACACAAAATATAAAACAACACTCTGGATGCGCTCGCGGTCTCGGATCGCCGATCTGATCAATGCATCCCAAGCAAATATGCAAAATTGGCCCCGTCGAGTGGTGGCCCGATCTCCAACGATCACGATCATGCGACTGATCTCCATCAATATGCTTAATTAAATGAAAATATAGTAAAGATTCTTTTTGAAGCTGAAATTTTGGAATGCAAGCATGTTGGGAAATATTATGGACCCTAATACCAAGTTGAACTGATAAGAACTTTGCATTTCATGACAGTGTAGTAAGTGTACTGAGTTGGTTAATGTAAACAATAAGAGCACCCCACATGGATATTTAATTCACATGTTACGACACTTGAAGGGACACTAAGATTGAGTCTTGTGTACAAGGATGAGGGTCATGTGAAGATAGAAGGGTCCCCTATAAAGATTAGGTGTTCCCCTTTTAATAGGAGGTCTATGAGCTGATTTGGCTTAAGCAATTTATAGTGAAATTCAGATATAGTTTGGAGATTGGAATCAGTTGATGTGCGTCAATAAAATGTGTTCAAATTTATTTGTGATCTTTAAGTTTAACAGCTAGGACAGTACTCGAAAAAAAAATAGATGTAAAATAAGAATTCATAAAGCTGACCCCAAATAATTAGGATAAGGGTTGTTGATGAAAATGATTATTAAAAAAATTCTGCATTACCAGAATAACTTTGATCTCTTAGGGTCTGTTTGGGACAGCTCTGTCGGATTGAAAAGTTGTTGTCCGGATAGAACTGTTTTAAAATAGATCTCTGGGGAGCAGTTTTGAAAAGCTGCAGAGTGTTTGGGTGTTCTGTGCAGAAGTGCGCTTTGAAGAAATAGAGCGAGAGCGGGAGGAGGCGGGAGTGTCGGCTCCGGCGAGATGTGTCAGCTCCGGCGAGACCGTCGGCTCCCGCGAGTTGCAGGAAGAATTGGAAAAGTCGGGGCCGGTAGATTTTCAAAACATGTGAGAGAGAAAACTATTTTGCGGGAGCAGAAGCTGGGGGGAGGGGGATTTCCAAAAAGCTGCAAAACAGCTCCAGATTTACGAAAAACTCTTCATAAGGAGCTGTCCCAAACACAGAAAAAACAGCTCTGGCGGCTGGAATAGAGATTCTCCAGCCGCCAGAGCTGCGCCAAACAGACCCTTAATTGGCCCATGAATCACCTCATTATTTAAACAGCAAAGTAATAAAAAAGTACATGGACATAGATTATGTTGCCTGTTCAAAGAACTTGAGCGTTGTAAACAGCTGTATGAAGAAGGAACAGACCACCATTTTTAAAGATGCTTTTCTAATACGGAGTCCCGATTTGATCAAAAGGCATATAAAAGACACTCTAGCATGCAACAGGAGAACGGAGAAAAAGATGAAAACATTAGACAGAAAAAAGTATGAAGAAATGTTTACACTACATGAACTTATGCATCGCTTAAGAATATTAGGCATATCAGTCCTTAAACAAAACCCTTCTTCATAAGAGAAGTCCATAATACGATTGGATCTAAAACTAATGCCTAATTTACATAATAGTCTGTCTAAAAATAGTTGCGGGTTTCAAGAAAAATCCCAGATTATGATTGAACCTTTCAAGCTCACGAAATACAAAACAATAGCGCAGGCTACCTTGAAGTCTATATTTCATGTTATGGGAATCTATTAGAGTTCGTTCGTTTGCACGGAATTGAAATTCGATATTCGAATTGAATATTGGTGAATATTGTGAAATTAAATATTGATGACTAATTCCAATTTCATTGTTCGCCTAATAAAAAATATTGTTGAATATTGTGTAATTGTCAATTCTTTTGTTCGTTTGTTAAATAAAATTCAATATAGGAATTGAAAAATATTATGAAAAAACTAATATAAACAAATATGCATTACTGCAACTTTTTTACCGGAGAGAGATTTTTTTCCCGGGCGCGCAATTTTCGCCCGGACGAGATTTTTTTCGCCCAGTAGTGATTTTTTCTCACTGATGCGATTTTTCATGTGGCCACGATTTTTTGCCCGGGGGAAAAAATCCTGTACAGGCGAAAAAATCTTGCCAGGGAGAAAAAATCATGCTCGGGCAAACAAATCTCGCCCGGGCAAAAAAATCTCGCCCAGGAGAAAAATCTCGGTCGGGCAAAGAAATCTCGCCCGGGCGAAAAAATCTCGCCCGGGAGAAAAATCTCGCCCGGGCAAAAAATCTCGCCCGGGCAAAAAAAACTTGTGCGGGAAAAAAAACACGGCCGAGCGAAAAATCACGCCCGGGCGAAAAAAATAGCGCCCCGGTGGAAAAATCATGCCCGGGCGAAAAAAAAAAGCGGTCGTACGAAAAATTTCGCGGTCCGGCCAAAATATCGCTCCCGGGCAAAAAATCATGCCCTTGAGAAAAAATTGCTCCCGAGTGAAAAATGGAGTCATCGCGAAAAAACGCGCTTCGGCGAAAAGATCGTGCCCGGGAGAAAAAATCATGCCCCGGCGAAAAATCCTTCCCGGGCGAAAAAATCGCGTCCGGGCAAAAAAATAGCGCTCGAACGAAAAAATCACGCACGGGCGAAAAATGCACGGCCTGAAAAAAATTCGAGGCACGGAGAAAATTTTGCGCCCGTGCGAAAAAATTGCGCACGGGCGAAAAAAGGGCGGTCGGGCAAAAAATCGCGGCCGGGAAAAAAATTTGCGAAAAAACGTGCGCCAATGCGAAATATGCCGCCCCGACGAAAAATGGGCGTCTCGGCGAAAAATTCGCTCTAGGGCGAAAAAAGCATGGTCGCGCGAAAAAATCACTCCCGGGCAAAAAATCACGCCCGGGTGAAAAAAATCGCGTCTTGGCAAAAAAATGGCGCCCCGGCGAAAAATCGTGGTCGAGCAAAAATATTCGCGCTCGGGCAAAAAATTCGCGCCCGAGAGAAAAATTGCGACCGGGCGAAATATTTCACGCCTGGGTGAAAAAACGCCCTCCAGGGCACAATATGCAGCCCTGACGAAAAATGCGCTGCTCAGCGAAAATCGCGCTCACGGGCGAAAATGCATGCTCGTTCGACAACACGAGCTCTCGGGCGAAAAACACGTGCTTAACTTAAAAAAGTTTCGCGGCCGGAATTGTTCAATTCTTATATAAATTGGAAAGAATTGGGTTTAGTTCAAAATGAATTCTACGGAATTTATTAAAATTTAAATTTCAACGTTAAACGTGCAAAAAAACGACGAAATTAAAATTAGACCTTCAATTCCAATTCCAGGAGCTCAATTCCGTGCAAACGAACGGACCTTAAAGTTTCTAGAACTCCATGTCAATGTAATACTTAAATTGCTTTTTGACACCTAAAGATGCTAATCTCAAGCTTGAGTGGCATTTTTTTACAAAAAAAATGCTAATGAAGCTTTAACATGCTACTCCCTACAATACATTGGTAATCAAAAATATATAATTTAGAAGTTCAAATAATACAGATAGTCAAAAGAAGTGATAATTTTACCGTGATAGCCAGTCAAGATACAATCACTATGAGGCCCTTCTGCAACTTTCAAGATCTCTACCCGAGCAGCCAATAAACCATAGCGCAAATAGCTGAGATGTTATAGGTAATATTAGAAATTAAATTATCACCAACATGAATAGATCGAGGGATTTAAAGAGACCAATTCCAAGTCCCCTTGTCAATCTAGAATCCATCAAGGAAATTGTGAGACCTGTGAACATAAAGGTAGTACTTGGTTCCCTTAAGATATAGTTCCTTCACATATTCATCTTCTCCAGCTCCAGGCTTTGGGGCCTTACCAGCTTCGCTATTAGAAATAGCATATGCCATTTGTACAGATCCACCTCCCAGGTCAACTACTCCAACTGTATTTGAGTATTTTTTGCCCAAGTTGCCAAGCAAATAATTTATAGTGACCTTTGGAAAAAGGTAAACATTCTCAGTTTTCGGAATGGACTAAAATGATAAATGCTGTTCAAGAATGTAAGCAAAGACCAACATTAACGGAATGATATTTCAACAACCTATTAACTGCTAAAACTAAACTACAGAACCACAAGGAGTTTGAACAAATCACAGTGATTTATACAAATTCGAATCCAGAGACCATGTCAGGTTCAAAAATATAAAAGCCGACTGACACGCATGCTTCGACATTCGGCTTCACTATGCAAGAGTTCTCTCGGATGCGGCTATCTTTATCTTGCATTCTTAATTAATTAAATACCGTTTTTTTGTACGTTTCGTTCTATAGCAGGTCTGCATCTTATATAAGGACTCTTCGTTAGAGAGTTAGGATATCATGGAGTTAGTCTGTTTAGGCTCTCTTAGAAGAGAGAGACTTTTAGAGGGATCCTACCCTCAATAGTAGGAATGAGCATATCTTGTTAATAATATCTTCTTTTAGTTTTCCACTTGCAATATTACAAGTTCTTGCTTGCAATCTTGATATGTATGTGTTTGTCCTTATTAATTGGTATGACCAGCCGCCCTCCGCTCTCACGGGCGTCAGGAACCAACAATCCCCCCCCACACACACACACACCATGATGGATCTCCCTTGCGGACGGATTCATCCACATGAGATGATTGCCATTCACGCTGAAATTCGCCAACTTTGTAAGGATCTCTGCCACTGCAATGTGTTCTAAAAGCAACCAGCTACTCGAATCGGCACAACACTCAGGAGTTGCATTGTTGTAGAAAAAGGTGCTTCTCCCTAAACTATGTAAATCTGTCTCTTTTTTTTGATGTTTTTCTTGTGCTTCATCCCATTTATTGTTATTGATATTATGAGAGACACATTTTTCCCAAGGATATCTGATATTGGGAGAGGGGCATTTTAGTGTGCATACGCAAATTAATAATTTAAACACTAACATGATGAACAGAATAGACCAAGATGATCTTTTTTAACTAAGGGGGGTTCAGTGAATATTTTGAGGTTTTGGGTGTACAAGTTCCCAAGGGAGAACCTCTCCGGTCCCTAATCGATGGAAGAGTCGTGCTATGGTAGCATTGTAAATTTGTAATTCTAGAATAACTTTGCACGGTTTAACAGGTACTAGCTTAAACGCATTTCTTAGCAATATCTCCTTTATAAATTCTGAATTTCATTGTAACCCATGTTTCCCACACAAATTAATAATTGCAATGTGAACAAAAAAATATTAATAATTTGTTTAACTAGAACAAGCATCGGCATACCTAAAAAATAATAATAACTCAGTATGTGTTACAACATTCACGACGAGGTACGTCCATGGCGGGTCTGCAAGCGGCGGGGACCGCATGAGGGGGTGACGGCGAGCGTGGCTTGGACCAATGAGGATGAACCGCCTATGGCGAGCGCGAAGGGCAATTAATATTCAATTTATGTTCTATTTTATGTTTATGTTATTTTGTAATTTTTGTTATTGGCACCCCTCCACTATAAGAAGGGTTGGTTGGACTTGTTATGTTTTATCTTGGATGTGTTATGAAAAGTGTTGCTCTCTTGTTTCCTCTCAAACCCTAATCCCCCCTTCTTTTCTCCCTCTTGCTGCCGACTCTCCCCCTAGTTCGGATCTCTTCTCGTACAGTCATATTTGGTCTGACCTGCCATTCCGGCGCTACCGAAGCCGCCGGTGTCCCGCCCTACCTCCGCTTCGTTGCCGCTGTTCGGTGTCGTCGTTCGCGTCTGTGACAGGCCGTGCGAGGACCTGCGCCGAGATTCTGCGAGTTCGCACAACCCATTCGCTTCGGTGTCGTCGTTCGCCTCCGTGACAGGACGCGCGAGGCTCCGCCGATCGCCCAGGCAGCGGATCCGCATATCTGCTCGATCCGCCCTCGCCAAGGCCGCTGATCTGTCTGCTTTGCTTCTGTGAGAGCCGCCTCTGCATCTTCTGCGTTCCCCCCTCTTCCATGGCTCCTTCGACCATTCACACCCACTCTAACGCTTCGGCCGCCAAGGGCCACGACAACACCGTCCAGCATCGTCTCGACGGTCACGACGCTCAGTTCGCCTCCATCCAAGCTACGTTGCAGGACATCCTTGCGGGCCTGGATGCCCGCCCCGCCTCGCCCTCATTCGCAGCCACGGGAGGTTGCGCCTCCTCTGCCGACGGAGGCTCGCTGCTCGGCACACCTCCCCTGGCCGCCACCATCGTGCCTCTATCGGGTGGCTTGACCCTCGCCCTCGACGTTCCACATTTTTTTGGCATCGACCTCATGGGGTGGATCGCCAAGATAGAATAAGACTTCGACCCCCACCTCACACAAGAGGCGGACAAGATTGGCACCGCCGAGGTCAGCCTTGACGGATCCGCTCTCCATTGGGCGCGATGGCTACGCCAATCTCAGCCCCACATATCCTGGGGGGAACTGAAACAGGAAATGGTCCAACGGTACGAGCCCCGCGACGCCGGTTCCGCCGTCGAGCGCCTTTGTCCCATCCGCCAGTCGGCCGGTCCAATGTTTTTAAGATCGCGATTTACATCGTAAGATGGTCCGATCTTATGATCTTACACAGGTGACCGATCCAGGTTCTACGTGGGATCGCTAGGACACTAAGATCGTTAAGATCGCAGTGTAAGGTCGTAAATTGATAGGATCGTCGAGCTCATCGATCCTAAAATCCGGCACAAGTAAATTTCTTGATCCATCGTTCTAGGTCATCCCGGTCCCGATCCGTCGCAGCAGGTGTCGGTGTCTTATGCAGCAGGTCCCGATCCATCGCAGCAGGTGTTGGCATATTATGCAGCAGGTCCAGATCCGTCGCAGCAGGTGTCGGCGTCTTATGCAGCAGGTCTCGATCCGTCGTTCTTCTTCTTCCTCTTCTTCTTCCTCTTCTTCTTCTTCTAACAATTGTTTTTTGCAGATGCTCCATTTTCTTCGATTTCCCCATCCTCCTAACTGATTTCTTCATCATTCATTCTCAGCAGCAGAATCCCTACTCAGAAGTTTTTCTCCTGTGCTGGTATAATATCAGATCCCACCTAAACCGATTTTTCTCCTTATTGTTCTTTGTGTTTGGTAGATTTGTTTGCTTGCAGATTATTCAGATTTGTTATTAAAAGAAATCAAATTGTTTTTAGATATAGAGTTTCTTAAATTGTTAACACTAGCAATGAGCCAATGAGTTCCTTTCTACTATTTTGTTCCAATTATTTTAAATTGTTAATAACTTAACACTACTAATTGTTTTAGAAATGGCTTTGTTACGCCCCCGTATGAGGCCCGGTTGTTTGGCCGGCAATACAGGCGGCGGCAGAAGCGTGACGGAGGCGACAACGGTGCTGAACCAATTGGTTCAGCCCCCTCTTCATGAGACTCGGTCCAAGGGGGGCTGAACCAAGTGGGTTCAGCCCCCATTGGGGCCGGCCCTGGGCCCGGGTATAAGTATACCGGACCCCCTCTTTGGATGGCATGCAAGTAATATAAGGTATTCCCTCTTCCCTCCTTTCTCAACCCTAATTTTCTCTAGCCGTCTTAGATCTCTTTCTCTTCTCCTCCTTCATAACAATTGTCTCTTTCTCTTCGTATCAGAGGATTTTTTCCTCCATCATGGTTGCTACGCGTTCACAAGAGGAGACCGGCCGTTTGGAAAACCTCGAAGAGAACTTGGCGGGGTTGACTGATTCGGTGGCCACCATCGAAGAAAATGTGAAAACATCGACTCAAAGATTGGAAGAACGGATCGATGGGCGCTTGGGGGAAATCGTGGCGTTATTGGCGCAAAAATTGAAGGGGAAGGCTGCGGCGGAGGAGGAACCGGGCGGATCTTCAATTTCAAGGCCCGATTTGCAACGAAATGTTGGAAACGGGGAAAGGGGCCTTGGAGGGGTCGGCTAGGGTTGCGGATCCGGGATTGGGAGGCACAGCGGCTGGCGGCTTCGGCGGACTGGGCGGATGGGGGATCGAACCGGCGGAACATGCGGCGGCTGGTACGGACCGGCGGGATCGGCCGCAGGGGGCTCCGCTAGGGGCACAGAACACGGATCGGGGGGCGCTGCCTTCGGTGGTTTCGGATCGGGGGGCGCTGCTTCCGGCGGTTTCGGCGGTGCAGGAGGGTCGGGGACCGATTGGGGTGCTCCAGCCGGACCGGCCGCAGGAGTAATTGGCGGGCTCGGGCAGGCGGCAAGTGACGGTGGCGCCGCTGGTTCTGGGGCTGGAAATGGCTTGTTGCCTCACCCTAATGGAAGAGGTAAGCTGTGGGGACAATTTCGACAGTTCCCGGGTATGCCTATTGAACGTGATGAACCCCGAAGACAAGATGCGGGCTGGCGTGGGCAGGTCGGTCATCGGCCGTACATGCCTCCGAAGTTGACACAAATGAATTTCCCTCGTTACAGCAGTGGGGATGCGTTGGAATGGGTGCATAAAGCTGAGTTATTCTTTAGCTATCAGGAGGTACCGGAAGAGCAGTGGGTGCAACTGGCATCCTTCCACTTGGAGGATGACGCTTTCCAGTGGACGCAGTGGTTTCTACGGGGACGGAATTATGTGCCATGGGTGGAGTTTGTTGACGGCTTCACTGCTCGATTCGGGCCTTTGGAGTTCGAGGATTTTGAGTCTCTCTTACAAAAACTTCGTCAGAAGGGTTCTGTGACGGAGTACAGAACCGACTTCGAGAGGTTGGCGAACAGGGTACACTGAGAGGAGAGGACGCTCCTCAGTTGTTTTGTGTCGGGACTGAAGGAGCACATACGCGATGAGGTGCAGGCCTACATGCCCCGCAGGTTGAACCACGCGATCAACTTGGCCCGCATTCAGGAGGAACGGTTCAACAGGCAGCGGACCCGCAATACAGTGAGGCCTACTACTACGTCGGCCACGACCAGGAAGGATCCGCCAGTGGGCGGACGGCCGACAGTGACGCGGCTGTCCTGGAGTGAGTTACAAGCACGGAAGGAAAAAGGACTCTGTTTCAACTGTGATGAGAAGTTTACGCCGGGACACAAATGTCAGAAGGTTCAGGTCTTTATGTTACAACAGGAGGCGGATGACGAGTTGAGCCCAGAGGAGCTGGATTTCGGAGGCGACTTGGACCTGACCGAGCTCGGGGTCTCTCTGCATGCTATGGAGGGGTGTAACCCCCCTCCGCTCACTATGCGGCTTGCGGAGGCGGGTCTGATAGGAGAGGGTGACAATTCTGGTGGACAGCGGGAGTACGCACAATTTCATCCATCCGGATGTGGCACAGAAGGTTGGGCATTCGATTGACACTAGGGCTGCCTTCCAGGTCATGGTGGCCGATGACAGCAAATTGCAGTGTCAGGGTGTACTGAAGGGAGTGGAGGTTCGGATGCAGGGGTACGTCGGACGCACAGATGTCTATCTTTTACCCATTCGAGGTTCGGACATGGTGCTGGGAGTTCAGTGGCTGCAGCAGTTGAGGAGGGTCACCTTTGATTGGGACCAGATGACAATGGAGTTCTTGCAGAGTGGGAAACAGTTCTGTTTGAGGGGTCTCACCTCTTCGCCAGTCAAGGAAATTTCTCTCTGCAGTCTCCAACAACTCGAGGAGGCGGGAAGCTTGATGGCGGTACTTTTCGGGGTGAGGACAGATGAGGCAGGGTCAGTTGAGGTGCCTACGCAGATGCAGGCTCTGGTGGAGCAGTATGCCGACATTTTCTAGGAGCCACGTACACTTCCGCCTTCACGGTTTCGGGATCATCAGATTGTACTCAAGACAGGGACAGAGCCTCCCAATATCCGACCCTACCGGTACCCGCACATGCAGAAGGCCGAGCTTGAGCGCAACATTTGGGAGATGCTCGATGCGGGCATCATACGGCCCAGCACGAGCTCCTTCTCGGTCCCGATCATTCTCGTCAAAAAAAGGATGGGTCTTGGCGGTTTTGTGTAGATTACCGCGCCATGAACAGTGCCACACTGAAGGATAAATTCCTGATCTCATTGATTGAGGAGCTGTTGGACGAGCTACATGGGGCGACATGGTTCACCAAGCTTGATTTACGGTCCGGATGTTACCAAATCCTCATGAAGGAGGAAGACGTCCACAAGACAGCATTCAGGACTCATGACGGTCATTATGAATTTTTGGTGATAACCAACGGGTTGACGGGTGGACCGTCCAGCTTCCAGGCGAATATGAACGAGATCGTCAGGGACCTTCTTCGCCACTTCGTGCTCATCTTCTTCGATGATATCCCTATTTACAGTGCTACTTGGGAGGACCACTTGCGCCATGTTGCCCGGGTATTCTCCATTTTACGCCAGCACCAGTTGTATGCTAAGAGATCGAAGTGTTCGTTTGGTCAAGAGGAAGTGGAGTATCTGGGGAACTTGGTCTCGGCTGCAGGGGTGAAAGCTGATCCTCGGAAGATTGAGAGCATGGTCTCTTGGACGCGGCTGCGGGGCTTCTTGGGCCCCACCGGCTACTACCGGCGGTTCGTGCGTGATGGCGAGAAGATTGTCAGGTCGTTGACACAATTGTTACAGAAGGACGCTTTTTCTTGGCAGGATGAGGCTAAGGCAGCTTTTCAGGCACTCAAGCGGGCGGTGACGACGACTGCAGTCTTAGCACTCCCGGATTTCACCAAGGAGTTCGTCGTGGAGACGGACGCCTCCGGAGTGGGATTGGGTGCCGTGTTGATGCAGGAGGGGCGGTCGATTGCCTTTTACAGCAAGGCATTGGCTCCAAGAACGTTGTGATTATGGGCCTATGAAAAAGAGATGTTGGTCGTCATCCATGTCGTGGCCCTCTGGCGACCGTGCTTGCTGAGACGTCATTTCAAGATTCAGACAGATCATCAGAGCTTGAATCACTTCTTGGAACGGCGGGTTTCCTCCCCTCTCCAACAGAAGTGAGTCACCAAGCTTTTGGGGTACGACTACGAGATTGTTTACCGGCAAGGGAAGGACAATCGGGTTGCTGATGCCTTCTCTCGCTTGCCGGAGGGCGCTCTAGCCCAAATTTCTACGCCCCAACTGGATGCTATTGATGAGATTCAGGAGGAGGTCCAGCGAGACCCCGAGTTGCAGGCTATTGTGCAGGATCTACGGCAGGCACGTGAGGCAGCTCCATGATATCATCTACAGAATGATCGGCTATACTATCGGGGTCGGGTGGTCATACCCTCCCAGTCGGCTTGGATGACGGTCATGATGCATGAGTTCCACTCGTCCCCGACGGGCGGCCACGCCGGTATTCTCTGCACTCTTCAGCGGGCACGGACCAATGTGTTTTGGAAGGGGATGCGACGGGATATCCAATTATTTGTTCGGCAGTGTGACGTGTGTCAGCAGCAGAAGTACGAGACCACCTCCCCAGTTGGGCTACTTACGCCCTTGGAGATTCCGCACCAGATTTGGGATACAGTGTCCATGGATTTCATTGATGGCTTGCCTCGGTCTAAGGACAAGACGGTCATTTTGGTGGTGGTTGATAAGTTGTCAAAATACGGATATTTCCTCGCCCTGATCCATCCCTATATCGGTGAGTCTGTTGCTGCTCTTTTCGCTCGCGAGATTGTTCGGCTTCATGGCATCCCTCAGGCGATCATCTCGGATCGCGATCCTACCTTCATTAGCAACTTTTGGAGGGAGCTCTTTAGTTTACAAGGGACCACCCTGCGCTTCAGCACAGGCAAACAGACATTGCACAGAGCGGGAATTTCATGTGGGGGACGAGGTTTTTCTCAAGCTCCGCCACTATCGGCAGTTGTCTGTTGCACAGCGGACGAACCAGAAGTTGGCACCCCGTTATTATGGTCCATTTCGGATCACCCGACGGGTGGGACCAGTTGCTTATACGTTGGCGTTGCCCGAAGGGTCCAGGATACATCCAACTTTTCACGTCTCCTTGTTGAAGCGGAAGGTTGGCGACACTGTCCAGGTCAGCCCTTGTTTGCCCGAAGCTACTAGCGGGGGCGAGCTGCGCCCGATTCCTGACGACGTACTGTTGATCAAGTGGACGCGTCGAGGCACGGCGTACTGTCCTGAGCTACTGGTCAAGTGGAAGGATCTGGTCGCGGAGCACAACACCTGGGTGGATTTGCAAGAGTTTCAGGAGCTTTATCCCGATTACCACCTTGGGGACAAGCTGGTTTTTGATGGGGAGGGGAATGTTACGCCCTCGGACGAGGCCCGGTTGTTTGGCCGGCAATACAGGCGGCGGCAGAGGCGTGACGGAGGAGACAACGGGGCTGAACTAATTGGTTCAGCCCCCTCTTCATAAGACTCGGCCCAAGGGGGGCTGAACCAAGTGGGTTCAGCCCCCATTGGGGCTGGCCGGCCCCCATGGCAGGCCGGCCCTGGGTCCGGGTATAAGTATACCGGACCCCATTTTTGGATGACATGCAAGTAATATTCAAGTATTCCCTCTTCCCTCCTTTCTCAACCCTAATTTTCTCTAGCCGTCTTCGATCTCTTTCTCTTCTCCTCCATCATAATAGGCTTCAAGTGGTTCGAATAATGCATCTGGGAGCAGCAATGTTGATGCTCATGTGGGATCTAGAACGCAAAAGACTGCGGCAGGATCTAGAAGTGATGTTGGATGGAAGTATGACTTTCCAGTAGAGGGAGATGTTAGGAAAATAAAATGCAAATTTTGTGAGAAAGTGGTGAGCGGAAGGATCTATCGGTTAAAACATCATTTGGCGGGAACACAAAAAAGATGTTGGAGCTTGTAGAGCCGTGCCAGAAGATGTGAAAAAAGAATTATGGGATATTCTAGTTGGTTTGCAAGATCGACTATTGAAGAAAACAATCGTCCCTGCAGAAGAAGAGTCAAGTGGAAGTGCAAAGAGGAAAATAGATGATAAAAGTTCTGCTAGTTTTTTCAAGAGAAGTGAAAAAACACAATCAACAATTAACAACATTTTTAAAAAGGGGGTGCGAGAGGAAGCATGTAATGATATTGCATCATTCATCTACAACAACGCAATACTATTTAATGTGGTAAAGAGTGATGAATTCCACAAGATGTGTGAGTCTATTTCAAGACATGGATTGGATTTCAAACCACCATCTTATCATGAAATTAGGGTCAAATATCTGAAGCAACAGTATGATTTGACAATGAAGACTCTTGTTGAACATAGAGTTCATTGGAAGAAGTTGGGATGCACAATAATGACCGATGAGTGGATGAATAAAAGAAGAACACTAATAAATTTCTTAGTAAACAGCTCTATGGGAAGAGTTTTCCTCAAATCTATTGATTCTTCTCATATGACTAAAACAACAGAGAAGATCTTTAAGATGATTGACGATATTGTTGAGGAGGTTGGTGAAGATAATGTTATCCAAGTAGTGACAGATAATGCTGCAAACTACAAAGCTACCGGAGAAATGTTGATGGCTAAAAGGAAAAAGTTGTATTGGATACTTTGTGTCGCGCACTGCATTGACTTGCTGTTGGAGGATATGGAGAAGAAGATAGATGTGCATCATGAGACAATTCCAAAGGCGAGGAAAATTACAACTTATATTTATTCTAGAACTAATCTCATATCGATCTTGAAAAAATTTACAAAAGAAAAAGATTTGGTGAGACAAGTAATGACTCGATTTGCCACTGCATACTTAACTCTGGGATGCCTTCATAACAAGAAACTAGCATTGATAAGAATGTTTAACTCAGATGAATGGAAGGGTAGTCGGTTTGCAGCTTCTAGAGATGGAAAATTGATTGATGATGTGATTATGGATAGAGAGTTTTGGAAGAATATTGTTATTTGTTTGAAGAGGGCATATCCATTGATGAAGGTGTTTTGATTGGTTGATTCAGATGAGAAGCATGTCATGGGATTCATTTATGAGGAAATAGATAGGGCCAAAGAGAAAATTGCACAGATCTTTGATAGTGTGCAAAAATAGTAAGTGTTTTAAAATAAAATGTAGCATTATTTATGTGTCTTGTTTTAACTTATTTGAATTTTTTTCATTGTTTAGTTAATCAACCTATATGAGATGTTATTGATGTAAAATGGGACAAGCAACTCCATAGGCCCTTGCATGCTGCTGGCTATTATTTGAACCACCAATTTCATTGCAGTCCTACATTTAAGGCTGATTATAAAGTAAAACGTGGACTATATGACTGTATAAAAAGAATGACGGAGAGAAATCTAGATGAAATTACAAAAATTGATAGTCAACTTGAAGATTTTAAGAATAAGAGACAATTTTTTGGATCAATAGTTGCCAAAGCTGGAGTTAATATCAAAACTCCAGCGGCGTGGTGGGATTCATATGGGGAGGATCATCCAAAGCTTCAGAAATTTGTTCTTCGTGTGCTAAGCTTGACATGTAGTTTCTCTGGATGTAAGAGGAACTAGAGTGCCTTTGAAATGGTATAATTTAAAAAATAAGAAATCTTTTATATGTTGCATTTAAATTATGTTATGCATATTAACTTATTTGAATTTTTTATGTGCACACAAATAAAACAAATCGCTTAAAGCAAAAGACCATGAATGATGTCATCTTTGTGATGACAAATTCAAGATTGGGCAAAATGAAAAAAGGAGTACAGATAATTTCAATTTTGATGATATCCCTTCAGATGATTAGTGGATTGTTGAAGATGAACATGAATACAATCTGAATGATCTTGGGGACACTTATGAAGTAGATGCTCCAAATGAACCGGAGTTGGATACTCCTGATTTTATTGAAGAACTTGCTGCAGCCGCGGGAGAGGAAGTAGAACAAGTGATGGTTGAAGGAGAGGAAGATGTTTTTAGGGAAAATTTGAATTTTGACTTGAGTGATTTTATTTAAAGTTGAATTGAACACTTTTGAGTTTGTCTTTTTTGAATATTATATTTTGATGTGATGGCATGGTATGCAACTGTGCATTAATTACAATGTCTTTTATATTAATATTTGTCGAATGTTGATTGTTCCATATTTCACATGCTTTTGTTTTACATTTTTCTGATGCTTTTGTTTTATAAAAATAATTCTTCCAATGTGCATAAAAATAATTCTTCCAATGTGTATAATTTTTTAAATTTTTATTATAATACAATTTTGCGATCCGTGTCGATACTACGTTTTACGATCTTAGGGATGCCTCCCGTTCCTAAGTAAGATCTCGATCTTCACAAGCTTGGGCCGGTCTCAAAACCTACATTGACGAGTTTTTCTCCCAGGTGACACATGTTCACGGCCTCCCGCCGGACCACTATTTGAGTTTCTCCATGCAAGGCCTCCTCTTGTCGAACTGTTCTCGCCTACGCACCCACCATCCGCGAACAATCTCTGAAGCTCTCGATCTAGCGTGCGCCGCGAAGGCGGACCTCTTTGCTCGTCCATCGGCCGCCACTGGGCCCCCTCCACCTCGACAACCACCGTGGAACTTCGATCTGTGGCCACCTCCCATGGTCGGGCCTCACCCGGGGGCGCACCCCTGTCATCCACCGCCTTTTTAACGGAGACTACAACGAGCTCCGGAAAAAGGGGCTCTGCTTCAGGTGCCGACAACCTTATTCTCTCAATCACGAGTGCACCGTGAAAGAGTTTCATGCAATCATCGGGTACCTTAGGCCCGAAATTACATTGGAGGACTTTGGGGCGCTTGAGATCACCGACGAGCCGCAACCCCCGGAGGCCGACGGAGCCACCTTCAACCGCTTGGATCTTCCCAGCTTCTCAATGGGCGGCCACACCGGGCCTCAGACGATAAAGTTGGCCAGCCACGTCCAGGGGAAACCAGTTCTCATTATGATCGACAGCGGGACCAGCCACAATTTCACTTCTCATCGTTGGGTACAGCAACTCTACTTCCATGTACACCATCGTTGAATTTCACTGTTTGTTTGGGAGACGACCGTCGACGGCCGACCGCAGGCTAGTGCATCGTCGTGCAAGTGGCCTTAGGACCTTTTTCAGTTACGGCAAATTTTTTTGTATTCAAGTGGGACGACGTTGACATCATCCTAGGCGTGGCTGTGGCATGACTAGCGACGTTGGGCGACGTTCGGGTCAACTTGGTCGAGATGTTTAAACAGTTCACCCTGCCACCTCGTCGGCGACTCCGTTATTCTCCGCACAGCAATTTCTTTTCGTGTCATCTAACGCACTACCGATGTGGCATTCTTAGCATGGCTCTGGAAGTTACAGACCGAGCCGTCGGCTTCTCTGGTGCTCCTTCCCGACCTTTGATGTCTCCTCGAGGAGTTCTCAGACGTGTTTACGACCTCCACAGGCTTGCCTCCAATGCGGGTCACTGACCATGTCATTCCGCTGCAGACCCACACCACGGTCATATCAGTCCGGCCTTACCGCTATGGGCATGTTCAGAAGGATGAAATCAAATGCTTCGTGCGGGAGATGCTCATGGGCCATCTCATCACCCCAGTGCGAGCTGGTTCTCCAGCCCGATTTGCCTCGAGCACAAGGACGGGAGTTGGCGCTTCTGTGCCGACTATAGGGAGTTGAACAAGGTCCACGGTCCGGACAAATATCTCATTCCAGTCATCCAAAAGCTGTTGGGCGAGCTCCACGACGCCGCCTTCTTCACGAAGCTCGACCTCAGGGCGGGGTACCACCAAATTTGGGTTCGGCCAGAGGATGTACCAAAAACAGCATTTCGGACGCATGATGGGCACTACGAGTTCCTCGCCACCGGCCACCTTCCAAGCTACCATGCACATCTTCCGGGCAGTACTCCGTCAACACGTTCTTGTCTTTTTGATGATATTTTGGTGTATAGCTCATCCTGGCAGGAGCACTTATGTCATGTTTGCCGCACGCTCGAGAGAATCCGTCGACATCATCTTCTCCTCCACTGCAAGAAGTGTTCGTTGGTGTGACCACAGTCAGCTACTTGGGTCACAGTCAGCTACTTGGGCCACACAATCTCGGCTCAGGGCGTGGTCATCGACGGCGACAAAATCCAAGCAGTTCTACATTGGCTGACTCCCACCTCCCTTCGGGACGCCCGAGGCTTTTTGGGCCTCACCGATTACTATCGACATTTCATTCGGCAGTACAACACCTTGGTTTGGCCCCTCACATGACCACTCAAATCTTTCAATGATGGGCCTTTTTCGTGGACCCTAGTTGTCATGTCTGCATCCATCTCCCTTAAGGAGGCTCTTGTGAATGGCCCAGTTCTGGCCATGCCCAACTTCAATCAACCCTTCATCGTGGAGTGTGATGCCTCGACACCGGGATGGGTGCGGTACTCATACAACGCGGCCGCCCCATTGCATGCTACAGTCGGTCATTCTACACCACTGTTTGAAGTCGTTCAACATATGAGAACGAGGTCATGGCACTTGTCCTGGCAGTGCAGCACCGGCGGACGTATCTCTTGGGTCGTCCCTTCATCGTCCGCACCGATCATCATAGCTTGTGGTATCTCCTTCAGTAGAAGATCGCCACATCAACATAGCAGCTTTGGGTGGCAAAGCACCAGGGGCACGACTTCTCCATCGAGTTTCGCACGGGCCGCACCAACCGACCGGCGAACGCTCTCTCCCGATAGGTACACTCCTCGGAACTCTGGGCCATCTCCCGCCCGGTCTGGGATGATGCCGCAGAGATTCAACACGTGGAGATGGACCTGCACCATGATGCCATTCAAACGACCCTCATTGCCGCCCCGGAAGGCCACCCTCCTTACTCCTTGGTGGACGGTCGGCTCTTCTACCGGGGCCGCTTAGTGTCGTTCGTGACCTCAGCTTTCATTCTGCACCTCATCGTCGAGTTCCATGCTACTCCAACCGAGGGCCACGTCGGGGCTTTCCACACCAACCGGTGTTTGGCAGCTTCGTTGTACTGGTTGTACATGTTCAAGCAAGTTAAAGCACACGTGGTCGACTGTCTTCCATGCCAAAAGGAGAAGTATGAGGCTAAGTTTCTAGGAGGGTTACATCAGCCCCTGCCGATCCTGGATCGTATTTGGGAGGACATTGCGATGGACTTCATCACACATCTTCCTCAGTCCAACGGGTTCGATTGCATCCTCGTCGTGGTGGACCGACTCTCCAAGTACACACACTTCATTCCCCTCTGACACCCGTACACGACTGCGGGAGTTGCCGACAGTTTCATATTTAGGGTCGTGCGCCTCAATGGGTTTCCGCGGTCGATTGTGAGCATCGTGATCCCGTCTTTCTAAGCAGTTTATGGACATCCCTGGTCCGCCTTCAAGGCACATACCTCTGCATGAGCTCCGCCCACCATCCGCAGACGGATGATCAATTAGAAGTCCTCAACCGTTGTCTGGAGATGTACCTCAGTTGTTTCATTGGCGAGAGACCGGGCACGTGGGCCGAGGGTTGGGTTGGGCTGAGTAGTACAACGCCGCCTACCACCATGTAGTGGGGATGACTCAGTTTAAGTTCGTCTACGGCCGACCACCACCGGAGGTCATGCGGCACCTACCTGGGAAGTGCCTCGTGCCGAGTTTGACAACTCACCTACAAGATCGGGACATCACTCTAGACAGTCTCAAGCATCACCTCCGTCGGGCACAGGCGAAAATGACATCTTTCGCCAACCGCAAGTGTCAGGACCGCTCCTTTCAAATCGGCGAGGTCTTCACAAGCTCCATCCTTACCGCAATCTCACGGTCGCCAAACGCCCTTGCCCGAAACTCGCATCGTGTTTCTTTGGGTCGTTCGCCGTCATGGCCCGGATTTGCGTCGTTGCCTACAAGCTCCAACTTCCCGAGGGAAGCCGGATCCACCCGGTCTTACACGTCTCTCAGTTTCGCCGCATCGTGGGCGACCATCCGACATTGGACTACATTCCGGCAGATCCTGACTATTCCGACTCTGCCCCCATATATCCGGACAACATTCTAGACCTCCGCCACCACCTTCCTGGAGATGCGGCCCCAGAGGAGATCCTTGTGGCGCGGCGCCACCCCCCGACCTTCTCTCAGTTTGGCAACTCACCTCCAAGATCGGGACATCATTCTGGAAAGTCTCAAGCATCACCTCCATCGGGCACAGGCGAAAATGATATCTTTCGCCAACCGCAAATGCCAGGACCTCTCCTTTCAAAACGGCAAGGTCTTCAAAAGCTCCATCCTTATCTCCAACTCACGGTCGCCAAACGCCCTTGCCTGAAACTCGCGTCGTGTTTCTTTGGGTCGTTCGTCGTCATGGCCCGGATTTGCGTCGTTGCCTGCAAGCTCCAACTTCCCGAGGGAAGCCGGATCCACCCGGTATTTCACGTCTCTCAGTTTTGTTGCATTGAGGGAAACCACCCGACATTGGACCACATTCAGGTCGATCTTGACTATTCTGACTCAGCCTCCATATATCTGGACAACATTGTAGACCTCCGCCGCCACCTTCCCGGAGATGCGGCCCAAAGGAGATCCTTGTGGTGAGGCGCCACCCCCCCCCCCCCCCCCGTCCAAGGCCACTTGACAACTACGAGATTATTTTTGTTATCAATTTCCCGACTTCTGCCTTGAGGACAAGACAAATTTTCCAGATGACGGCATTGTTACGGACAGTAACGACGAGGTGCGTCCATGACGGGTCTACAAGCAGCGGGGACCGCATGCGGCGGTGAAGGCGTGAGTGGCACCCCTCCACTATAAGAGGGGTTTGTACTTGTTATGTTTTATCTTGGATGTGTTATGAAAAGAGTTGATCCCTTGTTTCCTCTCAAACCTTAATCCCCCCTTCTTCTCTCCTTTTTGCCGCCGACTCTCCCCCTAGTCCGGATCTCTTCTCGTACGGTAATAGTATGAAAGAGGGCTGAACTAAATGTGGAAGTACTAAGAAGAAAAAGAGTGCCTTCGTAGATAAAGTTGCATAAAAGATAAGATCAAATTAAAGTTAGCACACCGTATGAAGCAAAATAAATAGCAACAATTTCATTAATCTACCAAGTAAATAGTTTGAATGAGTCTTGTTGAGAATAGTCATGCATCACGAAACTCGTATAGCCTTGTGCGTAATCATATAAATGGCGGGCCCCTCCAACAGTTCTAGATTAGATGCTTAAATTCTAATATAGTATTGGAGTGCACTCTGCCTAATCGCTCTTTATCACATTGCTGGATTAAAAAATTTCTTGTTAAATGGTCAAAAGATCATGCACGAGTGAGTTTAGAATATAGACAGTGTTGGATACTTAAATTCTAGAAAGTACAATCACGTTGATAATAATGATCTAATTTCTTCAAAATGCAATCACCCATTTAATACAAAATCTCTTCATATTATAATTAACATTACAAGATGTATATAAAAGCATGAGAGGATGAAATGACACACCCATTGGAAAGCACCTTCCTGAGTGCCATCAAGAACTGAGACCCAATCTGATTTGAACTTTAATGAGCTCTGTTCATGAAGGAGATACCTAACCTGCAATATTTTCAAGTAAAATCAACAGGACATTCTATAAAAATTATTGATGAACCAGCAAAATTAGTTTGCTTCGCGGGAAAATTGCAATTTTAATTTATAATAAGTCAACTTCATTCAAAGAATGAAAAGTGAATATTCTCTTTCAAAATAGAGCCAGAACATGGATTGGAAGTTATATAACTGCTTACTGCTTGCAAAAGTTTTTCAGATGTTGCAACTCCCAGCTGTCTCAGACCTGCAGTTGCCTGCATAATCAGAAATAAAAGTTCTCCTTGACAAAGCGAGTTATGAGGTTATGGACTGAAAACGTATTGTTAGACAAAAATTTACCCCAACTCTAACAGGTGTACTTCCTCTCAGTTCTGCAGGAACCACACTTTCAGCTTTCTGTAAAAGAGAAATCAAAGATTTTGCAGCCTCCATAGGATCCGTAGCATAAAAGCTTAAGCCTGGTTTTTCTGAAGGCAATAAAAACATTGAGAATAAGAAGATAATTGTTGAAGGCACAAGTTGTTTTAGAACATAATTCTGAAATCAATATTCTGACACTCCGAAAACTTTAAAAGAACTATACAGGTAATCAATCACTGCTGCACATTGGCATTTCAGCTACCATATGATTGAAATGTACATACTTTTCCATGTTTTAAAGGTCATTTGGTTGGTCTTTTTATCTGATTTGCAACCACAGAAAGCTGTTGCAAATATGGTGCATCTCAATTGGGTAATAGTAATACAGGCTGAGTTGCATTTAGAGAGTTTACTGTGATAGCTGTTTTTATAATGAAATTCTGAAATTGCTTCATAATGGAAATTAGTAACTTCTAACCACCTTTATGGAAAAGTAAACCTCACGCAGACGACTTGGAAGAAAAAAGATATTTCAATATTTATAATTTTCTTGTCGCAGCACCATAAATCACTCCTACTATCTCCAATCAGATCCACTTCCTCTCTGAAATGTCTAATAATTCTTTCTATCCAGAGGAGTGCTGGTCAGAAGCTTCATTAGACTTGCTTGCTCCACCACATCTTCTTGTCTTTGTTGATACAGCATACCCAGATACCACCATTTAAAAGCAAATAAACCATTGTATCCATCTACAAGCGTTCTGCTTTATATCTTCCAAGAATCATGTGTATTTCTCATGTTTGCTCCTTCTAGACCAATGGAAAATCCAATTTTCAAAACAATAAATGTAAGTTGTATTTTATTCAGGCATACCAATGTCCTATCCTTACGATCAACATCATCATATACTACCTCAGTAATCCTTTTCAGTCATTCACATTAAATTCTTCAAAATTTGCACACTTTTTTTCTTTACCTTTTCCTTATCCTTTCAGACACTCATTTTCTTACATATTCAATCAATTAATAGCAAATCAATAAAGGGAAAAAATCATTACAAATTGATGACCACGAAGAGCTTCCTGCAATAGGAAAGTTCAGACCTTTGTCAATATATCTTGTATGACTGAGGCTGAGGGATAATTATGAAGATAAAGTTGTTGAGATGCTTTCAGATTATTTAATTGGATAATTGCTATATTATCCAGTGATTATAGGAATAAATTATTGCTTCAGTCTCGTTAAATTTATGATGTTATAATTTAGTTTGTTGAGCATCTAACCAATATTAACCTGAAATTGCTAGCAGCCTAAATTGTAAATATGGTTGGGCTGACTCCATTAACCTGGTGCCTCTTCCTCGACTACTTTTTGCAAGCAGAGCAGTCGGCAAATGAAATATTGGGGAACAACTTATAGTAGCAAAATGTTGAAGGGCAAGCACAAATACGATTGTTGGCTATGCGGAAAGGCAGGTAGCCATCCTGCGCATCAGAAGCTGATAGTAGAATGGGATCGTGAGGTCTTGAAAAAGTATGTAGGAACTTGCCCTAGTGGCCCGTCAAGCATGTAAGCTGGGTAAACACATGTAAGGTGGGTAAACACATGTAAGGGGGAACACAAGTAAACACAAGTCATGGCGGGTCATCAACAAGGTAGGTGTACAATAGCTTATATGACTTCAAGCATGATCCTTAATATCAGAAATTTGATGACTTCATGAATCAAATTGGTATCTCTATAAGCAGTGCTGATAATTTTGCTACATCAATGGTGTTATTGGTGAGGTCACATTATTTTGCTCCTCTATGTAGATGACATTTGTTGAAGAAAGTATAAAGGAAGCCCACCATTATGACTCATGTAAAGCCCACTTAGGAGTTAGAAATTAGTCTCCCATCTTGGGATAGTGTTATGGCTCTCCTCTCTTCACCTATAAATATGTACCAATACACATGTTATGTAATTTTTGTATTATTGGAGAAATTAATAAAATCTCAATTTTATTTCTCAATTTCTTGTCTCTCTACAGGGTATCAGAGGGAAACGGTCCTCCAAATCTCTGCTACGGGTTTCTCTCAAGCCCATTTGGGCGGTTAGATTGTTCTTAACCGCGGATCTCTCCCTTGTTCTGCGGTCACCCGCTGTTTTTTTTTTCTTAGCTCTCTTGTGCCATCCTCTTCTCCCCAATTTCCTTGGCCTTTTATAGCTTTCCCTCCGCTGTCCAGTGAACCCACCGCAGATCTTCATTTGTGACCTGTCCATCGCACCCGCAACTTGCCTTGCTGCTTCCCGTGCTCCAGTGTTTGATCGCCAGGCCGCACGACTTCTCTACCTCAGGTCACAGGTGTTGCTCCTTACCGTTGTTGTCTGGCCGCCAATTACCTCTGGCTACATTCTAAGTCACGTCTTTTGGCCGCTGCTAGTCCCTGTCCGCCAGACCGCCATTGCCTGACTAGCGACCTCTAGTCTTCCCCGCCGCTGATTGCTCCCCGGATCAATGTTCGCCTGACCGTTGTCTGCTCTCCAGGCCGCTGTAACTAGTCTTTCTCCAGGCTGCTGCGACTCCTGGCTGCTCCATGACGCTGCTCCAGGCCGCTTGTCTTTTGTCGCTGCTTCTCCAACGCTCTACCCGCAGCAATTTGTCGTTGCCTCTAGCCACTTCAGTCTGCAACATCTTGCCTCTTCAGTCCGCAAATCTACCTGCGGCATCTTGCTGCCGTTTAGCCGCAATCCATGTTGCATTTGGTGTCTGCCAACAGCTTCTCCGTCCAGGCCACAACAGCTTCTCCGCTCGCTGCCTGGTTGCTTGCTACTCAAAGGAGGATCTGGTGGTCCTCTTAGTCGCATTTTCTTTGTCGATGCTTCTTTGCCTAGCAGCGAATTCTGCTTGCCGTCGCGACCTGCTTAACCGCACCTCGTGCCCCTCAACTGCTAATTTTGCCGCAATTCTTTTTGTGCTCTCTCCAGCCATTGCTGCCCCGCTTTTGGTGCCAGCCGTGCCGCATGTTGTCGCAGCTTCTTCTTAGTCGTCGTGCCATCCTTGTTGCAGGTTGCATCTTGCGACTTCTTGCAGATGCCTTGTCTCTTCTTGTTACTGCATCTCTGGCCGCCAGTTGTAGGTTCTTCTCACAATCGTCTTGCTGTTGGGCTTGCCTTATCACATGTTATAGCTGCATCCTCGCTTCTCTGCCCATGCTGTTGTCGTTGTCCGACGCTTGATTGTTGTGACCTTGCCGCAGTATTCTATTTCCATGGCTGCCCCTTTGCCCATGGCAGCTCATTCTACTTCAAATAGTGTTCAACTTGATATTGAGGTCTTGTGCCTCCAGATTCAACTACTTCAAGGAATGATTGACAGTTCCTCAGGCACGGTGGTGTCTATCTCTGACAGTGGGATCTCTTGTCTTTCTCGTGGTTCTTCGTGGATTCTGGATATGGAGCAACACATCACATTACCCCAACAAAACCTTCATGCTACTTGAATTTGGTTCACCCCAAATTCATCACTATTGCAAATGGGGCCTATGATCCAGTCGCTGGATCTGATATGCCCCTTACCTCCTCCCTTACTCTTCACTCGGTTCATGTTTTGGGTTCTCCGATCAATCTCCTATCTATTTGCCGCCTTACAAGAGATCTTGATTGTTATGTGACTTTCTCTCCTACTTCCTGTGTTGTACAAGATCGTCGAACGCAGACTGTCATTTGTAAAGAAACACTGGTGAATGGGCTTTACCTCTTGGACGACCACACAACGATTCTCTCCACTATTAGTTTTGCCACTTGGCATCGGCGTCTTGGGCATGCTCCTCTTTGCATCCTTCAGAAAGCTCTTTCAGATGTGTCCCTCAATGAATTCACATGCGAGTCATGTATCTACGACAAACACCATCGTTCTACCTTTTCACCACATTGTACTCGAAGCGGTGCTCATCTTGTTTTGGTTCATTCAGATATTTGGGAACCCTATAAAATTGTCAGTGTTTTGGTTATCGTTATTTCGTTACTTTCATTGACGATTACTCTCGTGTCACATGGTTGTATTTTTTGCATCATCGATCTGAATTGACTCATATTTTCGTGCATTTATCCTTCTGACTCGCAACCAATTCTATACTACACGTAAAACTCTCTGCACTAATAATGCTTGTGAATACACGGGTCATGTGTTTACAGACTTGTGTACCGAGTTCGGCATCATCCATCAAACCCCGTGTGTTTATACTGCTCAAAAAAATAACGTCGCCGAACGCAAGAATCGTCACCTTATGGAGGTCGCTCGCACTCTTATGTTTTGGATGAATGTTCCCACCATATGCTGGAATTTTGCGGTTTATACGGTACGTCATCTCATTAAGCGCATGCCCTCCTCTATTCTCAATTTTCAAGCTCCTTTCTCCCTTCGTTTTCCCTCTGTTAGAAACCAGGCCGGGGCAGCACATTGCGAATTCCGGTCCTGGCCGACTGCAGTCGAACGACAACAACATCCCCAAACAAATCTTCGTGAAAGGCTCCGAATAATCTACGGGAATATCCGCGGTAGGTTGTTGAGCGCCGGGATAGAACCCCCGACCTCCTTTATAAGAGGGGACTAACATCACCTCCCATACCCAAGTTCGACTGCAGTCGGCCAGGACCGGAATTCGCAATGTGCTGCCCCGACCTGGTTTCTATTGTTAGAAACCAGTCCGGGGCAGCACATTGCGAATTCCGGTCCTGGCCGACTGCAGTCGAACGACAACAACATCCTCAACCAAATCTCCGCGGAAAACTTCGAATTATTTACGGGAATATTCCGCGGTAGGTTGTTGAGCGCCGGGATAGAACCCCCGACCTCCTTTATAAGAGGGGACTAACACCACCTCTCATACCCAAGTGCGGGAATTCCGGTCTGGTTTCTAAAACCCTCCACACCACCATTTGCAGTCACTCCTCGTGTTTTCAGCTATGTATGTCAAGTTGACAACCTTGGCCCCTCTACTGACAAGCTTGCCACACGTGCCACAAAATATATGTTCGTTAGGTATTCTTCCACTCAGAAAGGTTATGTCTGTTATTCTCTCACTGATCAGAAGATTGTTAGATTGGAAGACGTCACATTTCTTGAGGACCAAACCTATCATTCTCAACCCCTTGACCCCCCACTACTGTTATCATCTCCTCCTCTGCGACCAACTGTTCCTATTCCTAACCGCCCAAGCAGCCTCTGATTCGTGTGTACACTCGTCGTCCTTCTTCTTCTGCTGCCCCGAGCATGTTACCTTCTACTAATGACAGTTTGTGCTCCAATGATGCGGATATGCCTTCTACAACTCACGCAATGGTGAATTATGTCTCCTAACATTGTTTTCTCTGGAACTCAGGCGATCTGTTCTTTTTTTATCGTCTATGTCTACTCCTAACTTTGTGCAGGAGGCTCTCCAACATTCGGGGTGGCGGGTGGCAATGGAGGAGAAAATGTCTGCTCTTTGGGTAAACCACACTTGGGATTTTGTCACTCTCCCTTCCGGCCAGAGTTGTGTAGGTTGTAAGTGGGTATACGTTATCAAGCATGATCTGGATGGGTCAATCCAACGTCTAAAGGCTCACATTGTGACTCGTGGCTTTACTTAACAACAAGGTCTGGATTATGGTAAGATCTCTCTGGTCGCCAAACTGAAAATTGTTCGTGTTTTGATCTCTCTTGTTGTTCATCATCACTAGCCTTTGCATCAACTGAATATCAAAAATGTCTTCCTCAATGGCGATCGACACGAGACTGTCTACATGAATCAACCGCCCGGGTTTGAGACCACGGGGGAATCTCTTGTCTGTCATCTCAAGAAATCCATTTCTGATCTAAAACAGTCTCCCCGCGGGTGATTTGGCAAGTTCAGTAAGGTTATCTGTGATGTTGAATTCACCTGAAGCTCTGTTGATTACTCTCTCTTTACTCGTCACCAATCGACAGACACTGTCATACTCCTGGTTTATGTTGACGATATCGTAATTACTAGTGATGATTAAAAAGTCATCCATTTGATCAAGGAACACTTAGCCTCCGTATTCCGGACTAGAGACTTGGGGCTTAGATACTTTCTTGGCATCGAGGTAGCTCGTCGACCTGATGGTCTTGTTCTATATCAAAGAAAGTATTGTCTTGATCTTCTTCATGATGCGGGCTACTCTGGTTGCAAACCAGCTGACACACTCATGGATGTCAACCACAAGCTCTGTGCTTGCTCCTCCGACTCTGATGCACTCCTACCAAACCCAGAATATTATTGTCGTCTTGTAGGAAAATTGATTTATCTGACAGTAACAAGACCCGATATATCGTTTGTCATTGGGGTTGTCAATAGGTTCATGCATGCTTCTCGAACTTCTCATCTCCAGGTTGTTGAGCGCATTCTCCGATACCTGAAGTCTGCTCCCTTACAAGGACATGTATATAGGCCCTCCTCGTCTCTATCTCTCATTGCTTACTCTAATGCCGATTATGCTGGATTCATTGATGATCGTCGTTACACAAGTGTTTTCTGCACATATTTTGGTGGGACCGTTGTCTGCTCTCCAGGCTGCTGCGACTCCTGGTTGCTCCATGACGCTGCTCCAGGCCGCTTGTCTTTAGTCGTTGCTTCTCCAACGCTCTACCCGGAGCAATTTGTCATTGCCACTAGCCACTTCAGTCCGCAACATCCTGCCGCCTCAGTCCGCAATTCTACCTGCGTCATCTTGCTGCCGTTTAGCCGCAATCCTTGCTGCATTTGGTGTCTGCCAACAGCTTCTCCGATCAAGGCCACAGCAGCTTCTCCGCTCGTTGTTTGGTTGCTAGCTACTCAGAGGAGGATCTGGTGGTCCTCTTAGTCGCATTTTCTTTGTCGATGCTTCTTTGCCTAGCCGCGAATTCTTCATGCCGTTGCGATCTGCTTAGCAGCACCTCGTGCCCCTCAACTGCTAATTTTGTCGCAAATATTTTTGTGCTCTCTCCAGCCATCGCTGTCCCGCTCTTAGTGTCGGCCGAGCCGCGCGTTGTCGCGGCTTCTTCTTAGTCGTCGTGCCATCCTTGTTGCGGGTTGCCGCTTGCGACTTCTTGCATATGCCTTGTCTCTTCTTGTTACTGCATCTCTGGCCGCCAGTTGTAGGTTCTTCTCACAATCGTCTTGTCACTGGGCTTGCCTTATCACATGTTATAGCTGCATCCTCCCTTCTCTGCCCATGTTGTTGTCGTTGTCCGCCGCTTGATTGTTGTGACCTTGCCGCAGTATTCTATTTCTTTGGCTGCCCCTTTGCCCATAGCAGCTCATTCTACTTCAAATAGCGTTCAACTTGATATTGAGGTCTTGTGCCTCCAGATTCAACTACTTCAAGGAATGATTGACCGTTCCCCAGGCACGGTGGTGTCTATCTCTGACAGCGGGATCTCTTGTCTTGCTCGTGGTTCTTCTTGGATTCTGGACTCTGGAGCAACACATCACATTACCCCAACAAAACCTTCATGCTACTTGAATTCGGTTCACTCCAAATTCATCACTGTTGCAAATGGAGCCTACGCTCCAGTCGCTGGATCCACCGATATGCCCCTTACCTCTTCCCTTACTCTTCATTCAGTTCACGTTTTGGGTTCTTCGATCAATCTCCTATCTATTTGCCGCCTTACACGAGATCTTGATTGTTATGTGACTTTTTCTTCTACTTCTTGTGTTGAGCAAGATCGTCAAACGCAGACTGTCATTTGTAAAGAAACACTGATGAATGAGCTTTACCTCTTGGACGACCACACCACGATTCTCTCCACTATTAGTTTTGCCACTTGGCATCGACGTCTTGGGCATGCTCCTCTTCGCATCCTTCGGAAAGCTCTTTCAAATGTGTCCCTCAATGAATTCACATGTGAGTCATGTATCTACGAAAAACACCATCGTTCTACTTTTTCACCACATTGTACTCGAAGCAGTGCTCCTCTTGTTTTGGTTCATTCAGATATTTGGGAACCCAATAAAATTGTCAGTGTTTTGGTTATCATTTTTTCGTTACCTTCATTGACGAGTACTCTCGTGTCACGTGGTTGTATTTTTTGCATGATCGATCTGACTTGACTCGTATTTTTGTGCATTTATCCTTCTGACTCGCAACCAATCCTCTACTACACTTAACATTCTCCGCACTGATAATGTTTGTGAATACACGGGTCATGTGTTTACAGACTTGTGTACCGAGTTCGACATCATCCATCAAACCCCGTGTGTCTATATTGCTCGACAAAATAGCGTCGCCGAATGCAAGAATCGTCACCTTATGGAGGTCGCTCGCACTATTATGTTTCAGATGAATGTTCCCACCATATGCTGGAATTTTGCGGTTTATACGGACTGTCATCTCATTAACCGCATGCCCTGCTCCATTCTAGATTTTCAAGCTCCTTTCTCCCTTCTTTTTCCCTCTGTTAGAAACTCGGCCGGGGCAGCACATTGCGAATTCCTGTCCTGGCCGACTGCAGTCCAACGACAACAACATCCTCAACCAAATCTCTGCGGAAGGCTCTGAATAATCTACAGGAATATTCCGCGGTAGGTTGTTGAGCGTCGAGATAGAACCTCCGACCTCCTTTATAAGAGGGGACTAACACCAACTCTCATAACCAAGTTCGACTGCAGTCGGCCAGGACCGAAATTCGAAAAGTGCTGCCCCGGCCTGATTTCTAACAATAGAAACAAGGCCGGGGCAGCATATTGCGAATTCTGGTCCTGGCCGACTGCAGTCGAACGGCAACCCTCAACCAAATCTCCGCGGAAAACTCTGAATTATCTACGGGAATATTCCGCGGTAGGTTGTTGAGCGTCGGGATAGAACCCCCAACCTCCTTTATAAGAGGGGACTAACACCACCTCTCATACCCAAGTGCGCGAATTCCGGTCTGGTTTCTAAAACCCTCCACACCCTCATTTGCAGTCACTCCTCGTGTTTTCAGCTATGTATGCCATGTTCACAACCCTGGCCCCTCTACTAACAAGGTTGTCACACGCGCCACAAAATATATGTTTGTTAGGTATTCTTCCACTCAGAAAGGTTATGTTTATTATTCTCTCACTGATCAGAAGATTGTTACATCGGCAGACGTCAACTTTCTTGAGGACCAGACCTATCCTTCTCAACCCATTGACCCCCCCACTACTGTTATCGTCTCCTCCTCTGCGGCCAGCTGTTCCTATTCCTTCGCTAATACCACCTCTCCTCCCCACACCCCTCCCATCCCAACCGCCCAAGCAGCCTCTGATTCGTGCGTACACTCGTCGTCTTTCTTCTGCTACCCCGAGCATGTTACCTTCTACTAATGACAGTCTGTGCTCCAATGATCCGGATATGCCTTCTACAACTCAATGGGGAATTATGTCTCCTTACATTGTCTTTCTCTGGAACTCAGGCGATCTGTTCTTTTTTTATCGTCTATGTCTACTCCTAACTCTGTGCAGGAGGCTCTCCAACATCCGGGGCGGCAGGTGGCAATGGAGGAGAAAATGTAAGCTCTTTGGGTAAACCACACTTGGGATCTTGTCACTCTCCCTTCTGGCCAGAGTTGTGTAGGTTGTAAGTGGGTATACATTATCAAACATGATCCGGATAGGTCAATCCAACGTATAAAGGCTCATCTTGTGACTCGTGACTTTACTTAACAACAAGGTCTGGATTATGGTAAGATCTCTCTGGTCGCCAAACTAAAAATTGTTCGTGTTTTGATCTCTCTTGTTGTTCATCATCACTAGCCTTTGCATCAACTGAATATCAAAAATGTCTTTCTCAATGACGATCTACACGAGACTGTCTACATGAATCAACCGCCCGGGTTTGAGACCACGGGGGAGTCTCTTGTCTGTCATTTCAAGAAATTCATTTCTGATCTAAAACAGTCTCCCCGCGCGTGGTTTGCCAAGTTCAGTAAAGTTATTTGTGATGTTCGATTAACCCGAAGCTCTATTGATTACTCTCTCTTTACTCGTCACCAATCGACAGGCACTGTCATACTCTTGGTTTATGTTGACGATATCGTAATTACTAATGATGATTTGAAAGTCATCCATTTGATCAAGGAACACTTAGCCTCCATATTCCGGACTAGAGACTTGGGGCTTCGATACTTTCTTGGCATCGAGGTAGCTCGTCGACCTGATGGTCTTGTCCTATCTCAAAGAAAGTACTGCATTGATCTTCTTCGTAATACGGGCTACTCTGGTTACAAACCAGTTGACACACTCATGGATGTCAACCACAAGCTCTGTGCTTGCTCCTCCGACTCTGATGCACTCCTACCAAACCCAAAATATTATGTCGTCTTGTAGGAAAATTGATTTATCTGACAGTAACAAGACCCGATATATCGTTTGTCGTTGGGGTCGTCAGTAGGTTCATGCATGCTTCTCGAACTTCTCATCTCCAGGATGTTGAGTGCATTCTCCGATACCTGAAGTCTGCTCCCTTACAAGAGCATGTATATAGGCCCTCCTCGTCTTTATCTCGCATTGCTTACTCTAATGCCGATAATGCTGGATTCATTGATGATCGTCGTTACACAAATGGTTTCTGCACATATTTTGGTGGGACCGTTGTCTGCTCTCCAGGCTGTTGTGACTAGTCTTGCTCCAGGCTGCTGCGACTCCTGGCTGCTGCATGAAGCTGCTCCAGGCCGCTTGTCTTTTGTCGCTGCTTCTCCAACGCTCTACCCGCAGCAATTTGTCGTTGCCTCTAGCCATTTCAGTCCGCAACATCTTGT
The DNA here is from genome assembly GCA_039583875.1 of Platanthera guangdongensis. Taxonomy (NCBI): domain Eukaryota; kingdom Viridiplantae; phylum Streptophyta; class Magnoliopsida; order Asparagales; family Orchidaceae; genus Platanthera; species Platanthera guangdongensis. The sequence continues at coordinate 2,939,422 of CM077155.1, forward strand.
TGTTTCAGTCCGCAAATCTACCTGCGGCATCTTGCTGTCGTTTAGCCGCAATCCTTGCTGCATTTGGTGTCTGCCAACAGCTTCTCTGATCCAGGCCACAGCAGCTTCTCCGCTCGCTGCTTGGTTGCTTGCTACTCAGAGGAGGATCTAGTGGTCCTCTTAGTCGCATTTTCTTTGTCGATGCTTCTGTGCCTCGCTGCGAATTCTGCTTTCCGCCGCGACCTGCTTAGCCGCACCTCGTGCCCCTCAACTGCTAATTTTGTCGCAAATCTTTTTGTGCTCTCTCCAGCCATCGCTGCCCCGCTCTTGGTGTCGGCCGTGTCACGTGTTGTCGCGGCTTCTTCTTAGTCATCGTGCCATCCTTGTCGCAGGTTGCCGCTTGCGACTTCTTGCAGATGCCTTGTCTCTTCTTGTTACTGCATCTATGGCCGCCAGTTGCAGGTTCTTCTCACAATCGTCTTGTCGCTAAGCTTGCCTTATCACATGTTATAGCTGCATCCTCGCTTCTCTGCCCATGCTGTTGTCGCTGTCCGCCGCTTGATTGTTGTGACCTTGTCATATTATTCTATTTTCCTGGCTGCCCCTTTGCCCATTGCAGCACATTCTACTTCAAATAGCGTTCAACTTGATATTGAGGTCTTGTGCCTCCAGATTCAACTACTTCAAGGAATGATTGACCATTCCCCAGGCACGGTGGTGTCTATCTCTGACAGCGGGATCTCTTGTCATGCTCGTGGTTCTTTTTGGATTCTGGACTCTGGAGCAACACCTCACATTACTCCAACAAAATCTTCATGCTATTTGAATTCGGTTCACCCCAAATTCATCACTGTTGCAAATGGGGCCTATGCTCCAGTCGCTGGATCCACCGATATGCCCCTTACCTCCTCCCTTACTCTTCACTCGGTTCATGTTTTGGGTTCTCCGATCAATCTCCTATTTATTTGTCGTCTTACACGAGATCTTGATTGTTATGTGATTTTCTTTTCTACTTCATGTGTTGTGCAAGATCGTCAAACGCAGACTGTCATTTGTAAAGAAATATTGGTGAATGGGCTTTACCTCTTGGACGACCACACCACGATTCTCTCCACTATTAGTTTTGCCACTTGGCATCAGAGTCTTGGGCATGCCCCTCTTCGCATCTTTCAGAAAGCTCTTTCAGATGTGTCCCTCAATGAATTCACATGTGAATCATGTATCTACGACAAACATCATCGTTCTACCTTTTCACCACATTGTTTTTGAAGCGGTGCTCCTCTTGTTTTGGTTCATTCAGATATTTGGGAACCCTATAAAATTGTCAGTGTTTTGGTTATTGTTATTTTGTTACCTTCATTGACGATTACTCTAGTGTCACGTGGTTGTATTTTCTGCATGATCGATCTGAATTGACTCGTATTTTCGTGCATTTATCCTTCTGACTCGCAACCAATTCTCAACAACACTTAAAACTCTCCGCACTGATAATGTTGTGAATACACGGGTCATGTGTTTACAGACTTGTGTACCGAGTTCGGCATCATCCATCAAACCCCGTGTGTCTATACTGCTCAACAAAATAGCGTCGTCGAACGCAAAAAATCGTCACCTTATGGAGGTCGCTAGCACTCTTATGTTTCGGATGAATGTTCCCACCATATGCTGGAATTTTGAGGTTTATACGGTCTGTCATCTCATTAACAGCATGTCCTCCTTTATTCTCAATTTTCAAACTCCTTTCTCCCTTTTTTTCCCTCTGTTAGAAACCAGGTCGGGGCAGCACATTGCGAATTCCGGTCTTGGCCGATTGCAGTCGAACGACAACAACATCCCCAACCAAATCTCCGCGGAAGGCTCCGAATAATCTACGGGAATATTTCACGGTAGGTTGTTGAGCGTGGGATAGAACCCCCGACCTCCTTTATAAGAGGGGACTAACACCACCTCTCATACCCAAGTTCGACTGCAGTCGGCCAGGACCGAAATTCGCAATGTGATGCCCCGACCTGGTTTCTAACAATAGAAACCAGGTCGGGGCAGCACATTGCGAATTCCGATCCTGGCCGACTGCAATCGAACGGCAACAACAAGCTCTACCAAATCTCCGCGGAAACTCCGAATTATCTACGGGAATATTCTGCGGTAGGTTGTTGAGCGTCGGGATAGAACCCCCGACCTCCTTTATAAGAGGGGACTAACACCACCTCTCATATTCATAACCTTGGCACCTCTATTGACAAGCTTGCCCCACGTGCCACAAAATATATGTTCGTTAGGTATTCTTCCACTGAGAAAGGTTATGTCTGTTATTCTCTCACTGATCAGAAGAATGTTACATCGGCAGACGTCACCTTTCTTGAGGACCAGACCTATCATTCTCAACCCCTTGACCCACCACTACTCTTATCGTCTCCTCCTCTACGGCCAGTTGTTCCTATTCCTTCGCTACTACCACCTCTCCTCCCCACGCCCCTCCCATTCCAACCGCCCAAGCAGCCTCTGATTCGTGTGTACACTCGTCGTCCTTCTTCTGCTGCTGCCCCGAGCATGTTACCTTCTACTAATGGCAGGCTGTGCTCCAATGATCCGGATATGCCTTCTACAACTCACTCAATGGTGAATTATATCTCCTTACATTGTCTTTCTCTGGAACTCAGGCGATATGTTCTTTTTTATCTTTTATGTCTACTCCTAACTCTGTGCAGGAGGCTCTCCAACATCCGGGGTGGCGGGTGGCAATGGAGGAGAAAATGTCCGCTCTTTGGGTAAACCACACTTGGGATCTTGTCACTCTCCCTTCCGGCCAGAGCTGTGTAGGTTGTAAGTGGGTATACGTTACCAAGCATGATCCGGATGGGTCAATCCAACGTCTAAAGGCTCACCTTGTGACTCATGGCTTTACTTAACAACAAGGTCTGGATTATGGTAAGATCTCTCTGGTCGCCAAACTGAAAATTGTTCGTGTTTTGATCTCTGTTGTTGTTCATCATCACTAGCCTTTGCATCAACTGAATATCAAAAATGTCTTCCTCAATGGCGATTTACATGACACTGTCTACATGAATCAACCGCCCGGGTTTGAGACCACGGGGGAGTCTCTTGTCTGTCAACTCAAGAAATCCATTTCTGATCTCAAACAGTCTCTCCGCGCGTGGTTTGACAAGTTCAGTAAAGTTATTTGTGATGTTGGATTCACCTGAAGGTCTGTTGATTACTCTCTCTTTACTCGTCACCAATCGACAGGCACTGTCATACTCATGGTTTATGTTGACGATATCGTAATTACTAGTGATGATTTGAAAGTCATCCATTTGAGCAAGGAACACTTAGCCTCTGTATTCCGGACTAGAGACTTGGGGCTTCGATACTTTCTTGGCATTGAGGTAGCTCGTCGACCTGATAGTCTTGTCTTATCTCAAAGAAAGTATTGTCTTGATCTTCTTCGTGATGCGGGCTACTCTGGTTGCAAACCAGCTGACACACTCATGGATGTCAACCACAAGCTCTGTGCTTGCTCCCCCGACTCTGATGCACTCCTACCAAACCCAGAATATTATCGTCGTCTTGTAGGAAAATTGATTTATCTGACAGTAACAAGACCCGATATATCGTTTGTCATTGGGGTTGTCAGTAGGTTCATGCATGCTTCTCGAACTTCTCATCTCGAGGATGTTGAGCGCATTCTCCGATACTTGAAGTCTGCTCCCTTACAAGGGCATGTATATAGGTCATCCTCGTCTCTAACTCTCATTGCTTACTCTAATGCCGATTATGCTGGATTCATTGATGATCGTCGTTGCACAAGTGGTTTCTGCACATATTTTGGTGAGAATCTTGTTACTTGGCGAAACAAAAAGCAATCTGTTGTCGCACATTCACATGCAGAAGAAGAATATCTATCAATGGTCTCTGTCGTCTTGGAACTCACATGGCTAGAAAGCCTTCTGAAAGACCTGGGTGTCAAACTCTCTTCTCCTAACACCTTATTCTGTGATAGTAAAGTTGCCAGTCATATTGTCAAGAATCCTATATTCTATAAACGTACCAAACCTATAGAGGTTGATTGTCACTTCATTCGAGAAAATATACAACTCAGGAAGTTGAATTTAAAACATATTCCAGTTACAGAACAAGTCGTTGACATTCTTACAAAAGCTCTACCACGGTCTTTATATTTTCAGTTCTTGTCCAAGCTTGGCTCCTACAACTTGTATGCTCCAGCTTGCGGGGGAGTGTTGAAGAAAGTATAAAGGAAGCCCACCATTATGGCCCATGTAAAGCTCACTTAGGAATTAGAATTTAGTCTCACATCTTGGGATAGTGTTATGCCCTCCCCTCTTTACCCATAAATATGTACCAATACACATGTTATGTAATTTTTGTATTATTGGAGAAATTAATAAAATCTTAATTTTATTTCTCAATTTCTTGTCTCTCTACAACATTATTGCAGGCACACATGAGGTAAATTGGTGGGATAAAAATTTCCGCACGCTTGTTATACTGCAAGCGATGAGGATCAGTCGCGTGATCGTGATCGATGGAGAAGATCGGGCCACCACTCGGAGGGACCCGTTTTTGCATATTTGCATGGGATGCATTAATCAGATTGGCGATCCGAGGCCGCGAGGGGTCCAGAGCGTCGTTTTACATTCTATATGTATTTTGCTTTTTTATTTAGGCTTGTATTTAGTATTTTAGGACACCGGGCGTAACAGACAATCATAGTCGTTCATGTCGGGTGTCCAACCACCCCTCTCGTTATAAATAGGGGCGGAGGTTCTCACACTGTTCATCTTCTTCCCGCCCCCCCCCCCCCCCCCCCCCCATTCAGTTTCATGCTACTTTCCCCACTCCTAGGCGGCACAATTCAGAAACCTCTCCTCCTTTGTCATTCCTCTTTGACCAAAGAAGTAGCAACCTCCATTGCAGCTTCTCTTGTTCATCTTCCTCGCTTGGAATCGCAGCCAAACGCACGATTCAGTCTCCAGCATAGGGAAAATCCAGAAGTTGAGCATCTTGGCTCCTGTTACTCCACCGACCTAAGCCTTCTCCCTCCCATCAGCATCATCTCCAATGCCCTAAACGCCCCCATCCTCCAATTTTGGTCTTGTGCGTCCACCTTCCCTCGATTCTGTCGGCCAACCTTCCAATCCCCTTTTTTATCCCTGTCAAGGATCCACCAACAAGTCTCACAGTCATTTGTATCTCTTCGAATAACCGAACCATCTTCCTCAAAGCTAATCCTCCATCCCCTCTGCTGCAAGATTCTCATCCCCCCCCCTCAAATCTTCCCATTTGTTCCAGCAAACCCATGGTTTTTCCTAATCTGGTAAATCTTCCGGTCACCGGTTGTTGTCTGTTGCTTGAACTAGATTACAGCAGCGATTCGTGTTGTGTCTTATGGTGCCAAAGCCTTGAGAAAAAGTGAAGGCCGCCCACTATCATCTCCCGTTGCGGGTTCCTCTTGCTCGCGAATATTGTTGTATCATGTTGTTTATTTCTTTATTAAATATTGGGAGATATTACATGTTTACTTGAGAATTGTGATCGCTAGAGTAATTGTTTCATTTCTTTTACTTCTAATATCACTTATTCGAGCAAATTGTGGTTGAAAATCCTTCGAGGGGAGAAAGCCTTGAGATTGTTCGTGCCCTTGAAAATTAAAGATTCGCATTGTGTAGATTTACTTAACTTCTATAATTATATTTGCTAAAATTGTACTCCTGAATAATTATGACATGAACGGATCATTTAGGTTGGACTTGATCACAATTCCACACATCCACTTAGGTTTGCATTAGCGTCGACACCGCCCACTTCACAGCCCGTCCTGCATCAATTTGGTATAAGAGCTCAGGTTAGGGCTTAGTTTTAAAAACATGTGACTAAATTCCACATCAAACAATGTCATATCATAGTGGTCGTCACTACCCTAATCCTCTATTTGAGGAACCACAATTCATCTACGTTGGATCCCGTAGATTGCCTTCGGAGAGGTCTTCACATTGTTATGATGATGATCATCGTCCTTATCCCCGCACTCGAGTGGATCATGTTGATCCTTCGACACGACTTTATGATGGTAGAGTTGAGTATTGTTCAGGTCATCGTCGCTACACATCTCCTCGATTTGAGGAACCCGAGTCGATATATGTGTGACCGCCACCGCACGTTCGTTGGGCTCACGTCCACTCACGAGCATGATCTGATTATGTAATGGATGACCGTCTCGATGACCCTTCAGAACCCTATAGAGGTCGCCATCATCAAAACGACAACATGTGTAGTGGTCTTCCTAGTGCCACAAAAACGGACATGATGGAAGCCGGATTTCAGCGATGGGTTCTTGAGTAATTTGGTCGCTTGGATGTTGATTTGGCTTACATAATGAATGCCTTAAAAAACGTCTGAGGATTTAGGTCAAGCCACCAATGCGTCGAGTGGAACTCTCACTGACATGAGAGACCCGACACCTGAGTTTGACTCAACACACCTTGAAGAAACTTAATGTCCACTTGATTTTGGAGTTGATTTTGCACGGATCATATGATACCTGCGGGGAGTGACACTAGTATGATTAATGAGCATGGCCACGAGAGCGAGGACGAACGGCCCAGTGACACTGTGATGGTATGTCCATCCTCCACACCACACTTCACTTAAACCTAGTTCCCCTTTTGGCTAGAGAGGTTGTCTTCGATATTATGCTCATTAGCCCGCTATTGCATATAGACTTTTCTTACACTTCACGTCTTCACCTGATGGTGTCGCGAGCCACATCACGACCAAGAGACGAGAGCCTATTGTTGATATCGTGATGTCCGTCTCACTAATTTGTGGGAACACTCCCCCTTACGATGGTCTACATCTAAAGGACCATCACTCTATTGATGGGTTCTTCGACAAACCTCTTAGTGAGTCCCTAATGCAACACATTCTCTGAATAAATTTATCTCCCTATAGTTCTACAGCTCAGTACTAATGTCTTAAGGAGTTATTTAGATATTTATCATACGCTCGAGGAATATTTCTATGTTTCGTCCAAAGAGCCTCCTAACATGGCATCCCATTTTAGAAGTATTCAGCATGTTCTCAGACTTCCCCTTAGAGAACATGTCATGTTTGATACGCTTCATTTGCATCATCGTTTGTATGAGAGCACTTCATATATTTTTGGAACCAACATTGGTACTTGTCGTATTTGCAGCGAATTTTATTATACTCCTCTCGGTGAACCCCCAGATGAGCCACATATTGAACCACCACTCATATGGGATGTATCTTTCATTAGTAGTACAATCGAGTTTGAGAATGCACTCAATGAATGGTTGATCTTATGTCTTACTATACGCACTTATAGTGACAGTTCGCACACCATATTGACACATTTTATTACTGATATCTCTGATGTTCATTTAAATGTTCATCACGTCCGCGACAAATTCTTCTATGTCCTTCCTTCTGAGCCTCCTGATCATGACATACCTATCTTAGGAATTCTTTAAGTACCTAAAACCATTGATTTACGGAGTTAGTCGTGTTAACAATTTATCTTTTACATTTGTTGTTGGTTCATTTACATTTGTTGTTGGTTCATTTACATTTAGTGCATGACTCATTTGTATTGCATGATTTGCACATGTATGTTTTGCATCATTTGCATGAAATACATGAATTAATCCGAAAGAAAAATACTGGCAATTTCAAATTATATAATGTATGGGTAGATATACACATACGTGAGCAACATTTTCGGGTGTGTGAGCATGTCATGATAGGGCTTTGCAATGAGGGTCTCCCAAAAGAAGTCACTACTAAACTACAACTTGAGCGAATGAGTCTTTACAAGGTTATAAATAAAGTTAGAAAAAATTCCTACGAGATCAATTTCCCTGCAGATATAGGTATCCATCATGCATTTAATACGAAAGATTTGACATATTCCTTTGAGCCTCTCGAGCATAGGGACTCATACCTTAAGCATATTTTGACACCCTCTCAGTTACAGCTTGACACTTCCTTTGTTCACCTTGGACGAGTACCCACGAACTTGCCTGCACCACCTATGATTCCATCGGTTACTCTGGATCCACCGGCACGAGAGGTGAGAGCCGAGAACATTATTGGTACTGTGACGGACAAGTGCACCCCCACTATAGATGGTCCTTGTTGTTGATGCAATAGAGTAGACGCCCCAAGGTTGACGATACTTGGATTTTTGCGACATGCGCATACTATTAGTAATGTTGTAATTCCTATTTTAAATAATATGCATTAGGGTTTATGTGAGCCCCTCCTTATATAAGGAGATGGCATGGGAGTTTTAGTGATCATCTTCTATCTTCTAGATTTGAGAGTCTCATTTTGGAGAGGGGCTTCTAGAAGGAACAGCCTCCTGAAGTTGGGCACGAGCATACCTCATGATTGTATCAAGTTTATTTCATAATTTGCAAGTGTTATTTTCCTCTTCGTGACAGGTTAGAGCCAAGAGCATTATTGGTACTATGAAGGACAAGAGCACCATCACTACAGACGCTCCTTGTTATGGTGCACTGGAGTGGATGCCCCACTGTTGACGATACTTGGACCTCTACGGCGGAGCTTGATAGACTTGCCCCCGATCTTCGACTATAGCTCGGTAATCTTCATTCCTCGGAGATGAATGTTTTTCGGTCAAGGGGAGTTGATGAGATCAACGGCGTGATCGTGATCGATAGAGGAGATCGGGCCACCACTTGGCGAGATCCGTTTTTGCATATTTGCATGGGATGCATTGATCGGATGGGCGATCCAAGACCGCAAGCGCGACCCAAGCATCGTTTTACATTTTATATATTTTTAATTTTTTTCTATTTGGGCTTGTATTTAGTATTTAAGGACACCAGGCTGGTTGGCCAATCATAAACGATAACGTCGGGTGCCCAACCGCCCTTCTCATTATAAATAAGGGCAGATGTTCTCATTTTTTGGTCATTGTTAAATTTGTGAGCAGATCCAAATCCGGCAATCATTCGTGATGCGACGCTGCGAGACCCCGGGATGCGGCATCCTGGTCTTTATCCTTTTCATATCTACTATACCCCTTCAATGTTTCCCGCGAACCACTAAAACCAATGTTGTGGAACCACCATTATTCCCCTCAAACCTATGATCTTCATTGAACGAAGGAGGAAACTGCCCGTACCCGGCACTATTCATCTTCTTCCCGTAAACACCCCCCCCCTCACGTATTCAGTTACACGCTACTTTCCCCACTCCCAGACGACACAATTCAGAAACCGCTCTTCCTTCGTCGTTCCCTCTTGACGGAATAAGTAACACCCTAAATCGCAACTCACCTTGTTCATCTTCCTCATTTGGAATCGCAGACAACCACACGATTCAGTCTCCAACATCGACATAAATCCGCAAGTCGAGTATCTTGTCTCCTGTTACTCCACCGATATAAGCCTTCTCCCTCACGCCAACATCATCTCCAATGCCTTAAACACCCCCATCCTCAAATTTTCAATCATATGCTTCGACCTTCCCTTGATTCCGTCGACCAACTTTCCAATCCCCCTTTCTATCCTTGTCGAGGAGCCACCAACAAACCCCACAGTCATTTGTATCCCTTTGCATAACCGAACCATCTTCCTCAAAGTTAATCCTCCATCCCCTTTGCTGCAAGATTCCCCCCCCCCCCCAAATCCTGCCATTTGTTCCAGCAAACCCATGATTTTTCGTGATTTGGTAAATCTTCCAGCCACTGATTGTTTTCCATTGTTGGAACTAAATTATAGTAACGATTTGTGTCGTGTCTTATGCTTTCAAAGCCTTGTGAAAAAGTGAAGGACACAGACTATCATCTCCTTTTGATGGTTCCTCTCGCTTGTGAGTATTGTTGCATCGTGTTATTTACTTCTTTATTAAATATCGAGAGATATTACATGTTTGCTTGAGAGTTGTGATCGATACAGTAATTGTTTCACTATTTCATGACCCTTCTTCCACTATTTTCCACGAGCAGAACCGTAGAAGGTAAAAATAAAGTTAGGGGAAGTAGCTTGTATCATCCAATGACAGAGCAAAAATATCAAGTAAGCACGCCAGTTGCAGGTTGTGTGTAGTTGCAGGCAAGACAATACCATGACTCTGAGTAATCATAGGTTCTTGGGTTAAGTACGATAGGAGACTGGCCGCTCGAGAGGTTTAATAAATCCCTCTTGAGACTTGCAATTTGAGTTTCGTCAGTTATGCAGGAAAGAGGGGATGTCCAGGGGGTCGCACGGACCAACATGAGTGCTACGAAGTCATGTCGTGGAGTGTGAGGGGTTATCGGGGGAGCAGTTGATCCTATAAGTGGTCCAACTATATATCACAGGGGTCCGAGATGAATTGCAACAACTAATGTAGAAGGCATTATACAGAGGAGGGAGACAAACATTTGTTGAAACAAGTAAATCTCATGCCCCTTATCTGCTTTTTCTACAGTTTTCTCGCACGTTCTAGTGCTCATTGATTTCTCTCCTACACTCCCAATTTCCAAATCGAAGAGAACACTCACATGCATATTTGTTTCCCTATGAATAATATATCTTCTAAGCAATTGCACAAGTAGCAAAGTATGTAAAGAATGTCCATTAAGTTGATCCTATCATTGTAAGCTTTTGCCAGTAAGATTTACAGTCTATGTTACTAGACCAGAATGATTTTTTAACAGTTCAATCGTGCCTAGTGAGTTATTTTTTTCAATTACCTGCACAAAGAGCTCGATATCCTCCCCAATGGGGATAAGATCCAGATTCCCATCGAAACAGTAAACATGGACTCTGCTTCCGGAGCTTCCTGCATCGAAAATGACAGCGTAGCTTCTAGATCGGCTGCCTGCCACCGCCTTCCGGCCGATTATAGCAGCGTCCCGTGCAGGAAGTGGGGCGGGGCCTCGAGGGATGAGATACATAACCAAGAGGACGAGAGAAATGGGGATCGAAACGACAAGGATCACGCTGCGGAAGCGGTGGATCTTATCGCCCACCGACTCCTGCCGCGTGCGCTTCATTTTTCCGTCGAGATCCCCCGGCGAGTGGATCAGCTCGGCAGCGGAAGGAGATCGGTATCTGATTTGTCCGTTGGATGATGTGGGAGGCTTGGAGTGCTGCGGGGATTCCTGGACAGAATCCAGCTTAGGGTGCAGATCTTGGCCGGCAGGAAATCTGGGAGGAGAGGGATAGGAAGGACTAGGGAGGGGTCGCCGGCGGCGGAGGCAAAGGAAAAGGGAGTCGCCAAAGACGGCGAGCTCTCTCTCCCGTCGGCTCTTCGAACGGAAACGGCAACAAGATAGATACTGGCAATGGCCACAGAGATTCGGGGTCAGGAGTTGTCGTGTACAAAAATCATGGGCCTAGAAAGCCAGCCCGTGCCCGGCCCGGGAAAAGCCCGGGCTTGGAGGCCTTATCGGGTCCCATTTCAGCCGGTTGTCTAGTTTGGTGCCCGGTCTGGGCCCGGCACCCGGGCTATATAGGCGGGATTAAATCCCGCCTAATTGGGGGAAACCCCGCCAATTAGGTGGGATTTAATCCCGCCTGGAAATCAGGTCGACCCGGGCCCGGCCTGAAGGGCCTTCCCGGGCCCTCTCTTTGAGAGGAAGCCCGGTTGGCAAAAAGCCCAGGCCCGACCGGCCCGGCCCGGTCGGACTTTTTGGACACGACTAGTCGGGAGGGGGAGATTATTACGATCGGGCTCCGTCCCTAAATCTCTATCCGGGTGAGAGGAAGTGTTGCCGAGTGGAGATATCAACCGGTGCGATTTAGAGAGGAAAAACATGGAAGGCAAAGTCACGCGAGCAGATTCAGAGTAGTCGCATGCAAGCAAACCTACTCGCCCCGGAACCCGAACCGAATAAACTTCGTAGGAGAGGGCTTGATTTTTCCATCCCGATTCAGGATGGAACCGGGACCAGTGAGAAGTCACGAATGTGTGGGATTCGCGCAAAAATGCATACATCAGAAATGTGTGGGACCCGCATGCAATCTTCAGGCTTTTAATTGGCCCCGAACAGAAAATTTTTGAAAACGGGTATCGGATGGAAAAAATTCTCGAAAAAACGTCATTAGAAATCTATGGCAACAGTAGTATTTCCTACATAAAATTCTTAATTCTGTCTTAAAATATATTCCGAAATTGTTTTTGAGTGAAATTGATTCTTAAACTTTTGTGTTTTTTTGGCTCTGTTTGGCACGGTGATAGCGGTCATGAACATGAGGGCTAAATTGTCATTCGTTAACGTCCGCTTAGGCTCCGTTTGGCATGGTGGTGGCGGTCGTAAACGCATGGGTTAAAACGTCATTTGTTAAGGATCACCTAACAAACATCGTCTGTTTAAACATTAACGTGGATGAAGTTCTTTAGGTGGGCGTTAACAAATGACAATTTAACCCCCGTGTTCATGATCGCCGCCACCATGTCAAACAGAGCCTTAAGGAACTTCATCCACTTTTTATATTTAAACGGACGAAGTTCCTTAGGTGGGTGTTAACAAATGACAATTTAACCCACATGTTCACGATCGCCGACACCGTGCCAAACGGAGGCAAAGTCCTATTCCACATTTTCACCCAACTTTTAATAGAATTTGGTGTTAACATGCTCACAGTAGTGATTTTTGGAGCTTTGCCCCTCCTAATTAGCGAAAGTTTTTCGGTCCGAGTATGTCGCCGGCCACCAGGCCGGCCACCACCGCCGCCGTGGCGGCCCGTCGCTGTGGACGACCTCCCCACCGTCCGATCGATGGGAGGCTCTCCTCGCCGTCCGATCAAGAGTGTAACCACCCACTAACCCACTACTTTAGTGGTGGGGCCCGCCATGGTCCTCTCTGGGAGGCTATAAAATGGACCCCATGGCCTCTTCATTCTTCACTTTTTTCCGCTTCTCCGGGTTATCTTCTTCTTCCGCGGTGAGAGCTCGCCTACTTCCTCCCCCGATTCAGCCTCCTGTCACCGTGAACCACCGGCGGCCACCTGCGGCTGCCAGCGCTCCACCAACACGCCACCAGCAGGAAAACCCCCAAGTCCCCAAAAAAGCCAAAGTAAGAAGGCAACCGTCGCCAACAAGTGTACGCGACCGCAAGCGCCAGAGCACCATGATCATCCCACGCATTTCAACATCCAAGCTACCCCCATGGCACAGTCTGTTGCCCGTCGGGAGCCGAAGTCTCTCTCTCCCCCAAGTTGTAACGGGAGCGGCCTGTCGCCCCGATTCTCCAAAACACTGTAATCACCAGAATCTAGTGGAATTTGATCGGCGCAGACCCGGTCATGTGGTTTTTTACCAATTGAAGGGGTTTTTCCACGTCATCACATCTTATGTCAACCTTCTACCTTCATTGACTGTGTGCGCGCTCGACCGCCTCGTGAGCTAAGACGGTCCGAGCAAATCCGGTCCGACCGGGGCATCGAGTTAGTCCGCAACAATAATCTTGCAAAATTCATCCACATTGTAAGCATGTAAGCCAGCTCGATACATGTAGAATGTATTCATATAAATGATTTGGCCTAATTCATAGGTTATTATATAAGAAACACATTTTTAAAAACAATATTTTGAATATTCAGTTTTTTTAAGAAGATCTTATATTTTTAATTAAATCTATAAATTCATGATCACATTTATGAGACATGTGGAACATCTAGAGTACAAAGATAGGACATGAACCTTCATGTAGAATGGACAGATGAATGCAAAGATAAATGGTGCTTTGCTTCAGCCGACCGTGTCCGTTCTTGATCGCCTGAGTGGGAGAGGAGGTCAGAGGTGCTGCTGGCGAGGAAGCAGTGGTTTGCGGGGAATTCGACTCTCAACGAGAGCACCAATGTAATGATCTGAACCGTTAAGATTCATCGGCACAAACTAAAAGTCTCAATACATTTTCATTGATTCCTAAACCCTAAACCCTAAACCATAATTCCTTTATCAGAGTGTGCTTCCATGGCCTTTTATTAAGCCATTCTAATTACAACAACCATTAATGGCTTGTCATGCGGGTATGTCGTCATCAGGGGCGGATCCAAGGGGGGGCCCATGGGGGCCTGGGCCCCCCCAAAATTTTTAAAATATCATATATATTTTATCTTTATTATATTATATTTTTATTATATCTTATTAAAATAGTGCAGCCATTCAATTCCCATCTCTGCAATGTCTCCTCTCCCGCTGCACGCCTCAGACGCCTGCACGCTGCCCAGTGCCCTCATCTCTGCTCTCCCGCCGCAAGCTACCCTAATCTCTGCCAAAAGCATGTCTTCCACGCCTTCTTTCTCCTCCCCCGCACGCCACCCTCACCTCCCGCTGTCACGTTTTGCATCGACTGCCACCCCCGTATAACCCTACCTCCTCTACACAGCCCCGGCCCCCGCCTAAACTCTTCTCCACATCGCGACAGATCTCCTCCTTCAGTCCTCCTTCTTGCTCACGACAGAATCCTGCACCCGGCAAGTTCCTCTTCTTATATTCACCCTCCCTTCTCCACGACGAAGGTATGAGCTCGACACCGTCACATTCTCCATTTCTGCTTTGTTTAAGCTTTGTTCTGACTTCTGATTTAAGCTTTCTAAGATTTGTTCATGTTTACAGTTCTCCTACAGTCCCACTCCATCTTCTGGCGGCGGCAAATATCCTACTCCATCTTCCGACAGCAGCTAAGGCGACAAATATCCTTCTTCCGGGCTCCAGCAAGCTCCTGTCGGGCTCACGACACAGTTTTTTCCTGGTTGTTTCTTGTCTTGGGCTTCACTTCTCCACGGTAGAGGTATGACCAAAACACATTCCCATTCTCTATTCTCGCTTTGTTCAAATGCTTTCTCCTCCCGCTTTGTTCTAATTTAAGCTTAGTTTTTTTAAAGCTTTGTTCTAATTTATGCTTTATTCATCACAGTACCAGTGTCGTTTAATTTTCCCTGTCTGTTCTTCTGTGCTGACTGTGCACGAAAGCAAAAAACAGAAAAAAATAATTTAGACTAGAGTTACCTTTCTTGTTGAGTGTTTTATTACTGCATAATTAGGATTAAATTTCTTCTTCTTATACTGTGAGAACAAAGGTTTTGTGTTCTGAGAACTGCAGTGATTGATTTTTTTAGACTTCAACGATGATGCTAGCTTGTTTTTTTGTTATGAAATCAGTTGGTATTGTTAAATCGATTGGTATGCACTTATATATTTATCGATTTTTTCTTACCACTGATAGTTATAGTCTTTTTGTTGTATGAGTACTTGATTGTGTGTTGCATGAGCTAAATTCTAGATTCAGTGAAAATTCTATGGAACTCCTTTGTCTAAGTGTGGCTTTAGATCCAAGTGATGAATACAAATCTTTCAACATTGATGATATATGTGTCATTGCAAAGAATTTTTACCCTCAAGATTTCAGTGAACAAGAAATTTATGTGTTAAATACTCAATTGCAGCATTATCAACTCGATGTTCCTTCTCATAAGGACTTTAAAAATTTATCTATAATTTCCAAGTTGTATGAGAAATTGGTGGAAACTAAAAAATCGAATACCTACTATCTTATTGACAAATTGATTCGTCTCATTTTGACTCTTCCGGTCTCAACAACAACCACAGAAAGGTCATTCTCTGGTATGAAACTTGTTAAAACGAGATTTCGTAACAAGATGAAAGATGAATTTCTTGCAAATTGCATGACTTTATATATTGAGCGAGAAATAGCAGAGAAAATTGACAAAAATTGTATCATAGATGAATTTTATGAAGTGAAAAATCATCGTGCACAATTGAAGTGACATGTATATGGTTGTTTGTATCTTTTTGGCTTATTGAAAATATATGTTATGTTTTGTCAAAAAACTGTCTACATATTTTTTACATTAAAAATTTTATTTTAAAATTTATTTGGCTTCGCTTGGTGACTGCCCCCCCCCCCCCTAGCTAAAATTCCTGGATCCGCCCCTGGCCGTCATCACACTTTGTGATGTTAATGTGTATTTGAATATATAACGAGTTCGAACGCTTAACTAGTCTAGTTCGGATATCAAGATATTCGATACCCATTCTAACCCAAGATTTTGCCTATAAAACACCAATTATGAGCAACCGGGAGGTATTTTCACTTTGACCACCACTCAGAATGCTTCGAGCAACATAACATATGATACTATTCAGTTGTATGTGCTTGCAAAGACAAATACATTGTCCTCTATTAATTCAATCTCTCAAAACTTTATTTTACATCAAAAAAGCACAAAAATCACTCAAACCTTTTTTTTTTCAAAAAAGAAGCAAGGAAATGATAAAAATAACACAAATTATTCTCAAAAATAACTCTCCATAACCCATACAAGAACTTTGGAAATAGAGTTATTATTTTGTAATAATTATCATTGCTCGTGAAAATACATGTAAATCTCGGATGTAATGTATATCAATTGTTTTAGTTATCACTCCAAAAACATTCAAATATGTATGGTTTGCGGATTGAGGAACATCAAATATGCGTGGCCACATGTAGCGTAATATAAAACTCATGGGTTTGCGAGTGGCGGGAGCACTGTCGTGCGGGACAATGTCGTGGCCGGGATACATTTTCTTTTCATCCAAGTAAACAGTAGTTTTTTGGTCTGCGGATACAATTTCAGCCGAGCAGACAGTAAACAGTAGTTTTGAAAGCTGTTAAACAGTAAAATTTTTACATAAAATTTGCTATGGTCTACAGATAGCAAGGTGCCAAATTTTGAGATTGAAAGTGTAATGTGCCAAAGAGCCCTAATTCGGAAAACATTTTAGGTGAGTTACTCTTTTCTATTAATAGGTGCAATATTAAATAATGATCGTTGATCTGATATCTTATGGTCCATACAGTATTAAATACTGACCGTTGATCAGTATTTCTCTCAATCATGTTATTTATTCAGGAAATCAACGGCCAATATTTAATACTGCACCTATTTGTAGGTGAGAGACGCATGCAAAAGTTTTTCCCTAATTAGGGAGTCGTTTTTCAGACCGATCTTTGGTTGTCGCATGGAGAAAGCGACGGGACGATGGAAGGGGAGCGAAAACTAAAAAGCTAAAGAAAAGAGCTAGGCCGGCGGCCTGCCGTGGCTTGGCCGGCGGCCTCCCGAGGCCGGGCCGTCGGCGGCTAGGTGGACGGCCATGGCGAGACCGCGGCCAGGCCGGACGCGGCCAGGCCCGCCACGGACGGCCACGGCTAGGCTGGCCGCGGCCGCCCGTGGCCAGGCCGGCGGCCTGCCGCGGCTACCCTGCTAGTGAGGCCAGCGGTTCGGCCGCGGTAAGGCCCAGAAGGGGGTCGGCCGCCGGTGGTGGTCAGGCCGCCCGACGGCGGGGGTCTTCCCGGCGGCGGCGACTCTCCTCCACGGGGAGAGGGAGTGGGTCCCGCCCCCCATAATTCTCTCATCATGAGAGTTCATGGGGGGGATGGCCCACCCATGATCCACTTTGGGAGGAGATCATGGGGGGGGGGGGGGCTTTCTCTCCTATAAATGATGGTGAAACCCATCAATTGCCCTCCAAATCTCTGCTATCTGAGAGCGAAGTGAGCGCGAGAGCAGAGATTTCCCTTGCTTCCTGCTGTCATGACGGTTTCCGGTGAGAAGGCTGAGGCGGCGGCGGCCAGTGCTTCCAAGGTATTCGGAGGGAGGCCCGACGAACGATGACGACGCACCAATGCGCGAAGGCTGGGGCGTCCATGCCGCGTGCGCGCGCAGGCCGCGCGTGAAGGCTGCGCTCGCCGGGGGTGTGCGACCGCGCAGGCCAGCCGTCCTCGCGCGCTGGCCGCCCGCGCGCGGTGCGCGGCCCTGGTCGGGCGCGTCTCTGGCCGCGCGCGCACGCAGGCCGCACGCGCACGAATTGAGCGCATGAGCAGGTCGTGCGCGAGCAGGCCGCGCGCGCAGGCCGCGTGTGTACGGTTGCGTGCGCGCGCGCGAGCAGGCCGTGCACACGGGCCGTACGCGTGGTTTGTGTGTGTGGGGGTCGCGTGTGTACAGGTTGTGTGCGGGCGGGTCGTGCGGCTTGAATGTGTAATGCCCATACTATGTGCCTGCTTGCGCGGGTGTCCTCTTTTGCGTGGCACTTAGGCCGTGTGCGCTGGGACATGTGGCTCCAAGTCTTTATTTTTGGGCTGACCTTTTACTTTTTGTTGTGCGCATGTTTCCAAGCGCTCCTCTGGCCCGATGCGCCTGCGCTCCTCTTTGACCGATGACGGTGTTGATATCTAGAGGGCGAAGTACGAATTTCATGCTTGTTTGGAAGTGACGATCCTGCATCCCGAGGAGCGGGTCCAGAATCCTCCTCGTGGTTGGTTGACGATCTGCGAAGTCTCCCTGAGGTCCGGCTTCCATTTTTTGCCCTGCGAGGAGGTGATTGAGATCTTGAAATTTTGCGGAGTGCCTATCTCTCAATTTGTTCCGGTTGTAATTGCCTGAATCATGGGCTTAATCGCCTTCTTTCGCGAGCATGGGGGCCGGTTTTCTTTAGACAAGTTCCGAGATTGGTGCGGTGTACGTTCTGATGGTAGCGAGCGGATGGAGGTATGCAGCAACAAGGGTTGGTTGGAATTCGAAGCCCGCAAGGACTGTCGCCATGGCAACACTTTGTTTGGATATGTCAAGAATTCATGGGGTCTTCCTGAGGTGTGGGATGCGCTTCCCGATCGCTGCCGCCGCGTGAGGGAGAAGGAGCGGGACTTTTCTCTAGTGATTGGATTTTCTGAGCCTCGTGAGCTGGCCAACCGTGTTTTCAACATTTATGTTTACGTGGAGGAGAAGCGTCTGTTGCGGTGTGGTATCTCCTCTGACATAGCCCAGGCTGCCGGGACTTTTCAGGAAGGGAGGCGAAAGAGGAAGGCTGTGGCGGCCCCTTCTGTTGTCCTTGATACGGTGCAGATACTTGCATCCTCAGTTCCTCAGGTGTCTCCGGAGGCGGTGGCCCCTCAGATGTCCTCCTCCTTGAGAGCAATGAGTGATGCGGTAAGTGTCTTGGTTTGTTGCGGGGATTTTTTGTCATCTTCATTATTCGGCACTAATCTTCACCTTTTACTTTGTGCAGATAGAGACTCAAGCCCAGATTGCAGTGACCTGGAATGATCACCATGTGAGTTTGAAGGACATGTACCATGCCCTTCAGGAGAAGCTCTGGTTGATGTCGAGCTTGCTTGCTTCCCTGAGGGAGGAACACGATCGGGACTGTTGAAACCAAAAACTTGGTCCATGTGGAGTTCGGGGTCCCTAGAAAGGGGTGACCTCACACCTACTACACCTGAAGGAACGTCACGGACCAAAGATCAAGAAGCTAGAAACAGACCCTCGGCTCTAGCGCGGAGGTCCCACCTCACACCCAGAAGGCTACCTGAGCACTTCCCCTCCCTAGCCAATGCTCGAGCTAGGGTGCCTTGGAGGAGCTCTCTCTACTCTACCAAGAAGAAGCTAAAGGAGAAGGAAGCAAGCAAAAGTCCTCCCCAAAGGCACCCAAGGGTAGGGGTGGCAGTTGAGTTGAACCGACTCGAAAGCTCGATTAGCCGGCTCGAAAAAAGCTCGACTTGAGCTCGAGCATGTCGAGCTCGAGCTCGAGCCCGGCGAGCTCGAGCCTGATTTCGAGCCGAGCTCGAGCCTAATTAAACCTGTTCACGAGCTCGCGAGCCGGCTCGCGAGCTTTTTTTAAATTAAATAATATATATTATTAGTATTAAATATTTTAATATATTATATTATTAACATAATATTAATATAATATTATAAACATAATATTAATATAATAATATTAAAATAATAGTTTTATATTGTTAACATAATATTAAATTCGAGCTCGAACCGTGCTCGTCGAGCTCGAGCTCGAGCCTTTTAAAATAGGCTCGTCGAGCTCGAGCTCGAGCTCGAGCTCGAGCTCGAGCCGGCTCTTTTTGATGAACTCGACTCGAGCTCGACTCGTTTGCAGGCCTACCCAAGGGGGTCTATTTATAGTTTTTCAAATCTCATTGGCCAAAATGCCCGAAATGCCCTTAGGGCCAAAAGACTTTGGGTCAATAGGAAACAACCACACCGGGGGATAAAGAGGTAACTCCCCCCGAGGGCAAAACGGTAAAAGCAAGGTCCACAGAGGTCTAGGGGGCGGAGGGCGAAATCTCCCCGGACTAGCCTCCTGGGGTGAGAAGGCTGGCCGCCCGGTCTCGCCCCGCGGGCTAGCCGCCTGGGGCGAGAGGGCTGGCCGCCCGGTCTCCCCCCACGAGCTCGCCGCCTGGGGCGAGAAGGCTGGCCGCCGGTCTCGCCCCGTGAGCTCGCCGCCTGGGGCGAGAAGGCTGGCCGCCGGTCTCGCCCCGCGAGCTCGCCGCCTGGGGCGTGAGGGCTGGCCGCCCGGTCTCGCCCCACGAGCTCGCCGACTGGGGCGAGACGGCTGGCCGCCGGTCTCGCCCCGCGAGCTCGCCGCCTGGGGCGAGAAGGCTGGCTGCCGCTCTCGCCCCGCGAGCTCGCCGCCTAGGGCGAGAGGGCTGGCCGCCGAGTCTCGCCCCACGAGCTCGCCGTCTGGGGCGAGAGGGCTGGCCGCCCGGTCTCGCCCCTGCCCAAGGCCAGGGTGTCGGGGGAGGGATCCTGATCTCCAGCTAGTCCCGCCATCCCACATCGTGCCTAGCACGTCAGGGGGGTGTCGGTCATCTTGCCGCACCCGCCCCCTAAAGGGCCCGGGGGAAGATGTTGATTTTTCATCCCCCTACTAATATGTTTCCAAGCCATAGCCAAAATTGGCCACCGAGAGTGCAAAATCTCCAAAAAACTTAAAAACGTGTTTGCCTTGTTTTGGGCCCACTCTTCGCGAATACGAGATTGTACACAATCCCCGCTCTTTTCGAGATTGACACAAGCTCGGAAAGAAACATTCAACCTGACGTATTCGCTGAGTGTAACTTCCCCGCGGGGTCAACCTGCCATGCCAGCTATGGGAGCCTGGGTGGCGAGACATCCTTTGGGTGAAAACACTTAGCTTCCCCGAGGGGTCAACCTGTCAAGCCAGCTAATGGGAGCCTGGGTGACGAGATGGCCTCGGGGTGAATACACTTAGCCTCCCCGAAGGGTCAACCTATCAAGCCAGCTAATAGGAGCCTGGGTGACGAAACGGCCTCGGGGTGAAAACACTTAGCCTCCCCGAGGGGTCAACCTGTCAAGCCAGCTAATGGGAGCCTGGGTGACGAGACGGCCTCGAGGTGAAAACACTTAGCCTCCCCGAGGGGTCAACCTGTCAAGCCAGCTAATGGGAGCCTGGGTGACGAGACGGCCTCGGGGTGAAAACACTTAGCCTCCCCGATGGGTCAACCTGTTAAGCCATCTAATGGGAGCCTGGGTGACGAGATGGCCTCAGGGTCATCATCAGAGCAAAGGGATTTGGGCTACCACGAGTGATCAACCTGCCTTGCCAGCTAGTGGGAGCCTGGCCGCGGAATCATCATCGGAGCAAAGGACTTGGGCTACCACGAGAGATCAACCTGCCCTGCCAGCTAGTGGGAGCCTGGCCGCGGAATCATCATCGGAGCAAAGGACTTGGGCTACCACGAGAGATCAACCTGCCCTGCCAGCTAGTGGGAGCCTGGCCGCGGAATCATCATCAGAGCAAAGGACTTGGGCTACCACGAGAGATTGATAACTTCCCAAAAAGAAGTTATCTAGTATGTAAATTGTATTTAATAACTATTGTATTGAGAAACAAATGAATTAAATAAGGAAAAATATGAGTAAATTCATGTTTATTTTATTTGTGGTTAATATGTCTAATTTTTCGTTATTTTCTTACTAGAAATGCTGAAGAAATCGATCCGGAGAAGCAAAGATGGAATTATTTTTGGACTGCGCAGGTTGTTGCAACAACCTGAAAAAGTTGTTGCAATAACTGCTGGACGGATTTCGAATTTTAAATTCGAATTTTACGCCAAAATGAAAATTGAAAAGAGACAACTTTTGGTAAAGGGCTGCACGTTTTTTTGAGTAGAACATCATGCTATAACTAGAGGATTATTATCATTAAGGAGGAGATCTTGGAGCCATCATCTTGGAGATTACTTGGAGAAGAAGAACTAGGGCAAACCAGATCTCGGAGAAGGATTGCATAGGGTCGACTTGGAGAGCAATTTTCGGCACTATTTTGAATCATTTCCATCATGTGCTGTAAGATCTGTCTTATTTTGTGTGTTGCTTCTCTTGCTATGAACTAAATTCTCCAAGCCTTGTGTAAGGAGAGTACTATGTGTGTTTTTATGGTGTATGTTTCTTGCTTGTTGAGATTTGTTGGATGATTTGTTATCTTGTGAACTTTTGAATCTACTTATGAGATTTTTGGCTTTGATCTTCATCTTGTGTTGCGTTGCGAGAATCGAGAGATGAGTGACATAATATATGCTTGAAGGTCAATTCATTGCACCGCAAGAATCGAGAGACGAGTGGTGTAAAACGTTTAACCAAAGATCTCCACTTTTACGTTGTACTTCGAGATTCGAGAGAGGAGAAGTGCAACCGCTCATTAGTTCACCGTAGTTTAGAGGGGTGGAGGAGACTCCCTCCTTTTGCTAGCAATTCGATTTTTATGATAATCAATATTCTTCATCCATCCTAAGTTAAAGATAAGTAGGAGAATTTAGGACGTTGGGATTTCTGAGATTCGAGAGATGAGGATTTCTTCTATAAAAATCGTTGCATGATAATTCCTTCAACACTTTTAACTAATACTATTTCTCCACACCATTTAGACGCACATAGGAAATCCGAAATGCAAGGCTAATTTCTCCAATCGGTAAAAGAATTTCTAAGGATCTCCGTAGTTATGTTAGATTAAATCTTTATTAAAATTTTTCATTACTCCCAAAATTATTTTACTCATCTTGTTTGGATTTAAAGAACGGTGTAGATAGTACTTGCAAGCATTAGGTTAATCACTTCTCCGAGGGAACGATCTCACTCACACTTTATTACTTGTTACGGCACGTGCACTTGCATTATTATATACATCTATTTCAGGCGTATCAAGTTTTTGGTGTCGTTGTCGGGGAAGTACTATTAATCTATTGTTTATTTTCTTGCAATATTAGTAAACCCTAGTATTTGGAGATCAAACTTTAATCTTGTTGAATTTTAAATGTGTTTGTAGTTTTTCTGTTATTGCTAGTTTTTGTTCTGTTAGTGCATGTCCAGATTTCGATCCATTGAGTTATTGTCATTACACTTAGAATTTTTTAAAAAAAAGTAAACCCTGAGTATTTACAGCTCAAGTTTTTTTTTCTAGGATTTATTTTTTTTAATTCATAATTTTAATTTTATTTATTCCTAATCTATTTTTTTCAAAAAAAAAATCAAAGTAGGTTTATTCATTTAAATTATTTGTGTGTAGTTGATTTGTGCAAAGATTAATATCTATTTAGTGAATTCTCCCACGCAAAATCATGTATTCATATTTATATTCTCGATGTCATTATTGCGGGGCATTCAATCATGTTAGTGATGATTGTTATATAAAAGACTGTAGTTACATGTCATATGGCTCACCCTATGGAGTACCAACATCTGATGATACTTCATATTGTGCTCCTAATTTTTATAATTATACTCCCCCACAACATGCAATGTTTCCGCATTTCAACCCGACCCCTCAAAGGCCGAGAAGAAATGAGAAACAATGCATATTTCGTCATAGCACCGGGCACGCTATGAAAGAGTGCGTTGCATTTCAGCGTCAAAGAGAGGCGTATAACAAACCTAAAATTCAAATCCTCTCATCCTCTTCTTATTATGGCATTCCTTGTGATTCTAATGATATATACGCATTACCTCCTTGTCTACGAGGAAGTATTGGAGATATAACCATCATGTTTGTTGATGATCTGTGCAACGACATCGCGGAGCTGCCTCTCCCTACACATTCATCACTTAGTTTGGATTCACTCATGGAGGAACCAACCCACATATTCTCTAATAATGCTATCACCCCCATTCCTCCACCTTCTTTGCACGAATTTTATACACCTATTTTTATCGATCATGTCGAAGATATTACGCTTGGGGATAATCCTGAACCTGAGGATGTGGCAAAGTGTATCGAAGATATTATCCTCTCCAATGGAGGAAAGAATTCTTTGGAGCACTATGATGCGCTTGAAGAGGATATCCTTTCTGATGAGCAGATATACACTTCTTCATTGGATGAGGAGGTTCAACTCACCACTGAAGCCCTTCAGTTCTCGTGCCCACCTTGTTATGATGCTTACGATACCGACATCGATCAATCTTCGGAACCTACTGGAAGTGAAACCGGGATCACTACCATAATTAGAAATCATTTATGTCTTTCTTCTATTTTATTTCCTAATCTCCTTTCATTATCTGAGCCCAAGCAAGTTGATGCGTCACAAATGCTCGAAGAGGTTATTGAGCATTATCCTCAAGTTGATGAGATGGGTATACCCTTATGTGAGGAGGTTGAGTGCTCCACTATAGTTGAAGCCTCATTCATTTTCTTTTCTCCTTATAGCCTCTCTGTTGACGAAGATATCTTTCTAGGCATGAATATAGATTATGGTGAGAATGGCGAGGAGCACTCCACTTCTTACTTTTTGTTCCCATTACCAGCGATTAACGTGTATTATTATTTAGGTAAAGAGGTGGTTGTTTTATTGTCGTATCGGTACCCGCTGCCGACGCGTATATTAGAACAACTACGTGTTTATTTCTCTTTTCATCGTCCATAATTTAGAATTTTAAAATTTCTGAATAAGTCGTGCTGGGGAGACGATAAACTCAGTAGTTATCTTTCGTTACTGCATATTGTGTTTTAATTTTCCTGTCCATTGTTGTAGTCCAACAATAAACTATCTGCTGCTTGGGAGGCAACCCAATGTTTAATTTGCATTATTAGCTGGTTTTGTAACTTTAATTTAGCAATATATATATAAATATATATATTTACTATTTTTGTACTACGTATGTTTAGCAGCTTTTAGTTACATTAATGAATTTTAAAAAAAATTGCAAATAAATGATGATTAATGTATGAATGATGATGAGAAAAAAGAAAAGAAAAGAAAATCTATTTAAGTCAAACTATTTGGTAGCCTTGATGATGCTTATCCTATGACACTTATTATGTTTTGACTTGAATATTATGGAATGACTTTTGGTGCGAGTCATGAAAATGGTTTCTATGATAATCATCGTGCGCATGTGCTATATTTGTGTGATTTTTGATTATTCTCAGCGAATCTAACACAAATATACATTATGTTAATGACTATGTCCACTTTGAGGATGAATGTTTTGCAGGTTAGACTAAATGGCGGGATTGTTGAGAAATATCGTATGTTGGGAGAAACGTGAGTGCGTCAACAAGAAGCAATAGACGACCACTCCATCATATCCAATTCAGGGGAGTTATTTAAATTTCAAGTTTTTTTTCTTCCTTAAAATTATTTGTTTATTAGTAAACACACCTTAAACTATCCATATGATAAAAAACGAATTATTTGTTAGGGACTAGCAAATGACTTAAGTGTGGAGGTGTCGTGCTATAACCCCTACCACTTAAGTGAAGAATAATTCATTTAAATTTAAATTTAATGATCTTACTTCTTGTTTTACTTAATCATTAGGCTATTCTAGACACATTCAATGATAATTAATTGGTATGGTTGAACAATCCAAAGAGTTCATTCTATGAATTTGAAGTTAGTAAGATTTTTTCTGATAAAGCTCGCACAAACATTTTTTTTATATATATACAAAATATTTGTTTACTTCCAATGCAGTATTGTGATATTTACCTCTAAAATAATGGGGAGGGATGAACAAGAACTAAGTCAATGATGTAAGGCTACACATGAGTTTAGCTAGTATTCTTTTTGATCATTCACTAACATATTTGAGCTTGAACTTTGCCCTACACACTATTTCATGCTTATCTGTCATTTGTTCCTACTAGTTATACCTTAGTAAGTTAGTCATTTATGGGTGCCAAAATTTTCTTTAAATGGTTAAATTTTATAGTGATATGTGACCTAGGTATATGTCTACATACTTGGAATGATCCCAACTATGATGAAAAAAATAATGGGAAAAAAATTTTGTGTCATAGTGATATGCGGCCTAGGTATGTGAATGCATACTTAGAATGATCCCAACTATGATAAAAAAAGAGAAAAAAGGGTTGAAACATCATAGTGATATGTGGTCTGGGTATGTGCACTTATACTTGGAATGATCCCAACTATAAGTAAATAAAAAAATGATGATGCACGACCCCATAACCTGGTGAATTATTAAGGATACTAACTAGAGGTCATCATACTATTATAAAAGTTATCCATAAATTCCGAACCAAGACAAAACTATCCGACTTTTATTTGAACTACTAACTCTTGAAGAGCTTAAATCGTAGACTTAGCATATTTTTATCCTTTCCAATAAAATACGGAGGTTCAATATAAAATTTTGCATGTAAGTAAACTATTTTTAAATAAAAGCACGCACCGCACTACGATACTTGTTTGAGCTTTATCTTCCATCTAACTAATGGAATTGTGAATGAATGAGCTCTCATAGATTGCTAAGCTTATCAGTTGAGTTAAATGAGTTTCTTGAGTATGTCGCGATTATTTTGTTTTCAAGAACTAAAGATCATTTGAGTTCATATCTTATTACTTCTTCACTTATGCTATTGTTATGAAATGACTTTGCTAGGGACTAGCAAACGTTTAAGTGTGGAGGTGTGATAACTTCCCAAAAAGAAGTTATCTAGTATGTAAATTGTATTTAATAACTATTGTATTGAGAAACAAATGAATTAAATAAGAAAAAATATAAGTAAATTCATATTTATTTTATTTGTGGTTAATATGTCTAATTTTTCGTTGTTTTCTTACTAGAAATGCTGAAGAAATCGATCCGAAGAAGCAAAGCTGGAATTATTTTTGGACTGCGCAGGTTGTTGCAACAACCTGAAAAAGTTGTTGCAACAACTGCTGGACGGATTTCGAATTTTAAATTTGAATTTTACGCCAAAATGAAAATTGAAAAGAGGCAACTTTTGATAAAGGGCTGCACGTTTTTTTGAGTAGAACATCATGCCATAACTAGAGGATTATTATCATTAAGGAGGAGATCTTGGAGCCATCATCTTGGAGATTACTTGGAGAAGAAGAACTAGGGCAAACTGGATCTCGGAGAAGGACTGCATAGGGTCGACTTAGAGAGCAATTTCTGGCACTATTTTGAATCTTTTCCATCATGTGCTGTAAGATCTGTCTTATTTTGTGTGTTGCTTCTCTTGCTATGAACTAAATTCTACAAGCCTTGTGTAAGGAGAGTATTATGTGTGTTTTTATGGTGTATGTTTCTTGCTTGTTGAGATTTGTTGGATGATTTGTTATCTTGTGAACTTTTGAATCTACTTATGAGATTTTTGGCTTTGATCTTCATCTTGTGTTGCGTTGCGAGAATCGAGAGATGAGTGACATAATATATGCTTGAAGCAATTCATTGCACCGCAAGAATCGAGAGACGAGTGGTGTAAAACGTTTAACCAAAGATCTCCACTTTTACGTTGTACTTCGAGATTCGAGAGAGGAGAAGTACAACCGCTCATTAGTTCACCGTAGTTTAGAGGGGTGGAGGAGACTCCCTCGTTTTGCTAGCAATTCGATTTTTATGATAATCAATATTCTTCATCCATCCTAAGTTAGAGATAACTAGGAGAATTTAGGACGTTGGGATTTCCGAGATTCGAGAGATGAGTATTTCTTCTATAAAAATCGTTGCATGATAATTCCTTCAACACTTTCAACTAATACTATTTCTCCACACCATTTAGACGCACATAGGAAATCCGAAATGCAAGGCTAATTTCTCCAGTCGGTAAAAGAATTTCTAAGGATCTTCGTAGTTAAGTTAGATTAAATTTTTATTAAAATTTTTCATTACTCCCAAAATTATTTTACTCATCTTGTTTGGATTTAAAGAACGGTGTAGCTAGAACTTGCAAGCATTGGGTTAATCACTTCTTCGAGGGAACGATCTCACTCACACTTTATTACTTGTTACGGCACGTGCACTTGCGTTATTATATACATCTATTTCAGGCGTATCAGAGATCAACCTACCCTGCCAGCTAGTGGGAGCCTGACCGAGGAATCATCATCGGAGCAAAGGGACTTGAGCTAACACAAGAGATCAACCTGCCCTGCCAGCTAGTGGGAGCCTGACCGCAGAATCATCATCAGAGCAAAGGACTTGGGCTACCACGATAGATCAACCTGCCCTTCCAGCTAGTGGGAGCCTGGCCGCGGAATCATCATCTGAGCAAAGGACTTGGGCTACCACGAGAGATCAACCTGCCCTGCCAGCTAGTGTGAGCCTGGCCGCGGAATCATCATCGGAGCAAAGGACTTGGGCTACCACGAGAGATCAACCTGCCCTGCTAGCTTGTGGGAGCCTGGTCGCGGAATCATCATCAGAGCAAAGGACTTGGGCTACCACGAGAGATCAACCTGCCCTGCCAACTAGTGGGATCCTGACCGCAGAATCATCATCGGAGCAAAGATACTTGAGCTACCACGAGAGATCAACCTGCCCTGCCAGCTAGTAGGAGCCTGGCTGCGGAATCATCATCGGAGCAAAGGACTTGGGCTACCACGAGAGATCAACCTGCCCTGCCAGCTAGTGGGAGTCTGGCCGTGGAATCATCATCGGAGCAAAGGACTTGGGCTACCACGAGAGATCAACCTACCCTGCCAGCTAGTGGGAGACTGGTCGCGGAATCATCATCGGAGCAAAAGACTTGGGCTACCACGAGAGATCAACCTGCCCTGCCAGCTAGTGGGAGCCTGGCCGCGGAATCATCATTGGAGCAAAGGGACTTGAGCTATCACGAGAGATCAACCTGCCCTGCCAGCTAGTGGGAGCCTGGCCGCGGAATCATCATCGGAGCAAAGGGACTTGAGCTACCATGAGAGATCAACCTGCTCTGCCAGCTAGTGGGAGCCTGGCCGCGGAATTATCATCGGAGCAAAGGACTTGGGCTACCACGAGAGATCAACCTGCCCTGCCAGCTAGTGGGAGCCTAGCCGCGGAATCATCATCGGAGCAAAGGGACTTGAGCTACCACGAGAGATCAACCTGCCCTGCCAGCTAGTGGGATCCTGGCCGCGGAATCATCATCGGAGCAAAGGACTTGGGCTACCACGAGAGATCAACCTGCCCTGCCAGCTAGTGGGAGCCTGACCGCGGAATCATCATCGGAGCAAAGGGACTTGAGCTACCACAAGAGATCAACCTGCCATACCAGCTAGTGGGAGCCTGGCCGCGGAATCATCATCGGAGCAAAGGACTTGTGCTACCACGAGAGATCAACCTGCCCTGCCAGCTAGTGAGAGCCTGGTTGCGGAATCATCATCGGAGCAAAGGGACTTGGGCTACCACGAGAGATCAACCTGCTCTGTCAGCTAGTGAGAGCCTGGCCGCGGAATCATCATCGGAGCAAAGGGACTTGACATCTCAATCAAACCTTACCACATCCTACATCCTCAAACAGGGAAAATATGGATTACATGATCCCCTGACTCAGCCGGTCAGGGGTAGAGCTTGTCACAAGGTAGGAAAAAAAGGAAAGACTTTACCAAGGCGATGCTTCTTCAGGTGGCCTGGGTGTGATGGCCGTCATCCTTCCCTGTGTAGTAAGCCATGTCAGGCTCTCGGAACCCCTCGGGAACGGGAGCTGAGATGACCAGCTCACTGAAGGGTGACCCCCTGCGGGGAGGGGGGGGGTCTCGCCTGATCCACTCGCGCCACCTGCTCGCTTGGAAGGGTGGCACTTGCCGGGCTGGAGAACAACTCCCGGCCGATGAGGTCTCGCTCGACCACATATCACATCCTCTCTTTCCCTGGCCTTCTTCCTGGTGCACTTCCTTCTCCCCATGCTGGGGTCATCTCGCCTAGGCCCCTGGGAGTCGACTCGTCGAGAGGGGGAGCTAACTCCTGGGGGGTTGGAGTGGAGCTTCCACCCTGAGGAGCAATGCTTCGCAGCATCTCCATGATGCCTTGGATGGAGGCCATGAACTCTTACCTCCCAACAAAGGGTCCTGGGCTGGGGAGCTCGCCAAGATCATCACTACCTCCCTGACCTCCAGTCATGACACTCTCCCGAAATCTTCTGTGCTGGCCACTCTCCACGCTCACCGCACCAAAATGTTGAAACCAAAAACTTGGTCCATGTGGAGTTTGGGGTCCCTAGAAAGGGGTGACATCACACCTACTACACCCAGAGGAACGTCACGGACCAAAGATCAAGAAGCTAGAAACAGACCCTCGGCTCTAACGCGGAGGTCCCACCTCACACCCGGAAGGCTACCTGAGCACTTCCCCTCCCTAGCCAATGCTCGAGCTAGGGTGCCTTGGAGGAGCTCTCTCTACTCTACCAAGAAGAAGCTAAGGGAGGAGGAAGCAAGCAAAAGTCCTCCCCAAAGGCACCCAAGGGGGTCTATTTATAGTTTTCCAAATCTCATGGACCAAAATG
Organism: Platanthera guangdongensis; assembly: GCA_039583875.1. Taxonomy (NCBI): domain Eukaryota; kingdom Viridiplantae; phylum Streptophyta; class Magnoliopsida; order Asparagales; family Orchidaceae; genus Platanthera; species Platanthera guangdongensis. The sequence goes on from CM077155.1 coordinate 2,969,950, forward strand.
CCCGAAATGCCCTTAGGGCCAAAAGACTTTGGGCCAATAGGAAACAGGCACACCGGGGGGTAAAGAGGTAACTCCCCCCCCCCCCCCCCCCGAGGGCAAAACGGTAAAAGCAAGGTCCACATAGGTCTAGGGGGCGGAGGGCGAACTCTCCCGGGACTAGCCTCCTGGGGCGAGAAGGCTGGCCGCCCGGTCTCGCCCCGCGGGCTCGCCGCCTGGGGCGAGAGGGCTGGCCGCCCGGTCTCGCCCCACGAGCTCGCCGCCTGGGGCGAGAAGGCTGGTCGCCGGTCTCGCCCCGCGAGCTCGCCGCCTAGGGCGAGAAGGCTGGTCTCCGGTCTCGCCCCGCGAGCTCGCCGCCTGGGGCGAGAAGGCTGGCCGCCGATCTCGCCCCGCGAGCTCGCCGCCTGGGGCGAGAGGGCTGGCCGCCCGGTTTCGCCCCACGAGCTCGCCGCCTGGGGCGAGAGGGCTGGCCGCCCGGTCTCGCCCCTGTCCAAGGCCAGGGTGTCGGGGGCGGGATCCTGATCTCCAGCCAGTCCCGCCATCCCACCTCGCGCCTAGCACGCCAGGGGGGTGCCAACCATCTTGTCGCACCCGCCCCTCTAAAGGGCCCAGGGGAAGATGTTGATTTTTCATCCTCCTACTAGTATGTTTCCAAGCCAGAGCCTAAATTGGCCACATATAGTGCAAAATCTTTGGTGGAGAGGACCACCCAGATGTTGATGCACTCGAAGGAGGAGACCTTGGGCTTGGAGACCGAGTTGCAGGCGGCACGGGAGGAGGTCTCCGGCCTCGATACTCAGCTACGGGCGGCGAAGGCCCAAGAAGAGATGTTGTCTTCTGACAGCCATGCGTCAGAGCTGAAGGCCGCAGGACTTGCAGAATACCTGGAATCGCTGGACTACATGCGAGATCGCAGCTTGATTGCGGAGGAGGTTCGCGACGAGACTTGGTCCAGGGAGGTGGAGCCCCAGATGGACGATGTTCGTAAGCTAGCGCTTCAGCGCGGTGTCTCGAAGACTTTTCGCCTAGTTAGCAAGAGTCTGGGATTATCTTTGCGGACATCTCTAAAGATGAGCGCTCCGGCTCGGACGACGAGTAATAGCCTTTTATTTTTGCAGCTGTGTATTTGTACTTCGTTGTTTAGCCAGTTGTATTGTTTTTTCGTTTGACATTCACTGTTATCGCCCTTAGGCGTGCTTGCCCTTTGCCGGATCATTTCAGTTGTTTTGTTTGACATTTTCCTTTTCATGTCTTCTCGGCTGCCTTGTGTGACATTAGTTCGGCCTTGCTAGGGCATTTTTAGTCTGCGGTTTTGTTTGTGCGACTTAAGTTTACAGCTAAGTTTGCGCTCGGGCTGCTCGCGGCTTCTTCGTAAGGGGGGGGGCAGGCCCCTACGGTGTGCATGAGTCGGGCTCGCGGCTTGGGTTGCTCGAGGGCTGCTCGCGGCTTCTCCGTGAGGGGGGCAGACCCCCACAGGGTGCGCGAGTCGGGCTCGCGGCTTTGGTTGCACGAGGGCTGCTCGCAGATTCTCCGTGAGGGGGGCAGGCCCCCACGGGGTGCGCGAGTTGGGCTCGCGGCTTTGGTTGCACGAGGGCTGCTCACGGTTCTCCGTGAGGGGGGTAGGCCCCCACGGGGTGCGCGAGTCGGGCTCGCGGCTTTGGTTGCACGAGGGCTACTCGCGGCATCTCCGTGAGGGGGGCAGGCCCCCACGGGGTGAGCGAGTCGGGCTCGCGGCTTTAGTTGCACGAGGGCTGCTCGCGGCTTCTCCGTGAGGTGGCGGGCCCCCACGGGGTGCGCGAGTCGGGCTCGCGGCTTTGGTTGTACGAGGGCTGTTTGCGGCTTCTCCGTGAGGGGGGGGGGGCAGACCCCCACTGGGTGGGCGAGTCAGGCTCGCGGCTTTGGTTGCACGAGGGCTGCTCGCGGCTTCTCCGTGAGGGGGGCAGGCCCACACGGGGTGCGTAAGTCGGGCTCGCGGCTTTGGTTGCAAGAGGGCTGCTCGCGGCTTCTCCGTGAGGGGGGCAGGCCCCCACGGGGTGCGCGAGTCGGGCTCACGGCTTTGGTTGCACGAGGGCTGCTCGCGGCTTCTCCGTGAGGGGGAAGGCCCCCACGGGGTGCGCGAGTTGGGCTCGCCGCTTTGGTTGCACGAGGGCTGCTCGCGGTTCTCCGTGAGGGGGGCTGGCCCCCACAGGGTGCGCGAGTCGGGCTCGCATCTTTGGTTGCACGAGGGCTACTCGCGGCATCTCCGTGAGGGGGGCAGGCCCCCACGGGGTGCGCGAGTCGGGCTCGCGGCTTTGGTTGCACGAGGGCTGCTCGCGGCTTCTCCGTGAGGGGGCAGTTCCCCATGGGGTGCGCGAGTCGGGCTCGCGGCTTTTGTTGCACTAGGGCTGCTCGCGGCTTCTCCGTGAGGGGGGGGGGGGGGGGGGCAGGCCGCCACGGGGTGCGCGAGTCGGGCTCGCAGCTTTGGTTGCACGAGGGCTGCTCGCAGCTTCTCCGTAAGGGGGGCAGGCCCCCACGTGGTGCGCGAGTCGGGCTCGCGGCTTTGGTTGCGCGAGGGCTGCTCGCGGCTTCTTTGTGAGGGGAGAAGGCCCCCACGGGGTGCGCGAGTCAGGTTCGGGTCTTCGTTTGGCGGAGAATGTAAGTACTCAATCCGGTTGCATGACCCAGCCTGGCCAAACTATTGTATTAATAAAACAACAAAAAGATTGTTCTCGCAAGCCTGAGCTTGCGGCTTTTATAACCTCAAATAAGTAAATGAGCGGAAAAGGAGACGGCTCAAGGATGGAAGTGGTGGGAACGAGATTGGAAGACGTCCATGAGCGATTGCTGGAGTATTGCGATGTAGTCAGACTCACCTTGGATGACTACGAACTGCACATCATAGTACGCCTGCCGAGATGCTTCTTCAAGAGTGACCGGGAGAGTGATGGTGCCCATGACCGGTACCGGGACGTCCCCAGAAACATGTGCGCTAGCAGTCGCTAGTTTGAGGTGGCCAGTGGTCAGTTTGAGTTGGAGTAATGTGAATAGAAACAACACATTAACAGCAGTCTCCTTATCCACATTGTTGGCGACGGTTGCCTTCTTCCTTTGGCTTTTTTGGGGACTTGGGCGTTTTCCTGCTGGTGGCGTGTTGGTGGAGCGCTGGCAGCCGCAGGTGGCCGCTGGTGGCCACCGGTAGTTCTCGGCGATAGGAGGCTGAATTGGGGGAGGAGGCAGGCGAGCTCTCACCCGAGGAAGAAGAAGACAACCCAGAGAAGAGGAAAAAAGTGAAGAATGAAGAGGCCTTGGGGTCCCTTTTATAGCATCCGGGGGAGGATCATGGCGGGCCCCACCACTAAAGTAGTGGGTTAGTGGGTGGTTACCCTCTTGATCGGACGGCGAGGAGAGCCTTCTCTCGATCGGACGGTGGGGAGGTCATCCACGGCGACGGGCCACCACAGCGGCGGTGGTGGCCGGTCGGGCGGCCGGTGGCGGGGGCAGCCGGCCTGGTGGCCGGCGACGGTGGCCTGCTAGGGGCCGGCTAGGTGGCCGGCCATGGAAAAGCCGCAGCTAGGACTGTTGCACCTGGCCGCGGCCGGCCGCGGCTAGGCTGGTCGCGACCGCCCGTGGCCAGGCCGGCGGCCTGCCGCGGCTACCCTGTCGCGGCTACCCTGCCGATGAGGCCGACGGTTCGGCCGCGGCAAGGTCCGGAAGGGGGCCGGCCGGCGGTGGTGGTCAGACCGCTCGACGGCAGGGATCTTCCCGGCGGCGGCGGCCCTCCTCCAGGGGGAGAGGGAGTGGGTCCCCCCCCCCCAATAATTCTCTCATCATGAGAGTTCATGAGGGGGATGGCCCACCCATGATCCACTTTGGGAGGAGATCATGGGGGGGGGGGCTTTCTCTCATATAAATGATGGTGAAACCCATCAATTATCATAGTGTTGGAACCATAAAAATTTGTTACTGCGTGATGAGAGCTTATTAGTTTAGTAGCTGCCTTGTGTGATATTTGGCAAGAAGAAGGTAGCGAGCAAATGAACAGCTCTGGAATGCCTATAAACAAAACTCGTGTGCTGTAGTGAGGAGGTCATGTCACACTCCCGAAAGTTTATAGGAACTTCCCCTCCTAAAGCCATTGTTGAGCTCAGCACAAGTGAGACAGTTAGTGAACTCGCCCGCCATGGGGGGGGGGGTCATCCAAAAACTCTTTCAACTTGTACCTTGTGGTCCTATTTATAGGAAAATCCAAGGGTGAGGGGGGTTGGTCTGCCAACAGACGCTCCCGCCTTAATGCGGGGAGTACTCTCCTGAAGGCCGACGAGTACTCCCGACGAGTAGTCATGTCGAGTACTCCCGACGAGTACTCTCCTGCAACGTCTTCCTTAATCTTTAGTCACCTTTGATCTCGACGAATTACGAGTTATACACATATATCTCACATCATGTCATGCACTTTGGCAGTAGAGAGGAGGGAAATAAGGTAGATATTTGAGGACTAATGTCCATAAAAATTGATAAGTAATGTTAGCAAATTTATGTTTTTTTGTCATTATTAATACAATTAGCATATTTAACTAATTGCTCTCATTAAAAATTTTTATAGTATTGTTCAAAAATTTTCTCGGGAAGTGATAGGCTGATTAGTATAAAGATTCAAAGCTGCACAACTCAATCGCCACTTTCATCCTCTTACCTGATGAAAAATTTGGTTGTTCACAATCTCCTTGTAGTCATAAGACACCAAGCTTCTCACTTTCCTCCTTTGTCTTTGCACCAACTTTTAGCGTCATTAACCGATCTTTATCACAGCTGCTTATTCTATGCTGGTAGACCCTTCATTTTGTGATGCAGAGCAGACGTCACATCTACTTGCCACACCGGAGTCCCACCAGGGGCCCATCTTGGAGTCCACCAAGATAGCTTTATCAGAAATGCAGCTCGTACATCCCAACCCGTCTCCTGTCCCACCACAGGGCATATCGGATTGTTGAGGCCGTGGATCGAACACTAGGTCTCCTTGATAAAGAGGATAGTCTGCCTGAAGACTCTTTATCAAAAAGATCAGGTGTTTGATCCACAACTTTAACAACCTGATGTGCCCTGTGGTAGGATCAGAGACAGGTTGGGGTGTACGGGCTGCATCCCTGATAAAGCCGTCTTGGTGGATTCCAAGGTGGCCCCAAGATGGGACTCCAGGGTAGCGGGCAAATGTGACGCATGTCCTGCATCACTTTGCGACTGCCACCACTCTCTCTCTCTCTCTCCCATTCGATCTCCAACCTTCGCACCATAATATCGCACAACGTTGCCTCCTTGGCACTCCCCTTATGATTTCTACCTCCTATATACACAGAGTTGAAAGTCATGACATTGCTCCTCAATTGCTAATTGCTTGCCTAATATGTTCTCTGGCTTCCACTCTATCCTCCTCTAATGCATGCATCATAAATCTCCTTTGCTTGAAAATTGTCCCTCACACCCAAGCCCATTTCTTAATTACACATTAATTATGAGACTAATCTATTTTGATTCTCATATTCAAGTTGGATGTTCCACTTTGACTTTTGGTTTGCATCCCCGATTTTGGGCCCTTAATAGAGGGGTTTGATTAGACAAGATGTTCAAAAAACTCCTTGATTTGATGAGACAGGTCACATTTAAAGTAGTATAGGTTATGCCCTAAATAGATATTCAGAAAAGAGTATAAATATATCTGTTACTTCACTTATGTTAAAGTTCTAAGCAGAAAATCAAAGACTAAAGTTTTGGCAAAGTTCTGAAGTAATCAACAACTACTGATAGCAAGTATATTACTGAGCAGATAAAAGCTCACAAGCGCAAAAAAGATTTTAAGTCTTACTTTTTTATTTCCACACAACTTTTACAACAACAGTGCTTTATATATAACACTTACAACAGTTTGGAGGATAAATATTACCACAGTTGATAATCTATTCTAATTTTTAACTTATATGACATTACTTCCTCACGTTTCTTCTTGTAGGTGGTGTGTGGTAATACATAAGAGAGTGATATAGAAACAATACTGGACATGACTAGGTCATGTTGAGTCAGTTCATATTACTGGAAAAGATTCTAGTAGTATGAGAAATGCATTGACTGACTACATGTTGAGCCATGATTGTGTCAGTGCATATTTTGAGGTAAGTGCTTCTAGTGATGCTCCATTTAAATATTAAGTGGTATAAAGGAGAGTGCATATTGCTTGAGCAATTGCTCAAGTAGTATGAGGATGCATTGACTTAACCTATTGAATCAATACAATTAAATGGAGCTCATTGAATTAATATAGCATAAGCTAGTAGTTGTAGATGATTATAATCTACAGCTGCATGAAATTATTCTGCCTATTATGTTAATGTCTCTTAGTATTGTTGGGTGTTCTGCCTTCTTCAAATAGGAGGAGATTGTTGGGTTCATTACCCACAATGTTCCCTAGAGTAGATTTGAAGAGACATCATCATCAACACTAAGAGCATAATTGTATTTGATGTTGTTTAAGTTCATCATGTACAAAATGTTCCATGGAACAAGTCTAAACAGATTGTCTAAGTGATGTGATAGGTGGTCACAAAGTAAAGATGTTGGAAAGGCATGAAATTGTCTAAGTCCACATGCGTTGAGTGGAGTAGACTCACTCAATGTCAGAGGTAAGGAAGAATGTTGGCAAGCTAGAAAAGGCCAAGTCCACAAGCGTTGAGTGAAATCAACTCACTCAACGCCATACATCAAAAAACTATGAGACAGGCTAAAATAGTAAAAACCTAACTAGAAATGGGCAAAAATATGGCTAAGTAGTTTAACGTTGAGTGCTAAAGACACACTCAACGCCATACAACAAAAAGCTGTTCGTCGATCTGAGCTCATCCTTCGTCGAACTAAGCTTAGAGTTTGAGAAATCTAGCTAAGTACAAATTCGTCAAACTGAGTTCAGAGTTCGTCGAGCTGAGCTAATCGTTCGTCGAACTAAGCTCAGAGTTTGAGAAATTTGGCTAAGTCCAAATTCGTCGAACTGAATTCAGAGTTCGTCGAGCTGAGCTCACAGTTCGTCGAACTCAGTTCAGCATTCGTCGAACTCAGTTCAGAGATGAGTGAGGCTGGCTGAGACAGTCAACGCCTAAGTTGCAGAATGCTTTTCTAAGGCAAACAGCGTTGAGTGATGAAGACACACTCAACGCTCTCAACACCAGAGAAGAAGGAAGATTTTGCTAAGGCAAAAAGCATTGAGTGAGGCTTGTTCCACTCAACGCTCTCAACGCCTAGTGAAGACAAAATTTTGTCTAAGAAGTTTGGCACTGAGTGATGCTCTCTCTTAACACCAAGCAGCAGAAAGTTGAGAAAACATGTTGGCGTAGAGTGAAGCGGAATCACTCAACGCCTAGAATCAGATTTATATTCTAAGTAGTTTGGTGTTGAGTGAAGGTATCTCACTCAACGCCATCAGACAGTAGATCTGTCTAAGTGATTTGACGTTGAGTGAAGGACCCTCACTCAACGCCTATGCTAATGTTGTTTGATTTTTGGCTAAATCCATAGCAAATGACGTCAGCAAGTCAACAAGTCAACATATTTCAAATTAGTGGCGGGATGGCTACAGTACGCGACAACTCTTGCCGCAGACCTACTGTGCGACAGTTGGCGTCAAAGCAAGGTTACTACTAGCCATTAATGATGCGGGGCCCAATGCTCAAGAGTCATTGGGTCATAATCAATAAAAGGGAAAGGCCTTAGAGAGAAAAGAGAGTTCTTGAGAAAAGCAATCAGACAGTTCTTCTTCGCCGCCATTGTTGTTGTGCTAAAAAACAGGAAGCTCAAGTCAGCTAGACGAATAGTAAGTTAGCAGTTGTCAACTTCATCGACTTCAGCAATTCAGAGTATTTCTCTGAGGAAAGAGGAAGCAGCCAAGGGCCGACCCTTGCTGCAAGTTCTTCACAGTTCCAGATGTACAAGCAACATCCTGAAGATCTCAATCTGGAAGCTGTTAAGAGAAGAAGATTGAAGAAGCAGAGATTTGAAAGAAGGCTCGGGGGACTATTCCTCAGGAGTCAAAATTAGGGCTGAATCACCTCAGCCTAGGAAAGGAAGAGGAGGCAGAGCTATCTTAGTCTGCAAAGTTAGAGCTGAGATTTTCTCAGCTCAGGTAGCAGCAATCAGCTGCAGTATCTTCACAGTTCCAGCAGGAAAAATCTCTTGTGCTGTGAAGTAGTAGTTAGAGCTGAGCTTCAGGCTCAATTCAGATAGAGGCAAAACATTATACTGCAAGTCACTTCTAGCTTATGTAAATATATACTTATTGTTGTGGAAGTAGTTAGGACTAAGTACTTCTTAGTTCAGTAAAGGTAGACTCAGTAAATAAATTCATGTAGTCATAGTTGAGCTGAGTTTATCTTAGTCAAGAAGCTTGACACATAGAAACATCTCTTGTGTCAAGAGCAACCACCAACCCACATATATCTTGTAGGATCCAAGTGTGGATCTGAGTTGTAGGGATGTTTAGCCTGAGCTGTAGGCGCCTGGAAGGACACTGAGGTAGGTACCTGCTGGGTATTGAGCTGTAGGAGTGCTGCAGCACTATGAGAGTAGGGCTTTGTGCCTGAATCTGTAAGGCTGAGAAGCCTGAGCTGTAGGCCTTTGTATAAGGTTGAGGTAGGTGGCTTGAGGGTCACTGAGTGTAGGAGCATTGCAGAGCTCTGAGGTATGGCTATCCTCCATAGCTTGAGTGTAGGGATTAACGGCCTAAGGTAGGTGTTCTGCTAACCACTTAGTTATAGGCTCTTGTGGCTGAGAAGTAAGTCTTGGAGTAGACTTTGAGATCCCGATGGATCTGAGGTGTAAGCTCTTTGGAGCAGGTTTTGGAGAAGTGCCTTATCTAACAAGATAAGTTGGATAGGTGGGAGGGAGAGTGGATGTATCCTTTTTAGGGGAACCACTATAAATCTGTGTGTGCTTGCTGTATTATTTCTTTGTGCAGGTTGTGTACATCTTGAAATCATAAAACAACTAACAGACAAATCCCTTAAAAAAGAAATATTTAAGAAACTAAAAAAGAGACCAATAACCTATTCACCCCCATTTAGGTGATTTAGTTATCCTTGAAAACAAAGACTTTCAAGTAAGTGATACCACTTGAAAGTCTTTATTTTAAAGATACTTAAATCACATAGAGGGGGGGGGTGAATAGGTTTCTTAGTCCTTAGTGAGCAACTTATGTTTTCTTTTAATTTGTTGTTTCATTAGTTGGTTAATTTCTGCTTTCAAGATGGGCTAAATACATAAGGAAAACCAACACAATAGAGTACACAAGAATTTATAGTGGTTTCTCAATCTTTGGGTATATCCACTCTCCTCCTGCAGCTGCTGGTCTTTAAAACCACTTGATACCATCCTCTCATTTTGATATCAAGTATTTCTTTACACTGCTATTCTCATAGTAATATGTTGACTTATATCAGCAATAGCTGGAGCAAACTAGTTGTTCTTGTGAACTTGTTCATTCACAGCAGTTGCAAATATCTGGATAGTCTCTCTCTCTCATACTCGGCATCGTCTATGGAGATATTGCTAAATTTCAGCAGTAGTGCTGATCTTTTCAGTGTTGGAGGTACTCTAGGTAAGACTCAACCTTGTCCAGCAACACTGACTGAACATGCTCCCCAAATAGGAGCATCTAGCATGACAGTCTTTCCATTAGAATTTGCACAAGCCTGTCCATAAAGCCCACTAACTTGGACATCCTTTGCTACAGGTTCAGATAATGTTGAACCTGAGCACACATCTTTTCTGATTTCCACTGAAGTGTCAGACAGTTGATGATACCACTTGAGAAACTTTTCAGCTGAGCATAATGTGCTCCTTCCTTGCAGCTCTCAGATTAACTTATTCTTTACAGATTTACTCAGGGATTACAGTCTACTTTTCCTCACTAGTTTGCTGGTGTGACAGCAAAACTTTATCCAACCAGCCAGACATCTTGTCCTTAATGGATGGATTTAGTTGGTCATCATCCATGAGTGTGCACTTATCCTTCTTCAGGATTTCACTCCACATTCTCTTCCTCTTAGGCTGTAATAGGAGTATCCCTGATGGTCAATATCCATCACCAACTTCCCAACTGAAGATCTTAGGTCTTTCCCAAACTGGAGTTTGATCCATAAGATGACTTTCTTATTCAGTCCATGTTCTGGAACATCTTCTGTCCAAGTACCCCATGGGGGTTGGGCGCTTAGACTGTCCTGCAAAACAGATTACTTTACCTTAGGACCCCAATAGGTATTAGGTCCTAGGTTCTGATTATTCTGAGATCTGACTTGCCTACCTACAACATTTCTGACAGGTAGGCTAACTCTTGCTCTAGACACAAAAGGATTGTGTCAGCAATCTAGGGCAAAATGCCCCACCTTGCCACAACACCAACACTCATGGATATTATATCTTATCTTCTGAACAGAACTTGCAGTGTGGTTAACTAATGATCAAAGAGAAGGAAGAGGAGCAACAACTTTCTTCAGGTTTCTTTCAGTAAGGATCTGACTAAAGGTTAGTCTTCCAGCAGACTTCCTTTGCTTACTCTGAATGTTATTTACAGCAGTCTTCTTTGCAGATGACATGCTGATTATATCATCAGAAATAGCCAAGTCAGGCTTACTGGTAGACTGACCCTTGGTCTGAGTACTTGCTGGATGGGCTTGAGTGAAAGCCACTGCCTTGTCCTTGAGAATTGGGGCTGAGGCACCAAATACAAATGGTCAGAATGGGTCATTTGAACTTCTTCATGGGGAGCCTTAAAGGCACTCATTCCCCTATCATTTCTTCTTCCATTATAAGATACACTCGTATTCTTACAAGAAGAATTCTCATTCTTACAGTGACCATACATGCAGTACTGGTCATACCTGTTAGAAGGGAGAATTACCTTATGAAAGGTTGACTGTGGCACAACAGGAGCTTGGCTTCTCCTCTGAGATTAGATAACTTTAGAAATCCACTCAGATTCAAATTTTCTCTTAATAGCATCTATCTTAGAGAAATTGGCCACTATCTTCTTCTCTGTTTCAAGTTTCTTTTCGAGAACCTTGATAATAGAGTCCTTATATTTAATGGACTCAACATGGGTATCTACCATGTTCTTCAGATGATCAACTTCCCTCATCTTCAGATATAGCAAAGATGAAGTCTCATCTTGCTGGGAAGCAGTCAGTTGTAGGGAGGCAATTTCCTCTGCTTACTTCTTAACAAGCAACTTGCTTTCTTTGAAAGTTTTTAGAAGTACAACATGATTCTCAATCAATTGATTGATATTATTTTCTAATAGAGGACTCTCATCATCACTTGATGAGTAAGCATCAGAGTACAAGCTGGACTAATGACCTAAGCAATAAGAAGAATTAGACAGAGATTGTACCTGATCTGGTCCAGGTTGATCCTGGTAGGATTCTTCTTCCTCTGGTGAAGCAATCAACCCATAGCATCTGCATTCACCTTCCTCAACTTCATCCACCTCTGATTCACTATCTGAGTGTGACGGAGGGGCACTGATCTCTATTCTAGCATCTTCATAAACATCATCATTTACAAGAGCTACAAACAGCCCCGTGTGGTCCTTGCTCTTATTGCAGACTTGAAACTTCATTGAGCTCCACTCCATATTTTTCTCTTTTGAACCCACCAGTGCAAATATTTTAGCTATCCTTTGAGGTCTACTCAGACTGTTAAGTCCTTTATGAGTAACCTCCCTATGTTATCACTTGAAAGTCTTTGTTTTCAAGGATAGTTAAATCACCTAGAGGGGAGGGGGTGAATAGGTTATTAGTCTCTTTTTCGGTTTCTTAAATATTTCTTCTTTAAGAGATTTGGATGTTAGTTATTTTATGCTTTCAAGATGTACACAACCTGTACAAAGAAACAACACAACAAGTACACACAGAATTATAATGGTTCCCCTAAAAAGGGTACATCCACTCTCCCTCCTACCTATCTAATTTATCTTGTTGGACAAGACACTTCTCCAAAATCTGTTCCAAAGAGCTTACACCTCAGATCCCTCAGCATCTCAAAGTCTCCTCCAAGACTTACTCTCAGCCACAAGGGCCTAAAACTCAGTGGTCAGCAGACCACCAACCTCAGGCTGTTAAGCAATACACTCAGGATATAAAGGATAGCCCTACCTCAGAGCTCTGCAGTGCTCCTACATTCAGTGACCCTCAAGCCACCTACATCAGCCTTATACAAAGGCCTACAGCTCAGGCTTCTCAGCCTTACAAATTCAGGCACAAAGCCCTACTCTCAGAGTGTTGCAGCACTCATACAGCTCAGTACCTAGCATGTACCTACCTCAATGCACTTTCAGGCACCTACAGCTCAGACTAAACACCCTATAACTCAGATCCACACTTGGATCCTACATGATGTAGGTGGGTTGGTGGTTGCTCTTGACACAAGAGATGTTTCTCTGTGTCAAGCTTCTTAACTGAGATAAACTTAGTCAAACTATGACTACAAGAATTTTTTTCCTGAGTTTATCTTTATTGAACTAAGAAGTACTTAGTCCTAACTACTTTCACAGTAATAAGTATATATTTACTTAAGCTGGAAGTGACTTGCAGTATAATGTTTTGCCTCTATCTGAATTGAGCCTGAAGCTCAGCTCTAACTACTACTTCACAACACCAGGGATTTTTCCTGCTGGAACTGTGAAGATACTACAGCTGATTGCTGCTACCTGGGCTGAGAAAATCTCAGCTCTAACTTTACAGACTAAGATAGCTCTGACTCTTCTTCCTTTCCTGGGCTGAGGTGATTCAACCCTAACTTTGACTCCTGAGGAATAGTCTCCTGAGCCTTCTTTCAAATCTCTGCTTCTTCAATCTTCTTCTCTTCACAGCTTCTAGATTGAGATCTTCATGATGTTGCTTGTACAGCTGGAACTGTGAAGAACTTGCAGCAAGGGTCGGCCCTTGGTTGCTTCCTCTTTCCTTAGAGAAATACTCTGAACTGCTGAAGTCGATGAAGATGACAACAACTAACTTGCTCTTCGTCTAGCTGACTTGAGCTTCTTGTTCTTTAGTACAACAACAATGACGGTGAAGAAGAACTGCCTGATTGCTTTTCTCAAGAACTCTCTTTTCTCTGTAAGGTCTTTCCCTTTTACTAATTAAGACCCAACAACTCTTGAGCAGTGGGCCCCACATCATTAATGGCCAACAACAACCTTGCTTTAATGCCAACTGTCACACAATAGGTCTGCGGCAATAATTGTCGCATACTGTAGTCATCTCGTCATTAATTTGAAATATGTTGACTTGTTGACTTGCTGACATCATTTGATGTGGACTTAGCCAAAAATTAAACAACATTAGCATAGACGTTGAGTGAGGGTCCTTCGCTCAATGCCAAATCACTTAGATAGATTTACTGTCTAATTGCGTTGAGTGAGATAACTTCACTCAATGCCAAACTACTTATAATATAAATCTGATTCTATGCATTGAGTGATTCAGCTTCACTCAACGCCAACATGCTTTCTCAGCTTTCTACTGCTTGGCGTTGAGAGAGTGACCATCACTCAACGCCAAACTCCTTAGACAAAATTCTGCCTTCACTAGGCGTTGAGAGCGTTGAGTGGAACAAGCCTCACTCAACACTTTTTGCCTTAGCAAAATCTTCCTGCTTCTCTGGCATTGAGAGTGTTGAGTGTGTCTTCATCACTCAATGTTGTTTTCCTTAGAGAAGCATTCTGCAACTTAGGTGTTGACTATCTCAGCCAGCCTCACTCAACTCTGAACTGAGTTCGACGAATGCTGAACTGAGTTCGAAGAATAGTGAGCTCAGCTTGACGAACTCTGAACTTAGTTCGATGAATTTGGACTTAGCTAAATTTCTCAAACTCTGAGCTTAGTCCGACGAACGATTAACTCAACTCGACGAACTCTGAACTCAGTTCAACGAATTTGGACTTAGCCAAATTTCTCAAACTCTAAGCTTAATTCGACGAAGGATGAGTTCAGCTCGACGAACAGCTTTTTGTTGTATAGCGTTGAGTGTGTCTTCATCACTCAACGTCAAACTACTTAGCCATATTTTTTCCCATTTATACTTACGCTTTTACTGCTTTATCCTGTCTCACAGCTTTTTGTTGTATGGTGTTGCGTGAGTTGATTTCACTCAATGCCTGTGGAATTGGCCACTTTCCAGCTTGCCAACATTCTTCCTTACCTTTGGCGTTGAGTGATCTTGCTCCATTCAACGCCTGTGGACTTAGGTAATTTCCTACCTTTCCAGCATCTTCACTTTGTGACCAGCTGCACATCACTTAGACAATCTGTGTAGACTTGTTTCATGGAACATTCTGCACATGATGAGCTTAAACAACATCAAATACAACTATGCTCTTAGTGTTGATGGTGATGCCTTTTCAAATCAACTCAAGGGAACATTGTGGGCAATGGACCCAATAGGTGGTGGCAGTCTTCATTCTTCGGGAGGGAGGTATCAAACGATGCACAGAGAACATACATGTCATCGTCTATTTGGCTTAGGTCAACATCCCTTCCTTAAGACAAGCCTTTTTCGACACCTATTTTTGTGCGGAGTTTTGCAAATCGCATGCGATGTAGTGGCTTCATCAACAAATCTGCAAGTTGCTTTTTAGTTTGGCAATACTCCACTTTTATAGTTCCTTTTTCAACTTGATCCCTGATAAAAATGAAAGCGAAGATCTATGTGTTTGCTTTTTCTTTGCGTAATCAGATTTTTAGCCAAAAAATGGCTGATGTGTTATTACAGAAGAGCTTTGTCGCCTTTAATTCTTCTTTGTCTTCAATTTCAGTCAGAATTCTTCTTAACCATAAGCACTCACAACATGCTGAGCTAAGTTCCATGTACTCTGCTTCGGTTGTGGAAAGTGCAACAGTAGGTAGTTTTCGAACTCCCCAAGCAATGGGCTTTGTACCTAGTCGGAAGAGAAAGTCGGTTGAGCTTTTACGGTCATCTGGATTGGTATCCCAATTGGTATTGACATACCCAAGTAGGCAGATATATCCTCATGCTTGTACAAGATGCCTAATTCTCGATTCCCTTTTAAGTATCGTAGAATACGATGAACTGCAATCATGTGACTCTTATATGGAGTCTGCATAAATCGAGCCACACGATTTACAACATTTGGAATTTCAGGTTGAGTATGTGTCACATACATTAGACTTCCAATGAGAGATCTGAATAACTTTACATCTGCTAGATCTTTATTATTTCATTCTTCAATATGTCACTGGTAGATATAGGAGTAAGCGAAGGATTAGATTGAGTGAAATTTGTTTTAGCCAGAATATCAGTACTAAATCTTTGTTGAAGGAGGGTAATGCCTAATGAGGATTGACATATATGTATTCCAAGAAAAGACTTCATTAATCCTAGATCTGTCATAGAATACTTTGTTTGCATTTGAGTTTTGAAGGTCTTTATCATGGCGGTTGAATTACCTATTACTAATAGATCATCAACATATAGGCCAACTATGATTTGCAGGGATCCTTCCCATTTGGATATAAGAAAGGTTCATTTGCACATCTTAGTAAGCCTTGTTCACTAAAGTATAGATCGATATTAGTATTTCAGGCCTTTGGGGCTTGTCTCAGCCCATACATAGCTTTATTTAGTTAATATATACCTTATTTTTCTTTTCTCCTTTATAAGCATATCCCAGTGGTTGTTCAACATACAATTCTTCTTTCACGACTCCATTTAAGAATGTTGCTTTGACATCTAGGTGATAGACAGGATAATGGTGTTCAACAGCATATGCAAGTACAAGCCGAATTGTATCCATTCGAGCAACATGAGCAAATGTTGATCCACTCTAGGTATTTGTGAGTAGCCCTTGGCTGCTAATCGGGCTTTATGTCTAACTATGGCTCCTGTTTTAGATAGTTTAGTTTTAAATAGCCATTTGAGACCTATCAGTACCTTGTTTGATGGTAAATCGACAAGAGTCCATGTACTGTTTTTCTGAATTGTGTTCCATTCCTCATCCATAGCTTGTAGTCATTTTGGAAACTTGCATGTTTCTTCATAATTGAATGAAGTTGAGCTTAGAAGAGCCATTTCAGTTTGCTAATAGATATCCTGAAGACTACGAGTTCTTCTTGGTAATGATGGAAGGTGAGGAAGGACTAGATTGCACTTCCTGTGTAGGATTCTCAATTTGAGGAGCATCAGAATTGATATGTAGGGGGCTGTAGATATGCTCAACCGTCATTCTAGGTTCACTCTCCTTTTGAACCTCATTTGTCCAATTCCAAGCAGTTTCTTTATTAAATATCACATCTCTTGATATAATAAGTTTATTGGAAGAAAGATTAAATAATCCATAAGCTTTAGAATGCTCACTATGTCAAATAAAAATGCATTTGTCACTCTTTTTTTCTAACATGTATCTGCCTTGAGGATGTAAGAGAGTGTATGCAATGCAACCAAATATTTTAAGATGTACAACAGAGGGAATTCTCTGTTTCAACATGAAATATGAAGTACTGTTTGCCAGAGCTCTTGTTAGTACTTGATTGAGTATATGCACAATCGTATTTGTTGCTTCTGCTCAGAATTTTTTAGGTAAATTCTTTCCCGGCAATAGAGATCTGGACATCTCTATAATTGTTCGATTTCAGCTCTCAACAATGTCATTTTGTTGAAGAGAGTAAGGAGCTGTGAGTTCTCTTTTGATTCCAGTTTCAAGAAAAAACTTCATAAACTGATTCGAAGTGAACTCATCTCCTCTATCAGTTCTTAATCCTCTAATTTTCAAGGCCATCTCTGTTTCTATTTATTTCTTAAAGCTTTGAAACTTTTCAAATGCTTCAATTTTATTTAACAAATGATATAGCCACATATATCTGCTATAATCATCCACAAAGAGCAAGAAATATCTTTTCTCCAATAGATGTAGTCATGAATGGTCTCCATATATCTCCATGCACTAATTCCAAAGGATTGTGAGTTCTGTTATTTGAATTTTTTGGGAAAGGTATCGTGTGAGTTTTCTCATATGTACACTCTTCACAAAAGAACTTTTGTTTATTTGATAGGACTGGAAGGCCAGAGACTAGAGCTTTACTTTTCATTAAGTAAATTGCTTGCTAATGAAGGTGCCCAAGTTGATGATGTCAAAGAGTTAATGGTGAGCTTGAACCTTGATGTTGGCAACTAAGGCTTCATTCGGTTTAGCGATGGCGGGAGGAGCAAGGGGTCCAAATGGAGCTTTCGAACCGGACCGGGGGGATGGGGGGGGGGGGGGTGGTTTCTCCTTGCTGCAGGTGCAAACTGAGCAAACAGAGACGAAGTTTCAATTGGTTACCCTCCGTCCGGTGGCGTTTGCTTCAAACGCTGCCCGAAAACGCTAAACCAAATGAAGTTTAAGTACAGATCTATTGACTTTAGATAAATGAAGAGTAAACAGATTATTTGAATTCAAGGTTTGTTGATGCTAAGATGGCTTCAGAAGCTTGATAATAAGACCTCCATGTTTATTAAATGTCAGTGTATATCCCTTATGCATCAATTGTCCGACACATAATAGATTTTGTATAAGTGTGGGCACATAATTGACATCTAAAATTTGTTTTAAGCCTCCAGTATGGATAAGAACATTGATTGTCCCTCCTTCTATACTGACAGTGCCCTCATTTCCCAACAATACTTGAGATTTATAACTTTCATCTAATTGGGTAAAGTTGTTATTATTGGTCATCTGACAAGTACAACTGGTGTCTAAGTACCACACAACAGTATTGACTGCAGAGTCTTGTGTGGAGGAATAAAACTACGAGGAACATAATGATTACGAGGAAACTGTTGATTTGGGACGAGGGCGAGGTGTTAGGGCCCCTCCCCCACCCCTTGCCCGGGTCAGGTGGAGACGGGCCTTATTGCTCAAGACGGCCACCCAGTGCTTCACATGTGGCTACAACCCACTCTACCAAGCACTAATTTGCAGCCTGATCTGGCATGAATCACAACATTCATATCACATAACAGAAATGTGAAACAATAACAGAAAGCCACTAAAATATATATAACAATATATATATATATATATATATATATATATTATATATATATATATATATATATATATATATATATATATATATAACAAAGTAAAACCATAGGCCGTAGCCACTATTTATACAAACGAGCGTGTGGGCTTCAAAAGGACTACTACTAAGTCTCTCACACTCTCTCAAGCCTGCGTTCTAGGAAATCACGTCTCGGAAGTCTGGAGACGATGAGGGTGTCTCTGCTCTGCTAGTCATGTCAGTCGGCGTACCGTCCTGCGACAGCTGAGCTTCACGGTGCTCCGTCTTCTGAGAATGATTATTAAAATAACAGTTAGTCACAGAGCTAAATGAAAATACATGTCCTCCCCAGATCCATATCACGGGGACGAGTATACGCACCCAAAAATAAATAAATAGCTGAAGCACAAGAGAGTTAGTAGCAGCATTTCAATATAGTGCATTTTCATTTCTTAAGCTAGAAACAAATATCTGAAAAAGTGCAACATAAAATAACTAGAAAGTAGCAGCAAAAAACATCAGCTATTCAAAAAGGCGCTCAACTAACTATCACAACCAACAAGTACTCCCAACCTGTATTCACACCGCATGTATTCAAAACCCTCCAACACACTGCAGATGTTCAAACCCGTGCACATCACAGATATTCAAACTCGCGCACACCGCATGTATTCAAACCACGCACACCACAAGTATTCAAACCCGTGCACACCGCAGGTATTCAAACCCGTGCACAACGCAGGTATTCCAACCACGCACACTGCAGATATTCAAACCCGCGCACACCATATTGCATTTTGATAATGCTAACTACCAAGATATTGAAACCCAGCGGAATAAGTTACCAGGATTTAGTGTAGTCAAAATCAAAATTTGAAGCATCTACTAAAGACCCACACACTTTCGCCTCCTTCTGTTAACTGACCAAACAAAAGTGATGCAGCAAACAGAGGAAGGCCAATGGGAGAAACAATTAGTCTCCTGTTCGAACTTATTTTCACCGATCAAACGGTCTCGATCGCAATTTTACCGTTATTAGGTTCTGTTTGGGAGGCTTATTTTCACCGATCAAGCGGTTACCGATCGATCGCATGAATCAGACCCTAATTAAGGCCCGATTCATACAGTCATTACAGCCCTGACCCGTAAAAAAAGTCCCAAAACCTAATTAAGTCCCCAAACGGAGCCTACTTATTTTCACCGATTAAGCGGTTACAACCGCATGAATCAGACCGTATTAAGGCCCGATTCATACGGCTGTAACCGCTTGCGGCGAAAATAGATCCCTCCAAACGGAACCTTAATCTTAAAAGGCAGGTAGGGGAAAATGCGGAATGCCCTAATTGACCTTTTGCTGGGAATCAGGCGACGCCATAGAGAAGACGAAGGCTCTGAAGAACAGGGCGGAAGCCAGTGCGGAGCGGGGAGACGGAGACGACGCGAAGATGCTGCGCGCGTTTCCATTCTTTGGCTCCGACAGCGTCATCCCGCACATCTCTCCCTCCAATATCTCCCCCATCTTCTCCCCGGCGAAGGGATGGGAGTTGCAGAAGCTGAAGAGGTCGTCGGCGGAGCAGCCGACGAGAAACCCGCGCCGCCCTATCGAAGCAGATGACCGGCAACACCTTGTCGGCGATGGCGACGGAAAGGAGGAGGCGATAGAGGCGCTTGGAGGCGGCGGATTTGTTAGGGCAGACGGGGCAGATTGGGGGATTGGGGAAAGAATCGAAGCGGAGAGGACGCTCGCATCTGGAGCATGCGATGTAGGAGAAGCTGCTGGTGTCCACCTGCAAGATCGTGCAAAAGGGTGGTGTCCATGTCTTCTCTCGCCGGCGGCGGCTGCTTCCGCCGGCGTTAACGCTGTCCATTTTTGATTTGGTGTTTGCCGGCTTGTCGTCGAGGGAGCAAACACCGGGAAGCATAAGAACGACTGGTTAACTTTCCAATTTCGGAATTTTATAAGCAACATTTTTATAATTAACGTTCCGTTTGAGGGACGCGGATACTCTCCAGTTGGGCGAACTGGCGGGATCTAGTTCGCCGCCCTATTTCGCTTGTAAAATCGGACGGTGGAACTTCACTCGCAGCTGATATGGCGAGCGGGCCCCGTGATTGGAGTTAACTTCTCCTCCACCGTCCGATTTTGGAGACGAAATCTGGGACGCGAACTGGACCCCTACAGTTCGCCCCAAATGGAGACGATCCCGGTCCCCGTTTGAGAGGGCTTTTTTTCCGAGGGCTTTTTCCTCGGTTTCGTTTTCAGGAAAACTACATTGTTCCTAATATTACGTTTGTTTTCCGAACTACTGACTTTTTAGAAAGACGAAATAATTACTTTTGGATGAGAGGCTTTTCTAACTAACAGAGAATAAATGTAACATTAGAAATAGTGGCGTTTTTCAGAAAAGGGAAAGGAATACAAGGGGATAAAATTGTCATTAGTTAACGCTCTTTTAAGAAACTTCATTCACTTTTATGTTCAAACGGATGATGTTTGTTAGGTGATCCTTAACGAAATACGATTTAACTCACGCGTATACGACCACGACCACCACCACCGTGCCAAACGGAGCCCTAATAAATATGATATGCGAGTAACATTATAGGATGGGGTCCTATCGTGCATTTTCTTGCGATTCAGATTAACGTCGAAATGTCTGAAGCAACATTGAGGTTTCGTTTGACACGATGATGGCGGTCATGAACATGAGGGGTTAAATTGTCATTCGTTAACGTCTGCCTAAAAAACTTCATCCACTTTTATGTTTAAACGGATGATGTTTGTTAGGGAATCTTTAACGAATGACGGTTTAACTCATGCGTTTACGACTGCCGCCGCCGTGCCAAACAGAGCCTCAATCTGCTTATCGGGACCGAGAAAATATGTTCTTACTGAAACTGAAATAGTTGAAATTTTGAGGATAATGAAATACGTAAGAAATAAACCATCAATAGGAATAAGAAAGAGGTGTCTGAGAAATACTAGTTCTAGGTTTTATTATCCTCGATATGATTGAACCCAGTACCTCTATATAGAAGGAAATGCAGTAACTTACATATTATTGTTGATAATGTCGCTTGAAGCATCCGGATGGAGATTAAAATAGAATTCCTCCTCGTTGTCTCTAGATGGGTATAAATAAATAGACAATCTCTAGGAATTATTATGGGTATCGAATATCCGTTTATCCGAACCGATCCGTTAAACTTCTAAACCCAATATTTATCCAAATATACATTAACGATTGTTTAACCTTAAGAATTCAGATCTATGATCACAACTCATTGAGGTTTTATTAACCTCATCATGATTGAACTTAATAAAATCTCAATGAGGGTAATAAAACAATGAGGTATATAAAAAAAAACAAAACATATTTATTAAATTATTTAGAGTTAAGGTAGCAAAAATGATTTCAAAAAAAATCACCCTACTTTTGAAGCTAGTAAAAGTAGGGTGATTAGAGTTGTCACTTAAAACTGAAAATCGCAAATCGAATCGGAACTGAACTGGAACCGCAAAGAACCAGACAGAATTGTTCGCAAATTATTCAGGTTCCGGTTTGAATTTTGGAACTGTGAACAACATTGGTCCGGGTGTGGTTCTACATTTTACTATCCGGACCGGAACGGAACCGTAACATACAAGTCTCAAGCGGTTTCAAGATTTTGACCCAATCCGAACCGGACCAAAATAAAACTGAACTACAACACGTTTATTATTATTACTATATTGTTATTATTTTATAATTTATCTATAATATTTATATTTACTATTACGAGTGAAGCTGGTGCAGTTTGAACTCAAACCTCAATTGCAATAAAGGGGGTCGATTTTGGACCGAACTAACTTTACCGCATAAAAATCGTGTGATATGCTTTGACATTGGTGCCCTTTATGGGTCAATTTTTGCAGTGCACTTTTGATTTTAACGTAGTTATATAATATATTTTCAATTTTACTTATATATATTTAAAATATTTTATTTTAAAAATATAGAAAATATACAACTACTATTTATTAGTAATTATGAAAGACAACTAATTGCAGTCAGTTGTTACGGTTGAGCATGCACGAGACATGCTCAAGCCAACTAGAAGTCGTGACAAATCTACATGCATAGGAAGACAATTGATATTATCCAACGATCGTAAAAAAGACCGTCGAGAAGTGCGCAACATAATTATTTTTATTTATATAATGTTTTG
This sequence comes from Platanthera guangdongensis, assembly GCA_039583875.1. Taxonomy (NCBI): domain Eukaryota; kingdom Viridiplantae; phylum Streptophyta; class Magnoliopsida; order Asparagales; family Orchidaceae; genus Platanthera; species Platanthera guangdongensis. The sequence goes on from CM077155.1 coordinate 2,992,224, forward strand.
AGTTTTACTATTTTCAACCTGCTTTTATCTCATTACGCCAAGTTTGATTTTGATTTTAGCTGGAACCGATTGGAACCGAACCGAACTGCATGAAACCGGACCGAACCGTTAGTTGTCGGTTTGATTTTGGTTCTTATTGAACCGTAACCGGAACCGTTGACACGACGGTTCCAAAAATTAAGCTGAAACCGGAACCGTTGACACGACGGTTCCAAAAATAAGCTGAAACCGAAACCAGAACCGAAACTGGTCAAAACAAATAAGATTTTGGTTCTAATTTGAAGAATTGTTACCTTAGTGGTTCGGTTCATGATTATAGTAGAACCAGAACCGAACCGGAACGCTATCATAGAAATGTTGCTATGAACCCATATAAGCTCTGACCTGCACATAACCGCTATGAAAATACGTGATCTACATGTTGAATAATTTAACATATATATCCAAGTGTTTTCTGTCATTTTATGGCTAGGCAATGACTAGACTTTACATTGAAAATATATACATACATATTCTAAACTTAATAGAGCATCTGTAGAATACCTTAAGAAATCCCTAGCCCTAACACTACATATTAGCAAAAGTGAGCCTCCATATAGTCATTGTCTAAAAAGGCAAAAAAAATTTCATTTTCATATTGTTGATCTATATATATGAAATGTGATTCCTATATATATAATATATATATATATAATATATATATATATATATATATATTATATATATATAATAATATATATACCTGAAAAAAAGCCCATAAGCAAAAGAAGAAATTTGATTCAGCCAAAACTTCCAATTAGCTCTTTCTTCATCCCTGTCTTCTGTTACCTTGTACCTGCGCTTTCTTGCCCAACCAACAATATCAGGTAAAACAGAGCCCTGAAAAAGAACCCCCATGCCACCGTCACCACCAAACAGCTCCACTTACTCAGATCCGTCACCGCCTGCTGCTTCAGTATCCCGGCGCCAGTCGTGATGCAGGTCTGGCTCGTCAAGCTCACCCAAGCGAGCCGCTAATGGCCTGCAAAACTTTGAGCTTCACCTCCGCCGGCAGCACAGAGAATGGCGTGTTGTCGAACATCTGAAATCCCCTCACAAAGCACTTCCTCGGATCGCCGAACTCGTTCTGCAGCACAGCTTCGTATGGATACTTCACCAACGAGAGGTAATGGAACCAGATCCAGTAGGCGGGGATTCTGTCGCGGGTGATGAAGAAGCCGCTGAAGAGGAGGAAGTAAGCTAAAATGGCGACGACGATTGTGTATCCCAGCATAACTTGGGATACGATTCCAGATAGGAATGTGACGAAGCCGCTTCCGCCCAGAACGATGCGAGGACGATGAGGAAGAAGAAGATGAAGCCTGGGTTCCGCCGGCGAGTCCACAGCGAAGAATGTGGTGGCGGAGAATGCGGCGGAGAGGAGGATTAGGGGCAGGAAGGCCGACTATGGTGTTTGAGAGGACGTAGGATGATCGGCGGTAGGCGTTGAAGGCGGTTTCGCGCATGAAGATGTAGCGTTCTTGGAGGAAGACGGGGAGGGCGTCGGCGCAGGTGTAGAACATCGTCGACATGGCTATGGCGAAGAAGCCGAGCCGTTCTTGAAGGCCTTTTGGGGAGCTGTCGAGGCGCCAGAAGATGGTGGCGAGGATGAATCCGGTGACGAGGACGGCGCCGAGGCGCATTAAGAAGAGTTCCGGCAGGCGGCGGGAGTTGGTGGCGGCGCGGCGGGTGAGGACTATCATTTCCGTCCAGAAGGGGTTGGCGAAGCGGGAGACGGAGGCGGAGCCGAGCTTACCGCGGGAGATGCTGGCGCTGATGGCGTCTTTTAGGGTAACGGTGTTGTCGCTCTGTTTTGCGGCGGAGGAAACAGGGGAGGAGGAGATTCTGGAGCTTCTTCGGTAGAATTCGACGAGGGGTTTTGTTCCGCCGGAAGATTGGTCGGAATCGAGCTGGCGGATTAGGTCGAGGGCGAATTCGGTGCGGTTTTCGTTGTCGGGAATTGGGCGCCGAAATCGGCGAAGTATTGGGGCAAACCGGCGGGGCTGCCGCTGTAAACGGTTTGGCCGCGGGAGAGGAAGAGGAGGCGGTCGAGAAGGTTGATGATTCTTGAAGATGGCTGGTGGATTGAGGTGATGACAATGCTGCCGCTCTGAGCGATGCGCTGCAGCACTTTGACGACCATAAACGCGCTGGTGGAGTCGAGGCCGGAGGTCGGCTCGTCGAGGAAGAGAATGATGGGATCGTGGATGATGTCGATCCCGATCGAAACGCGGCGGCGTTCGCCTCCGGAAACGCCGCGGTGGCCCTCGTCTCCGATTATAGTGCCGGCGGCCCGGCGGAGGCCGAGCTGATCGATTAGGGCTTCAACCCGGATCTTCTTTTTTGAATGGGAAAGGGTTCGGGGAAGGCGAAACTCGGCGGCGAACATTAGGGTTTCTTCGACGGTGAGCATCGGGTAGAGAAGATCCTCCTGCATCACGTACGCGGAGATCATCTTTACAAGATTTGAATCCAGCGGCTCTCCGTTGAGGGGTGATGGATCCCTTCAAGCTTTCCTTCGCGATTCTGTTCGCGAGAGCATCGATTAGGGTTGATTTACCGGAGCCGCTTGCGCCGATGACGGCCAGGATTTCACCTTCCCTCGCCTCGCCGGAGATCGAGTCTAGCAGCACCTTTCTATTACTATTCTCTGCAGTGGCGCGCGGAGAGTACAGGTTTAACAGAGAACTTCTTCCTGATTTTGACGCTGTAAGTGAGATCGGAGAAGGACAGCACAAAAGGGGACTATACTCTGGCCAAACTCCGGCGTACTATTAGCGCCGCCGGCAATCTGCTCGAGGTCGAGCACGTGATGATCGCCGGCGTTGGCATCCCCGACGCGCTTCAGAAGCTGTCGAGCGACGTCCTCGCAACGACGGCGTGATTGACGTGAAGACCATCGCGGCCCATCCCTTCGGCTTCCTCCATCGGCGAAGTCCTCCGATTGAAGAATGGCAGTGCGTCCACGAAGCTCGACATAAATATCCACCGGAGACTAACGGCGCCGTTATTCTCCACGGCGGAGCTCTGAAGACGAGGCTTCGTTGCGGCTGCCGGAATTCTTCACCGGAGTTCGAGAAGGGAGTGTGAAGAAACAAATCCAAGTTCTCTGGATTCAAATTCGCCGCTCAATTTATAGCGTATAATTAATTACTTTGATTATGTTTGCATGGTCCACGTGGAAGGCATCTGGCCGTTGACGCTGTGGTGACGACAATTTGGTGGGGAAGTTAATCTGTATTTCTAAATTCGAACGCCTTACATCTTCGCTTTAACAAGAAGATTAGAATTTTTAATGAAGCCTTTTTGGTCTTTCGGTAAGCATACCGGGGGAGATTTTAATTAACAGCGGTTTAAAGAATTAATTAATTAAACAGTTGGTTGTTAGGCGTAGCTGCACTTGACGCGGGAAGAAACGCAAGCCCATGCGATGTTGCGTCTGTGGTTGTAGGAGCACATATATATTTACCTATATGCAGGCTGTGCTGTGGCTGTGGCTATGTGCAGGCCGTGTATTTAAAAATGGTTATATGCAGATCAATTTCTGAACGAGTTCATCACTGCCTATAATTTTTTTAGTTTGGTCTGCATTTATTCTTGGACTGCATATAACCAAAAATGGTCTGCATATAACATGATCCTATTTATAATAGTTTTCTAATTATAAATGGGCGGATCTGAGGGAGGGTCAGAGGGGGTCCGGGCCCCTACAAGAATTTTAACAAAATAGATGAAGAATTTGAGTTACCCTCGTCGAGCCAATAAATTTTGACTACTTATACGTAACGGTTTTCGAATAAGCGAGAAAAGAGTTCGGAAAGATAGAGACGTTTAAATTTTTCTATTATTGTAAGATGAAAAAGTTGATATGAAAGCTAACTGATTTAATTAATTTTTATTGAGATGACATATATAAATCTCGTTAATATAGTTGCAACCAAGATTTTGAGAATCGGATGGACATAGAACCGGTCATGAGAGAGGTTCAAAGGTTTAACCGGTTTGACCGGTTGAAATGTTTTGACATTAATGACCGCAAAATCTCCTAACTTTCACACTTTTATTAGGCGATTGTTAACTTCTTTATTAGGTGATTTGTTAACTGCAACCCGTTATTGGCTAGTCGCACCCCAAATCTTCAAAACTTTTCAGACTTTTCAAAATACGGCTTGTACATGCAATTTTAGAAAAAGTGTTCAACCCGAAAGTTGTAGATCTTGACGAGATCTAAACTTTCGTGTTGAACACATTTCCTGAAATTGCATGTACAAGGCGTATTTCTGAAAGACACAAAATCTGAGCATATTTCGAAAAGTACGTCTTGTACATGCATTTTTAGGAAAAGTGATCAACACAAAGTTGTAGATCTGACGAGATCTACAACTTTCGTGTTGAGCACTTTTCCTAATATTGCATTTACAAGGCCTATTTCAAAAAGGCGCGAAAATTATGAGATTTTGGGGTGCGACTAGCCAATAGCTGGCTGCGGTTAACAAAACGCCTAAATTAATGTTGATTTTGCGAACCGCCCGAGTTAGCCAAAAATGACCCGGTTTCCCGGTTATCCGGTTCAACCGACCGGTTTTCCGGTTCCTGGCCGTTCTTGGCCAGGACGGTTTAGGAAACCAGACGGACCGCCCGGAGGACCGGTCGGACCGGCGGTCCGATCCGATTTTTAAAACGTTGGTGCAACCAATTTTGATTCTGTTCACCTTTTGTACTCATTTGCTTCAAAATCTCTGAAGGAAGAATTATCGTCATCATGATATAACGCGACATTTTCTTTACTTAACTCTTGTAATATAGCTTATTTTATTAGTGTCTTCTTTATTATACCATACGAGTACACAAGGTCAAAGCAATGAATTTTGATTACATGTTTCTCAAACTTCTTGAACGGTTTGCCCCCCTGTTGAAATTCTCATTCTCTGCAGAGCACACGTCCACACTTTTGTTTTGAGTTCGTCTTAAAACGAAGTTCTCTTACTTCGAGGATGAACTTTCATAAGCTCTTAGAGGTGTTGACGAATGATGACCGCAATGAGTTCAGTTAAATATTTAAATATTAATGATAACACTTTACACTTTATTGCAACACATACTTACTATCAAGAAGATCGAACTCAGATGTCTCTAAATAGATAAACTGTAATAAGAAATAATTTTTTTTTCAACTCAATTGTAATATCTCTACATGTGTAAATTTTGATATAGATATTTGATCATAAAAAATTGCCTTTTGACTGGGCCCCAAGTCAAACTTCCTGATCCGCCTATACAATTATGGATACATCTACTTTTCTCTCCACCTAACTAGAAGTGTGTTTTACACTAGGAAACTTCTCAATATATATGCAGTATCTAGTGGGCATGTAAAGGTTGTTGAAAGACTATTGCTTTTTTTATTGTAAATAGGTTATATTAGCTATAATAGACTATAAGGGCATAAACTAATATGGCTTATATTTGGGCAATATATACACTGAGTGTATATTAGTATTTAGATAGGTGCTGGATCTGACTGGAAATCCGGGTCTCTATTTAAATTTGACCAGAATTTGTTTTAAATGTCTTTTCGGCTCGTCTGAATTCTCAGCCGCACATATCTAATATACGCTCAGCCAACCTAAAAATAAATCCCGTTCTAGACTTTATTTGACACGGTACGTGGTGACGATCATGAACACGGTGGTCATGAATTGTTGTTCGTTAATGTCCGACCTCGTCTAAGAAAATTCAGGAATTTTATGCTCGAAACTAATTTATTTTCTTGATAGCAGTCATAACTTTTTTCTTATCAAACATATATTCTATGATAATGACATTTTTGATCAAAATCATCAGAGCAAATAAGTCGCGCCAAACTAAGCCCTAATATGTAGGGGCGTGCAAAAGGAATTGAAGAACCGAGAACCGGACCGAAACCGAATCGATTTAGGCGGTTCGGGTCGGTTCCAAATTTTATTCGGTTCGGGTCTGGTTCCAGTTATTAGAGAACCGACAATTCGGGCCGGTTCTCGGTTCCCATACCGGGTACCCGAGAACCGACCCGAATTATTAATTTAAAATTTAAAAATAATATATTATTGTCCTCAATGGGAAATTCATTTAAGACCCGGTTCAGCGGAAGGTTC